>CM060914.1:85017500-86267500 GCA_030737875.1 Allium sativum
TATCGTCATTTTAGAGACGGTAAAAAGAAGTTACCTTTTTCAATGTAAATAGAAGAAAAATAGTAAGTTACATTTTTATATGTAATTAGAGAAATATAGAAATTTACATTTTCCAATGTAAATAGAAAATGAAATAAAAGTTTACATTTCTCAATGTAAATAAAATAAGAATAGAAAGTTACATTTTTCAATGTAAATAAAAGGATTAGAAATTTATATTTTAATGAATGGATTTTCATTAGAAAGAATAATGAAACCAAATATACATTTCGTGTAATTTGAAAGATAAAAGAATATATACATTGTTATGTTTAGGATGTGTATGTAAATTAAAATAAAAATAAGCATTATTGTGTGTCACGTTATACCTCGACATTATATATACAAATAGGGATATTCGATGTTAGCAAAATATAGTGAATGGAATGGATGATGGAATTATATATAATTATATATATATATATATATATATATATAGAAATTAAAATCAAACGAATTGAGCATGGTAGTTCGCATTTTGGAATCATGCCTTTAAACGATTGTACCGAAAGATCCGACCGTCAGATTTTCCCAAAACCGAAACCGTTAGGTTCGCCTTGGGAAGATCTTTCCAACGATATGAATTATGTTAAAATCCAAAGGTTAGGTTTAGAGAAATGTGTAAAACAAATTTGGGTGAAAACAGCGCCAGGGTCGCCCATTGACCCGAAGTGTCGTTAAATTAATTTGGGCTATTTTTATATAAATAAAAATAGCGATAGATCGTTATTAAATACTAATAACGATATGAAATGATTTTAAAATATATATGTACGAGAATCATTTGAAAGGTCCGAGTTCAATCTCATTTCAAATGATTATACGACGAAATAAGTCGAAGAGTTGAAGACGGTTATTGAAGACCGACGATCTTTACATCGAATGGATGTGTTGCTACTAAGGCCCATGATTGGAGTAGCTACCTTGAAGGGGAGTCAGGGGTAGCCGTCCGGACGTATTGTTGATTGTTCGGATATGCGAGGTATAAGGTGCCTCCGGTTTCGTTCAGATCCAGGACGGACTTGAAAATGGATTGTATGTCTGACGTTGTATTCCTTTATACGGTATTCGTTGATCTCTGTTAAATATATATCTGTATGGTGTTTAACACCCTTCTCTAAGACGTACGAGCTTAGAGGTTATATATTGGTAGGAATCAATGGTATGGTATGAATTTATAATGTGGCATGCTAAGATGCAAATCATCAAGGCTTTTGTTGAAAAGCAGGCCTTGTGGTTGATGATCAAAGCACGGTCTGTTTAGGCGTAGCTTTGTGTATAGCGTGACTTCACGAGCCTCACCCCCCGGTATGAGTCAAAAACGGAGCAAGGGAACGCAGGGAGAGCAGCACGTTTCTTTCTAGCTAGAAGTGGTGTTTGGGTTTTACACGGCCCGACATTTTACTTATGTGGATGATGGAATGAGGCGCTTCGGATATTAGGTCCTATAGGACCGGGAAACGTGTGTTCAGGAATAACTAATCCGCAAAATCGTATGTGTGGACCGGCCCTGCAGCTTTCCAAGGGTTCACTGCGGGGGATCCTGAGATATTAGCTAGAGTGTCTCGAACCGGTAAGGAGATCGTTCCTAGCCTTGACTCATGATGGAAACCCAATTCCCAATACGACCCTACAGACTTGATTGTATTACTAGTATGGAGGCATAGTATATGGTAGCTATACTTCCTAGGATTGATACATTTACTTTGAAATGTTTTTGAAACATATACACACTAATAATAATATCAAATTCGTTTTTATCGTACCAAGCATGTTTAATCATCATAAGGTAAAAATCTATCCTCTGGTTTGCGTTGCATTGTGTGATGGGACTTGAGTCTTATGATGATTCCATTTTTCTAAAATGCATTGCGTTGTTTAATGATTTACTTTAATTTATGCACCGACAATCCATTGGAATAAAACCCGTTCCGTGTTAGCGGCGTGGTCCTTGGATTTGCCTTATTGCTATTAGTTATATTAGCTAAGAATTCTCACACCAGTCCCATGACTGACTCGTAGTTTGTTTCACTTTGCAAACTCGGGTGCCCTCTTTTCCACACGGGCAGTCGAGTAGCTTTTTGCAGATATTTATCTCTTGAGCAGGATTCTGGATCGATGCCTAAAGCTGTGTCCAGAGCATAGAAGTCTTCCGCTGTTTATTGTATTTAATTTTCTGTAATTTATCCTCCGCTGTAATTCTATTCAATGTACTCTGATATGTTCTGTACTTTGATGTAACATTATTGTAATGTTTATAAAAGTCTGATGTTATTGTTCTGATGTTGTTGTATTCCCAGAGATAACCTGTTCGGGTTTTGAACGGTCTTAGTCGATTTTGCAATCGATTGGGTCCCGGAAAAATCCGAGCCGTTACAGCCATACTAGTTCTACAATTAAAACCACAAAGGTCGTATTGGAAATTGGATTTCCGTCATGAGTCGAGGCAAGGGGCAAGCTCCTCTCCGTACGACACACTCTAGCAAATGTCTCAGGACCACACATAGCGATCCTGGATCTTCAGGGCTGGTCCTCTCTTACTTTTGAGGATTGGCAATTCCTGAACACACGTTTCCCGGTACTTTCAGGCTTATATCCAAGGAGCCTCGCATCCAACAACCACATAGGTAAAAAGTATATAAATGTCAGGGCCGGTAGGTCACTGACATCACCCATAGCTAGAAAGAAACGTCGTGCTCTCCCTGCAGTCACTATCCCATTTTTGACTCATACCGAGGTGTGAGGCTCGCGAATTAACGCTATGCACAAAGCTATGCCACACAGGCTGTGCTTTGATCATCAACCACAAGACTTTGCTTTTCAACAGAAGCCTTGATCACTTGCCACTTAGGCATGCCACACAGGCAATTCATGCTATGCGATTGATACCTCTAAGCTCGTACGTCTCAGAGAAGGGCGTTAAGCAAGAGAATAAATTCTCCGCCGCCAAACAGATATATATTTAATAGAAATCAATCACACAGAATAAAATCCAATGTCAAACACACAGTCTGTTTACAAGTTCGTTCTGGGTCTGAACGAAACCGGAGAAACCTTATTCCTCGCATATCCATCGATCTCCAAGTACATCTGGACGATCACCAACTGATTCCCTCCTCTTGGGTGTACAGCCCAATCAAGATCATCAGTAATCATCCAAACGATGTGAAGACCTCCGGTCTTCAACCGCCGTCTTCATCTTCGACCTATCGTCGAATCGGTTATTCAGAATGGGTATAAACCCGGCCTTTCCAAATAACCCGCGTATATAATAAACAAGTGTTACACAAACGCAACATACGCCTCATTCCAATTCAGAATATTCTTTATTCAAAAATTCACATTGGATATCATTTCAAACCATGTCAAGGTTTTCCAAACTAGTCGGGATTAGCGAACCACACCGAAGTAATTATTTATTTTATTTTCCAATCCCAACCTATTCATCCCATGGAGAAAAACTGGTAATACTCCATATCTAACACCACGGTGTTATCGGTAAATATCAATTACCATTTCACGTTCAAATCTAATTAAAGATTTAACTATCGGTTGGAGCAAAACTGGTGATACTCCATTCTCGATCACTTTAATCTATTTAAAGATTCATTAAAACTCCACTTAGTTTTAATCTTCCCAAAAATCAATATTTATGGTTATTAAAAGTTAAGAAGTTAATCTTATCTTTAACTGGGTTAAAGAACCAGTGTCTTTTAAAACATGGTTCACGATAAACCCAAAATCACATTCCATTGTTAATCAGGTCAAAGAACAGGTGTTATTCAAAACACCGCTTACGATAAACCCAAAAACCAATTTAAATTCAATTCCAATTAAATACTAATTAACTGGACAATTTCACTAAATATTAATTAAAAGATTTATTCTTTTCTAAACTGGGTCCAAGAATAGTGTTATTTAAGACACCATTCACGACGAACCCAAAATCCCATTTGATATTAAATACAAGGCTCTGAATAGAAAATATATCGGCTTATATTCAACATCAAATTCTGAAACCAACAAATGTCATATTGGAAATAACGATATAAATATATCTTTCGAATTTCCACTGCCATATCTGTATAATCACGAAATCCAACATCGGAATATTCCAAAGATAATTTCGATTCAAATCCATTCCAATTCGTATATTGGAAATTCTGGTTATTTTTAGAACCACTTCAAATCTAGTTCAAAACTAGTTCATTTCGATAAAAATATATTTTTATCCTTTTTAAATATAGTATTTTTCACCCCAATTCTTTCTAAATCATTTATTATGATTTTACACAAATTATTAATATTTTTAATAATTTTATCAAGGCCAGTACAGTCGGTTTTCAATAACGGCCACCGAACTGCACTTACATCGACCTTTTCCAGACATAATTCCAAATCCTACCATTAGATTCCAAATTTCTAATATTCATTGGAAAGCTCTTTTCGATACGAACCAAACGATTCCGGTTTCAGGAGAATCCGACGGTCGGATCTCCCATAACGTAAATTCGAAGTCAATGGTTGAAATTCGCGAACTGCCGCGGTGCGGCGCGTTCTATTCAGGCCATTTAATATATATTATATATATTTTGTCGATTTCAATTCTTAACGTATTTTATAAATCATTTAAATTCGTTTTCAAAACGATTTCGACTTCATATTCAATTTTAAATCAAAATTGAATATTCCATATCATTAACATATAAATGATAATATTTTCAAAATATTAGATTTTGAAATCACATCCTTTTCCATATTCATTACAAAAACGAATATAATCGATATAAATATCGTTCGCGTCAAAATGGCGCATATCTAATCAACACGGCTTTATATATTTCAATAACTTCGTTTTTCTATTCAACAAATGAATATTTTCTTCAACACATGAATATATATTTCTTTCAACACATGAATATTCTCAACACATGATTATCGTCAACACATGACTATTTTTGTTATTTAATATATTTTATAAAATATGATTTCTATCGTTTAATTCTTAATTAGACTCCAACCGTAAATTAGTAAGAGAACGATTCCTTAAGTATTAACCCTGAAGGACGAAACCAACATCAGATCAATACCCAGGAAACCACTCATCTTACTAGTTTCCAATTAGTTTCTAATTTTATATATGATAAAGATGTGAATTTTATTGTTAAAATATTTCGTTCAACACATGATAAGTTTCAACACATGAATATTCTCAATACATGAGTATCGTCAACACATGACTATTAATTCTATTCAACACACGAATCTTTATTTTCCAAATTGGAATGAGGCCCAATCAATTACCATATAATGTTAATTATATGGATTCCATACAACACATGTATATAATAGCAATGATAAATAATCAACCATCATCCAAAGTGCACCACACAACTGCTTAAGCATTAAATATAAATAATTAACGCTTATACAGTCTGTCAACCAATCGATCGACATACAACTAAATAATTGGGATTAGTGTACGCCAAGTATCATCCCAACACCCATGTGGGTTTCAAATCAACAAACACAGATTTTTATTTATGCAGTTGGGCGATGTGTAAAATTTATCGTCCCAATCCATATCAGTAAAATGGGTGTACATAAACAAATCGTCTGATTTGTAAATGAATATTTATTTATTCACATTCACGTTAAATTTATATTTTTAACGATAAATAATTTATTTCAACACATGAATATATTTCCTATTCAACACATGAATATATTTCCATCTATTCCACATCACAATCAATTTTCACCACACAACAAAATCAAACAAGTCGTACATGGTCTGTGGACAACGGGTGTCGGGTGCTGCTAAGCACCGTCTGCATCCTAGTATTTATTTTAACTAGAAAACAAGAATTAAAGCGAGAAGTTCTCACCGATTAGCTAAACCAAACGCCACGACTCTTCATATGTAGGAAACCTTCGTCGTGCTCGCCTTTCGTCACTTTTGTTGTCTGTATCCACTACATATATAAAAATTGCATCTTTATATTGTTGCCATGTGTATAAAAATCACATTTTTATAACTATGCTATATGGATAAAAATTATATTTTTATACTGGTGTTCATATAATAAAGATCATATTTTTATCACGCTAACTTCATAATAAAAATTATATTTTTATTTCGTTCTTCTTCCAATAAAGATTATATGTTTATATCACTCCTCATATAAAAATCACATTTTTATATTCTCTAGTATATAAAAATCATAATTTTATATTCTCTATTATATAAAAATCATATTTTTATCATGATATGGTATAAACAAAAATCATACCTTTACATCGCTATCGTATACCTAAAAATCTCCTCTTTCTTCATGATAAAAATCTCGCCTTTTTCTATATAAAAATCTCGCCTTTTTCTATATAAAAATCTCGCCGTTTTCTCACTTCCTATTCATGGGTATTAAAACTGAAAATCGTATGTTAAATAAGCTGAAAATCATTAAATAAAATAAAATAAAAAATAAATAAATAAAAACTTACAGATTTTCGATATGAAGGGGGGTTCCGGCGCGCTGGAGGGAATAAGAGGGTCGGAGGGGAGTGTCTTGGCCAGCGGGGGTGGAAGGGTGGAGCACGACGTCGTTCAGGTGGTCGGGGCTGGGTTCGATTGGGTTAGGGTTTTTGGGTTTTGGGCTTTGGAGAGGGAGGAGGGGCTGATGTCGCGCTTGGGGGAGGGGCCTTGCCGGAGATTGGTGGCGGCGATGCGGCGCCGGGGGTGGTGGGCGACGGAGGCAACGCGGCGGCGTAGGGAGGAGGCAGTGAGGTCAACATTTTTTTCTTTCTTTCTTCTAAATCGATTTGAACTGAAAAGGTGAAGGGAGAGAGAAATAAGGGAGAGGGCCCTATATATAAATATAATTTAATTACTTTAAATTTCCTAAAAAGCAACTTATTATTTCGATCACCAAATCTAACCCACCGACTGTAATTCCTAGCTATTTACCCCCATTCCGAACACAATGGGATATGTTTCGTAAGCCAATTTGGCAGTTACGATCAGTTCCCATCAAAAGCAAAATATAAATCTATATATTGATTTTGAACGCACATTTCAATTTTCTGGGGTCACATACGAACTCTAAAAATTCTAGAAAAATTATTTATAGCTTCGTATTGACGATACGGTTCTAACAAAATTAGTTTCGTCAAATTACGAGACCATTTGAAAAATGGCTATTTTCCAGTCGATTAAAATTAACTAAAACTGGTCAAACGCATTTAGCTTCGCCACGCTCACATATTGATTTGAAAAATTACAAATTTTGAAACCTAGCAATAACTTGACATCACGGATCCAACAAATGTGGTTTCGTCGAAAACCGATGTCATTTGCAAAATTTCCATTTTTAAGGGCCAGAATTCCATAGCGACAATTCTAAATTTTCAACTGGGCATAACTTTTGATTCCCGCTATGAAATTTTGATTTTTCGGATTCGTTGGAAAGATACTTTCAAACAAATTATAATATTTTTGGTTTCGCTAAAATCTGGTTTATTTTTAATCCTGCACATTCATTTCAAATTCGAAATCGAAATTTCAAACAACCGCGCCATTTTCAATTATTTTTATAATTAAAAATAAATATTTATATTCTAACGACGATCTATATAAATATATACGTTCTAATTCTATTCAAAGTAAATTTCTCGTCGCTATTATTTAAAATAATTCATTTTAAATATTCGAAATTCATTAAAATTGCCAAAATAAAAATTTTAAATTGGCTCAGAATTTTCGGGTTATTACATCTACCAATTAATTAATATTTAATTGGAATTGAATGGAATTCGATTTGGTAATAATCGAGATGAGCTTCTGTGAGGGAAGACAGTTACTATATATGGAATTTAAAAGGCTTTGCCGTTATTCCATTTATATTATTAGTCGGACACGAGAATTTATATTGATTATATACTGTTATGATTTCCGTGTAGATTCCATTTTGATGGAAGTTGATTTTTGGGTTTATCACGAACGGTGGTTTAAATAGCACTAGTTCTTTAACCTAATTAACAACGAAGATATGATTTGGAATTTATAGTCTTTTAATTAAGATTAGTGAAATTTTCCAAAGTAAAGTTTTCCAATTTAATATATTTAATTGGAATTGAATGGTATTTGATTTGGTAATAATCGAGATGAGCTTCAGTGAGGGAAGACAGTTACTATACATGGAATTTAAAAGGCTTTGCCATTATTCCATTTATATTATTAGTCAAACATGGGAATTTATATTGATTATATACTGTTATGATTTTCGTGTAGATTCTGTTGTGATGGAAGATGATTTTGGGTTTATCGTGATCGATATCATAATTGACATTCGTTCTTTAACCCCGTTAAAGACAGGATTTATTTCCTAAGTTGAATAATCATTAAATAATGATTTTTGAAGATTAAAACTAAGATGGAGTTTTAATAAATCTTTAATTAGATTGGAATGTTAATGTGGTAATTAAATTTGCCAAATTTGAGAAGTGTTCGAAAATGCAGTATCACTAGTTTTACTTCATGCGTAAATCTTTAATTAGATTTGAACGTAGAATGGTAATTGAATTTACCGATAACACAGTGGGTGTTAGATATGGAGTACTACTAGTTTTGCTCCATGGGATAAATAGGTTAGGATTGGAAAAATAAAATAAATGATTACTTTGGTAAGGCTCAATAATCCCGACTAGTTGGATAAACCTTAATTTGGTTTAGAGTTGTGAAAAGTTAATACAAAATCTTTTGAAATGGTTTCCTAGTGAAGATTTAAACAAGAGGTTTAAATGAATTAAATCTTTGATAAGATTTATGGGAATAATTCCCAATGTAAAGAATATATGAATAAAAGAATATTATGGATCGGAATGAGGCGTATGATGTGTTTTTATAGCACTTGGTTATAAGATACGCGAGTTATTCGGAAAGACCGGGTTTAACCCATTCTGAATAATTAATTCAACGATTAAAAGTCGAAGATATTGAAGGCAGTGGTTGAAGACCGACGTTTTTCACATCGAATGGATTACTACTGATGCCCTGGATTGGTTAGCTCCAAGGATGGGGTTATAGTGGTTGTTGTCCGGACATACTTTTTGATAGTTCGGATGTGCGAGCACCTCTCTCCGGTATTGGACATATGGGACAAGAAATAAGGTGCCTCCAGTTTCGTTCAGACCTAGAATGGACTTGCAAATGGATGGTACATCTGATGTTGTATTCCTTTATGCTGTATTCATTGATCTCTGCTAAATATATATCTGTTTGGTGGAGGAGAATTTATTCTCTTCTTAACACCCTTCTTTGAGACGTATGAGCTTAGAGGTTATATATTGGAAGAAATCAATGGTATGGTATGGATTGACAATGTGACATGCCAAGATGCATGGATCAAGGCTTTTGTTGAAAAGCAGAGCCTTGTGGATGATGATCAAAGCATAGCTTTAATTAGCATAGCTTTGTGTAGCATTAATTAGCGAGCCTCACACACCGATATGATGGTGAACTGATGGTCAGATCAGTATGCTTTTGAGATGAGGATAGACATTTTTAGGGTTGTCACGGATTCGGTCGACCGAGATGGACTGGGTATGGTCGCTCCACGCTCAGAGGATAGGGCACACCCCTCAATTCCCAAAGGGATAGACTATATGGCGTTTTCTCATGTACGGGACATAAGCCGTTGAGATACTTGATTTCCCAAAAAGGCGGATGTGCATTACGGCGTTTTCTTATGCACGGGACGTAAGTCGTTGGGTACTGCACTACGCGATAGATCTTTTGAATCAGCAACCATCATGATGGAAATCCAACTTTCCAATACGAGCTTTGCGGTTTTTGTTATATACCTATATATATGGCGACATAATCGGATGGGGTATTATGCCATCTAGGTTTGATACATTTACTTTCGAAATTGATTTCTACACTCTACACTTATAGTAATAAAAGATAAATTTCGCGTAACAAGCATATTTTGCTATTATAAGGTAAAATCTATCCTCCGGCTAGCATTGCATTGTGTGATGGGACCTGTGTCTTATAATAGCTTCAATTTTCTTTTATTTAACAAAGTTTTGTTTTATGGTATTCACGGGGGATAAACCTGTTCCGTGTTATACAGCATGGTCCCGTGATTTACCTAACTTTAAAAAAAGTTTAATAACTGTTTTGAGTTTTCTCACCAGTCCGATGACTGACTCGGAGTTTATTGTTTTAACCAAAACTCTGGGTGTCCATGTTTTCCACACGGGCAGCTTGTAGTTTTGGTTTTCGAAATATTTCTTTTTCCAGGATCTTGGATTATAGCTGGAGCTATATTTAGAAAGCTTTATATCCGTGTATTTCATTCAGTTGTGTTAGTTGATGTATTTTCCGCTGCACATTATGTTTATGTATTTAAAATGTAATTTTAATCTATGATATTTATTTTCCGCTGTATAATATTTATTCATACTCTTATATATTCGTGTACTCTGACGTATATTGTTGTAATAGCAATGAAATGTTCTATTTTTGGTGTTTTGATGCGTCATGTTCTCAAAGCAATCCGCTGTTTTCCGTCTCTTCGGAGGTCGGGGAATTTCAGATTGTTTTAGTTTGGTATCAGAGCTTTGGTTTACAAAGCTAGTGAACAAGGCACGTTAGAACCAAATGAAAGAATTCATCAGAGATAGGATTAGCAATATCCTATAACAATAACTCATTAGAGATAGGTCAGTAGCATCCTAGAATGAGTTTAAAGAGTGTAATTTATGAAAATGAATTTAATTTTGAAAAGTATATGATATTATACGTATTTGAGTATTTTATTTTATAATTAATTTGGACTATCAAGTATTAGAAGATTTTGCATATACGCCTTGCAAAAGTATATTCGATGTCTCAAATTAACTGGGTAGATATAGAATCACACTCCAGTCGCCCGGAGATGATTTTGATATAGTAGCTGCATCATCAGCATTTATGTTCGAGTTTCGAAAGTGGATATCTATATATTTCCAACTGACTGGTGTGAGAACCAAAACTTAGCTAGAATTTATTGATTGTGATTTGACATTGAAAATATGACTTTTGATTATATAAAACTTATATGTTTGAAAAGCTAATCAACTAATTGATTACTGATTGTGATGTGTGATTATTAGTTAACTAATTAAAATATTGGAACGATAAAACCAATATAAGAATGGAAGGCAAAATTTAGCCAAATCAAGTCAAATATTGAACTGAATTGAAAATTGATTGGAATTGCATACATATACATGTATATATATGAACAGGTAATAACATGGAAGCTAAGAAGAGGAATAAAATTGTATGCCCGACAAATAGGTACATATTTACTGTATTTATTGGGGTTTGATCATTTTATGAGCCGATTGGCCAGCCGCTTGGCTTTTTCCTTTTCTTTTGGATTGATGAGGGTCCTGTGAGGCAAGTTGCGGTTTTACCGATCAGCCAGTATAAAGGAGGTTATGGCGAAAATTTTCGAAAATTTAGGGTGTTAGCCAAATTTTTGAGAAATTAGAATTTTTTTAAAAACTGAAAAGTTGAAGAATTAAAGCCAAAATGAAAGTTGAGTTGGTTAGTTAAACAACTTTCAGCTCCGTTCCTTTTCGAGGATGAAAAGATTTTAAGTGGGGGAGATTGTAACAACCCGGAATTTCTGAACCAATGTAAAAATTTTATTTTAGCTATTTTAATGGATTTTGAATATTTAAAATGATTTATTTTAAATAATAACGATTTAAATTTATTTAAATCAAAGTTAGAACGTATAAATTTATTTTAGTTATAAAACTAGCCTGAAATGACGTGGTAGTTTGAAAATTCGATTTAAAATTTCAAATGAATGTATATAATTCAGTATAATTCGGATTTCAGTGAAACAAGAAATGTTAGAATCTATTTAATTATATCTTTCTAAAGAATGTAAGAAACTGAGATTTCATAAAATAAACTAAAAGTTATGTCTAATTTAAAATTTAAAATAGCCGCTATGGAATTATATATATATATATATTAATATCATATATATAGCCATTAAAAATAGCCATTTTGCAAACGACCTCTGTTTTCGAAGAAATTACGTTTGTTGGATCCGGAATGTTAAATTATTGTTAGGTTTCAAATTTCATAATTTTTGGAATTAACATGTGAGCGTGGTAAATTTAAACGTGCTTTGTAATTTTAGTTTAAATTTAATCGACTAGAAAATGGCCATTTTTCAAACGGACTCAGTATTCGACGAAACTAGTTTTGTTAGGACCGTATCGTCAAAACATAGCCAGATTTATTTTTCTATAATTTTTGAAGTCAGTATGTGGCCCCGTTAAATTAAAATGTACGTATAAATTCAATATATATTGATTCATATTTTAATTTCGATGAAAACTGATTAAAACAATAGAATTGGCTTTTGAAACAAATTCCATTGTGTTCGGAATGGGGGTATTTGGCTAGAGGCGACAGTCGTTGGATTTCGTTTGGAGTTCAAAGGTTAAATAAGGAATAAATGAATTAAATATATTATAATATTATATATATATTAATATCTCTACCAAACCCTAGGTAAAAATCAATTTTTTCGTGGTAAAAAAAACAGCCCCCTCCCTCTTCAATGAACGACCAGTGTGCTCCAGAATTGTTTCTCAATTTTCTCCCAAACCGTAAATCAAAGTTGAAAATACCAACTACGAATCTGTTCATATCCTCGATCTATATCTCCCCAACGGTGGTGATCATCACCAATGGACCACCGTGGCCCCAGTGGCGCTGCAAAGTCACAACATTCAATCTCGTTTCCATGGGAAAATCAGTGTGCGAGTAACACGTTGTTAAACGTGTGGGAAAGGGGTGGCGGCGCGCTTCGCGAGGTGGCGTTCGATCAGAGTCCGGCGACTTCTTGATGGCGGCGGCAGAATGTTTCTTTGGGAACGATGGGTTCGAATACGGGTTACAGAAGGAAGATGATTAGAAGGGATTAAATTAAGGTTAATGAAGGGGGTTAATTAATTATTTAATATTAATGTTCTTTAAATTATTCGAAGTTTAAAATGTTATAAGTTGCTCAAATCAAAACTGAATTCGACAATCTTAGGTCCGTTAAAACTGTATCGACAACCATTACAACATGAAACTGATCAGAACGGAAAACGAAAGCTGTAGAAGATTTTGATTAAATTAAACGTTCGGTTTAATTTTATTAAAAAGCAATCCTCAAATAAAGAATGACGGAATGGAAACCAATGTGAGAATTCCTTCACACTCAAAATTAATTTATCATGTTATTGTATTCATGTATAAAAATACATAGAATTGCCAATGTAGATTTTTATCAGTTTTAATCATTATAAATTGTATACGGTGCCTGTTACTCACCTCCCTCGTCTACAGACCATGGACGATTTAATTGACTGTATTGTGCATTGATTGTGATGCTAAAATGTTTAAAATATTAAAAATAATTTAATACTATTTTGTGGTAGTTGAAATTAAATTATAAATATCTATTTATAATTTAAATAGTGAAAATTGGCTAATTAGAAAAATAATTCAAATCTAGTTATTACTAGTTAAATTTATTAACCAGTGATTATTTTGAATTGACTGTTGTTGTCTGGAAACCCCACACGGGTCTGGGGATGATAATTTATTCACATCTCCCTTGAATTTAATTATATTTCAATCGATGGGTTGACAGGCTGTGATGAGCGTTATTTTATTTATTTATTTTAATGCATATACTGTTGTAGAATGCACTCTGGATGATGTTTGAATGTGTGATGATTATTTATCATTATTGTTGAATAGATTCGATGTATGAAATCCAAATAACTGAAATTATACGGTAATTGATTGGGTCGCATTCCGATTCAGAAATAAATAATACTTTAAAATAATGAATATTTTGAAATACTAAATATTTTAAAATAATATTTTGTGAAGAATCGAAAATAGGATTTTGATGTCCGATTTTGGATGGATACGAAAATATTGAAATGTGAAGCCGAGTTAAGTAGTAAACGCCATTTTAACTCGATCGGGTTTGTCGATCGATTTTATTCATTTTATAATGAATACAAGAAAGAAATTGATTTCAAAATCTGATATTTTCAAAATATTATCATTTTAATATTATAATGATATGGAATATTCAATTTTGATTTAAAATTGAAATGAATTTGAAATCGTTAGGAAATGAATTTATGAATGAATTTATAAAATACGTTTTAAATGGAAATCGATGAAATATATAATATATATTAAATTGCCTGAACAGAACGCGTCGCGCAGCGACCGTTCGCGAATTTCGACCATTGAATTCAAATTGATGTAACGGGAGATCTGAGCGTCGGATTCTCCTAAAATGGGAACCGTTGGGTTCGTATCGAAATGATCATTCCAATTAATAGAGATTTAAATTTGAATGGTTGAATTTCAAATTATGTCTAAATCAATTTCTGAAAAGGTCGTTATGGATGTAGTTCGGTGGCCAATATTGGAAACCGACTGTAAGGGCCTTAATAAAATTATTAAAAATATGGAAAAATTATGTAAAATCATAATAAATGATTTGGAAAGATTTTGGATGAAAAATTCTAAGTTTGAAAAGATAGAAATATATTTTATCTAAATCAACTAGTTAAGAACTAGATTTGAAGTCTAGTTGATTTTTAAATAAATAAATTAGATTAGTAAATGGTTTTGAAATAACCAGAATTTTCCAATATATAAATTTTAATGTATTTGAATGGAAATAATCTTCGGAATATTTCAATATTGGATTCCATGATTATATGAATATCGTTGAGGAATTTGGAAGATATATATATCGTTATTCCCAATAGGATATTTGTTGGTCTTAGAATTTAATATTGAGCCGATATAATTTCTATTCAGAGCCTTGTATTTAATATCAAATTGGACTTTGGGGTTTGTCGTGAATGGTGTCTTCAATAACATTGTTCTTAAACCCAGTTGGGAAAAGAATAAATCTTTTAATTATGACTTAGAGAAATCTACAAATTGGAGTTAACTGGAATTCGATGGTAATAAGCGGGATGAGCTTCTGTGAGGGAAGACAGTTACTATATGAGGAATTTAAAAGGCTTGCCGTTATTCCATTTATATTATTAGTCGGACACGGGAATTTATATCGATTATATATAGTTATTATTTCCGTGTAGATTCCATTTTGATGGAAGATGATTTTTGGGTTTATCGTGAATGGTGTTTGAAATAACACTTGTTCTTTAACCCAATTAACAACGAAGATGTGATTTGGAATTTATAATCTTTTAAATAAGATTAGTGGAGGTTTCCAAAGTAAAGTTTTCCAATTTAATATATTAAATTGGAATTGAATGGAATTCGATTTGGTAATAATCGAGATGAGCTTCTATGAGGGAAGACAGTTACTATATGTGGAGTTTAAAAGGCTTTGCCGTTATTCTATTTATATTATTAGTTGGACACGAGAGTTGATATCGATTATATACTGTTATGGTTTCCGTGTAGATTCCATTTTGATGGAATATGATTTTGGGTTTATCGTGAGCGATGTCATAAATGGCATTCGTTATTTAACCTAGTTAAAGACAGGATTTATTTCCTAAGTTGAGTAATCATTAAATAATGATTCTTGAAGATTAAAATTAAGATGGAGTTTTAATAAATCTTTAATTAGATTGAAATGTTAATGTGGTTATTTAATTTTCCAAATTTGAGAAGTGTTCGAAAACGGAGTATCACTAGTTTTACTTCATGCAATAGTTAAATATTTAATTAGATTTGAACGTAGAATGGTAATTGAATTTACCAATAACACAGTGGGTGTTAGATATGGAGTACTACTAGTTTTGCTCCATGGGATAAATAGGTTAGGATTGGAAAAATAAAATAAATGATTACTTTGGTAAGGCTAGATAATCCCGACTAGTTGGATAAACCTTAATTTGGTTTAGAGTTGTGAAAAGATAATACAAAATCTTTTGAAATGGTTTCCTAGTGAAGATTTAAACAAGAGGTTTAAATGAATTCAATCTTTGATAAGATTTATGGGAATACTTACCAATGTAAAGAATATTTGAATAAAAGAATATTCTAGATTGGAATGAGGCGTATAATGTGTTTTTATAGCAATTGATTATAAGATTCACGAGTTATTCAAAAAGACCGGGTTTAACCCATTCTGTTCGAAGATATTGAAGGCAATGTTTGAAGACCGGCAATCTTCACATCAAATGGATTACTACTAATGTCCTGGATTGGTTAGCTCCCACGAAGGGGTTATATTGGTAGTTGTTCGGATGCACTTGTTGATTGTTCGGATGTACAAGGGCCTCTCTCCAGTATTGGACATATGGGACAAGGAATAAGGTGCCTTGGTTTCGTTCAGACCCAGAACGGACTTGCAAATGGATGGTATGTCTGATGTTGTATTCCTTTATGCTGTATTCGTTGATCTCTGCTAAATATATATCTGTTTGGTGGCAGAGAATTTATTCTCTTGCTTAACACCCTTCTTTGAGACGTACGAGCTTAGAGGTTATATATTGGCAGAAATCAATGGTATGGTATAGATTGACAATGTGACATGCTGAGATGCATGGATCAAGGCTTTTGTTGTAAAGCAGAGCCTTATGGATGATGATCAAAGCATAGCTTTAATTAGCATAGCTTTAATTAGCATAGCTTTGTGTAGCATTATCTAGCGAGCCTCACGCACCGGTATGATGGTGAACTGATGGTCAGATCTGTATGCTTTTGAGATGAGGATAGACATTTTTAGGGTTGTCACGAATTCAATCGACCGAGATGGATTGGGTATGGTCGCTCCACGCTCAGAGCGATAGGGCATACCCCTCGATTCACAGAGGGATAGAGTATATGGCGTGTTCTCATGCACGGGACATAAGCTATTGAGATACTTAATTTTCCAAAATGGCGGATGTGCATTACGACATTTTCTCATGCACGGGACGTAAGCCGTTGGGTATTGCACTATGTGATAGATATTTCTAATCAGTGCCATCATGATGGAAATCCAACTTTCCAATACGAGCTTTGTGGTTTTTGTTGTATACCTATATATATGGTGACTTAATAGGATGGGGTATTATGCTGTCTAGGATTTATACATTTACTTTCGAAATTGATTTCTACACTATACGCTTATAGTAATAAAAGATAAATTTCGCGTATCAAGCATATTTGGCTATTATAAGGTAAAACTCTATCCTCCGGCTTGCATTGCATTGTGTGATGGGACTGAGTCTTATAATAGCTTCATTTTTCTTTTATTTTGCATTGCGAGTTTTGTTCTACGGTATTCATAGGGGATAAACCCGTTCTGTGTTATACAGTGTGGTCCCGTGATTTACCTAACTTTAAAATAAAGTTTAAATAACTATTTTGAGTTCTCACGCCAGTTCCATGACTGACACAGAGTTTATTGTTTTAACCTAAACTCTGGGTGCCCATATTTTCCACACGGGCAGCTTATTGTTTTGGTTTTCGCAGATATTTCTTTTCCCAGGATCCTGGATTACAGCTGGAGCTATATTTGAAAAGCTTTGTATCCATGTATTTCATTCAGTTGTGTTAGTTGATGTATTTTCGGCTGCACATTATGTTTATGTATTTAAAATGTAATTTTAATCTAATAGTTATTTTCCGCTGTATAATATTTATTAATACTCTGATATATTCTTGTGCTCTGATGTATATTGTTGTAATAGCAATGAAATTTTCTATTGTTGGTGTTCTGATGCGTCATGTTCTCAATGAAATCCGATGTTTTCCGTCTCTTTGGAGATCGGGGAATTTCGGATCATTTCATAAAATTTGCTTCAAACATAGCTTGGAATAGCTCCCACGAAATATCCTCTTTAGGAGTCTCAAGGGTGGCAGAGTTCCACTAGTCCATCGCCCCTCCAACTAACTGCCTTGATGTAGGTTTCCTCTTTGTTGCATCATCAATACCCAAGTCCTTCAATATTCAAACAGACATATCGAACCACCTCTGAACTTCTTGAACTGGTTCAGTGCCTTTGAATTGTTTCCCTCCCAACGAGGTAAAGTCTATGCATAACTTTGCAAATTCTACAGCCCTCAGCTCTTGGACTCCAACATCAGCCGTTTCTACCACTTGAGTGGGGTTCCTTCGAAGGCATGCTTCCCTCATAGCTTCAAACATGACCAGGTAATCAGGTGCCTCGCCATTACCACCTCTATGCACAGCTTCTTCCTCAGTAGCACTTCTTTTATAACGTCAACTCATTCTAAATCTGCGAACTAGAATGATTAGTCACTTACAAGATGAGCTGCTAAAGAAGTAGAAATGCTACTATATTATATAGTATCATACAGTATACATCCAATTGAAACCTATAAGTACGTGTCTCATACGTGATTGCATCTTCGAACTTTGGCCAAAATCGTTGACTGGAGCTCTGATACCAAATGTAACGACCGCCCACAGCCCCTGCACTAAACAAGAGGAATAATGCATTGAAAGGTGTGGCAGGCAGATATGGACGATCATCGGAGTAGGTAAACACATGGGAATCTGTCGTAAATCTCACAGCGCAAGCATAAAATATAATAGAGCATATACAACAGGTAGTAATAGTGAAAACCAATTGCATAGAAACTAAAAACTCTTAACAGAACTAGTAGAAAGATCCATACAACTTCAGATAATATTTCTGTATAATGGTCCTCACTACATCCCTCAGAGCATATAGTATTAGCGAAAACAGAAAATACTAGATAGTAATAAACTTGTACATGAACCTCCTGCTCGTCATTGATCAACATCATCGTCCTCACTAAAGCATCACATGTCACCTGTTACTCAGTCTTCCCATCCATAACCGGATGAACAACCCAAGGTAATAAGAGGAGACATAAAACCTTGAGTCAGACAACAGTCTTAGTGAGTGATAAAACAACTAACAAACTTCATTAATAAAGTATATGAGCATGGATAGATAAACATACTGATCTACCCACAACACCGTAGAAGAACTCAACCTTATCTTCCCTACATTGGACATTGATAGCCTTTACAACAACAAGTCAACCGTTCATTTATGAAAACTAGAACATCCATTCAATCATGATAAGCATTCATAACATCCATATTATGGATCTCACATAAATCATCCTAATCGAATTCAACATCCCTTGAGCACAAGCCCCAAAGGCCTAATCAATATCAGATAAGCACCCAGGGAACATCTCCTTCGATGTTGGATAACCTACGTGAGACGGTACAAACAAGGGAACATATCATCCATGATGGTCTCTGGCTATCACTGCCAATCCTTCTTTGAAACCATCGTTGATTGTATGACGATCAACCTTGCCATATTTCAAGGGCACCCCATTTCTAGCATGAGCTCACATGTCCAACCTTGACAACTAGGCCTTTCTACAAGACCTAGGATACCCGACCAACAACCTTCCGGTCTTTTAGGTGCCCCTATTGTACCCCTGCTTTGAGCCTGCTAGAACTTACGACAACGATAATCTCTCGGCCTTCTCATCTCTAGTCATCCAACCCGATGACTTTTCATAGCTCAAGCAACGTTCTCGAGGAACCATTATGCACCAACTCACGACCTTTGAGTTACCACCTTCCTCGTTGGTCTACACCGATCAACGAACACATTCAACACCTCGAATATTCCCACTTGAATGCTCCTCAAAGTTATCACCATTGTCGACTCAAAAACAAGGTTCATTCAGTCGACACATATTTTTTTTAGCTCTCGAACCTCTTAGATCTTACTCCTTAAGTCTTTCTTCTTAGGTCTTTGCCCCTTATGTCTGGCTCCTTAGGTCTTAAAACGACCCAAGACTTAGCTTAACTCCTTAGGTCTAAAAACGACCGAAGACCTTACACCTAACTCCTTAGGTCTAAAAATGACCCAAGACCTTAGATCTAACTCCTTAGGTCTAAAAACGACCCAAGACCTTAGATCTAATTCCTTAGGTCAAAAATGACCCAAGACCTTATATCTAATTCCTTAGGTCTAAAAACGACCCAAGACCATAGATCTAACTCCTTAGGTCAAAAATGACCCAAGACCTTAGATCTAACTCCTTAGGCCTAAAAACGACCCAAGACCTTAGATCTAACTCCTTAGGCCTAAAAACGAACCAAGACCTTAGATCTAACTCCTTAGGTCAAAAACGACCCAAGACCTTAGATCTAACTCCTTAGGTCTAAAAATGACCCAAGACCTTAGACCTAACTCCTTAGGTCAAAAATGACCCAATACCTTAGATCTAACTCCTTAGGTCTAAAAATGACCCAAGACCTTAATCTAACTCCTTAGGTCTAAAAATGACTCAACTCCAGATCTGACCAAATTAGCTCCAAACTTGACCAAATCTTCGCTTAATGACAATAATGATTCAAACAACTGATCTACGTCATCCAAATCAGTCATAACCAACTCATAAATCCATAAAAACATAAAAATGACAATTGCCATCATCAAATCATAGAAATTGCTCTAAATCATAATAGATGAATGTATGGACTAAAATTATGGATCTAACTAGCATTAACATATAAAAATTATATCCTATGGTGATTCATATCAAAATATACTTAGCATGATGTAGGTCTAGGTGAAAACAACTCTAAATGATGAAAACTAAGATCAAACACCCTTATACTTGATTGAATTCGCGTGAGAGATGCATATCACACACTAATCCTTCAATCTAGCTTAGAAATGAAGAAATATGAATCCGAATAGCGGAGAGATTGCTTCAATCTGCTCGATTTGATGAAATCTCTCTTGAAACGGTGTAGACCTAGCCTCAAATGGTGTAAATCTTCGATTTTCTAAGCTTTAATGGTAGAAAGGATGAAGGGATGGAGAAATAGAGATCCCTTGGCTCTTCCAAATGAGAGAATGGAGAAAGTAAACTCTTTACCATGTCTCTTATACCCTATTTGTAGCCTTCTACCAGCTCACTAACGGGCCTCTCCAAATCAGCCCATTTTGGCTTACCAAACATGGACAGCCAACTGTTAAACCTTAAAACAGCGATTTCTCCCAAATCACTGAGCCAAATCTTAAATGTAACCACTCTACGGAAAGGCTAACATCGATTCCTTTCCAATGGCATAGGTCTTATCCTTTGATTCG
This sequence comes from Allium sativum, assembly GCA_030737875.1. Lineage (NCBI taxonomy): Eukaryota > Viridiplantae > Streptophyta > Magnoliopsida > Asparagales > Amaryllidaceae > Allium > Allium sativum. The sequence continues at coordinate 85,038,729 of CM060914.1, forward strand.
TCCTGAGTCAAAAGTTATGCCCTTTACAAGACTAACAGGGGAAAAATAGTCACAAATAAAATCGGTAAATTATGGACATGTCTCACATCCCCATAAACAACATATTAAAAGATGAGAATGATCCAACCCTCAGGGAATAAAACAAAAATATTTTACAACCTTCTGATACGTAAAATGCGGTCTGTTACACATGAACCCATCAAAACAAAATGTGCATGATAGCAACAATTCAGAAAGTAACAATGATGCAAACAACAAAATTATGATGCAACTGTAGGAACAACAACCTCATACTAGACATCATATGACTACAAGGTCTAAGAGTGGCATCTTCAACTAAACTATATAATGTTTCTATAAACGATATTGAACCAATTAACTTCACTCAAGAAATCAAATCAGATAAATGGAAGAAAACTATGGATACAAAATATGAAGCACTTACGAAAAATGGAACTTAAAGTCTTTTGACACCAACCACACACAAGAATGCCATTGGTTGTAGATGGACTTATGAAATAAAAAAAAGGGCAGATGGGTCCATAGAAAAATACAAGGCTAGCCTGGTGGAAAAAGGCTATGCACAACAATTTGGTTTTGATTTCAATGAAATTTTCTCCCCAGTAGTTAAACCCATACCTATCAGAATCATACTGGCCATTGCACTAAGAAAAAAGTGGAATATAAAGCAACTTGATGTGAATAATGCATTTCTGAATGGAGATTTAACTTAGGAAGTATATATGTATCAGCCTAAAGGTTATAGTAGTGATAACAATCAAGTGTGCTAACTACATAAGGCCATTTAGGGTTAAAGCAGGCCCCAAGATCATGGTATGTGAAGCTTAAACTAACCCTATACGATCTACTGTCCAAACAAGTAAAATCAGATAATTCATTATACACAAAGAGGAGCAATCAGGGAACCATATATATTTTAGTATATGTAGATGATATGCTAAAAACTGGAGACAATAGCAGAGAAATCAATGAAGTCATGAAATTACTGGATCAAAGCTTTGCTATTAAGGACTTAGGAGGACTGAGTTTCTTCCTTGGAATACAAGTTAACAAAAAAGTGACACTGAACTGTTCCTATCTCAACAGAATTGCATATCAAAATCTTACAAAGAGCCAACATGCATCATGAAAAACAATTACCAACACCAATGACAAGTAACTTGTGACTATCAAAACACAAGGGAGAAGCCACTGATAATGCAAAGAAATATAGGAGTATAATAGGAGCACTACAATATGCCACTATTACACATCCTAGTATATGCTATAGTGTCAATAAAGTCATCCAATATATGCAAAATCCCTTTGTTTGAACACTAAACAGCAGTAAAAAAGAGAGTTTTAATATAATTATAGGGAACAAAACATCATTTCATAAACTTGAAATCAGATAAGGAATTTAACTTACAAGGATTAAGTGATACCGATTGGGCAAACGATATCGATGACAAGAGATCGGTGTCAAGTTACTGCATTTACCTTGGATCTATCATCATATCATGGTGTACAAAAAAGTAATTAACCACATCAAGATCGAGTATAGAGGCCGAATATTGAGCCCTCGCAAGTGCCACAACAGAAATCTCATGAAATGAATCTCTAATGAACGAACTAAGGTTCACTTTAAACCGAAAACCAGTCATCTAGTGTGACAACATAAGCACTGTTTCACTATATCTTAATCCCATACAAAACTCACGAACGAAACATATAGAGATTGACCTTCATTTCATTCGAGAGAGATCTCAAGCAGGAAAGCTAAATGTGTCATATCCTCACCTACTATCAGAGAGTATGTATCCTCGCCAAGGCACTCTCAACAAAAAACTTCATTAGATTAAGGGAGGAGCTTAAAATTAGTAATGGCGGCGGAAACAGAAATACGAAATGAAACCTAAAATCAAATTGAGGGAGGCTATTAACGCAAGCATATGGATTCAGGCTACATTTTTCTTTTGTATTCGGTTAAGCCTCAATTGGCTTTGGGCCTTTCTATTTTGTTTTTACACTTTGCTATTTTAGGCAAATTTATTATTATCGTTACCTACTCTCTCTATAAAAATACATCATGTATAAGTCATTGTTTTGTATCAAATAACCAGAACCATTCTGCAATACAAATTTCCATTATCCCCAAACATTATCTATTCTTTTTCAATATATTCCCAAAGCATATAGGTTGGTTTCGTTCGATTCGCGCTAGATCAACCGAAACCAACCCCAACAGACCAACCAAAAAAATAAAGTTTTAATCACTTAAAATAAGCTCGCTAAAGCAAAGCATGTGAATTACAATTCACGTGATTGTGTAGATATTAGTCCACATCATCAGTTTAACTAACTTAAAATAAGCCAACTAAGCTTATGCTTATATAGCTGGCTTATTTTAAGTCGGTTATACAAAGCCGGAAAACCCCAAAACCTCTGCACTTTTCTTCTTCCTCCTATCCATTTCAACCGCCGAGCTTCTTCCATTTCCACTTTAAAAAATTCAAAACTTTCAAACACTCATTCCCTTAAAAATGAGATGAACATGGAGGATTGTCCGTGGAAGCAGAAGCAGGAACGTTGGAAATGTCAATTCAAACAAGTAAGAACGCTCCAGTTGAGGAGATGTATAGAAGGACGATACCAGATGACATCGTACAATGACTATTAGGAGAATAAGCATCGCTGGAGGCAGTGATTATGTAGTTCTACATCCTCAAATTGATAAGAATTTGGAATCAAACAAATAGTTATCTAATTTTTGTGAACTGCCTAGAGAACAAGTACATATTAGCGCTTGCATCAATGCATATATAAGATTTTTTTTAACTATTTTCATAGAGAATGTTATCATACGAGAATTGAATAATCACCTTATTTGATATTACGCGCGTTGTCAGCGTACACATGGCTCTTGGGTTAGAATTTTCCGTGTGTAGAGGATGATTCGTGCTTATGACACAGAAGGCATTATTCATGGATATCTTTGTCATATCGAATTTGGAGACTTTTTGAATATGTTTTTTTCATACATACTAATTTACGTGCTCAATTTTTTTTTGAAAGGCAAGCGAAAGTTTTTATTCACTACTTCAAGAGTAACATCCAAAGTATACAAATAAAGCTTAATACAAACTCTTGACATTTTCTAGCCTTAGACTACCAAAAAAGAAACCGTATTATAACTGACAGAATCCCTTAATATGTAGCAAACCACTAAAGAGGCAGCATTGCTATGAATACTCTAGCCGCCAGCAGAAAAATAACTTAAACAAATTAAAATATCTAAAACAATCGCACCATGCTAAGAATAATAAATCACGCTCATTTAAATTGAAGAGACCCAAGCATATAAGTGGGATTGTTTCTGGTATGTCTTCCAGATTTCCTTGAATTAGTTGCTGGCATAACTTCTTTTGGTTTATAATCTAACCCATCATTCAAATCATCATAATTAGATTGTTGCTTTTTCTTGCATCCCTTTTGCTTACCACTCATTGATGATGACATAAGTGGTGAGGCAGTAGATGGTCTAACATTGGGTGGTGGAGGAAGAATAAAGTGAGAAGGAGGTGCCAAGTGAGAGTAAGGTGATGCTGATGACATAGCAGTATAAGACGTACTGGCCGTACTAAAAAAAGTAGGAGCAGACATAGTAGCATTTAGGACAGAAGAGAAAGATTTGCTCAAGGTAGAAGGCGATGAAGAAATTTACGCTCCCAAGTCACAACAACTATATGTGTATTAATCAAACCCTCTTCACTATCACAAAATAAATTTCCAAGGAATGTATCAATCAAATCAATACCAGTCGTATTCAAACAATCTTGGTTTCCAATTGTAACCCCTTTTCCATGTATAGAAGCTCCATGAATTCGGCCTAAAGATGTATTAATTAAGATGTATTAATTAAAATGTCCTGATGTGAAGATCCATCAATCTCAGCTTCCGTAATAATCTGAGTTGCCAGTTCAGCCACAACTGTATCATCCCCATTGGTCTTATCAGTGTTTTCAGTAGCTAAATCTTCGAATGGATTCACATCTGCCTTCTTACCCTCCTTAGAAGCAACATATTATTTATTGTTATTCGCCCCATTTTTCCAATATTTCTTTGCTTTTGAATTCACTGTTGTCCAGTTACTTTGATTTGCATTAGAAAAAACTTTATTGTAGTTCTAGTCTATAGGAGCATGATTCCCAACATGTGTGGCAATATGTTCCTGCACAGCATTATCCTTCTTAGCCTTGGGATTGTGTTCACATTTATTTGTGTCATGGCCGAAAATTTTGCAAAATGTACAAAACCGAGGTCTCCAATCATAAGTTAACTTAACAAAAGGACAATTATCACCTAGGCTGTAAACCTCTATTTTATCAGGTAATTCAAATTCTGCTGAAATTTCTATCAAAGCTTTAGCATGTCGAAATCTGTGCAATCTTTCAGTACTGTTATCAAAGCATATAAGCTTCCCAAAGTGACAGGCAACCCAGTTAATCCCAACGAGTGTCCAAAGTATGCTTGGAATTATATAGAAATGAACCCATACCGGCACTTTCCTAATATGTGCTTGGGAATTTCGAATGAAAGGATCCCAGTGTGCAATTGTAAACATTCGACCTCTAATAAAAATCGGATCAGATTTAAGTATTTTCTCCCTATCCATTTCATTTGAAAATTTGAAATAAAAATGTATACCATCATATTTTATATCAAACTCACCATCCAATTTCCAATATCGGTTCAAAAAAGTAACAACGCAAGTACAAGACAGAGTACCATCTAGGAAGAAGCCAATGAGGTGATTGCTCCAGTACTTCATGCCTTCATCCCTTACCAGATCTGGTGGTTTTTTTGGTTTGCCATCCCTCTCAATATCGAAATGTATTGGCTTGAATACCCCAGCATTTCGAGGAAGTGAACTAAAAAGTGACGCATAGTCAAACTTGGTGAAAGAGGGATAGGAAGAATTCGAGGAATTCAGATTGGCATTTAGATTAATCGCAAATTCTCCCTGAGTACAATTAGGGTTAAGAGGCGAATCACTAGAATAATTGGAAGTACCCAGATCTGGATTAGATTAGGTCGCTCCCAAATTTAAATCAGAGGAGTTAGCAGATGATGGACTAACACAAGGAGGTAGTGGATTAGGGGGAATGGGTGGAGAAGAGTGTGAAGGGAGAGGTGGGAAAGCAGCATTGAAAGATGAGGAGGAGGGTGATGAGAAATTAGATATCACATCCGCCATGGACTATCGTAGAAAAGTTCTTTCCTTTTTAAAATCCATGAACGTACTCATTTTATTCGAATTTAATAATTTATAATTGCTTAAATTGGTATTGAAAACCTTTTAAATGTTGATGTTCAGTTATGTGGTGCATTGACCTCTTATTGGTGGATAACAACACTCACATTCCAATTTATTTTTTGAAAGTTGGGTTTTACTTCATTATACTTTATTATGTTGATCGGTATAGCCATCGGCCAGTGAAACAATATCATATTATGAGCAGTATTAGGACTATGACCGTTTGACTAGTTTACTTTCACATCTTGACCTACAAGACAACATCACATATGGTCTCCACATTAGATGCTCATACGTGAAACAAGCAATCCATAAATTAGTATAAGTACATCATGCAGATAACCGTTTAGAGATTCTTATTTTTTTGTTTTATACGTGACGGAAAAATTATTCTCTACAAACGCTTCGAACACAATATCTTGTGGTCATGTGATGACTGTTGCAAGGTTGCCATTTGATACTATTCATAGTCCTATTGTGTACGACTAGGGTACACCTATATTATCCCATTTATATAGGTCTTTGGATCATCAGTGCATCGTTAGGCCTAGGTCATCGTCGATTCACCACAACAGAATCACCACATTACAACTGTGTAAAATAGTTGTAAATGACTTTTTACAATGGTGATTACACCGTCGTATTTAAGAAGTTGTAATAGGCTCAAATCATTTACAATTGTGTATTAACGTTGCAGCTAATCGTTGCCATATATCATGTTACAACGGTTATACTATGTTGTAGTTATAATTTTTACAACAGTTTCCGACTGTTGTCGATATGTAACATATCGTAAGGTAGCAGGTATAACAACTATTGGATAATAGTTGTAGTAATATCTACTACAACTGTTATGCACCGTTGTGACGTCATAATTTTTACAACTATGTCTGACAGTTGTAATACACTTTATTACAATTATAATTGATAGTTGTGTTTTAAATCCCAAAAAGTAATATATGCACCAATTATTCGCATGTTAATAAAAATAGAATTCATTCATATATTAGTAATAATATAATTCATATATTAATGCAACAAATATAACTAAATCAAATTCATTCATATATATTAATAATCATAGTATTCGTTCAAAATACAATACATATCCAACAAAACGATCTAAAGTAGTAATTCACATCACCAACTAAACTATTACAAAAATATAACAATTCCAAAATATACACATCGATACAAAACAAAAAGTACATATGAAAGATAATAGTTTTGTCCACAAAAGATTGCATACTCTACAGGGGTACACTAGTCGAAGACAGCGAAATCTTTACGCCAAGCCACGTTTGATCTAATAAATTCTCCAATGGTACTCATCTCGGAATTTGGCTACCATAAGAAAGCTTCGGGATCCACTGCCACATCAATCCAAACAAGCTTCTGGTCCAAGTTTTTTAAAGTGCACCAAATAATTAGGATCAGTGGATACCACCGTTCCTTCTCAACAACTTGTTTTTTCAAACTTAATATTATACATTTTTTTGGCTCATTTTTAGCTTGCCTTTCATTCTATTTAGGCCGTTCTTGAACTGTCAAGTTGTTTCTCTCAATAATTGACTTGTTAGAAAAAAGGAAAAAGGAAAAGTCAAAAAAGAAAAGAAAAAAAAATAACTTGTTCAGAATATAGGATTATCATGAATTTCAAAAGGTAATTGTGCATATACAACACAGAAAAAAATATACTAGAAATGTTGAATGTAACATTCATTTTTGAGAGTAAACCAATAATGCAATAATGATAATGTACCTGATCAACACTTCCTGGTGCAACCAAATCAAGCGCTACCCTAGCTGCATCCATTTCATCCTACATGAGTACTATCAATAAACTAATCACTTTTCAGCATGAATTGTATGAGTGTTTCTTTCTAAACCCGTCAATTTGTAATAAAATGTGAAGTGCAAGGAAAATAATGGAGCATGGATAAAATCCAATAACTTTGTAAACTCATATCCATGGGTCAGTGGTTCATATCATGATACTAAATAGGACAAGTTTACAATTTATTTACATAAACAACAAAATAATCAATAACTTAATTATCCATAGAGAGAAAAGTGGAACACAAAGCAAAGTGGTTCTTCAACTCTACGGTAAAATCCATAAATCATAAAACCTGTTTTGAGGCAAGAAGGTCTGCTTGCTTGCAACAGACACATATCTTCAAAGAAAAGAAAAAAGAATCAAATGAAATTTAAAAGTAGGGACAAGCTAATACATCCTGTATATTTAACATTCCTTGTTCTCTTCCATTCTTCATTTTTTCTATCCAATGAAGATGTAAAGTTTATGTTTGTAACATTTTATCTTCATTTACATTGAGTCAACATGTGTTTCCAGAGTATCCTTAGATGACTCAGTTAAGATTACACATGGCTATGGAAGCATAGTAACTATTTTGGACATCATATAGTTTTTTTAATCCAAAAGCAACACTGAGTTTATTATACATTTGGCACTTTATATATTGCAGTTGTACCTTCCATTAATTTTTTATCTCAAAACACTTATCATACATTAGCCAATCAATTACGGATCAGTTAAGTCATTTTTGCAGGAGTTACTGGCTTTTGATATGATTTTAAATTTTGCAGTTTTACTTTCATATTTTCTTCTTGTCCAATACAACAACAAAAACAACAACAACAAAAAAGCCATATATCCCAAACAAGTTGGGGTTGGCAAGATATGGAACCCAAAATTAAAATAAAATAAAATTAATAATGATGATAATTATATATATAAAGGGTTTAAATAACCAAACAAATAAAAATCATCCGATAAAGGTTTTTTTTAAATAATAATAATAAGTAAAAAAAGTTCAATAAAAGTGAAATAAAAACTAAAATAGTAATAAAAAGTAAAAAGATTCAGTAAACGTGAAATAAAGTCTTTAAAAAAAACAAAAAAACAACAACTATGGTTCTGGTACATGGATTGCCAATTTCCATGCACTCCTATTAACTACCAGCTCTTCCGATGAACTCCAGTTACTTAAATCTCTCTTTATTATCTCCTCCCATGTCATTTTAGGTCGACCTCTACCTCTCTTTAGGCCTTCGGCGCGGCCTAGAATTCGAACGCGTACAGGTGCATCGTATGGTCTACGTTGGATATGTCCAAACCATCTCAAGCGGTATTGGACTAACTTCTCTTCAATAGGTGCAACTCCATGTTTTTCCCGAATATCCTCATTTCTAATCTAATCTCATCTTGTATGCCCACAGCTCCAACGCAGCATCCGCATCTCTGCTATGCTTATCTTCTGGACGTGTTGCCTCTTAGTAGGCCAACATTTTGCACCATATAACATTGCAGGCCTGATTGCTGTCCTATAGAACTTTCCTTTAAGCTTCTGAGGAATCTTCCGATCACAGACAATGCCAGATGCTAGTCGCCATTTCACCCATCCTGCTTGAATTCTAAAACTAACATCCTTATCAATCTCTCCATCAAACTGCAACATAGATCCAAAGTATCAAAACGATTCCTTCTTGTGTACTACTCTACCGGCCAGAGTAACATCTCCGTCATCTGACCTGATACTGCTAAACTCACACTTCATATACTCTGTTTTAGTTCTGCTAAGCCTGAAACCCTTTGATTCCAAGGTCTCCCTCCACAACTCCAGTTGTCGATTAACCCCTATTCTACTTTCATCAATCAGCACAACATCATCGACAAAGAGCATACACCAGGGAATCTCCCTTTGTATATATTTTGTGATTTCATCCATCACTAATGCAAAAATGTAGGGGCTCAAAGCCAAACCTTGATGTAACCCTATGTTAATTGGAAATTCTCTGGTCTCACCATTGCATGCCCTAACACTAGTCACAACCCGCTCGTACATATCCTTAATAAGGGTAATATACTTTGATGGCACTCTCTTCCTTTCTAGCGCCCACCATATAACCCTCCTCGGCACTCTGTCATAAGCTTTCTCCAGGTTAATAAAAACCATGTGGAGATCTTTCTCCTGCTTCCTGTATCTCTCCATAAGTTGCCTAACCAAGAAAATTGCCTCAGTGGTTGACCTTCCAGGCATAAAACCAAATTGATTCCTAGAGACACTCGTCAACCTCCTCAAACGCTGCTCGCAAACTCTCTCCCAAAGCTTCATTGTATGACTCATAAGCTTAATTCCTCTATAGTTTGTGCAACTTTGAATATCTCCTTTATTCTTGAAGATTGGAACTAAAATGCTTCTCCTCCACTCATCTGGCATTTTGTTTGATTTGAAAATATTATTGTACAACTTAGTTAGCCATCTTATCCCTGCATCTCCAAAGCATCTCTACACCTCAATAGGAATATCATCAGGTCCTACCGACTTGCCTGATTTCATACGTTTCAATGCCCCCTTTACCTCAGCTTCTTGAAATCTCCGCACAAAATGTCTATTGGTGTCGTCGGCTAAGTCTTCCAACTCGATCGAAGAGCTATCACTTTCTTCGTTGAAAAGCTTATCAATGTATTCTCTCCATCTATTCTTTATCTCGTCTTCCTTCACCAAAAGTCTATCATTCTCATCCTTAATGCATTTAACCTGATTGAAGTCCCTTGTCCTCCTCTCGCATAGCCTAGCTATTTCTGTAAATGTCCTTTTCACCCTCCTTTGTACTTAAACTTTGATACAAATCTTCGTACGCTCGTCCTCTTGCTTCACTCACTGCTCTCTTTCCAGTCTTCTTTGCCACTTTGTACCTGTGCATGTTCTCTTCGCTTCTATGACGGTACATGCATTTGCAGCATTCCTTCTTCTCTTTGATAGCCTTTTGCACCTAGTCATTCCACCACCACGAATCCTTGGGTTCTCGCTTGCTTCCTCTTGTTATCCCAAATACCTCAGTGGCGACTCTCCGAATGCAAGTTACCATCGCATTCCACATGACATTTTCTTCTCCTTCCACATTCCAAGCCCCTTCTCCCATCTCTATCTTTAAACACCCGTGAAGCATCTCCTTTGTGTTTCCACCATTTCGTCCTGCTAATCTTCGCTCTCTTATCCTTCACCACCCGAAGACGAAACAAGCATACCAAGAGCTGGTGTTGTGAGACGACACATTCTCCAGGTATGACCTTGCAATAAACACAATCTCGTTTACTATCTCTTCTAGTTAGGACAAAGTCAATCTGGATAGCCTGTTGGCAACTATTGTAGGTGATCAGATGTGATTATTTTCTTCTTGTCCAATAATCAAACTTGTTCTAACTAAGCATGCATTATTATTTATTTTTTAAAAAGAGATGATTGGCTTACAAGCTTCTATGAGTATCCATTACTTTATAGTGTATTTTTTCCATATGCAGGTTTATGCAATCCACAAAAAAAGAGAACATAATAAAAAATTACCTCCTCGTGATGTTGCTTGTTCTTATCCATGGATACAACAAGTTTAAGCGTCTTCAACTAAGTGATCAACCTAGGAAAAAAAATCATAATATGTAAATAAACTGTAGTAACAATGACAAAAGAAACTAGTAAGTTTTAAATCGTCCCTTCTTTATATTTTATTTCACCTACATGGTTTACTGTTTAATTACACATGATCATGTGCAAGGGTGTAATTGTTAATTATATATATATATATATATATATATATATATGTGTGTGTGTGTGTGAAGTAGTGGCAATATTAAAAATGAATATGTAGTATTATTACTTTGCGGTTATGGACTTTGCACTGTGGTAACAACGACGTGGGTTCGAAACCCGGAATGGCAGCTAAGAGTTTACCATGTGCATGCGCTAAGATAAGCCACTTATGTGGTGCTTGCGGGTCGAGCTAGGTGCATTAGGAAGGGTTTTACGGCACCGGTCGGTTTCCCTTCTAAACAAATTCAAAAAAAATCATTACTCTACGGTTTTGATCTAACTGGTTAGCACCGTTGCTTGTATCGAAAGATCTTAATTGCCACAACTGGTTGGTCACCATTGTTGATAATCTAGCATGCAATTCCAGTAGGAATAGGCAATACATCCACTTCTTTGAATTTTTTCACTCTTTGATATTGGTCGTTTTGTTCCACCATGCCCTTACCTATCATCCTGTTGCACTTCCTGGAATGTTTGGAATGATTTCGGGAGCCCAAGAACAACCAATCCATATATTGCCAGATCAAAATGGCACAAAAGAGTATAACTTTTAAAAATTATAGTTGAAATATATATATATATATATATGTTAGATATACAGAAACCTTTTACGATGTAAACCATGGGAGGAGAATTGTAGAAGAGAGGCGAAAGTAGACCTCTAGGCTGAATAAATCTCTTTTGATCAGTAACACCAGCACATCCAAATTACTGTTCTTTCTCGTAGAAGAATTTGGTGACTCCATCTTTGGAGTTGATGCATCTTGTAGGTCGTTGTTGTGCCCTCAGTTGCTCGATTTTGCCTGATGCAGTATTCAAATGAATAAATGTATTTTAACAAGTGTAATATTAATTTTTATTGATTAATTGAAATGTAATATCAATAATTTTTGGAGTTTGATGTATAAAGGAAAATGGACTTTGATGAACTTATATAAAGTTGTTTAGTTCATACTACACTAAAGAACCAAGTTAAACAACTTAAACAATAGTGGATAAGACTATATGAATGTAAAAGACCATTTATGTGGCTACACAAAGAATGCCAACTTTATATTTCCCTCAAAATCAGTAATAGAATCCATCAATCTGCTTTTAACACTAGTTTGTTGTTTATGTTTATAGAAAATTCCACACAAAATAAACCAAAATTAATGCTATTCCATTTGGCAATTATAATCAATATTCATATTAAACAATATACCAATATTTCTCATATTATATGCTAAAGAAAGATGAATAAAATCAAAGGTAAAAGGATATAAACGAAACCCAACTCAAACGACTTTTTTGGCATGTAGAATTAATTGAGGGAAATTCAGTGCACAAAATTTAGGTGAGATGAGGAAACTTTATATTAATATTTGGTTTCGAACAAATTAAACAGGGGCCTTAGTCTACAATTTGGAATATTTCACCCTTTAATCAAGTGATATGCTAAACTTGATGAATAACTCGTTCCACAAGGAATCGTCAAAGGTTCAACATCGTGATTAGATATCTTACAACATCGTCCTAGTAGCCACTCTGAATAACCAAACAAAAAATCTACCATATTGTATTTCTAACACAATTTAATTTGTAAAATCGACACACTAGTAAAAAATATAAAAATTAATAACAAAAATATAAAGTAAAATGCTCTACTTATATCATGTGGAAATGGGGAGCAAAGCAGATGGCAGAAAGATGCGGATAAGCGTTTGCAAGAGGGTTAGGGTTTGCAAAGCAGAGCACAGTTTGAGAAGAGTAGCTAGCTAGGGTTTATTTGATGATAGCAACAACAAGTGACTTAACTTTGTGGATGGAAATAGCGGTGAGCGGGATCAGCTCCATGGACTGCAAGGAAGATGACATAAAGCGATGGAGTTAGGGATACATTTAGAAAATTCTGAAGGTAAGGTCTATTCTAGTTGTTTAATAAATTGAGTGGAAAATGAAATGTATGGAGGGAACTCAAAAAATTTACTAGTCAGAAAGTGTGATTTTATTTTTTGGAAAGATAACCATAATAAGTAGTTGTTTTAATCAATCATGGACAATGAAAAGAAAAAACATTTTTTATAGACATAAATTACAATTGCTACACAAATAAAGCTGTTAAAATGTTTTTTTGCAACTTTTGAAAATAAACAATTATTAGAAGGTACCTATTACAACTGTATATTTTGGTTAGTTGTGAAGTAAAAGTTGCAATATGGATATTTTGTTGTAGCGATTATTGGTTTTTGGGAGATTTTCTAGCACTGGTACTACGACTACTTTCATAACATGGCATGTCCTGCATTGGATCTCACACTATCCCATTATTTTCCTCGAGTCAGAGCATAGGCGCTCGATGACGTAGGCAGGTTCCAGGAGGGTAGGCACGACGTGTATTTGTTATGGACCACACGAGAGTCTTCTCTTTGGCATCCATATGATGGTTCGCCTTTTTTGACTGACCTCATCGTATTATGGGCTTCTTTTCTTTTGAGGGACACTTGTTTGTTTTAGCGCTGACTTATAGTAGCATGTCGTGGAGTGGTGATCAGCAAATTACTTCATCATTATGCATAGGGATTACATTTCTTTTTGACATTAGTATTACACCCCACCATATATAGCCTATTTTGTGTATGTCGCATGAATGGATTGCATTGGTCCTTATGCTATTTGAAGTGGATTTATGCCTCTATTTTTCAAGACCTTTCACATAGTACGCAGGTTTACTGGCTTCCTCAATCTCCATAGCCTTTTAAGATATCATACTATGGATGGACAGTTGGCATACCGACTACATCTGAAGTTGATAGATACATTGATATTCCACGACCAGAGGTAACTCAGTTTCCAGAAACAGGTGTATTTCCTTATGAGGATCTGTTGCAGATGTAGTTGGGACTTCGACAGGTCATGTACGTCGAGCATCGACAGAGCATGGATGAGTTGACTGCTCGTATTAATGAGCTTACGACTGTTGATAAGCAACAGTATCCTCCTAGACCAAGAGTCGATGACGACAACGACGATGATGAAGATCATGTAGTTCCTATTTATGATGATACTGCCAGTTTGATGGGCCATAGTTCATGTACTAGACATTTCTATTTGGATTTATCGTATTATTCATTTTTATTACTTTTGCTTGTGTCATTGTATTATATCATACTACATTTCAGTAGCAGTGTTTGCATTTACGTTCAGAATTTATATTAGTTCTTTTGCATAATTGGAGTGTTCTTTATGTACTTGTCACTATTAATATCATTGTTCTTCATGTAATTGCAGCATTTATATCAATTTTTGTATTTTTATTGGTTATCGTCCATTGTTTACTTATTGCAATTACTTTTACTATTACCGTTATTTGCTGTAATTGGGTGGCAACATTTACCATTGCTTTTAGAAGTATACCTGTGTTTGTTTATATCATTGTTTCTGGATGTAAGCCACGTGTTGGCTTAGATGGACATATTTTTATCAACCGCGGATCATTAAATGTATGTAAAGAAAGTGATCATAGTTACTGTTTATTCATAATGCTGTTTTTAGTTTTAACTGTATTTCTTAAAGCGTAAAAACTTGAAAAAAAATGATAAATCGAATAACATTTTAGAACTGCATACTTAGTATACTAATAAGAATCATTAAACTAGTAAACGGACAACACAAATAAACTATACGTTATGTTGAATTTGTAGTGCTTCTAAAGCATCCTCAATTCACCTTATCTCCTATTCCAACTCAATTTCATATGCTATGTATGACACCCCACGTCCGTTAATGTTACTCACAAAGGGAATGCATTAAGTTTCGTGAAGCGTTATAGTAAACAAAATGGAAATACTACAGGGAAGACATATAAAATAACAGCGGAATAAAAACTTTATTTATCATAAGATACCATGGTCCAAAAACATCACATGTCTGAAATACAAAATCCCATTACAACATAAAAGCTACTGTCTTGTACTTCAAAAATATTAGAGTACATAAAAGAAATAAAATTCCCCAAAACAAAATATAGCCATAGCAACATGGATAGGAGCTTGAGCCATACATCTCAGTGGCTCTAGCAAAAGTAAGCAGAATCACGGTCAAGCCTGAGTGTTTCCGCCCTGAGAACCTTGGGGGGGGGGGGGACGGAAGAAAGAAGGAGAAACAAAAAGGGTCAGACATAAAGTTTAGAGAGTCTAGTTACTTTTAGCAAGTAAATAACTAAAAGTAGCATGACATGCATATAAGGCGGATAAGAGAAATTACTACATAAAATACAGGTGTGACAAGATAGACAGGATAAGGTATATATGCTTCCCTAATGATTACTTTGCACTATTACTAGTATATCCAGAATGAGATGATCCCTTCCACTATAAGGTGGTAGACTTAGGCATATGGCCAAGTTTACCCTAACTACTACCCTAATCGATTGACTCCCAATTCCGCGTAGATACTCTGTACCGGCCCCGCTTTAGGATGTATCACATCCTAAAGTGGCAACCCCGCGATGATATGCACAACCTCATATCTACAGGTATCACGGTCTTCTTATCCCCTTCTTCCCGGCTCATGCATGCACATGGCCCGGTCGGTTTGCGCCGCCCACACCGTCCTCCACGTTTGGATCTCTTACATTCAGTCCAGTAAGCGTGCCCCTTCTCCGACCTAGTATGGAGTACATGTTTTGACAACTACTCCAGGTTATTGGATGAAATGGGTACCACAAAATATGATACAAGCTCTCCCCTTTGTCTTGTATCCCCCATTAGATTTTCATTGGCTATTTATACGACTAGGTGTCTTTAATTACATAACCCTATCATTTCTACAAGTTATGTTTACCCTAAAAAGCGTCTATAATTACATAACTTTATTATTTCCACCAGTTATGTATACTACTAGGTGTCTTTAATTACATAACTTTATCAGGTTATGTTTGTGGGCCTATATGTAAATATTACCCACCCCCTCAGATTTACTTAACTCACCCACTGTTCTACCAAATTTACTTAACCCCAACTTTAATTCATATTTGTAACGACCCTTATATTTTGGCAGTCAAAAATTTAATTTAATTTATTATTTTAAATATTATACTTGGAATATTAATGTACTTTAATATTTAGTTCATTATTTAAAACGAATTTTGAATGTTATATATTTATATAAATATAAAACGAGCTTGAAATGGCGCTGTAGTTCATAATATGAAGTTTTGCACTTCAAATGAATATACAGGATCCGATATAAGTCGGATTTCTATGAAACAAGAACTGTTGGAGTCGTGGTGATGATAATTTTCATATGAAAGCGAAAAATCCAGATTTCATGTTATAGATTGTTAATTATGACTAAACAAAATTTTAAAATAGTCTCTATAGAAATCGTTAATAAACCATAACGTTTATTAAATAAAAATTTTAACGGTTCTTATATATATTTGGATATTGTTTAAATCAAGTTTCTGAATGTCGAGTTCGGAATCTATCTTAGTCTTGTTTGAAGCTATACGACATTTCCATTTGAATCTAATTTCAGTTTGTTACTATTTAATTCAACTATTTGGAATTTAAATTATATTGCATTAGTATTATATAAGATTTTAAAAGTAGCCCAACCAAAAACATGTGCATAATATACCCTTCAGCCTTTTTTCTTAGTTCTGCAAATCAAATGAACCCCGAATGCATATTTTTCATCATATTGACCTAAAAAAATATAAGCTTGCATCATGAATATGAAAACTGGAACATACAACGGAAATAGTCAATGCAAATAAAAGTAAAACCCGAATAAATATTTTACTTGTACAATACAAATGAATTTACTGCATGAACAAGAAAACTGGAACGTGTAGGTATTGAAAGCTGAAACTGGAAAAAACGCATACAATACGAATGTGATAAACTAGGATAAATATAATGTACAATAACCATAAGAACTGGAAAGTGATCAACAAAATACAAGATAACAACATACATTTATATATATATATAAATATATATATATATATATATATATATAATCATTCTAATACAACACGACCTGTTTGCAAACACAGAGAAGTAAAAGAATTCATTTTAAAATCCAATGTTGTGCCTTGTTCTTTCTTTCACAGAATTGTGAAATGGAAATGACTCCATAGGTACTGTAAAACGAATAGCTAGGTAAATAGCTAAACAACTATCTATGTTTATACATCAAGATCACGAACACTTGAAGAAATAGTACAATGAACAGCTAAATATATTTCGATTCCATATGCAAATTCAGACGAGGACTATTGCTATACATTTAGAAAGAAAAATTGAATACAAAATCTATAACAGACAGCTAAGTAAAACATCAAATCATGAACAGCTAGAGAAATTGAAAGGAACAGCTAAGAGAACAAGGTATGAATAGCTAGTTGAAACAGATATGTATATGTTTATACATCAAATCTACAGACAAATCGAAACAGCTATATATGTTCATATACACAGTAAAATTTCATATACAGTTCATAGAGGACTGCGCCATACATAGAAGCTGCAAACCTACGGTTTCAAATCTCTGATTGGAATAGAAAATTCATAGCCTCGCAGTCCCTATTCTACACATACAGAAGTTCGATCAACGTTCCCTTTTGAGCAGACAATTGTACATGAGAACCCAACACAAAATCTTGATACTTCACTGCTAAGCTTTCACAGCCACCAAAATGTCTATCGAAGTACCACAGTTTGATAATACAGCTGGAAATGTAAAGGAAAAAAAAAACAGTACCTAAGAAAACTAGCAACTAAAAATCTGAATCTATGATTTTACCATTCGATTTTGACATTGATCCTATCTGGATCATTCACGACTATATATACGTGTAGTATCCCACAATTTCCGCAATCAAAAACAGATCGAACCAGTAAAGAAAATCGTTCAAACCACTAGAAAAAATCAAAACAAAACAAATAATATAGGAATTTAAAAACCACGGAAATATTACTTATCTTTTCGCGTTTGCTCGAGCTAGAAGAACAAGGGTTCGGCAAAATCTTCATATGGGAGCCTCGATCTGAATTTTCTGAAGTAGCAGTAGGTGTGGAGCTCGTTAACTTTTGGAAATTTAGGCTTAGGGTTCCACAAGGAGTTGCTCAAGGAAGTTAGGCGGAGCGACAGAGATAGGAAGGCTAGGAGATGACGAAAGCGTGGTTGCGTAGAGAAGGGTTCAATTTCACTAAATCAACGAGGGATGGAAGGAGAGGGTTTCGGCATGGAAGTGGGTTTTCTGATTTTTGTGGCGACGGAAGTTTGTAAAAGGGAGGAGGGGTTCTGATGGTTTTAAGTGGATGGGGGGGAGGGGTTTGAATGCGGTTTCTAATTGGTGATGGGCTGGACAACTAAGTAAGGCCCAAAGTTTAATTAAATTTAAGATTTATTTGATTTAAATTTATGAATAAACTTAGAACATTTATTCTGAATATATACGTGATCAGAATGTGATGAAACAGAAAACATCGGAACCGCGTCAACGAGTACTACGTAATGGTAAGGAACCAGACAGGGCAGGAAGCAGCTGGATTTTTCAGTTAAATTAAACACCATTTAATTTAACTGAAAAGAGCTGATTTAACAACAGAACCAAATCAAAGTGAGTTAAATTCACTCAGTTCTTCCCATTTATATTCTATATAAATTGGGTTTTTATTTTGTGTGCTCTGATTGCTAATGGTTGACCGTTGGCTAGTTATAAATTTATTTGTTGATTTGACTGATGAAATTAAACTGTGTTTAATTTCAGTGAAAAACCAAACGGTTGGATCCAATGAAGGTAACTTACCTTATTGGTCACGTTTATTTATAAACATGTTTAATTGTCCGAATTGTTTTGTTGATTGATGGATGTTAAATGGTCGTTATTTTCTATTATACAAATTTTAGTTAAAAGAAATTGAATAATCTGATTTGAGATAACCAGTTTGATACAGGGAAGAACAGGATGGAGGGATCCAACGGGATTCCTCAAATATATTATTTATTATCATATATGAACTGTCATGATTGGGTGATTGATTGATTAGTGATCATTGACTGAAAATTCAACTTGTGTTTTGTTTTAACCAATGGGCGATATTGGTTGAGTAATCGGCGGTAAATGGCCTAAGAATAAATTGTCTTGTTATATTGATTTACCGTCAGGTGAATCGATAGAACTGAAGTTATAAAATTTATTTTATAACTGGTGATAGATTTTGAAATATATTTTATTTTGAATAAAAAGGTTTGTTAAAAAGAAATAAATATTTATTATTTATTTAATTAATTTATAATTTATTTTTAATTTATTTTATAAAGTAAATTCTGATGTTAATCAGATTTATAAACAAGTGAAGAGAAATCTAGCAGTTAATTTGGAAAATTGTTTTTGTTAAGGAACAATTAAATGAAATTATTTAAAATTAATTATATTATTAATTAATTTAAAGAGGGAACTAATTGGAATTAGTTAACGCGATAACTGTGTTTTGAGTGGACTAAATCGACCGCTTTTTAATTGGAATTGATTATTCAATTAGCCTGATTTGAAATAATCTAATAAAATAGTTTAGTGAGTATTGTTTAATTTTAATAATATTTAAAAAGGAAATTTACTATTTATTTTAGTAAATAAAGGAATTAACTACGGAAGTAGTTAATGATTGAAGTAAATTATTATTTTAATAATTTAGAAAATTACTTTTTAATTGAAATTCATTTAAAAAGTAATCAAAGGGAAATGAAATCAAATTTAAGGGTGAAAGGAGTTCATGAATGGTTTTATATTTAAAACCCAAATTTTTACCATGAAGTTATAAAGAGGAATTTGAGCGAATACGATGACTTAAATCATGTTGACTTGATATTTGAATTAAGTAAAAAAAATTGAGATGGAAAAGGTTTAGATTAAACCAAATGTAATTGAACAAGGTTTATAAAAAGCGATGAGGGGTTATATCTTAAATTTTGAGTTGAGGTTACTTAATAGGATTAAGTAAATTTGGGAAAATTGAAATGAGAAAGTTCAAGGGGGGAAATGTTTAATTGGATTAGGAAAGAATTGCTGAAAGGGAATTTGGTAAAAGAAGTGGATCATGGGGTTGTATAACCATTACAAAATGAAGTTGTTTAAAGATGCAGAGTTAGAAAGTGGTGTTTTATAAAGAAGTTACTTAATTATTGAATTAAGAAATAATGGTATATTAGAGAAAGAGATTTTCAAAATGATAATAAGGTTTATGACATCGTATTTAAAAAAATAGTAAATGGAATTTGAGATTAGAATGAAATATTGGTTTTTGGATTACAACTTATATTTATCTTTAGGTATGAACGTTGTTGATCGAGGTCTGAGAGGTAATTAAAATACCCCAACTTGAACGACATCAGGATTATCCGAGGATAGTTGTAATGGTAAAAGGGGTTAGTGATAATTTATTATTTCTATTTAAAGAAATGATAATGCAATGTTAATAAAATTTTGGAGATTATATAATAAGGATTCTAAGGTGAAAAGAGGATTGCGTGAACTATAATGATATTGTCGAGATTCAAAAGGGCAATGTAAAAGATGAGCTTTATTCTATAAAAATAAGTGTGGAGCATTGTTTCAAGTAATGAAATAGAAGATAATTCATAACGTTATTTTATGAGGAATAAGTTGAATAGATTCCCAATATTAGACAATAATGTGGATAATGTTTTGAAAGTGAAAATAGGAATATATATATATATAAATGAATTTGTTTAAAGAAAAATATTATGTTAAATAAGAAGCGAATTTATAATATGAAATATTAAAAAGTTCTAAATTTACATTTGTTTTAATTAAAAAAGGCCAATTGATGCTGAATACTGAACCATTTAACCCTTGGATTTTCATGATTGAATCACTGTTTATTTTGATAGTTAAATTACCGACTATCAAATCTGTCCAATACGATTGTTGGTATGGAAAGACCGAGATCGAATTTATATTCGAAAACCATTCCAACCAGCAAATACGTAAAAAAAGATTATTGAAGATGGAGCAATTGAAGACCGTTGATCTTCATGAGCGGAAGAACTACTTGTTGAGTTTCTTTGGTTTAGCGGTCAAAGATATTTCGACAATAATTCTATCGTAATTGAAATCTATGAATTGCAAGGACTTCTCGCTACTGATCCATGGGGTGATTCCTATATTGGATGCAGTAGAAGAGTACCTTCGGTTCATCCTGTTTCTGGATGACTTGTATGGACAGATGTCTGACAGAGTATTTCCGAAGGAATTACATACGTTTATTTCTACAAACGTACCAAAGTTGATGGCGAAGAAATGGTTTTCTCTAGCCAAATAACTAGAGTATTTTTGTGGACGTCAATTAGTGATATTTGGCGGATCTGACGATGTGACATTCAAAGTGAATGCTGACCAGACGGTCAAAAGGAAAATTCAAACTTCAAGCCTCATCAACCGAAAAATGACAAAAATTGGGCAGGCAGCATGGCTATGTGGGTCGCTCCCATTAGGATGTATAATCACCTATCTAGAGAAATTCCTTTTGCTTCTTTAATCTATCGATGCTGTCCCTTTCGGGAAACAGTAGTTTGAGTCCAACCGTTGGTGATATACGTTCGATACACTCAAGCGAAATGAGTGGTCAGTCATGTGTGGGCCGGGTTGCAAGACATTCTTGTTGAACCCAGTGCATTCGCCTCTAGAGATATACTATCGGTAGGTGGTCACATACCTTGTCATAGTTGGAATCCAATCTCCAATAAGCGCCCGCGGTTTTGATTGTATACTATATATGTGGAGCGTGAGATGCAAGCGTTCCGCTAGATTGATATTTACTTGTATTTAGACATTATTATAATATCAAAAAAGATATTGATTTCAAAAATGGTTTGGGTTATCATAAGGTAAAAACCGTCCATATTTATGTGTGGATTTGGTCTTACGATTATCCTTTTCTTTGAAAAGATTTTAACTTAAAAATCAAGTTGTATGTTACCTTAATACTGTGCGAGTTTTTCTCACTCTGGTTCACCAGACTGACCCGGTGTTGTGTAAATGCTCGGGTTAGGCCGGGTTGTACATGTCTAGGTTATCGGATGCTGCGAAGTCCAAGGACGAGCTGGAAGAGGTCAGACGTATTGTATATAGTATATATTCCGTTGTGTGTTGTATATAAGGACAGGTTATTAGAACTGTCCAGATGTGTGATGTACTGTGATGATTGTAAGTAATTTTTTAAAAAAGCTCCCAGTAAAGATTTATTTCTGTATTATATTTTGTTCCGCTGCGATGTGAGACTCTGATTCTGTGTTGTATTGGTTCTTCTTCTTCTTCTATTCTAACTTTCTTTCTTCCTTATCTCACCCTCTAATTTCTTTCTAATAACTATCCAGTATTTTCAGTCTTTGGAAGGTCGGCATGAGGTACTGCAAATGTATAATGTTGATTTTCAGGGCCGAAAACCCTTGGGTCATTACAATATTCATACAATCCCTTATGGATTATATTAGGTTAAGTAGTCCAACTTATTACCACGTCCATATATGGTTCATAATGGGCTAGACCTCCCACATTAGGCCTACAACTTGTGGATGTTGAATATGCCGGTAGGGTCCGGGCAGACTTCTTCCACAAGTTGGGCCTAACCTCATGTCATAGCCCGTCTCGTATTTGTGCACTTAAACCTGTCACATTAGGTTCAACATTAGTGGTTGCTGGATATGTCGGGCGGGTACGGGCCAACTTCCACCACTATTGCAACCTAACCTCATGTCATAAGTGCAATTACAATTTCTAATTGTAATCTTAAATATTTCATTCTTATCCAAATTCTTACCTATGTCTTTATAGTGATTATGCCCCTATTTCCCCATTTTGAATTATATGTCCAACCAATATAAACATTATTTAAATTATTCCAATTAAACATATTTCTCCTGTTCCCTAACTAGCGCATTCACATAATTCGCGGCATGCCTAGGCTAGATAATAGCCTAGTCATAAACAATAATAAGGGAAAAGTGATGAGAATATGACAAAGGTGATTGTTCTAGCATAAACATAAACTAGCATGGTGATAAGGTGGACATATAAGAATAAATCTGATGAACTTGTGGCTGTTAATTAATTCTAACATAACTACGATGTCATAATAAGCATAATAAGATCTAAATTAACAATTTAGATGTCCAACTGGTTTAGATCTAATATGACAGGCACAAGGTGATAAACTCTGATTAATAATTTAGATGCCCACATAATTCAGATCCAATAGTTAAAAGTAGATATAACATAAATAAGGTCAAGATCCACATCATAGAATGCCGCAAAAGTTACAATAGATCCAACAAGATAGAGATTTAGATCCAAGTTATAACCAATTTAGAATGTCATATGTTCACAATTTACAATGGATCCAGTATAATATAAGCACATGAACAAATCCAAACTATTGTCATATCACGTTTACTTTTAAATATTTAAATCTAAAAGAAACTAGGAACTCACATAGTTTGGATTAGAAGAAAGGTATAAAATAGCAAAGGTTGGATCTACACTTGAATTGCAAAGTTGATTGTTGTAGAAGATAATTTGGTTCAGTTCAGTCACCGGCAAAGTTTGGCCTTCATGGATTCTCAATGAAGAAAACAAGAGAAATGACATTGTATTTATAGCTGCCAGCCCCTCTGAAACCGACTACCATGTCAGCCCTAAGAGTGTCAACACCCCTGCAGAGGGGTCGACCCTGGTGTCGGCACCCCTGTGGGGGGGACGACCCCGGTGTCGACACCCCCAGAGGGGTCGACCCCCTAGAGCGGGAAATTTTCTACCTTATGAGATTTTGATTTTTGAACCCTTTCTGGATAAGTTCTGACTCATATGTATATATATTTTTCTTCTACGCGTATACAAACTTTAAACTCTCATATCTTCTTCATACGATGTCCGTTTTACGCAAACCTAGTATCTATCTCGCCCAGATTTTCGAGACGGACGCAATGGCGCAGTCCGTTTCCCTTAATTCCAAATATTAAATTAATTATTATTAAATTTATCGTCTTTAATGTTAACAAAATTATGGGGTGTTACATTCCCCCTACTTAAAGGATTTCGTCCCTGAAATCTCTAAGTTGAGAAGAATGCATATCCTACCATCCATCATCCATCTACTCATCCATCAATCACTGACATCTATTATCCTTAAAGATTTCTAATGATTATATGAATATATGCAAAGGTGTGTGTATATGTCCCAATACTAATGCGAAGATCAGGCGGTCTACTGATTTGGTTGACCACCATAATGCATTGTATGTTAGTGCCATGTATCCAATATGTATGCGAATAATCCTATTATAACATGTGAGTTCTATATGTGTGCACACTCATTCATCCAGACGCAACATCCATATGCTAGTACATCCATTTCCATTCATAACAGAAAAGAAAATGCACACACATCCATATGCAGTATAAGAGTGATTGAGCCGATCTAGTACCTAATGTGTGTGTATATGCATCCACAAGCAGCCAGTAGCAAACACTTGCATCCACTTGCATCCATCAAACATAACATGTCTCAAACACATGTTTACATCCATAGGATTCCTAGCTAAAGGTAGAGAATACTATTGATAGGACATACTCAAATGATAGAAGCAAGCATAGATAAAACTTTTGGAAAAGGAGTTAAGAATGTACCCTCGAAAAGAAAAGGGTACAAAGTACGAATCTTGTCTTCGGTCTCCTAAGTCGCGTCCTCTGGGTTATCTCCTCATTGAACCTTTATCAGCTTGATCTCTTTATTACATAGCTTCTTAACTTCTGATCCAAGAATACGGGTAGGGACTCGTCTAACTGTCGCCTCCCGCTCTACTTCCACTTCTTCCAATATGCTTGGCTCAATAACCTCCGCGGTATTATGCAAGAACTTCCACAGATGAGAAAAGTGGAAAACATCATGAACACCAGAATGATTTTCTGGAAGATTTACTCTATAGGCCATTTGTCCAATCCTCTCGGTTATGGGAAATGGTCCCAAAAACCTAGGTGCCAACTTCCCTGCCGATCCGAAACGAACCACATTCCTCAAAGGTGACACTTTAATAAAATTAAGTCTCCCATTTCAAATTCGATGTCAGTCCTTCTCTTGTCTGCGTAGGATTTCTGCCTATCTTGAGCCATCTTCATCCACCGTCGAATAAGGTCAATCTTCTCGGAAGTTTCTCGAACCATATCTGGTCCAAGTAATAACCTTTCTGTAGATTCCCACCAACAAGTTGGTGATCTACAGGGTCGTCCGTACAATGCTTCGAAGGGTGCCATGCCGATGCTAGCTTGATAACTGTTGTTATAGGCAAACTCTACTATAGGAAGATGCTCTTCCCAAGTCCCTCCGAAGTCTAGGATACGCAGCCTTAAAAGATCTTCAAGAATTCTGTTCGCCCTCTACGTCTGCCCATCGGTCTGAGGATGATAAGCGGTGCTCAAACACAACTGTGTACCTAACGCTTCTTGCAAGCTCCTCCAAAATTCACTGGTAAAGATGGGGTCATGATCGCTTATGGTGCTGGAAGGTACTCAATGAAGACGAACTATCTCACAAACAGAAATTGTGGCCAACCATGACGCTGTCCTCTTACTCTTAATTGGAAAAAAAGTGAGCGCTCTTAGTGAGTCTATCTACCACAACCCAGATACTAGTGTTGCCTTTCTTCGATCTAGGCAAACTATCTATGAAATCCATGGAGACTCTCTCCCATTTCCACTGTGGAACCTCCAAAGGATGAAGTAAACCACTGGGCTTCTTTTGCTCAGCTTTAACTTGTTGGCAAACTAAACATTGAGAAACAAATTCGGCCACATCTTTCTTCATCCCAGCCCAAAAGAAAACCCTCTTCATGTCTTTGTACATCTTATCACCACCTGGATGAATAGTCATCTTAGAATGGTGGACTTCTTCTAGGACTGCTTTTATCAAACTTCCAGTTTGAGGAACACAAAGTCTTCCATCTCGTCGCAACCACCACTTTTCATCTATGGTATATCGACTGAGGTGACTAGAAGTCTCCCCTTTTCGGAGATTATCCATGATATCTAAAATATGTGGGACACCTTGCTGCGAAGCTCCTATCGGATCCATAAGAGTTGGCCATATCTCTAATGATGCAAACAAATCAGGCAAAATCTCGAAGGAGGGTTTAAAATTAAAAGTTGATATAAACTCCAAGCTCTTCCTCTCCACAAACAGATGACTTAAGGCCATCCTCTGCCTACTTAGTGCATCAGCCACCACATTAGCCTTGTCAGGGGTATAAGCGATTTCAAAATCGTAAGAGCTAAGAACTTCATCCACCTTTGTTGCCTTAAATTAAGATCCTTCTGTGAGAACATATACTTGAGAGATTTATGATCAGTATATAACTCGAACTTCTCTCTAAGTAAATAATGTCGCCACGTCATAAGCACTAATACTATGGCAACTAGCTCTAGATCATGGGTGGGATAGTTCTTCACATGAACTCTCAACTGTCTACCTCCATAACACGCTACCATTCCTTCTTGCATCAGAACCGCACCAAGCTCTGTATCACATGCATCTGTGTAAACGATAAACACTTTACTTCCATCAGGCAAGGTCAAGACTGGGCTGTTGTCAGAGCCCTCATCAATCGTTGGAAAGCAACATCACAATCTATATCCCATGAAATTGCCAAGTTCTTCTTCGTCAGCCTGGTGAGAGTAAGTGATATCTTTGCGAAGTCCTTAATGAACTTCCTTTAATAACCTACCAATCCAAGAAATCTTCTCACCTCCGTTGCATTTTTTGGAATTTGCCAATCTTGCACTTCAACTACCTTTGCAAGATCTATAGCTATACCTTCTTTAGAGACCACATGCCCTAAGAATCTCACCTCTTTTCTCTAAAAATTGCATTTGGAGAACTTTGTCTTAAGTTAACGGTCGTAGAGAGTTTTCAAAACTTCTTCCAAATGCTGGGCATGCTCTTCCTCGCTTTTGGAGAAGATCAAGATATCATCAACAAAGACCATGAAAAATTTATTTACGAACTCCCGAAACACCCTACTCATCAGATCGACAAAATAGGCGGGTGCATTCGTCAGCCCAAAAGGCATAACTAGCCATTCAAAAAACCATCCGGAGTCCTAAAAGTGTCTTATCTATGCTGTCCTCAGCCACCCTCAATTGATGAAACCCCGTTGCCAAGTCTAACTGAGAAAATACCGAGGCACCAACCAGCTGATCAAATAAATCATCAATCCTAGGGAGCGGGTGCCTATTCTTCTTGGTGAGTTTATTCAATTCTCTATAGTCCACACACAAACGAAGCGAACTATCCGCCTTAGTTGCGAATACAACTAGAGCACCCCATTCAGATATGCTTCGTCTGATTAATCCTTTCTCAAGTAGCTCCCCTGCTTGCTTACTCAGCTCCTTCCTTTCCCTTGCAGCCATATGACGCACAGGGTAATGCAACTGGCTTTGCATTGTCCACCAGATATATACGAAAGTCGATCTTTTGCCTCGGAGGTAAACCCCATGCCTCATCAAAAACATTAGAATATTCTCAAACTACTGGAACAGATTGTAGATCATCGATAGATGCATCAAGGGACTCTAGGAAACTAAGCATAACAAACCATTGGGGGTCACAAGAAATCTCGAGGGTCCTCCCATGACAAGTCAGAAGCCTAACAACCCTCTTTTCACAATCCATAATAGCACCATACATGGTAAGCCAATCCATTCCTAGAATCAACCCATAGTCCAAAAACCCGAGCACATACGCGTTGCATTCAAACTCGATGCCTAACACAGATATTTTCAAACCTTGACAAATCATAGATAAATGAGCTGAACCATCAATGGGGTTTGAAACAACTATGGGATCCACTACCATACTAGTAATTAAGTGCAGAGATTCAAACACAGAACTAGATATAAATGAATGTGAAGCACCAGGATCAAAAAAATGTTCTAATAGGATGATTAGAAAGAGAAATTAAAACTTCCACGGAAATTTTCTACCTCTATCAGGAGCATTGATCACGAGAGCATGCACCTACCCTCCAGAAGTTCCTGCCCTTTGACCTTATCCTTATTTCTTCGGGCACTCCCTAATAAAGTGTCTGACTTCTCCACAATTGAAGCAGGTGTTCTTCCTTCTTTTACAGTCTTTGATCAAGTGACCCTCTTTCCCACAACTATGATACTTCCTTTTCTACTTACCCTTGTCATTCTTTCCTCCTTTCTTCTGTTGTTGTTGTCATCGTTTCTTTGGCCATGTCCTCTTGTTTTGCGTTGTTTCCTCAGCTTTAACCTCCTTTTTTCCCCTTTCTCTTCCTCATACATCAAGGCCATATCAACAAGTCTTTCAAAGGTGGCTCCCATTGGGATGTGGGACATGGCTAACCCATGAAGGGGTTCATTTAGCCCTTTAGAAAACTGCAAAGCCTTATTATGCGGAGTGTCTACCAGTTCCTATCTAAATCTTGCCAGCTGGTTAAATTTGTTCACATACTCTTTAACCGTCTAGTTCCCTTGTTTTACTGCTAAGAACCTCTCCATCTGCATGCTCTTCTTAGCTTGGGAAAGGAGTTTCATCTCTAACCTATGTCTAAAGTCATCCCAAGTTTCCACCGCACGGCCTTCTTGGGTTACCTCCCACCAAAATGAAGCTTCATCCTTCAATAGCCAAGCAGCTAACTGAATCTTTCTTCGATCCTCTACTTTAAAGATTACAACAAGTCCTCGATCTCCTTGAGCCAGTTTTTTGCCTCCACAAATGTCTCGATTCCATGGAATGGCTTCCCTCCCATAGCACGGAAATCTTTGCAGATCTTTGAGAAGTTGTCTACACGCGGAGGAGGAGACGGAGGAGGAACAACGTATGCAGCTGGGGAAGTAACGTTTCCTTGGCCTTCGGCACGCGCCATGGCCTCCAAATACCTACATAACCATCCTGGTATCGTAACGCCCTCTGGAATGTTGGGTTCCCCACTGAAGAAGAAAAGGAAAGAGATTCAAACAAGGGATCGAAAAGATATTATGTATGGCTTTTTGGGGAGTGCTTTTCAAAACAGACTTTTCTTTTGAAAATGCTTTCTTTTAAAACCTTTTTAAAAACAGATTTCAAACACTTTTATCTAATATGGTAATCTTCATCTCTGATACCAAGTGTGACACCCCACGTCCGTTAATGTCACTCGAAAAGGGAATGCATTAAGTTTCGTGAAGCATTATGGTCAACAGAATGGAAATATTACAAGACAAACATATAAAATAACAGCGGAATAAAATATTTATTTATCATAAGATACCGTGGTCCCAAAACGCCACATGTTTGAAATATTAAAGCCCATTACAACATAAAAGCTACTGTCTTGTACTTCAAAAATATCAAAGTACAAAAAAGAAATAAAATTCCACAAAAACAAAATATAGCCATAGCAACAAGGATAGGAGCTAGAGCCATACATCTTAGTAGCTCTAGAAAAAGTAAGCAGAATCATGGTCAAGCCTTAGTGTTTCCACCTTAAGAACCCCACAGGAAAGGGGGGGGGGGGTGAAGAGGGGAACGGAAGAAAGAAGGAAAAACAAAAAGGGTCAGACATAAAATCTTACGAGTCTAGTTACTTTTATCAAGTAAATAAATAAAAGTAGCATGACATGCATATAAAGTGGATAAGAGAAACTACTACATAAAAGACAGGTGTGACAAGGTAGGCATGATAAGGTATATACGCTTCCGTAATGATTACTCTACACTATTACTAGTGTATCCAGAATGAGATGATCCCTTCCATTATAAGGTGGTAGACTTAGGCATACATCCAATTGTACCCTAACAACTACCCTAATCGATAGACTCCTTAATCCGCATTGATACTCTATGCCAGCCCTACCGCAGGATGTATCACATCCTAAAGTGGCAACCCCTCGCTGATATGCACAACCCCATATCTACAGGTGTCACGGTCGTCTTAATCCCTTCTGCTCGGCTCATGCACGCACATGGCCCGGTCGGTTTGCACCGCCCTCACCTTCCTCCACGTTTGGATCTCTTACAATCAGTCTAGTAAGCGTGCCCCTTCTTCGACCTAGTACGGAGTACATGTTTTGATACCTAATCCGGGTTACTGGATGAAACGGGTCCCACACAATAGGATACAAGCTCTCCCTTTAGTCTTGTATCCCCCACTAGGTTTTCATTGGCTATGTATACTACTAAGTGTCTTTAATTACATAACCCTATCATTTCTACAAGCAATGTTTACCCTAAAAGTTGTCTTTAATTGCATAACTTTATTATTTCTACCGGTTATGTATACCACTAGGTGTCTTTAACTACATAACCTTATCAGGTTAAGTTTGCGGGCCTATATGTAAATATTACCCACCCCCTCAGATTTACTTAACCCATCCACTGTTCAACCAAATTTACTTAACCCCAACTTTAGTTCATATTCATATAATCCCTTATGGGTTAGATTAGGTTAAGTTTTCCAATTTATTACCATGTCCATTTATGGTTTATAATGGGCTAGACCTCCCACATTAGGCCTACAACTTGTGGATGCTGGATATGTTGGTCGGGTCCGGGTAGACTTCTTCCACAAGTTGGGCCTAACCACGTGTCATAGCCCGTCTCGTATTTGTGCACTTAGACCTCTCACATTAGGTTCAACATTAGTGGTTGCTGGATATGCTGGGCGATTCCTTGTAGACTTCCACCACTAATGCAACCTAATCTCGTGTCATAAGTGCAACTACAATTTCTAATTGTAATTCTAGATATTTCATTCTTATCCAAATTCTTGGCTATGTCCTTATTGGTGATTATTCCCCTATTTCCCCATTTTGAATTATATGTTCAACTCATATAAACATTATTTAAATTATCCCAATTTTAACCTTTTCCCCTGTTCCCTAACTAGCGCATTTGCATAATTTGCGGCATGCCTAAGCTCGATAATAGCCTAGCCATAAACAATAAAAAGGAAAAAGTGATGGGAATATGACAAAGGTGATTGTTCTAGCATAAACATAAACTAGCATGGTGATAAGGTGGACATATAAGCATAAATTTGATGAACTTGTAGTAGTTAATTAATTCTAACATAACTACGAGGTCATAATAAGCATAATAAGGTCTAAATTAACAATTTAGATGCCCAACTGGTTTAGATCTAATATGATAGGCACAAGGTGATAAACTAGATCTGATTAATAATTTAGATGTCCACATAATTTAGATCCAATACTTAAAAATAGATCTAACACAAATAAGGTCAAGGTCCACATCATAGAATGCCACAGAAGCTACAATAGTTCCAACAAGATAGAGATTTATATCCAAGTTATAACCAATTTAGAATGTCATATATTCACAATTTACAATGGATCCAGTATAATGTAGGCACGTGAACAAATCCAAACTATTGTCATAACACGTTTACTTTTAAATATTTAAATCTAAAAGCAACTAGGAACTCACAGAGTTTGGATTAGAAGAAAGGTAGAAAATATCAAAGGTTGGATCTACACTTGAATTGCAAAGTTGATTGTTGTAGAAGGTAATTCGGTTTAGTTCAGTCACCGGCAAAGTTTGGCCCCCATGGATTCTCAATGAAGAAAGCAGGAGAAATGGAATTGTATTTATAGCTGCCAGCCCCTCTAAAACCGACTGTCACGTCAGCCCTAGGGGTGTCAACAACCCTGTAGAGGGGTCGACCCTAGTGTCGACACCCCTGTAGGGGGGTCGACCCATGTGTCGACACCCCTTAGCGGGTCGGCCCCTAGAGCGGGAAATTGCCACCTTACGAGATTTTGATTTTTGAACCCTTTCTAGATAAGTTCTGACTTATAACTGACTCATATGTATATATATTTTTCTTCTACGCGTATACAATCTTTAAACTCTTATATCTTCTTCATACTGTGTCCGTTTTACGCAAAGCAAATGTCTATCTTGCCCAGAATTTCGAGACGGACACAATGGCGTAGTCTGTTTCCCTTAATTCCGAATATTAAATTAATTATTATTTAATTTATCCTCTTTAATGTTAACAAAATTACGGGGTGTTACACTATACCCTGTGCACTTAAACGATCGTCCAGCCATTTCAAGTAGCCGTAACCGTTTTGTTAAAATGGATATAGTTGGATTCTATGACCAATATTTTCTCCATCTGCCTTGATTACAACCTTCACTGCATATTCGCATTGGCAACAAACCTGATACGAATTAATGTCTTGATCATTTGGAGGTTGAGTAAATGAAGCTCGATTTACCTCTTGTTCATGTAAAGGTTGAACAACTGAAAATTGCTCCGTTGCTCGTTGAAATGGAGATTGAGCAACTAAATCCTATTAAACTACTGATTCATACAGATGTTCTAAAGACTTCCGTTCTCTTAGTTGGTCAATATTTTGGAACTCGTGACGGATGTCCTCATAATGTTTCTCTTGATACTCGATAAACCAATCTTTGATAGTTCGCAGACTATCAACGGTTCGGTCATTGGCCACTAGTAAAAATCAATAGATGAAAGCCATTACGACGTTTCTTTTAGTATGTAGAGGCATGAGGACGATGGAGATTAGTTGAATAAAGAATTGTGAGAAATAAATTTATTACAATCCATATTTATATATGTAACGTTGTGTATTGAGGAGACAACTGTACTAATACAAATGATAGTACACACTTCACACTGCTAAAGTTGTTAACGTGACTATACGCTGCAAAGTGATAAAGATTCTTAGTTGATAGTTCATATGGAACACTGTGTAAAATAATGGCCATATTGAAACTTTTAAAATAGAAGATGACCCAGTTTGTATAACTCACAAACTATATTGAAACCACGTGCCTTAAAATCTTGTATTAAAATGCCGAGTTGACAAAATTATTGGTGTGCACACTAATGGGAGATAGTCTCATATGGCTATAGTGATTATCTGCCATATTGGATTTGACAACCCGATAATCGAGTCATTGACGTTGACAACACGTTGTCGTGTACACTATATCCATGTTGTATTGAGCAAAGAAAACATGCAAAGTTGATGCTGATAACATATTATTGTATAAACTACAGTCACGTTGTATGGAGTAAAGAAAACGTACGAAGTTTCATTATAACTATATTGTATTGTCTGTCGTGGATGATTGAGTCATTAATGTCGACAGCACAATGATTTTGAATCCAACTTTTTCTGAAAGTGTAAGAGAGT
Organism: Allium sativum; assembly: GCA_030737875.1. NCBI lineage: Eukaryota > Viridiplantae > Streptophyta > Magnoliopsida > Asparagales > Amaryllidaceae > Allium > Allium sativum. The sequence continues at coordinate 85,071,919 of CM060914.1, forward strand.
GAATTAATAATTTTAAAGAAAATTAAATGAATTATTTATATTTAATTAATTCGAGCTCATTGCATAGCGACATTACATAATTTTCCAATTTATAGTTCAAACTGATATATTAAATTAATATACGGCATAGTTTTGTGAAGTAAGAATCTTCTGGGTCTATTAAACTACAATCTTCTAATAACATTAGATTTCATCTTTTAACTTTTGAGATGTGTCAAATTTAATTTTTTAAATCGTGGTATGGTAGGTTGTAAACCTAAACCAAAAAATGTAATAAGCTGAAGATTTAAAACTATGATCGTCTTAGATACAAACTAAACAATGATCATTATTAATAATTAACATTAACCAATGGGAATACGTCAAACAAGTAACACAACCCACACAAAGTACAGACAGGAAATACGAAGTACAATCATCACAATACATTAATCTAGCGATGCATTGATTCATTATGTTATGCTACCAATTAGCATGCTATTTTCGAGTTTCAAACGGTTAATTTTGTCTTCCAATTGTCTCACTATGGCTTTCAATGTTCAAATTTTACCTTGCATCTCTTGAGCATGTTGAATTCCTCTCAGTAAATCTCAGGATCTACCAACTTTATATATTAACTTTAGCAAATACCATTCGGGTTCCAACGTTTACCTTGGTACTTTAGACAGCAGTAATAACGACACCCTACATTTCTTTATTTGTAGCCACAAGCTTCAAACACATATACCTGCATTGACGTATAGGCCATAATGGATGTCCGGATCCATAGTCATTGCTTATTCATTTACTTGGGCATTAGTTTTGTGAATCTATGCAAACATGACTTTGCATATTAGAATCACTAATTGCGTCAGTGCTATTATGAACTATTTCAAACTGGGTCTAAGGAACAATTTCTGATTCGACTTCTCATTGTTCAGCATGTTGCACCAATAAATCATTTGCGATGTCCCAATTATCCATATATGTTTAGTTAGAAAATATGGAAAAGGTTGGACATAGCCAAATCAACAAGTACAAAGAAATATAAAATTTATAAATATAGAACATCTTGGTGTTCTTGAGCTTTCATACGTATAATGGTGCAAAGAATTTGATTAAATTCAGATGTTGAGATAAAATATATAAAGTGGAAAAGTAACATTGACATATTGAAATGACATTGACATATCACTCTCATATCATAATGGTTTTTCATATTAAAGCGATTAAATTCAGATTTCTTAGGAAAAAAAATATCACTGGCATATTAAAGTGATACTAACTCAATAAAGTGTCACTAACATATCACTAGCATTTGCCATGTCTTTCCAGGTACTGAAACTTTATTAAACAAGGGACGACCTGCGTTGTATGCTCATTCACAAGCTATACTGGAACCTCGTGTCTTTAATTACTGTATTAAAATACCTAGTTGAAAACATAGGTATACATTAGTAATTTGAGCTAGTCAGGCGTGGATACAGTGAATGTCCGCCACGTTGGATTTGACAACACATTGGTCCAGTCATTGATGTTGACAACACGCTACTGTGTACACTATAGCCACGTTGTATTGAGTAAAGAAAATGAACAAAGTAGATGTTGATAACATGCTGTTGTGTGTACTATAGCCACGTTGTATTGAGTAGAGAAAACGGACAAAGTTGATGTAGACAACACACTAAACAATGACCATTATTCATTAATCATGGTATGGAAGTTTGTAAACCTAAACCAAATATTATAATAAATGAAATATTTAAAACAATGATCGTCTTAGATACAAACTAAACAACGACCATTATTTATAACAAACATCGAGCAACGTGAATGCACATCATAGAAATGGCTGAAAATATCAGATTGGTACAAAAATACAAAAGCACACAATAGTAGTTAAAACATTAAAGCTTATTCATTGCCAATTCGTGTAAGCTAACTGTAACGGAGTTCATAAGCTTCGTGACTAATGAATTCCTTTTTGTATTATGATAGGTAAAGAAAATCAAAAGTAGAATGATTTGCTTTAAAAGCATTCTCTTCTTTAACAATCTTGATAATCTTGCGATAAAGATTAAAGGAATCTATAAAACCATTGTGTGTTTTATGAATTTCTACGAAAGACTTCCTCGTGGAGCATTTGGAATAGTTGTTGTAAGCTTCTTTCACCATGTCCTAAAATATTTCATGGCTAATAAGCACATCTATATGCAACATAATATCATGTCTGCGATCAACGTCAATATACGCTTTCATGAGTATAAATAACTCAGAAGAAGACTAGTTAATGGCGGATATTTTTCTATTAAAGTATAATTTTAATTTCATGAAGGAAGTCAAATGAACTGATACGAAAAAAATATGATTAATTGGATGTTGGTGGATAAAATATATAAATAGAAAACCTAAGTGAAATAATATATTAAAATTGACTTATCATTGGCATACTAAAGTGCAACTGACCCATTAAAGTATCATTGACATGTTAAAGTGTGACTGATCCAATAAAGTATCATTGACCCACTTAAGTACCACTGACATATTAATGTGACATTGACATTTGACTGTCACCATGCCACTGCATGATTGTATGAACATATGTCTTTGATGCGACATAACATTTACTATAAGGGCCGAAACACTAACATATGACTATAACACTGACATATTAAGGTGACATTGACTTGTTCAATGTAGCATTGTGTGACTGTCATTGTACCATTGTGATGTAACATAACATTTACTACATCAACCATCCGCGTGATCATCTACATACCAACTATTATAAGTATACGGTGCTTCACATCCTCTTTATACCAACTCATTCAGAAAATTATTCATTCTAGTCAAATTACAGTCATTTAGTGAGTTCTTTAAAAAGTTTATGGTACTTCACATCTCCTTCGTCGTCATCATTCTCGACTTTGGACGAGTTTCATAAACAATATAATAAGGAGCAAAAAATGTTTCAAGATGAAACGAGAGATGTGATGGACGATGATATCACAGAAAGCTCATATTCTACTACTCAAGGAGGTAGTGTTGTTATTAGAAAATATTTACGATATGGGCGGGACTATGCTGGTGGTCACAATCAACTGTTCAAGGATTACTTTGTGACAAACCCAGTATATAGAGAAGTATATTTCCATCGAAGATTTCGTATGTCAAAGACCGTATTTAATTGATTTATTGACAAAGTATCTGAATCAAAAATATTTTTACCCACAGAAGAAATGGAATCAACGAACTATAAATTTCACCCCTACATAAGGTTATGGGTGTACTTTTTATGATATCGTATGGAAGTTTGATGATTCCTTAAATGACAAAATAAGAACTAGAGACTCAGCGACGATCTTATGTATGAAAGAATTTTGCAAAATAGTTGTTTGTCTGTTCGGTAAAGGGTATTTTAGATCCCCAACGTATTGTGACATTAACAGATTGTCGGCCATGGAAGCTCAACCAAGATTTCCAGATATATTGAGTAGCTTAGATTGAATGCATTGGACATGGAAAAATTGGCCATTTGCATTGAAAGGATAGTACAAAGGGCATTGCAGAAAGGATATGTTGCTGTTAGAAGTCGTTGCTTTGTTTCATTTGTATATATGGCATGCTTTTTTTGATGCACTTGGTTCTCTGAATGATATTAATGTTCTACGCAGTCATATTTATTTAATGACTTGTGCAATGATCTATCACCTCCACACAACTATAAAATAGGAGACAAAGATAATTTTGTTGGATATTTTCTGGTAGATGGAATTCATCCTAAATGAAAATATTGTGCAAGCGTATAAAATGCCAAGTAATGCAAAATAAGCCAAATTCACTAAACAACAAGATATTTTAAGGAAAGATGTCAAAAAAGCATATGAAGTACTTCAAGATTGGTTTCATATATTAAGAAATGAAGTATACTATCACAATAAAGCAGTTTTATCTGATATCATGTACTACTATATTATTTTATATAATATGATTGTTGAAGAAGAATAAGGTGGATATGAACTTCAACTTAGAAACTATCCAGATAGTGTGGTGGAGTTTCGAAAAAAAACCGTATAAGGACCGAATACTTTTGCAGAATACTTGCAACGTATTCAAGACAATCGAGATCCACAATTTCATCTAGATTTAATGGAAATACCTGTGAAAAAATATTGGGAGCATATTGGAAACAAATAGTTAACTGATAAATGTATGCATTAAATCCAGTTCATTATCTATGTTATAGTGCCAATATGTATACTTTTTAGCTATTATGTTTGCTTTAATGATTTAGTTTTAAATTGATATGACATGAATATCATTATTTATGTTAGGAACTGGAAAAGGAAAATGATAACTAATGTGTGAAGTGAGAAGTGGAGATGATAACACAAGAGAATAATCAAAAGAAATAAGAAATTAAAAAACAACAACAATGACAATAATGGTTTAAAAAATATAACAATGAATTAAACAACAAAAGCACTGCATGAACGTTAACAACAACAACTACCAACAAAAATACATAAATCTACGACATTAATGATGACTAACACTTATAATGCAACACAAATAAAACAACAATAATGACTGCAACTCATAAATCACTACTACAAAAGTGGGCATATTCCACATAAGTTTTATGTTGCCTTAGATCGAAAAAGTGTTGCATTTTCCCCTTTTTTCAAATAGGCAACACCGGAAGGGCGTGACATCCGCGACCGTTGCCTTAGCCATCTAAGGCAACTCTTTTGCACATCTACTGCCACGGAAAGAAAGCATTGCATTATAGACGTAATGCAATAGTATTTGCACATAATGCAACAATATTCAGCGTTGCTTGAAAATTAGTTAGATCCTAGCTACTAGGTTACGATAGCGGTGGCCACGTCAGCTTTCCATGTCAGCTTTCTATGTGTCACATGACACGTTAGCTCTCCACGTCAGTTGCACACGTGTCACATGCCGCGTCAGCTGTGGCTTCTACGTGCCATGTGAACTTACTACTTTTTTATGTAATGCAACACCACTGTATTATGGAATGCAACACCATATCTTAAAATACAATATCAGGAAAAAAGCAAATGCAACACTTTAATTATAAATTTTGCAATATCAGTTTTGTAAATAGAAAAAACACATCTGTTACATTCATCATCACATTCAAACCTTCAATACATACCACCTTCAATACATATGATCAAATACATAATTCAACGCTTTAAATATATAATGTATCCGATCAAATACATAATTCAAAAGTAGCAAAAGTGCCAACACATACCACCTTCAATACAAGTGCCAACAAATATGATCAATGTGCATTCTACAAAGTAGCAATGCCATGAACCAGAAACTGTATCTCTCCATGTCATTTCAAGTCCTCCACTTGCCGGCTGTATCTCTCCTCGTCATTTCACATCCTGCAATTTGAATTTACAAGTTATTTGATAAGTGCATATGTGATGTGTGCATCTGTGCATTTGGCTGTCTAATTAACTTATAAATCTTAGTGAGTTACGCATACAATTATAAAAGTTGACCATTCACCATTGGTAAATCGTTCCACCTCAGAATTGAGTATGCTTCGTCTTCTGTGCAAGCATTTCCAGTTCACATATTTACCTGACACAATCCATCGGGTCCCTCGCACATCCTTTCAAGCTTCAGATCAACATCATCATCTCCACATCCCCTAAACCCAAATCTTCGAAAGTTAAAAAAAAAAAAGAATCAATGGAGGGCTCATCTCTATACATCACTGCCACTATTCTTAAGGGACATTGGAATTTTGAAGTTGTGCATAACGTTCTTAAAGTGACTCTCAATCATAATTTGTGGCCTATAAGGGTAATACCCAATAACTCTTTTCTAATATCATGCCCATCGTACAGTAAGCATGATCATGCGCTAATTTTGAAAGTTTTTACAAAACCTGGTGGTGATATTACCTGCAAGCATGGTCTGATGAAGAATTTGAGCATGAACCAGCTTTAGAAGTGGAATCATAGGCTAAAGTCAATGGCTTTCCCGAGTTCCTAAAGAGTAATGTCCCTGCTATTGAAGAAATAATGAAGCCAATGGGACGTGTGCTTGCAATTGACGACTGCAACTGGTCTCAGTATGACCATATATCTTTCTACCTGAAAATGCAATTTTATGATGGCATTGGCAATATCAATACTTTTGCTACTCAATTCAACAATAAGGTTTACCTCATTAAGGTTCAGCGATGTACCCATGCTCATCCTGGAACAAGGCCTAAACTTCTTTTTGTAAGCAATAGGGAGGAACTGGTGGTTCCATGTTTGCATCATTACAGATGGGAATGGTAAATGGATCCAGATGAAAGATTTGATGCAATGATACAAGAAGCTGTTGTTCTACCCCCCCCCCCCCAAGCTTATTTCCGGAAGCCACCCATGAAATACATGTTGATAACCAAACCCCAATGAACCTGAGGAATGATCAGTGGGTAGATATAGAAGTTGATTAAGAATTTGACTAGCCAAACTACCTCACCCCTTCTCTTGATGCAGCGGGTCCATCACATGCGACTGCTCACTTCAGACTTGCTCTCGCACAACTGCAAAGCCCTAATGAATCAATTGGAAGTTCCGCAGCCCTACTAAGTCCTGATATGGTATGAGCTGATGCTACTATAATGTCATTTTTTAGATGTGTATGTATTAAGTTAACTTTATGATACTTTTGGATGTGGATGTGTGTGTTATTTTTTGGCTGTGTATGGTATGAACTGATCGATGATGCCTTATGAAACTTGTGAGTATATGGTATGAACTGATGTGTATTGTATGGACTGATGCTGCCTTATGATACTTGTGCGTGTGCGTGTATACTTGTGCGTGTATGGTATGAACTGATGTGTATTGTATGTACTGATGCTGCTTGATGATACTTTTGCATGCATGTTAGATACGGGTATTTGAATCACAAAACCTCAGTGCACACCGCAGTGCATACACGCCGCAGTGCAAACACACCGTAGTGCTACACATGTATTTGTACGAACTTTATGGTGCAAACACACCGCAGTGCTACACATGTATTTGTATCACAAAACCTCAAGCATATAATTGTATGTCATTTTTTGGATGTGTATGGTATGAACTGATTCACTGCGGTGCCTTATGATACTTTTTTGTATGACTGCTTTATGATACGTAGTAGATGCATACCTGTGCATGTTAGATACGGGTGAACGACTCGTCCTGATTGGGAAATTGGTAGCCTCAAGCACACTGTAGTGCAAACACACCGCAGTGCTACACATGTATCTGTATCACAAAACCTCAAGCATACAATTATATGTCAATGTAAATTAATGCAAAGTGAGAATCAATTTCGGCGGTAAAGTCCCCATTCCTTAACTAGATTCTAGCTAGACCTCTATAATTAACTGTAACGACCCGCCATTTTGACCGTGCCGAATCGAGAAAACATGTCAACTCGAAACGTCCAAAACAACAGATTGTTATTAGCTTCTGAGGTAAATGGAATAAATCACAGAATCACAGATTACAGACACAGATACATAGCAATATAATACCTCGCAGCGGAAATTACAAAATACAATAGTAGTTTATGAAGCTACTAAATAAAAATTTACATCAGAGTTTACATAAATAGTACAGCGGAAGTCTAATACAGTAAATGAAAGATAACTACATAAACAGAAACGACAAGAATAGCTAGAACTGGATCATCTGAACAGGTGAATATAGGTGAGCAAAATCCAATATAAGCTCCAAACTCCAAAGATAAATCTCGAACTGGAATACTCGATCTGACCCGAGCAATAATGCAAAACAAAACAACTCGGATCAGGACTAACATTCTCATGGAAGTAAATCAACTCAAATGAAATGTTCGATGAAATGCAATCAGTAACTTAAAGGATGTTTGGGATCACCATCCTCTAAGGATCCGTCAAACTAATACTATAGTATAATACGCTATATACAATAGTATTAGTTTGACGGATCCTTAGAGGATGGTGATCCCAAACATCCTTTAAGTTACTGATTGCATTTCATCGAACATTTCATTTGAGTTGATTTACTTCCATGAGAATGTTAGTCCTGATCCGAGTTGTTTTGTTTTGCATTATTGCTCGGGTCAGATCGAGTATTCCAGTTCGAGATTTATCTTTGGAGTTTGGAGCTTATATTGGATTTTGCTCACCTATATTCACCTGTTCAGATGATCCAGTTCTAGCTATTCTTGTCGTTTCTGTTTATGTAGTTATCTTTCACTTACTGTATTAGACTTCCGCTGTACTATTTATGTAAACTCTGATGTAAATTTTTATTTAGTAGCTTCATAAACTACTATTGTATTTTGTAATTTCCGCTGCGAGGTATTATATTGCTATGTATCTGTGTCTGTAATCTGTGATTCTGTGATTTATTCCATTTACCTCAGAAGCTAATAACAATCTGTTGTTTTGGACGTTTCGAGTTGACATGTTTTGTCGATTCGGCACGGTCAAAATGGCGGGTCGTTACATTAACCAATGTTTTTTTCATGCCAATAGCCCGGTTCTCGTAGCCCAAATCCTGGTGGCAAACCCACCGGCGCCATCTCCTTTTATTGGTTTATTGCTGGGTATAATTTTCGAATAAACCTCAGCATAATCCCAAATCCCAAATCAATGGTCAAAGCGCAACTAATTACTCAAAATCTAATCTTTCACCGACTAATCACTCATAAGCGAACGGGTTTTCCTAAATTTGGGATGTCCAAGAAACTAATTACTCATAAGCGAATGTGTTTTCCAAAATGTAACAAATAAACTAATTACTAATTACTCATAATCCAATCTAACAAGTGCAACTAATTCACAGTGCTATACAAACTGAAGAATAGGGAAAACACTGGCGATGTCAAGTCAACGCTCTGAGCAATCAAAGCTAGAAAGCTTTTCAAAGCTTCAACCTTTCCGGAATAAAATTTTCTATCGAGGAGAGGAGCGATATTGACGTGAATTAGGTTTAAATTTTTATCAATAGTAAAAAGGGGAAAACGATTAGATGATAGAGAAGAAAATGATTTGTGACCAGATTGATTTTACATTATTTCGTGAATGGAGAAGATCGCGCCAAAATTTCGTCAAAAGAATGCAATGACGTGGCTGTCAATGATTAAATGATGGCTAACGTTTAGAATCATCAGACCCATAGATGGTTTGAACCATTGGATTAATCATGCATCTACGGTTGGGGTTTTTATATGTTGATAACGTGGATCGCTGAGCCAGATTATATATACGTAATGCAACACTTTTAACTGGTGTTGCACGTCAAAATACTAGAATTCCCACCGAAGCAGTACATTCACGTATAATGCAACAACATATGAATATTATTGCAGAGGATCAAAGAAATCATAGCTTTCGCCACACTTTTCATGCAACGCAAGAAATTATTGTTGAATATGCCCACTTTTGTAGTAGCGAATTAAACAACGGTGTAGTAAAGTAAAATAGTTGTACATGATAAACACCATGGCATCTATGGTACTCCTCAATTTTCTTCTCCATATACTACATTTACAATGGATTTAATTCATTTTGGTTGCAACTTAAAAGAGCTATATCATCTTGTTGTTGTCGAGCTGATGATCGGTTTCGTAACTCCAATTCATTAATCCTTAATTGTTAAACTTTATCATGTCATTGCTTTTTTTCATGTGCTTTCCCTAATTGCTCTAATATCTTTGCTTCCTTTGTTTCCATGTACATTTTATTTTCTTCTTTGGCAGTAGCCATATGCCCATTTAGCTGTTCGTAGTATGAGCTATAATATGTAGTGGTTTTTTCTTTGATTTGTATTTTTCCGTCGGCTTTCACCTGAACTAGTTGTAAAAGGACCGTCTTCCTGTGGATCTGAACTGCTAGGACTAAATTCATTAGTTGACTTTCTATATATAAAACGCATTGCCGAATGTTCCTATCATACTTTTTTCCAATTTTCCTCTGTTGAATGTATGTTGTAGCAATTGTGCATGTTGAAATGCTGGTTGTTATGTTTGGAAATATACACTGTATTTACTTGGTTAAGCTATGTAATATGAATTTATGTAAGTTGATGCATTAAAAGAAAATGTGATAATAGAAAAACATATTTAAATGCAACACCAAATCCATGTCATTTGCACCACTTTGTTGTCTACTATCTGGTATGGTAGTTATCACTTTCTAATGTTGGCAGTTGACATTGATTCTATTCCAAGACTACACCAAAGAATCAATGGATCTTGGAGGACTTCATGGATTAGACCATTAAATAATTATCATACAAAATTTCATAATAAATTTTCACTTTGATTCGTGCCTTTTCCATTGTCTTTGGAGCAAAAAACCCGACAGAAAGCTAATTCAGCTTGTTCGTCAGGGGACTATTTGACCATTTTCTGACATTTTAGAGGCAGGATATTAGTACAAGAATCTGAACTTTCATTAACATCAAATTGGGTTTCATCGTTTTTGCAACTATTGTCTCCAAATAAAAAGTTCAGATTTCTTGATATATTGGGAGAAGTATTAGGCGATCCTGATCATTGTTGGCTGTTGAGAGACGAGTAGTGATGAACACTGTAATTTTGTTGAAGCGAGGCATTTTGTGCGTAATCAGAATTTTGGCTATTGATAATGATTTGAATTTTGTTGTGAATCATAAAATTCTGGTTTTGTTGTAGAAACAATTCAGTGCATTTTGGATAGTATCAAATTTGGAAGTTTGATTTTGCTGATAAGAGGATTGTGTAGAAAATTGATGTTGATTGGGCTAATAGTTGAATGGATTTTGATTGCAATGAGACATCTTAGATTTTCCTCTGGTATTCTTTGATATTGCAATTAGATGAAATGGCAGAAACTTAGTTATGCAGTAAAGTAACAAAAGAGAAAATTGTGTAGTTTAGAATTGTGATTTTTGATATATATGTAGAGGAAGGGAGAAGCTTAAGGAGGAAGAAGTGTGTAGAGAAATGAAGAAGGAAAAACGGTAGAAAAGAAAGCCATTGTCCTTAATAGGCTTATTAAAGCTGACTACGAGGCAACAAGTGTATGAAGCGTTGCCCTTAGCCAGATAAGAAATAAAAAAAATCTAGTGCTCAGTCATCTTATTTAAATCCAGCTAACCTTAATTAGCTTTAAGTAAGCTGGCCAAGGGCAGATTTCCATCCAACCAACTGAGTTGCTTTGACAAACTTTTAAGTTGCCAAAGCAACCCAAATTAGCTCAATTAACCCCTTGTTGGGGGTCAATTGCTTCCCAATCGACACACGGTTGGGAATCATTCGTTTGATTATATAATTGATAATAATATTATTTGTCCAACTTTTAAACTAACTTCAAACTGAACGTCTTTGACAAATGATTATTTGTATTGCTAAACACAAATAACTAAAGAAAATGGTTAATAAAAAGTTTTTTTCTAGCTAACAATTACATATTGAATATATATAATAAACTAAAATGCTACCTTTGACCAAAAGTGTTTTTTAAATACTACATAAAAACGTTAACTTAAAAAGAATCACATAATAAATTACCATATTACCGTTCTAAATTGCTCCAACTCCTTCAAGATATACTATTCAGTCTTTTTAACAGATATTTTTTAGATTAGGTACTTTACATGCAAGAATGTGAACTTAATTAGTCAAGAGATAGAAGATCTAACAATGATTCTTTATCTTTTTTCATTCACTATACTCGATCCGTGCAATGTTGATCCTAAAAAAAATAAGTAATCAGTAATACATCCTTCAATTTTAATGATACATATCTTCATCTTCATTTTTTATTTTACTAAATCCAACAGTAGTGTATCCTACTTGTTTATTAGAGACATTTCGCAAAAGCGTCACCGGATGAATTGAATTATTTCATTGTCATGATATATCTATATTAGACAAAATCATTAATAGAGAACATACTTTGTTGTAGTACATAACATTAACACTGAGCGTAATTTTAAATTTGTGTCAAATATACAAATAATAAAATTTACCTTAGTTTAATCTTTTTACCTCTTGTTTTCAATTTGGCAATCATTTCCTGGAGCGTTTTATGTATAAAGTTGAAAGTGGATATTTGTTTCAAGAACACATTTCAATAAAGAATTAGATCTAAGGACAAGTGACTTTTGCTATGTAAATCAAGGACAATTTTCGTGTTTTAATTGGAAAAACGTACAAATATTTTAAACTAAGGACATGTTGACAATTCACAAATAATAAATATTAGAGATTGATGTGGTGTTGATGATGGTTTTGAGGACAACTACCTTGTTTAACTGTTATTGTTATAAAATATGCACTAACACTATTCTCTAAAATACACACTTAATATATGTGTGTATATATATATGTGTGTGTGTGTGTATACAGGATATATATATGTTGGTATTGATTATTTAAGACTGTACAGTTTAGAGAATTAAGATTTCAAAGAAGAAGGGTTCAAAATAGAAGACTCATGAGCAACAAGAACTCAATAATTCAAGAAATAAAAACTAATAGAGTCTGAATTTTTTGCTAAAACTCTGAAATAGCACTGAATCCTTATTTCAATCTTTCTCACTATTTTTAATATGCTTATCTTATATTTAAACTGATTTCAAAATTACTTCGTCATTTTAAATTTATATTTCTTAGTTTTTGAATTTGTTTTAACTCATGATTTTAAAATATATATTTTATTTCTTAAACGGTTTAACTCCTGATTCGAATATTTCTTATTTACATGATTTTATATTAAATTTTATTTAATCATTTAAGATTTAAATTTTCTTTACTTATGTGACGACCCGCCCCGCACCAACCGACATTTACTCCAATGGTGCGCTGTACACATATCCAGTTAGCACGGGACGGTCGTCAGAAGAAAAGAAAGAAGAGAGTGAACGAACAAAGAACCTGTAATATGTCTCACAGCGCATGGAATAAAATATAATCATAACATATACTTGACACAAACAGGCGAGACAGTGCGTAAGCTGAAAACAACTATCATAGCAGCGGAAATCCAAATACAGCTTATGTTCCACATCATTTAATTATTACAACTTTTCAAACTGTCTCTAAAAGAAAAAGCAAGATAAGGGAGGTACACTACTAATGCCCAAGTAGTGACCACCAACGACACAGGGAGAATATCTATATATATCATACGTGGAATCCTCTTGCTCGCCTCCAGATCAGCTACTCGTGCAACACCAGATAACATGTCTCTAGTCTGCTCGTGTGAGCACCCAGAGTAATAAGAAGAGACATAAAACTCTGGGTCAGACAAAAGTCTGGTGTGAGCGATAAGCAACAAAACAGAACAATAACAGGTATAATCCAATCATACCTGAACCTGGACCTGCAACCAAAGAGTTAGCACTACATACCGTACAATACTCTAAGGTGCCATTTCAAATGGTGTAAAAATAATGGGGGTGGGGGTGTGCGTGTCATAGTGATGTCAAACAATCAAGCATAGCAATCATCCTCACATCCCTCACTCAGTGTGTAAAGCATACGATATCCACTACTTTGGTCACCTAATACTTTGGGCCATGACGGAATCCAATCCCGTGTAACTATCACTACAAGTCCACTATCCATCTCTCAGTGGTGAACCAAAGTTATGAATACCGACAACCCCTTTGCACACGTCCCGCAGTAAAGCCCAACTCATGAAGTGAACTCATTGGTTCCCAACTGGATCCTGAGCTCTAACTTCCATTTGGACTACCTTTGCATCTCGGGTTATTGGTTTCCTCCTGTTCGGGTCGGTCGGTCAAAAAACCTTTCATTCTGGTCGGTTTTCATCATCTCTACCCTGGTCGGTCGGTATTGCCCCCTGGTCGGTCGAACACTTCACCATTCCTGGTCGGTCGTACTTCACCATCCCTGGCCAGTCGATATTGCCCCCTAGTCGGTCGAACACTTCACCATTCCTGGTCGGTCGTACTTCACCATCCCTGGTCGGTCGGTATTGCCCCCTGGTTGGTCGAACACTTCACCATTCCTGGTCGGTCGTACTTCACCATCCCTGGTCGGTCGGTATTTCATCATCGTATGGGGTCGGTCGAACATCGCATACTGGTCGGTCTTGCCCAGCCTGGTCGATCTCCCTAGTCGGTCGAACACTTCATACAGGGTCGGTCGTGAGCTCAGGTCGGTCGGTCAAAACCTTCCCCTGGTCGGTCTAACTCGACCCAAAGGAAACCTGCACCATTTCAGCAAGCTATTTTCGCCTCTCGACGGCGTTTTCAACCATTCCAACTGTTCTAAATAATCATAAAGCATACCATACAGTCATAGCAACATGTATAAACATCCACAAACAGCAAAACAACAATATGGTATGTTAAAACGGATCAAACATAGCCAAAAACCACATATTTTCCCTTAATCCCTCTTAATCACGTTTAAGCAAATCTAATGATAGGATTAACAAAACTTAACCAAATCAGCCAAATTTTCTAACAGAGGCCTAAAATAATATTTAGCAATTTATAAATATTTTTCCAGATTTTTAACATGCATAAATTCGCTAATTTCCACTAATCATACCTTAATCCCCCAAATTCTGGGATTTGCAAAATTAGTCGAAATTAACCCAAATTCATATCAGAGGTATCAAATGACGTTTTAGAATTTTAGGATTTTTTCTAGATTTTTCTGAGCCATAATTTCGCTAATCTTCGCTAATTACCATAATTAGCCGTAATTAGTGAAAAACAATGCAAATCACTCACCTTTGCCACAAAGTAAACTATAGATCTGAAATGATTCTCTATTTGGGTCAAACTCCAATGCTTAGCAGTAGCTCCTATCTTGATTTGATGCTAATCCTCCTTGATTTGGTGTAGATCTTGCTAATATGTGATTAGGAAAGCCAAAAAGATGTTTTGAAGAGATTTAGAGAGTGGAGGCCATTACTAGGGTTTCAAGAATGAAAGTGGCGGATCAAAAATTGAAATGAAATGATTTCCCAAACCCTACCAGCCTCCCCATAACCCTAATCCCGAAATGGGTTATGGGCCTAGTTGTTAACTACCCGGTTTAGCCCAATTAAGTTGTTTTTCACTTTCTAAACCTTGTTTCAGCCATATCTCCCAAACGGTAAGTCCGTTTGGCTAATGTACCACTCTACGGAAAGAGAAACCATCATTCGAATCCAATGGAAGTGGTTTCAGGTCAAAACTCCTTTCTAATCAAAAGTTATGGACGAAACAAGACCAGCTAGGGGAAAAACGGTCTTTTTAAAAATCGGCAAAAATCATGAACATGGGAAATGACCCCAATAGTCGTCTCCCAAAGTTACACGACCATACGACTTCGTATGGGAAAGAAATAAATATTCTACGATCCTCCGATGCGTAGAATGCGGGTTGTTACATTATCCCCGCCTTAAGAAATTTCGCCCCCGAAATTCCCTAACTAAAACACACAAAAGGTCCCGCGTGCCTACCAGCTATAAAACAACAATCAAACATGCAAAACACGTCTATCCTAGCATGTGGAATAACTAAATCGCAAAGAAAATCTTACTAGCCAAGAGTTTTGGATACTTCTTCCTTATATCCTCCTCTGTTTCCCAAGTACAGTCTCTTTCATTCTCACCCCACTGGACTCTGACTAGTTTCACCGCCTTCCTTTGAAGCTGCTTCGTATCGTTCCCAACAATACGCATAGACTTGCGGTTCTCAACCGTCTCGGGTTCAACCTCGATATCGTCCAACTGATCTGGTGAAATAGCCACATTAGGGTCTTGCACAAACTTAACCTTAACTGGGAAACATGAAATACGTTGTGAAATCCCGCCATCTTGTCAGGTAGCTCTACTTCACACGCCAAATTCCCAACTTGCTCGAGGACTGGGAATGGACCAACAAATCTTGGTGCTAACTTACCTCTCCAACCAATCCGAATCACATTCTCAATGGAGAGGTCTTGACGAACACCAAGTCATTAACGAAGAATTCCAAATCTCTTCCTCTCTTATCGAGATAAGTCTTCTGTCTATCTTGGGTAGCCTTCATTCTCTAATATACAATTCACTCAAATACCATCATGACCTGACCTAGTCCTTGGTAAACCATCAATGAAATCCATTGAGACTTGTTTCCAACGGTTGTGACAAACCACTAGGCTTCTTTTTGCTCAGCTTTAACTAACTGGCAATTTATGCATTTGGACATAAACTTCCCAACGTCTTTCTTTATCCTTTCCCAGTAGTAGGTCTAATCCATGTCTCCATACATTTTATTACCACCGGGATTCATAGTCAATTTCGAGTGATGAAATGCTCTAAGCACTTCATCTCTCAGTCCATCTACGTTGGGTATAACTAGTCCTCCATTCTTTTGAAGCCATCCTTCTCGATCAAATCCTTGCTTGATCGTTCTCTTTC
Organism: Allium sativum; assembly: GCA_030737875.1. Classification (NCBI taxonomy): domain Eukaryota; kingdom Viridiplantae; phylum Streptophyta; class Magnoliopsida; order Asparagales; family Amaryllidaceae; genus Allium; species Allium sativum. The sequence continues at coordinate 85,088,333 of CM060914.1, forward strand.
CATCGATACCCATCTCTACCCTAGAGATGATTTCCAATAGGTTAGGATCGTCCTTCTAACTGGAACCAATCCACTCAATCAAAATCGATCTAATCGTCAAGCTTATTGGTATTTCTGAATCCAATTCACTCTTGGGTCTGAAATCATATCCTGTGATATACTCTAGTTGCTTCCAACCCAGAAACATAACCTCTAGACTGGCATGCCTCCTACTCAATGCAACTATTACCACATCCAAATCCTTTACTATGATCACTCTGCCCCATGGAGTCATGGCGACTCCACTGCACTGATCCATAGCCACTAGTCCTTTGCTATGTCCACTCTGCCCCATGAAGTCATAACAACTCCACTGCACTGGCTCATAGCCTTACTAATCCTTTACTATGTCCACTTTGCCCCTCGAGTCATGACGACTCTACTGCACTGGCTCATAGAACTACTACAATCACTTTGTTCCCCATCGCTGGAACACTACAGGTGATTGTCTACTCAAGGGAAAAAAAATAGGAACAAACATAACAACCATAACATCCATCAAACAAGTCCTACCTATCACCTGCTAAATTCATAAACACATCGACACCTACATGACTGGTCTAACCAATCCCAATATGTCGATTCTAGTATGTCTGGTCCAACCAACATCAATAACTAATGGAAGCCCAGCCTCCATACATACACTGATGCCTACTTGACTGGTCCAACCAATCCCAGGTCAATGGAAGCCCCGCCTCCCTACGGACTACCGTACGTCCATCGTACGTTTATCCTCCAAGGATAACTAGATCACGTCCAACGAATCGAGGGTAACGGGCGTCCCCAGATACCCCTGCTTTTAGTCCGCCTAAAATACTTGAGTCTAACCCAAGTCTATCCATTATCTTGCTGCCCTCTCGAGTCCAACTCAAGCCGAATCCAATTCCTTGCATCCTTCTCGAGTCCAACTCGAGTCAATATATAACTCAGACCCAGTCTTAAGTATCCATTACCGACAAACTCTAGTCCAACGTGAGTCATCGTCTCCTTATTCGTTGCATCTCCAAGATCAACGGACACCCATTTTCCTTTTACGAGTTCAAGTCCAACTTGAATCGCCCTAATCTTCGTTGTATCCTCCATGATCAACGAACACATCCTATTCCTTCAAAGTCCTACTATCCAAAGAGAACATCAACATAGGGTTCTAAACAATCCAGTACTTTGCATTTTTCTCGAATCCCAGTCGAGCCATCACATAACCCTATTGAGTCTAACTCGGGGCAGTCTATACCATTGAACAGTCTTATCATGTCACTGTCGCCCATCACTCCTCGAGTAAACCAAGATATCATCCAATGAAGAATCGCAACAACTATTTATCTCTCACACAGACCATCCTAGTCGAACTCGATATTCCCCAAGCACAAGCCCCAAAGGCCTAAACCAATATCAGACAAGCACCCAAGGAACATCTCCTTCGAATTCGGACAATCCACGTGAGGTGATACTAACAAAACAAGTAAGCACTGGAGCACTCATTTGCCTCCCAGAGACAACTAGAACTTATTACAACGATGACTTCTCAGCTTCCTTAACTCCAGTTACTATCGCCATCATTAGGTAGGTACCTAATACCACCCTATTCCTTTGGAGTAGATTGACTCCCCAAAATAATGCTAAACCCAGTAGAGCCCAAAACAAAGCAATCACAACAAACATACATCCATGACTCGATAAGACCACATTACAACAAATCATGCCAAAACTAGTCGAACCACCAATCGGGTTCGTCACAACTAGAGGTCTATCGACTATCTCGGGTTTGTCAAACAATACCCGAACAGAAACATCTTAAATAGAAAGCATACCTTTTATAACGACACCCTTTCCCTTCTGCGCCGCACTTGGAGCATTCGACGAAGAAGGAACAGCGTTGATAGCATACGCTTTCACAATCTGCTTCTCCCTAGGAGATTGTGGACAATCATCCTTGTGATGTCCTGCCTGGCCGCAGTTAAAGCACTTCCTTTCCCCAGGTTTTTCTCGACAATCTCTGGCATAGTGGCCCTTCTTGCCTCAACTAAAGCATTCACCATCTTTCTTATTTTTCTTATTTTGACCATCCTTGGTCGGGTTCTGCTTCCTCTTGCTCTGAGAATTCTTCTTTCCTTCACCGCCTGTTTGCGGCTTTGGCTCCTCTGTAGATACAATAGCAACTTCGGTCTTCGACTTAGGGAAAAGGCTCTCTGACCTTAATGCCTTTCCTACAATAGATTCGAACGTCTCATCGATATGGTTTATAAGTCTTTCCCCCAAGTACCCATCCAAGCCAGTTATGAACTTCTCGTTCTTCTTTTCGACTGTATCGATAAGGGACCATCCATATTTCGATAAAGTATCGAATTCTGAGATGTACTCCGAGACTGCCCTACCATTCTGCTTAAGCTCCAAGAACTTCCTGAACAATTCTGATTTATGAGCAGCTGGAATAAACTTATCACAAAAGCGAGTCTTAAACTGATTCCAAGTAACTTGATCCTCTGGAGTAGCTGTCTTAATGGCATTCCACCAATTCATCGCTCGCCCTTGCAACTGACGAGACGCTAGCCTTCTCTTCATCGCATCCTCGATACCCAAGTCGTCGAAGATACGATCACAGCTAGCCAACCAATCCTGAACATCTGTGGCCGACTCCGTTCCGTGGAACGGCTTCCAACCAAGGTTAGTGTAATCCTTGCACAGCTTGGCGAAATCGACCCTAGGTGCCTGCACTACTGGACCACCACCATTACCGGTATTGGGAACTTCTCCCTGAACATCCCTAAGCATCTCCCTCATGAAGTCAGTGAACATCGTCCTCATGTCAGGAGCGTTCCCATTATTGGCTCCTCTACCAGCACCTCTCAAATTTCGGCTCATCGTCAAATCTGTAGAGAGAAAACGATTAACCATCTCCATAGTGGTGCTAGTGCAGTACGACTTCATCCTTAGATATACTAATAATATATATAGATATAGCTTTTGAACCAAAATAATCACAAATACGTGCTCTCATATACGTACTATCTCTCCCTGGTGTCTTTCCCTAGGTTAACTACGCAACCTAGAGCTCTGATACCAAATGTGACGACCCGCCCCACACCAACCGACATTTACTCCAATGGTGCGCTGTACACATATCCAGTTAGCACGGGACGGTCGTCAGAAGAAAAGAAAGAAGAGAGTGAACGAACAAAGAACCTGTAATATGTCTCACAGCGCATGGAATAAAATATAATCATAACATATACTTGACACAAACAGGCGAGACATTGCATAAGCTGAAAACAACTATCATAGCAGCGGAAATCCAAATACAGCTTATGTTCCACATCATTTAATTATTACAACTTTTCAAACTGTCTCTAAAAGCAAAAGCAAGATAAGGGAGGTACACTACTAATGCCCAAGTAGTGACCACCAACGACACAGGGAGAATATATATATCATACGTGGAAGCCTCCTTCTCGCCTCCAGATCAGCTACTCGTGCATCACCAGATAACCTGTCTCTAGTCTGCTCGTGTGAGCACCCAAAGTAATAAAAAGAGACATAAAACTATGGGTCAGACAAAAGTCTGGTGTGAGCGATAAGCAACAAAACAGAACAATAACAGGTATAATCCAATCATACCTGAACCTGGACATGCAACCAAAGAGTTAGCACTACATACCATACAATACTCTAAGGTGCCATTTCAAATGGTGTAAAGATAACGGGGGTGGGGGTGTGCATGTCATAGTGATGTCAAACAATCAAGCTTAGCAATCATCCTCACATCCCTCACTCAGTGCGTAAAGCATACGATATCCACTACTTTGGTCACCTAATACTTTGGGCCATGAAGGAATCCAATCCCGTGTAACTATCACTACAAGCCCACTATCCATCTCTCAGTGGTGAACCAATGTTATGAATACCGACAACCCCTGTAACGGCAAGGAATTTCGCTTGATCCGAATCGATCGTTAAACCGACTAAGACCGTTCGAAACCCCTGATCGTTTTGAGAACAGGACAAAATAGAACACAGACGGAAGAACATTTCATTACTATTACAACAATTCCATCAGATACAAAATATACAGAGTATAAACGAATAAATTACATTCAACAAATATCAGAGATTTAAATTACATTTAAATACATCGCAGCGGAAAATAATACAAAAGTACAACTAGAAGTGATACACGGATACAGAGCTTTCCGAGCATCGTTCCAGCTGTAAATCAGGACCCTGTGAATATAAATCTGCAAAACCAAAACTACTAGCTGCCCGTAAGGAAAATAGGGGCACCCAGAGTTTAGGTTAAAACAATAAACTCCAGGTCAATCATGTGACTGGTGTGAGAACTAAAACAGTTATTTAAAACTTTACTTTAAAGATAGTAATTCAAGGGACCACGCCGTATAACACGGAACAGGTTTCCTCCCAAGAATACAATTGCATATAACAAAACAACGCAATGCTTTTTGGAAAAATGAAGCTATTATAAGACCCAGGTCTCATCACACAATGCAACGCAAGCCAGAGGATAGGGTTTTCCCTTATAATAGCCAAATAATGCTTGATACGTTTAAAACAAATCATTTGATACTATTATAGGTGTATAGTGTCAAAACAAGTTCGATCATAAATATCAATCATAGACGGCATGGGTTCCATATATCATGTCGCCATACTAGTTCTACAATTAAAACCGCAATATCACGTATTGGGAATTTTGGTTATTTTTATAACCACTTTCAAATTCAATTTATTTATTTCAAAAATAAATTGTTTTTAATTCTAGTTCAAAACTAGTTCCTTTCGATAAAAATCTATTTTTATCTTTTCAAATGTGGAGTTTTTCATCCCAGTTCTTTCCAATTCCCATATTATAATTTTACATAAATTATTGATATTTTTAATAATTTTATCAAGGCCCGTACAGTCGATTTCCATCAACGGCCATCGAACTGCACTTACAGCGACCTTTTTCAAATTTGATTTGGACATGATTCCAAATCCAACCGTTAGATTTCAAATTTCTAATATTCATTGGAAAGCTCTTTTCGATACGAACCCAACGGTTCCGGTTTTAGGAGAATCCGACGGTCGGATCTCCCGCAACGTCAATTCGAAGTTAATGGTCGAAATTCACGAACGGTCGCGGCGCGGCGCGTTCTATTCAGGCCATTATATATATAACATATATATATATATATTATATATATTTCGTCGATTTCCTTTTAAAACGAATTTTATAAATATTTCTAAATTCGTTTCAAAAACAATTTCAACTTCATCTTCAATCTCAAATTGATTTGATTTCAATTCAATTCGAATTCATTTCAATTTTTCTTTAATTCGAATTCAAATTCGTTTCAATTCAATTCAAATTCTAATTCGTTTTAATTCAATTCAATTTGAATTTACCTTCTATTTACATCAATTCGAATTCATTTTAAATTGATTTCAATTCAATTTCAGTTCGTTTTAAATTTCATTCAAAACGATTTCAATTCGTTTTTAATTCAATTTCAATTTAATTCAATTTTAATTCATTTCTATTTAATTCGGATTCAAATTCACTTTCTATTTAATTCGAATTCAAATTCACTTTCTATTCAATTCGAATTCAAATTCACTTTCTATTTAATTCGAATCGAATTCATTTTCTATTCGATTCGAATTCATTTCAAATTGATTCAATAAAATATCAATTTGAATTTTAATCTAATTTAATTTGAATTTCATTTCAAAATATTAAATTTTGAAATCACTTCAATATTCATTGTAAAACGAATAAAATCGATATAAATATCGTTCCCGTCAAAATAGCGCATCTCTAATCAACACGGCTTTATATATTTCAATAAATTCGTTATTCTATTCAACAAATGAATATTTATTCTATTCAACACATGTATCTATATTTCTTTCAACACACGACTAATCTCAACACATGAGCACTGTCAACACATCACTATTTTTGTAATGTAAAATATTTTATAAAATTATGGTATCTATCGTTTGATTTTCAATTAGACTCCACCGTGAAGTAGTTCTAATTTTAAATATGATAAAGATGTAATTTTTATTATTTAAAATATTTTACTCAACACATGAACAGTTTCAACACATGAACATCGTCAACACATGACTATTTTTATATGTTCAACACATGAATTTTCTTTTATAATATTCATTATTTTCCCGATTGGAATGAGGCCCAATCAATCACCATATAATTTTAATTATATGGATTCCACACAACACATGTATATAATAGCAATGATAAACAATCAACCATCATCCAAGGTGCACCACACAACTGCATAAGCATCAAATATAAATAATTAACGCTTACACAGCCTGTCGACCAATCGATCGACATACAATGAAATAATTGGGATTAGTGTACCCAAATATCATCCAAACACCCATGTAGGGTTTCAAATCAATAAACACAGATTTTTTTATTCGTGCAGTTGGGCGATGTGTAAAATTTATTGACCCAATCATTATCAGTCAAATCAGTGTATATAAACAAATCGGCCGATTTGTTTATAAATATTTATTTATTCACTTTCACGTTAAAAATTATATTTTTAATGATAAAATATTTTTAAGTATATAAATATTTTATTTCCTTTCAACACATTGATTTATATTATCGATTTCACATCAACAACACAAACAAATTTCACAGCACATCAATTAAACAAAAAGTCATCCATGGTCTGTGGATGATGGGTGTCAGGTGCTACTAAGCACCGTCTGCATCCTAGTATATATATATATATATATAACTAGAAAAAGAAATTGAAGAGTGCGAAGTTCTCACCTATTGCTATCCTAACTCCACGACTCTTCATTTAGAGAAATCTTCATCGTTCTCGCCTTTTGTCACTTTCGTCACCCGTATTCACTACATTTGTAAAAAAAAATTGAATTTTTACTGTACTATTCAATATATAAAAATCGAATTTTTACTTCGCTATTCAATATATAAAAATCGAATTTTTACTTCGCTATTCAATATATAAAAATCGAATTTTTACTTTGCTATTCAATATATAAAAATCGAATTTTTACTTCGCTATTCAATATATAAAAATCGAATTTTTACTTCGCTATTCAATATACAAAAATCGAATTTTTACTTTGCTATTCAATATATAAAAATCGAATTTTTACTTCGCTATTCAATATATAAAAATCGAATTTTTATAATTACTCCATATGGATAAAATTCTATTTTTACATCGCTACTATATAGATAAAAATTCTATTTTGATATCGATGTTATATAGATAAAAATTCTATTTTTACCACACTATTCTCTATATAAAGATTTCGCCTTTTCAAATATAAAGTTTTCGTGTTTTCAAATATAAAGATTTCGCCTTTTCAAATATAAAAATCTAATATTTTCTATTTTAAAAATCTAATATTTTCTATTTTAAAAATCGAATCTTTTCTATTTTAAAAATCGAATCTTTACAGTGTTAAAGATCAAATCTTTGTATTTGTAAAATTCCTATCTTTCTTTGGTTTTCATATAAATAAAAACCACAGTTTTCATATCCAAAATTGCATCTTTATTTTTAGATTTAAACAATGCTATGATTTTTTTTAAACTAAACTGATTTTATTAAACATATAAAATAAATGAATTAAAGCTTACAGGGTTTTTTTCTTTCGCAAGGTGGGACTGCTTTGCTCGTGCTGACGGAGGCGACTGGCCTGCGGAGGAGGATGGGGTTCATCGGACTGGGGCGTGGCAGGTGCGGGACAAAGGGAGGGGGTGGCGATGTCGGTCGATGGCGAGTTGCGGATGCGCGATGGCGTACGACGGAGGGCTCGCGGGTTTGATTTGGCTGAAGGGGGGTACGGCGTTCGGTTTTGGGGGAAGAAGAAGAGGGAGCACGAGAAGGGGAGAGGGCAGAGGTGGCGCGATGGGGGAGGGGCTCGGCGCTATCAGCGCCGCTTTGGGCGGTGGCAGGAGGGCGGATCGATGATGGGTTTCCATCGTTGTTTTTTCTTTTCTTTTCTGAAATGAATTCGAACGGGGGGGGAGGGGGCAGAGGTTATAGATAATAGGGAGAGAGAAAGTTTTAATTATAAAAAGTTTACTTTTCATATGACCTCTAAACGAGGCCCACCGCCTGTCGTCCCTAGCGTATTACCCCCATTCCGAACACAATAGGATATGTATCGTAAGCTGATTCGATCATTTCGATCAATTTTCGTCAAAATCAACATATAACTCTATATATTGAATTTGAACGTGCATTTCAATTTACCGGGGTCACATACTAACTCTAAAAATTCTCGAAAAATATTTTCTAGCTTCGTATTGATGATACGGTCCTAACAAAACTAGTTTCGTCGAATTCTGATATCGTTGGAAAAATGGCCATTTTCCAGTCAATTAAAATCAACTAAAACTAGTCAAACGCGTTTTCCTTTGTCACGCTCACATATTGATTCAAAAAATTATGAAATTTGGAATCTAACAATAATTTGACATCACGGACCCAGCAAAAGTGGTTTCGTCGAAATCCGAGGTCGTTTGCCAAATTTCCATTTTTAAGGGCCTGAATTCCATAGCGACTATTCAGAATTTTCAACTGGACATATCTTTTGATTCCCGCTACGAAATCTCAATTTTTTGGATTCATTGGAAAGATATCCTCAATTAGATCCTATTACTTTTGGTTTCACTAAAATCCGGATTGTTTTGCACCCGGTACATTCAATTGAAGTTTGAAATCAAATTATCGAACTACCGCGCCATTTTCAATTCTATTTATAATTATATATAATTATTTATATTCTAATGACAACGTATATAATATATACGTTCGAATTCTATTCAAAGAGAATCACATTAATCTCTCTTTCTAGTTTGATTCCTACCACACTCTCATAAAAGTTCCACTGCTACTCAAGTGTTATAAGGTTTCTATAATCATTGATCACAAGATCAAGTTCTATCGAGTCTATCTACAAAAAGTGATACTGAAAAGATGTGGTTCTAGTTCGTTCAAATCGATTAAGTGTGGTCGTAGCCTGTATAAATCGACTGGGCGGGATTGTGGTCCGAAAATTAATTGAGTCTTACTGTACTCCGGAAACAATTAGGGTGAAACGACCCAAACTTCCCCTTAGGGAAGGCCCAGATTGAGTTGAGAACACGACAAATCAGAACACAAACAATAGAACACTTCATTGCTATTACAACAATTTACATCTGAGTACAAAAATATAACAGAGTACAAATAAATAATACACATCAGAAAAATATCAGAGATTTAAAATTTACATAGCAGTGGAAAATAATACATAACACAACTGAAAGAAATACACGGATACAAAGCTTTCCGAGTATAGCTCCAGCTATAAATCTAGGATCCTATCAAAATAAAAATCTACAAAACCGACACTACTGACTGCCCGTGTGGAAAATAAGGGCACCCAGAGTTTAGGCAGAAACAATAAACTTCGAGTCAGTCATGGGACTGGTGCGAGAACTAAAACAGTTATTTAAAACTTTACTCTAAAAATAAAGTAATTCAAAGGACCACGTCGTATAACACGGAACGGGTTTTCCCCCAAGAATACTAGTGCATAAGTAGTTTTATAAACAACGCAATGCTTTCGACTCAGGTCCCATCACACAATGCAATGCAAGCCGGAAGATAGAGTTTTCCCTTATAATGTAACACCCTGTATTTTCTGTGAACGTATAAGTAACAAATCAGAGGATAATTAATTTTTAAAAATAAGAATCAGGGAAAACGGGTTGCGCCATTGCGTTCGTCTCAAAATTCTGCTTGAAAACGAGTCTGAGTTTGTGAGAATCGGAGTCCGTATGACCAAGTTATGGCCCTCCAAAGTTTCAGAAATATTCAGAGTTCAAAACAGCTCAAATTCGAATTCAAAATTCGAATTTCAAACGCAGAACAGACTGGGCTGGAAATTTCCCACCCAGACCCAGGTCGACTGGGGACTCGACTGAGCAGTCGACCCCCCCAGACCAGGTCGACTGGGCAGTCGACCTGGGTGTCGACCTGGTCCCCGAGCACATTTTTGGGCCAGTGTTCGTTCTGATGTTTCTAGTCCGATTTCTGTCCAGATTCATCTGCCTAAACCTATTTAAACAGCCCTAAACCTAGCCTTCTCTACACACAATTCTATTCTGCTTCTACTCTACCTCTGTTATAAATAAAAAAATGGCATCGCTACTCTGCTGGAATCAAAACTAGAAGCTAATCAACATCAACCTAAGCAACTCAATTCAAACTATAGATTAAAGCTTCTGCAACGATTCTACAACAATTAAAGTTCTTTCTTTAATCCAATCAAGCCAAGTACAGTTATTTTCCGATATAAACGTTAATTCTGATTGTGACATGAATTGTAAATCTGAATCTGAGGTTATATCTGTCCTGTTCTGTTTAGATCTATCTTATTTTGTATCTCTTTCCTCTTTCTGTTCTATAGCCAGGCTACCACGAGCCTGAGCCGATCTCATAAGAGATTAACATACGCTAAAATGTTTGGGACAACAAAATGGATGATGCATAAATTGGGCATGACCAATAGGTGACTGATTTGAGGAAAGAACATGGACTGTAGCTAGAACATAAATCTGAGACATATGACTGGACAAGTTATATTTATAACATAAAGGGTATTGAACATATGATTTGAGGACACGACATAAAAAGGCATATAATTGGACATAAATATAAACTGTATTGAACAAATGACTTGAGATAAAGAGAATATGGCTTAGGTATAAAGATTTACATTAAATTAGGATATCTATTAAATGTAAATAAACACCTAGGTGAGGGATCTTTGGAATATATCACATGCATTGAAATCGATGGCTATATTTGGTATAATTTATATGTGAATCTTTTGTACTAGGCTAGTTGAACTAAATTGGGACATGTAAATTATGACCATAATCTGTGACATGTAAATTCAATGCAAACGTGGGGTATATGATCATAGTGTGAATCATGACAACTATTTAGGCATGCTAATTTAGTCCAAATTTATAATTAGGCAAGATATGTTCGTGAAACTTTAAGGAATGATTAAATCTGTTATATTTGCCTAATTTTCCAGTTCTGCTATATTTATCTAATCCGCTAGTTCTGTTATATTGCTTAATTTGCTAGTTCTGCTCTACTGCCTAGTCTGCTAGATCTGTTCATCTGCCAAATCTGTCATCAGCTAGGTTTGTTGAAAATGCCAAATCTGCTAAAATAAATCTATTGAGATGCCTAAATTTCCAAATCTGTTGAGATGCCTAAACTTCCAAATCTGTTGAGATGCCTAAACTGCTAAATCTGTTGAGATGCCTAATCTGTTATCTGCTAAATCTGCTAGTTTGCTTAATCCGCTAAATCCGTTAAGTCGCCTAATCTGAAAAATCTGTCATCTGCTATGTCTGTTAAGTTAATATATTTTGTCTGTTATTGACATAATCTGAATTAGCTATGAATAATTGACATGTATATTAGGCGTGGCACAAATGGTAAATTATTAATTAATTGGCCGCAAAGATAAACATGGCTAACTCGAGGTTAGAATGAGTTTGCGGCGTAATCCTACCCGGAACCGCCCGGCACATCCAGTGGCCGCAAACAATAGGTTCTAATGTGAGAAGTTAGTCATAACGTGCTTGAAACCCGAGGTTAGACTCAGTTTGCTGCAGAAATCTGCCCGGAACCAACCGGCCTAACCAGTAGCCGCAAACTGTCAGTCTAATGTGAGAGGTCTGGGCATTAATATTTAATTAATGAAAATCTGAGATAAATATGATGTCTAAAACGTGTTGGGCGGATAGGGTTAAACCCACTAGACTGATGAATTTAATAAATCTGTTCCGTGAATTTGTCGGCTCAATTACAAAGTTAGACAAATCTGTAAGTCTGTTAATCTGTAACTGGTTAATCGGTAAGTCGGTTAAATCTGTATATCTGATCCGTTAGTCTGAAAACTTGTCTGTGAACTAGTTGATCTGAATTCTGTATGTCTGAACTTGTAAACAAGTTAGTCTGAAATCTGTTAGTCTGGGGACACAAGGATACGAAGGGAATTACTTGTGTCATCTGTTGTTTGGGACCCATATTAGTCAGTAACCCTTTCTGGTATCAAAAATTTGACCCAACAGTAGGTAGGGTCCGGGCACGCTTACTGAACTAATTATAACCGGTTCATTCTGATAATGGCGAGGGGTGTTGATGGTGCGTTCCAACCGGGTCATGTGCGTGCATGGATCTCGGTCTGCCTCTGAGGATGTAAGACGCCGTGACATCTGTAAATAGGTCTGTGCCAATTGGTTGTCACTTTAGGGAGTGATACACCCTACTGTGGGGCCGACATAGTGTATTTATGTATTAGGGAGCCGATCGCTTGGGGTTCGGTTTTAGGGTACACTAAGTTCTGTCTGTTTCTGTTGGGTGGCAACACCCGTCTGTTTCTGCTTGGTACCGTCTGTTCGGGTGGTAAAGGCCCAATTACTAGTGTACACCTAATTCTACATTCTGTTTCCGTAGGGATTAATCTGACTGTTACTGTTCGGGTGGTAAAGGCCCATTTTTTAATATTCTGTTTCTATCTGTTTCTGTTCGGGTGGTAAAGGGCCATTATCAGCATTCTGCTTCTATCTGTTTCTGTTAGGGTGGTAAAGGCCCATTATTAGCGTACTGCTTCTGTGGTAATTATTCTGTACCTTTTTTTGTTTCAGTTTAGACATTAGGGTGACACCTAATCCTGTTATACTAGTATTAGTGCAGAGAAGTAAGATATGAATAAGAAGCATGGCTTAGTTTACATCATTCTGTTTCTGCTGTTTAACCTAAGTATATCTGTTGCTCATGTTACTGCCATCTCTTATCCATTTTTGCTTCCATGTCATTATTATTATTATTTGTTCATATGCTGAAAGTCTCTGGACTTGCCAGACTTTATGTTTGACACTTGTTGTTTCGCCTCCTTTCTTCAATTCCCCCCCCCCCCCAGGTTTTCTAAGGAGGGAATACTCTAGCTTGATCCGGATTCCTTCTGCTTGAAGTGCTTAAAGTACGGCTTGAATCTTCATAGCTTCTGTTCTGTGGGGATTATGCTTTTAAAGTTTTGTACTCTAATAGTTTTGAACAAAGCTGATATTTATGTACCTGAGTTTTTGATAAAGGTGTAACCATACTGATTTCTGTTTTCCACTGTAATAAAGTTATAATTTTGCAAGTACCATTTATCTGTCTTGTAAGTTTCTGTTCTGTTTACTAAAATACTCCACCAAAGTTAAGGCATTCCCTTTGTGAGTGACCTAAACGGAGGTGGGGTGTTACACTTGGTATCAGAGCTGAAGGTTACCAGATTGGGTAAAGTTTTTGAAAACTATTTTCAAAAAGGTTTTGAAAGGAAGTATATTCAAAAATAAATCTTATTTTGAAAAACATAATCCCCAAGAGCCATATATCTTTCCTTCAGTCCTTTTTGTATTGAATCTTTCCTTTTTCGTTTCAGCATGTCTGAAGCATCTGAGATACCAGAGGGTGTTCATGTACCCGGTTGGTTTCGTCAATATCTTGAGGCTAGGACCGCCGCCGTAGGTCCATCAAATGATCCCGCTCCTCCGCCCCCTCCTCGTGCAATTTCTTTCTCAAAGATCTGTAGAGATTTTAGGGCCATGGGTGGGAAGGATTTCAAGGGAACTGAATCATTCGTAGAAGCGAGGAATTGGCTCAAAGAAACTGAGGATATATTCGTTATCTTTGAGGTGGACGATAGGCAGAAGGTACAGTTGGCGGTATGGCTGCTCAAAGACGAAGCTTCCTATTGGTGGGAAGTCACTAACGCTGAGAAGCCAGTTGAAACATGGATGGATTTCAAAACAAGGTTTGAGACAAAATTCCTCTCGCAAGCTGAACGAAGTCTACAACTGGAAAAGTTCTTATCTCTTAATCAAGGAAGTATGACGGTCAAGGAATACGTCAACCAGTTCAACCAACTGGCTAGGTTCGGACTGGATTTAGTCAACACTCAACATAAAAAGGTTCTGCGCTTTGTTAAAGGATTGGACGAGCCACTACACAACCTAGCCATGAACCATGTACCCATGGGAGCAACTTACGAGAAATTGGTGGATATGGCACTACTGCACGAGGAAGACAAGGGCCCGAAAGAGACAAAGAAGGAAGAACCACAGAATAAGAAAGCATGGCCCAAAAAGGAAACACAAAAGAAGGATGAGAAGTCTGAAGATAAGAAGGGGAAAAAGTGTTTTACTTGTGGAAGCTCGACTCATCTGAACAAGGATTGCAGAAAGAGGAAGGGCACTTGCATCAACTGTGGTGAGATGGGACACTTCACTAGGGACTTCCCGAAGAAACAAGGGCAAGGGCAGAGGGAAGAACCCACTTCTGGAGGACAGGCGAATGCTCAAGGGACTGGTAGATAGGGTAGAAATATGAAAATTTTAAGTAGAAGGTTTAATTTTCTTATCTGATTATTGAGTTAAAACTCTTTCTGATTCTGGCATTTTGATTCTGTAAACGATACTCTGCACTTTAATACTAGTATTGTTTCTGATTCCGCTGTAGACTCAAACCCACAAGGGTTATGACTAATCTGTTTGTGATAGATTGGGGTTTGAGAGATATCTGTGTTAGGCGTCAAGTAAGACGCATACATTATGGGTTTTATCATGCTTAGTTCAGTAACCTGATCTGTACCAGTAATCTGTAAATATCTGAATATTCCCGATAAGGTTAAGATTTCCAGTTTTGACATTATCTAAAGAGGGTAATCCTCTGGGTGTCAATTTAATGTTGGTTTCGGTCTTTGGGGCCGATACTTAGGACCCATGTCTAATGGGAACCAAGTTTTTGTTTTATCTGTACTCGCTTCCATCATTCGACTGTATCCTATCGATCGAATCTTCGAACTTTATGTAGAAACTAATGGGTGTAAACATGTGTTTGAGACATGTTATGTTTGATGGTTGCAAGTGGATGCAAGTGGTTGCTAGTGATTGCTCGTGGATGCATATACACACACTAGGCACTAGATCGGCTCGAAAACACTCTCATACTACATATGGATGTGTGAGCATTTTTCAATTTTTGTGGATGCGAAATGATTGACTCAGCACATGGATGTTGCATATGACTGAATGGTTGTGCACTCATATAGAAATGATATGTATCAAATGGAAAAATTTGCATACATGTTGGACTCATGGCACTGGCATAATTCGCATTAAGGAGGTCAACTGAATCAGTGGACCGCTTGATCTTTGCATTAGATAAGGAACATACACACATACCTTTGCATATGTTCATACAACATTAGAAGTTTCTAAGGACAATGGACGCCAGTGATTGATGATTGAGTAGATGGATGTTGGATGGTAGGACACATTCTTCTTAACTTGAAGATTTCGGGGACGAAATCCTTTAAGGAGGGGAGAATGTAACACCCCGTATTTTCTGTGAACGTATAAGTAACAAATCAGAGGATAATTAATTTTTAAAAATAAGAATCAGGGAAAACGGGTTGGACCATTGCGTTCTCTCGAAATTCTGCTTGAAAACGAGTCCGTGTTTGTGAGAATCGGAGTCCGTATGACCAAGTTATGGCCCTCCAAAGTTTCAGAAATATTCAGAGTTCAAAACAACTCGAATTCGAATTCAAAATTCGAATTTCAAACGCAGAACAGACTGGGCGGGAAATTTCCTGCCCTGACCCAGGTCGACTGGGGAGTCGACTGGGCAGTCGACCCCCCCAGACCAGGTCGACTGGTGAGTCGACTGGGCAGTCGACCTCGCCAGACCAGGTCGACTGGGCAGTCGACCTGGGTGTCGACCTGGTCCCCGAGCCCATTTTTGGGCCAGTGTTCGTTCTGATGTTTCTAGTCCGATTTCTGTCCAGATTCATCTTCCTAAACCTATTTAAACAGCCTCAAACCTAGCCTTCTCTACACACAATTCTATTCTGCTTCTACTCTACCTCTGTTCTAAATAAAAAAATTGGCGTCGCTACTCTGCTGGAATCAAAACTAGAAGCTAATCAACATCAACCAAAGCAACTCAATTCAAACTAGAGATTAAAGCTTCTGCAACGATTCTACAACAATTAAAGTTCTTTCTTTAATCCAATCAAGGCAAGTACAGTTATTTTCCGATATAAACGTTAATTCTGATTGTGACATGAATTGTAAATCTGAATCTGAGGTTATATCTGTCCTGTTCTGTTTAGATCTATCTTATTTTGTATCTCTTTCCTCTTTCTGTTCTATAGCCAGGCTACCACGAGCCTGAGCCAATCTCATAAGAGATTAACATACGCTAAAATGTTTGGGACAACAAAATGAATGATGCATAAATTGGGCATGACCAATAGGTGACTGATTTGAGGAAAGAACATGGACTGTAGCTAGAACATAAATCTGAGACATATGACTGGACATGTTATATTTATAACATAAAGGGTATTAAACATATGATTTGAGGACATGACATAAAAAGGCATATAATTGGATATAAATATAGACTGTATTGAGCATATGACTTGAGATAAAGATAATATGGCTTAGGTATAAAATTTACATTAAATTAGGATATCTATTAAATGTAAATAAACACCTAGGTGAGGGATCTTTGGAATATATGACATGCATTGAAATCGATGGCTATATTTGGTATAATTTATATGTGAATCTTTTGTACTAGGCAAGTTGAACTAAATTGGGACATGTAAATTATGACCATAATCTGTGACATGTAAATTCAATGCAAACGTGGGGTATATGATCATAGTGTGAATCATGACAACTATTTAGGCATGCGAACTTAGGCCAAATTTATAATTAGTCAAGGTATGTTTGTGAAACTTTAAGGAATGATTAAATCTGTTATATTTGCCTAATTTTCCAGTTCTGCTATATTTGCCTAATCTGCTAGTTCTGTTATATTGCTTAACCTACTAGTTCTGCTGTACTGTCTAGTCTGTTAGATCTGTTCATCTGCCAAATCTGTCATCTGCTAGGTTTGTTGAAAATGCCAAATCTGCTAAACTAAATCTGTTGAGATGCCTAAACTTCCAAATCTGTTGAGATGCCTAAACTACCAAATCTGTTGAGCTGCCTAAACTACTAAATCTGTTGAGATGCCTAATATGTTATCTGCTAAATCTGCTAGTTTGCTTAATCCGCTAAATCCGTTAAGTCGCCTAATCTGAAAAATCTGTCATCTGCTATATCTGTTAAGTTGATATATTCAGTCTGTTATTGACATAATCTTAATTAGCTATGAATAATTGACATGTATATTAGGTGTGGCACAAATGGTAAATTATTAATTAATTGGCCGCAAAGATAAACATGGCTAACTCGAGGTTAGAATGAGTTTGCGGCGTAATCCTGCCCGGAATCGCCCGGCACATCCAGTGGCCGCAAACAATAGGTTCTAATGTGAGAAGTTAGTCATAACGTGCTTGAAACCCGAGGTTAGACTCAGTTTGCTGCAGAAATCTGCTCGGAACCAACCGACCTAACCAGTAGCCGCAAACTGTCAGTCTAATGTGAGAGGTCTGGGCATTAATATTTAATTAATGAAAATCTGAGATAAATATGATGTCTAAAACGTGTTGGGCGGATAGGGTTAAACCCACTAGACTGATGAATTTAATAAATCTGTTCCGTGAATTTGTCGGCTCAATTACAAAGTTAGACAAATCTGTAAGTCTGTTAATCTGTAACTGGTTAATCGGTAAGTCGGTTAAATCTGTATATCTGATCCGTTAGTCTGAAAACTTGTCTGTGAACTAGTTGATCTGAATTCTGTATGTCTGAACTTGTAAACAAGTTAGTCTGAAATCTGTTAGTCTGGGGACACAAGGATACGAAGGGAATTACTTGTGTCATCTGTTGTTTGGGACCCATATTAGTCAGTAACCCTTTCTGGTATCAAAACCTTGACCCAACAGTAAGTAGGGTCCGGGCACGCTTACTGAACTAATTATAAGCGGTTTATTCTGATAATGGCGAGGGGTGTTGATGGTGCGTTCCAACCGGGTCATGTGCGTGCATGGATCCCGGTCTGCCTCTGAGGATGTAAGACGCCGTGACATCTGTAAATAGGTATGTGCCAATTGGTTGTCACTTTAGGGAGTGATACACCCTACCGTGGGGCCGACACAGGGTATTTATGTATTAGGGAGTCGATCGCTTGGGGTTGGGTTTTAGGGTACACTAAGTTCTGTCTGTTTCTGTTGGTACCGTCTGTTTCTATTGGGTGGCAACACCCGTCTGTTTCTGCGTGGTACCGTCTGTTCGGGTGGTAAAGGCCCAATTACTAGTGTACACCTAATTCTACATTCTGTTTCCGTAGGGATTAATCTGACTGTTTCTGTTCGGGTGGTAAAGGCCCATTTTTTAATATTTTGTTTCTGTCTGTTTCTGTTCGGGTGGTAAAGGCCCATTATCAGCATTCTGCTTCTGTCTGTTTCGGTTAGGGTGGTAAAGGCCCATTATTAGCTTTATGATTCTGTGGAAATTATTCTGTACCTGTTTCTGTTTTAGTTTAGACATTAGGGTGACACCTAATCCTGTTATACTAGTATTAGTGTAGAGAATTAAGATATGAACAAGAAGCATGGCTTAGTTTACATCATTCTGTTTCTGTTGTTTAACCTAAGTATATCTGCTGCTCATGTTACTACGATCTCTTATCCAGTTTTGCTTCCATGTCATTATTATTATTATATGTTCATATGCTGAAGGTCACTGGACTTGCCAGACTTTATGTCTGACCCTTGTTGTTTCGCCTCCTTTCTTCCGTTCCCCCCCCCAAGGTTTTCTAAGGAGGGAATACTCTAGCTTGATCCGGATTCCTTCTGCTTGAAGTGCTTAAAGTACGACTTGGATTTTCTTAGCTTCTGTTCTGTGTGGATTATGCTTTTAAAGTTTTGTACTATGATAGCTTTGAACAAGGCTAATATTTATGTACTTGAGTTTTTGATAAAGGTGTAACCATACTGATTTCTGTTTTCCGCTGTAATAAAGTTATAATTTTGCAAGTACCATTTATCAGTATTGTAAGTTTCTGTTCTGTTTACTAAAATACTCCACCAAAGTTAAGGCATTCCCTTTGTGAGTGACCTTAACGGAGGTGGGGTGTTACACTTGGTATCAGAGCTGAAGGTTACCAGATTGGTTAAAGTTTTTGAAAGCTATTTTTAAAAAGGTTTTGAAAAGAAGTATTTTCAAAAATAAAGCTTATTTGAAAAACATAATCCCCAAGAGCCATATATCTTTCCTTCAGTCCTTTTTGTATTGAATCTTTCCTTTTTCGTTTCAGCATGTCTGAAGCATCTGAGATACCAGAGGGTGTTCATGTACGCGGTTGGTTTCGTCAATATCTTGAGGCTAGGACCGCCGCTGCAGGTCCATCAAATGATCCCCCTACTCCGCCCCCTCCTCGTGCAATTTCTTTCTCAACGATCTGTAGAGATTTTAGGGCCATGGGTGGGAAGGATTTCAAGGGAACTGAATCATTCGTATAAGCGAGGAATTGGCTCAAAGAAACTGAGGATCTATTCGTTATCTTCGAGGTGGACGATAGGCAGAAGGTACAGTTGGCGGTATGGCTGCTCAAAGACGAATCTTCCTATTGGTGGGAAGTCACTAATGCTGAGAGGACAGTTGAAACATGGATGGATTTCAGAACAAGGTTTGAGACAAAATTCCTCTTGCAAGCTGAACGAAGTCTACAACTGGAAAAGTTCTTATCTCTTAAGCAAGGAAGTATGACGGTCAAGGAATACGTCAACCAGTTCAACCAACTGGCTAGGTTCGGACTGGATTTAGTCAACACTCAGCATAAAAAGGCTCTCCGCATTGTTAAAGATTGAACTAGCCACTACACAGCCTAGCCATGACCCATGAACCCATGGGAGCGACTTACGAGAAATTGGAGGACATGGAACTACTGCACGAGGAAGACAAGGGCCCGAAAGAGACAAAGAAGGAAGAACCACAGAATAAGAAAGCATGGCCCAAAAAGGAAACACAAAAGAAGGATGAGAAGTCTGAAGATAAGAAGGGGAAAAAGTGCTTTACTTGTGGAAGCTCGACTCATTTGAACAAGGATTGCAGAAAAAGGAAGGGCACTTGCTTCAACTGTGGTGAGATGGGACACTTCACTAGGGACTGCCCGAAGAAACAAGGGAAAGGGAAGAGGGCAGAACCCACTTCTGGAGGACAGGCGAATGCTCAAGGGACTGGTAGATAGGTTAGAAATAAGAAAATTTAAGTAGAAGGGTTAATTTTCTTATCTGATTGTTGGTTTAAAACTCTTTCTGATTCTGGCATTTTGATTCTGTAATCGATACTCCGCACTTTAATACTAGTATTGTTTCTGATTCCGCTGTAGACTCAAACCCATAAGGGTTATGACTAATCTGTTTGTGATAGATTGGGGATTGAGAGATATCTGTGTTAGGCGTCAAGTAAGACGTATACATTCTGGGTTTTATCATGCTTAGTTCAGTAACCTGATCTGTACCAGTAATCTGTAAATATCTGAATATTCCCGATAAGGTTAAGATTTCCAGTTTTGACATTATTTAAAGAGGGTAATCCTCTGGGTGTCAATTTTATGTTGGTTTCGGTCTTCGGGGCCGATACTTAGGACCCATGTCTAATGGGAACCAAGTTTTTCTTTTATCTGTACTCGCTTCCATCATTCGACTGTATCCTATCGATCGATTCTTCTAACTTTAGGTAGAAACTAATGGGTGTAAACATGTGTTTGAGACATGTTATGTTTGATGGTTGCAAGTGGATGCAAGTGGTTGCTAGTGATTGCTCGTAGATGCATATACACACACTAGGCACTAGATCGGCTCGAAAACACTCTCATACTACATATGGATGTGTGAGCATTTTTCAATTTTTGTGGATGCAAAATGATTGACTCAGCACATGGATGTTGCATATGACTGAATGGTTGTGCACTCATATAGAAATGATATGTATCAAATAGGAAAATTTGCATACATGTTGGACTCATGGCACTGGCATAATTCGCATTAAGGAGGTCAACTGAATCAGTGGACCGCCTGATCTTTGCATTAGATAAGGAACATACACACACACCTTTGCATATGTTCATACAACATTAGAAGTTTCTAAGGACAATGGACGCCAGTGATTGATGATTGAGTAGATGGATGATGGACGGTAGGACACATTCTTCTTAACTTGAAGATTTCGGGGACGAAATCCTTTAAGGAGGGGAGAATGTAACACCCCGTATTTTCTGTGAACGTATAAGTAACAAATCAGAGGATAATTAATTTTTAAAAATAAGAATCAGGGAAAATGGGTTGCGCCATTGCATTCGTCTCAAAATTCTGCTTGAAAACGAGTCCGAGTTTGTGAGAATCGGAGTCCGTATGACCAAGTTATGGCTCTCCAAAGTTTCAGAAATATTCAGGGTTCAAAACAGCTCGAATTCGAATTCAAAATTCGAATTTCAAACGCAGAACAGACTGGGCGGGAAATTTCCTGCCCAGACCCAGGTCGACTGGGGAGTCGACTGAGCAGTCGACCTCTCCAGACCAGGTCGACTGGGCAGTCGAACTGGTCCCTGAGCCCATTTTTGGGCCAGTGTTCGTTCTGATGTTTCTAGTCCGATTTCTGTCCAGATTCATCTGCCTAAACCAATTTAAACAACCCCAAACCTAGCCTTCTCTACACACAATTCTATTCTGCTTCTACTCTACCTCTGTTCTAAATAAAAATAAAATAAAAATGGTGTTGCTACTCTGCTGGAATCAAAACTAGAAGCTAATCAACATCAACCTAAGCAACTCAATTCAAACTAGAGATTAAAGCTTCTGCAACGATTCTACAACAATTAAAGTTCTTTCTTTAATCCAATCAAGGCAAGTACAGTTATTTTCCGATATAAACGTTAATTCTGATTGTGACATGAATTGTAAATCTGAATCTGAGGTTATATCTGTCCTGTTCTGTTTAGATCTATCTTATTTTGTATCTCTTTCCTCTTTCTGTTCTATAGCCAGGCTACCACGAGCCTGAGCCGATCTCATAAGAGATTAACATACGCTAAAATGTTTGGGACAACAAAATGAATGATGCATAAATTGGGCATGACTAATAGGTGACTGATTTGAGGAAAGAACATGGACTGTAGCTAGAACATAAATCTGAGACATATGACTGGACATGTTATATTTATAACATAAAGGGTATTGAACATATGATTTGAGGACACGACATAAAAAGGCATATAATTGGACATAAATATAGACTGCATTGAACATATGACTTGAGATAAAGAGAATATGGCTTAGGTATAAAGATTTACATTAAATTAGGATATCTATTAAATGTAAATAAACACCTAGGTGAGGGATCTTTGGAATATATGACATGCATTGAAATCGATGGCTATATTTGGTATAATTTATATGTGAATCTTTTGTGCTAGGCAAGTTGAACTAAATTGGGACATGTAAATTATGACCATAATCTGTGACATGTAAATTCAATGCAAACGTGGGGTATATGATCATAGTGTGAATCATGACAACTATCTAGGCATGCGAACTTAGGCCAAATTTATAATTAGGCAAGATATGTTTGTGAACCTTTAAGGAATGATTAAATCTGTTATATTTGCCTAATTTGCCAGTTCTGCTATATTTGCCAAATCTGCTAGTTCTGTAATATTGCTTAATCTGCTAGTTCTGCTCTACTGCCTAGTCTGCTAGATCTGTTCATCTGCCAAATCTGACATCTGTTAGGTTTGTTGAAAATGGCAAATCTGCTAAACTAAATCTGTTGAGATGCCTAAATTGCCAAATCTGTTGAGATGCCTAAACTGCTAAATCTGTTGAGATGCCTAATCTGTTATCTGCTAAATCTGCTAGTTTGCTTAATCCCCTAAATCCGTTAAGTCGCCTAATCTGAAAAATCTGTCATCTGCTATATCTGTTAAGTTGATATATTCAGTCTGTTATTGACATAATCTTAATTAGCTATGAATAATTGACATGTATATTAGGCGTGGCACAAATGGTAAATTATTAATTAATTGGCCGCAAAGATAAACATGGCTAACTCGAGGTTAGAATGAGTTTGCGGCGTAATCCTGCCCGGAACCGCCCGGCACATCCAGTGGCCGCAAACAATAGGTTCTAATGTGAGAAGTTAGTCATAACGTGCTTGAAACCCGAGGTTAGACTCAGTTTGCGGCAGAAATCTGCCCGGAACCAACCGGCCTAACCCGTAGCCGCAAACTGTCAGTCTAATGTGAGAGGTCTGGGCATTAATATTTAATTAATGAAAATATGAGATAAATTTGATGTCTAAAACGTGTTGGGCGGATAGGGTTAAACCCACTAGACTGATGAATTTAATAAATCTGTTCCGTGAATCTGTAGGCCCAATTACAAAGTTAGACAAACCTGTAAGTCTGTTAATCTGTAACTGGTTAATCGGTAAGTCGGTTAAATCTGTATATCTGATCCGTTAGTCTGAAAACTTGTCTGTGAACTAGTTGATCTGAATTCTGTATGTCTGAACTTGTAGACAAGTTAGTCTGAAATCTGTTAGTCTGGGGACACAAGGATAGGAAGGGAATTACTTGTGTCATCTGTTGTTTGGGATCCATATTAGTCAATAACCCTTTCTGGTATCAAAACTTTGACCCAACAGTAGGTAGGGTCCGGGCACGCTTACTGAACTAATTATAAGCGGTTCATTCTGATAATGGCGAGGGGTGTTGATGGTGCGTTCCAACCGGGTCATGTGCGTGCATGGATCCCGGTCTGCCTCTGAGGATGTAAGAGGCCGTGACATCTGTAAATAGGTATGTGCCAATTGGTTGTCACTTTAGGGAGTGATACACCCTACTGTGGGGCCGACACAGGGTCTTTATGTATTAGGGAGCCGATCGCTTGGGGTTGGGTTTTAGGGTACACTAAGTTCTGTCTGTTTCTGTTGGTACCGTCTGTTTCTGTTGGGTGGCAACACCCGTCTGTTTCTGCGTGGTACCGTCTGTTCGGGTGGTAAAGGCCCAATTACTAGTGTACACCTAATTCTACATTCTGTTTCCGTAGGGATTAATTTGACTGTTTCTGTTCGGGTGGTAAAGGCCCATTTTTTAATATTCTGTTTCTGTTCGGGTGGTAAAGGCCCTTTATCAGCACTCTGCTGCTGTCTGTTTCTGTTAGGGTGGTAAAGGCCCATTATTAGCTTTCTGCTTCTGTGGAAATTATTCTGTACCTGTTTCTGTTTCAGTTTAGACATTACGGTGACACCTAATCCTGTTATACTAGTATTAGTGCAGAGAAGTAAGATATAAATAAGAAGCATGGCTTAGTTTACATCATTCTGTTTCTGCTGTTTAACCTAAGTATATCTGCTGCTCATGTTACTGCCATCTCTTATCCAGTTTTGCTTCCATGTCATTATTATTATTATATGTTCATATGCTGAAAGTCACTGGACTTGCCAGACTTTATGTCTGACCCTTGTTGTTTCGCCTCCTTTCTTCCGTTTCCCTCCCCCCCCCCCCCTAGGTTTTCTAAGGAGGGAATACTCTAGCTTGATCCGGATTCCTTCTGCTTGAAGGGCTTAAAGTACAGCTTGGATCTTCATATCTTCTATTCTGTGGGGATTATGCTTTTAAAGTTTTGTACTCTGATAGTTTTGAACAAGGCTGATATTGTGTACTTGAGTTTTGATAAAGGTGTAACCATACTGATTTCTGTTTTCCGCTGTAATAAAGTTATAATTTTGCAAGTACCATTTATCTGTCTTGTAAGTTTCTGTTCTATTTACTAAAATACTCCACCAAAGTTAAGGCATTCCCTTTGTGAGTGACCTTAACTGAGGTGGGGTGTTACATATAATAACCAAACATGCTTGGTACGTTTTAAAACAAATCATTTGATACTATTATAAGTGCATAGTGTTAAAAACAATTTCAAATATAAATGTATCAATCATAGACGGCATGGGTACCATATATCATGTCGCCATACTAGTTCTATAATTAAAACCGCACTATATCGTATTGGAAATAGGATTTCCATCATGAACCAAGGAAAGGGATCGTTCTTACCGAATTCGAGACTCTCTAGCCCGAGCCTCAGGATCAGTTGCAACTGCAACTGGATCTTGCAGGGTCGGTCCACTCTTACTTTTGTGGATTGGCAATTCCTGAACAATACTTTTCCCCGCCCTATGGGGCATAAATCAAGAGCCACTAGGGACCATCGTCATCACAAGTAAAATGTCTGGGCTCCATACCATGACACCACTCCTAGCTAGAAATAAACGCATGTCCTCCCTGCTGTCCTCTCCCATTTCTGGTTCATACCGGGGTGTGAGGCTCGCGAATTAACGCTATACACAAAGCTATGTTATTTAAAGCCGTGCTTTGGTCATCAACCACAAAACTCTGCTTTTCAACAAAAGCTTTGATCATTTGCATCTCAGTATGCCACACTGATAATCCACGCCATGCGACTGATGTCTATCGATATATAACCTCTAAGCTCGTACATCTCAGAGAACGGTGTTAAGAAAGAGAATAAACTCTCCGCCAAAAAACAAATATATATTTAATAGATATTAATCAACACAGAATGAAATCCAATGTCAGAAACACATCCATTTACAAGTCCGTTCCGGGTCTGAACGAAACTGGAGGCACCTTATTCCTAGTCCCATATGGCCAATACAGGAGACACATATCCGGTCGTTCTCCAAGTACGTCTGGACGATCAACACTTATTATCTTGTGTTGGGTGTATTGCCCAACAGAGACATCAGTAATCATCTGAACGATGTAAAGATTTCTGGTCTTCAACCACCGTCTTCATTGTCGACTTTTAGTCGTCATATTAATCATTCAGAATGGGATAAACCCGGTCTTTCCGAATAACTCGCGTATTTTATAATAAATAATCAGGTGTTATAAAAACACATCATATGCCTCATTCCAGTTTAGAATATTCTTTTATTCAAATATTCACATCATTAAGGAAAGGTTTCCATTAGTTTTATCAAAGATATATTCTTTAAATTTATTCTTTAATCTTCTTTTGAATATCCATTTCAAAAGATTTTATCCTTTAACAATTCTAAACCAAATTAAGGATTATCAACTAGTCAGGATTAGCGAGCCTTACCAAAGTAATCATTTATTTTATTATCCCAATCCCAACCTATTCATCCCATAGAGTAAAACTGGTAGTACTCCATATTTAACACCCACGGTGTTATCGGTAAAATTAATTATAATTTCCTGTTCAAATCTAATTAAATACACTACTTCAAAAGTGGGCATATTCGACACTAATTTGTGTGCATTGCATGAAAAGTGTGGCGAAATCTATGATTTCTTCGAGCTTCTGCAACAGCATTCATATGTTATTGCATTATACGTGGATGCACGTTTGCGGTGGGAATTTTAGTGTTCTGATGTGCAACACCAGTTAAAATTGTAGCATTACGTATATATAATCCAGCTCAGCTATCCGTGTTATCAACATATAAAAACCCCAACCGTAGATGAAAGATTAATCCAACGGTTCAAACCATCTATGGATCTGATGATCTTAATGTTAGCCATCATCCAATCATTGACAGCCACGTCATTTCATTCTTTTGACGAAATTTTGGCGCGATTTTCTCCCTTCATGAAATCGTTTTCTTCTCTATCATCTAATCGTTTTCCCCCTTTTTACTATTGACAAAAATTTAAACCTAAATTCACGTCAGTATCGATCCTCTCCTCGACAGCAAATTCTATTCCGAAAAGGATGAAGCTTTGAAACGCTTTCTAGTTTTGATTGCTCAGGGCGCTGACATCGCTAGTTTTTTCCCTCAGGTTCAGTTTGTATTGCACTGTGAATTAGTTGCGCTTATTATAGATTGGATTATGAGTAATTAGTAATTAGTTCATTTGTTACATTTTGGAAAACCCATTCGCTTATGAGTAATTAGTTGCGCTTATTATTGATTTGGGATTTGGGATTATGCTGAGGTTTATTCGAAAATTATACCCAGCAATAAACCATGAGAACCGGGCTACTGGCATGGAAAAGACATTGGTTTATTATAGAGGTCGACCTAGTTAAGGAATGGGGACTGCGGTTAATTTGCACTGCTTGAGGTTCATACCTTACACTGCGGTTAATTTGTATGCTTGAGGTTAATTTGCACTGCGGTGTGTATGCACTGCGGTGACATCCGAATTTTAAGCCTCTCACCGCAGATTTTGAAAAAATCTGAAGCGGGCACTCAACCATTTTCGTTTTATTACAATACACATCATACACGCAGTGCATATATACACTCACAAGTATACACGCACGCACAAGTATACACGCACAAGTATCATAAGTATACACGCACAAGTATACACGCACAAGTATCACAAGCATAAAAGCTCAAGTATCATAAGTATACACGCACAAGTACACATGCTCAAGTATCATAAGTATACACGCACAAGTATACACGCACAAGTATCACAAGTATACAAGCTCAAGTATCATAAGTATACACGCACAAGTACACACGCTCAAGTAGACACGCACAAGTATACACGCGCGCACAAGTATACATGCACGCACAAGTATCATAAGGCAGCCATCTGAAGGCACGCACAAGTATCATAAGTATACACCAGAGACGTACGTAGAGATTTTAAAAAATACCAGCATTCACAAACAAAACAACGTACCATTCACAAACATTCAAAAACATTTAACAGCATCCATCATCAGTCATCACCAGTCATCACAAACTTCCACAACCACACAAAGTTTCACAAATATTCACAAAATTTCAAGCCAAAAATCATTACCAGCAGAATAAAACCAACATCCACAAACATCACCAGTCATCACCAGCATCATCACCAGCATCCACACCAGCATCAGCACCAACATCCATGTCAGAGTCATTGTCTATGTCAGAGTGGCTGTTAAGGATAGAGCATAGTCAGCGACCAAACCAGAATTTCTTGTTGTAAAGGGAAAAGTGATCTTTGGATGATCAAACTTCAATAGGTATGTTAATTCTATTTCTGTAAACATTTTGTGATCCACCTAATATATTATATGATCAAACTTCTATTTCTGTAAACATTTTGTGATCCACCTAATATATTATATGATTCAATTCTCAAATAATGTGATCCACCTACGAGTTTATATGCCTTAATTATCAAACAATTTGACATGTAACACACATTAATTATCAAACAATTTGACATGTAACCACATCTGAAGGAAATTCAAGCCATACAATAACAGTGTCTCAAATTCAAGCCACACAACCACATCTATGTACAACTAACAGAGCACCAGTTTGTATTATTATTTCAGAATCTTGGGTGGGGCATTATAACCTTGTATGTATGTATGTGAGTGTGTGCATGTGTGGTTGTGTCTCACTATAAGAAACTGTGGATGGAAGTAAAATTTACCTATGATCACAAAAAAATGGTACCACCGGTTCCATCTATTGCTCACAAACAGAATTTCAGGCCTCGTCAAAGGATGAGTATGTGTGGTGCGCTCAACCCTAATGATGTATTTCTTGTTGTCGAATCGAGCAGCAAAAACATTCTCCAAGCCAATGCCTTCATAAAATTCCATTTTCAGGTATAATGATCTATGGTCAATTCGAGACCAATGACAGTCGTCAATTTCACACACATTTCCCATTGGCGTCATTAATTCTTTTATTGCAGGAACATTTGTCTTCAGGAACTCGGGAAAGCCAACAACTCTGGCCCATGATTCTGCCTCGAACGCTGGTTCAGGCTCAAATTCTTCAACAGACCATTGTTGCACATAAAAAGCACCTCCAATTTTTGTAAAAAGTTTCAACATTAGCGCATGATCACGCGTATTGTAAGATGGGCATGTTATTAGAAAAGAGTTTTTGGGTATAACCCGTATAGTCCACTCCTCATTAAGCTTCAGCGTATGCCTAAGCGTGAGATGCACAAATTCGTAAGTCCAATGTCCTGAAAGAACAGTTGCAGTGATGCATAGTGAAGAGTCCTCCATTGTTTTTTTTAACTTTTGACGATGGAGCTTTGTTTAGGAGTTGAAGATGTAGATGACGATATGCTTCTGAAGCTTGACAGGATATGAAGTGACACACTGTACGTGGCAGTAATATGGGAACTAAAAACTTTTTGCTCAAAAGACGAATGGCCATATGAAATTGCTTATTTGTTGGCTGGCATGAGTGACCAATCGCCAATTGTCAGTAAGTCAATTGTAATAATTGTGTTCATAACATTTTACTAAGAAGGCCAATGGCCATTCGATGCCACCACTTATCAAATAACTTGTTATCATTTGATCAGGTGCATATTTAATTCTGGAAGGCGGAGGGATACATTTTGCAGATCGGATTGCTGCATATATATGATTCATATATAGGTACATACTAACATACATATATATTTCCTATTGCAATCAGATTGCTGCATATATATGATTCATATATATAAATGAGTAATACATTTTGCAGGTGTGGACACATGTGTACATGTTCAGAATTCGCTAAAGAATTGGCCAGGAATGGATCAGGATAATGTCCCTTATACCGTGCACCTATTCTTGAAGTAGTTCGAGCTTACTGTATACAATGAACAAAACAGTGTAGCTGATTTTTGAGTTTTGATATTTGGATAATTAAAACAATTGCTTTGGATGAGTTTCTTGTACAAAACCTGTATTGCAAAATATTTAATTAAAGCATTGTATTTCTATCAAATTAGTGTTGCATTTTCCTTCTTCTACTGTTGCGTTAGCTTTTATTGATATTGCATTTCATTGTAATGGTGTTGCATTACATATTGTAGTGGTGTTGCATTACATTAAATATAATTGCTTACCCGTCGCACGTGGACCCCACAGCTGACGTGGATAGCTGGTGTGGCATGTGACACGTGGAGTGCTGACATGGAGAGATGACGTGTCGTGTGACACGTAGACAGTTGACGTGGAAAGCTGACGTGGCGGAACTGGAAGCCGGGCCCAAACTAATGCTTAAGGCAACGCTGAATAGTGTTGCATTACGTGCAAATAATGTTGCATTATGGCTATAATGCAACACTTTCTTTCCGTGGCCGTAGATGGGCAAAAGTGTTGCCTTAGGTGGCTAATGCAACGGCCGCGGATGCCACGCCCCCCTGGTGTTGCCTATTTGAAAAAATGGCCTACGACAACGCTTTTTTGATCTACGGCCACATAAAAATAGTGTCGAATATGCCCACTTTTGTAGTAGTGATATTTAACTATCATCTAGAGTAAAACTTGCAGTACTCCATTCTCGATCTTTTCCCAAATTTGATAATTTAAATTACCACATTCACATTTAAATCTAATTAAAGATTCATTAAAACTCCACTAAGTTTTTGTCTTCCTAAAAATCATTATTAATGATTATTTAACTTTGGGAAATCAAACATGCCGCATCGACAATTTACACCGTACCATTGATTTCTGCCGATATATAACCTCTAAGCTCGTACGTCTCAGAGAAGGGTGTTAAGCAAGAGAATACAATCTTCACCACCAAACAGATATATATTCAGCAGAGATCAACAATGCAGTTCGAAATACAATGTTAGACATGTAATCCTATCTATAACTGGGTTAAAGAACCAATGTCATTTAAAACACAGTTCATAATAAACCCAAAATCACATTCCATTAATTATGGAATCTTCACGGAAAACAGGTCAATATGTATAATCGATATAAATTTCCATATCCGACTAATAATACAAATGGAATAACAGCTAGACCTTTTAAATTACATATATAGTAACAGTCTTCCTCCACAGAAGCTCACTTCGATTATCACTAAATCGAATTCCATTCAATTCCAATTTAATATACTAAATTGGAAAACTTTACTTTGGGAAAATTCCCATTAAATCTTAATAAAGGGTTTATATATTCCAAATCACATTTCACTGTTAATCAGGTTAAAGAACGAATGTCATTAAAAAAACAGTTCGCAATAAACCCAATTCACATTCCATTTTATTCCAGTTACTAAATATAACTGGAAACTCTAATAATCTTAATTAAAAAATTTATTCCTTTCACATGGGGTTTAAGAACAGTGTTACTAAAGACATTATTCACGGCAAGCCCAAAATCACATTTGATATCAAATACAAGGCTCTAAATAGAAATTATATCAGCTTATATTCAATATCAAATTCTGAAACGAACACATATCGTATGGGAAATAACGATATATATCTATCTTCCAAATTCCTCCACAATATCCGTATAGTCATGGAACCCAATATCGAAATATCCCAAAGATGATTTCTATTCAAATCCATTCCAATTCATACGTTGGAAAATCTTGGTTATGTCAAAACCATTTCAAATCCAATTTGTTTATTCAAAAATATTGGATTAATATTCCAGTTAATAACTAGTTCATTTTGATAAAATATGTTTTTATCTTTTCAAATATGGAATTTTTCATCCCAACTCTTTCCAAATAATTTACTATGATTTTACACAAATTATTAATATTCTTAATAATTTTATCAAGGCCCGTACAGTCGGTTTCCAATAACGGCCACCGAACTACATCCATAGCGACATTTTCCAAATTTGATTTTGACATAATTACAAATCCAACCATTAGATTTCAAATCTCTTATATTCATTGGAAAGCTCTTTTCGATACGAACCCAATGCTTCCGGTTTTAGGAGAATCCGACGGTCGGATCTCTCGTAATGTCGATTTGAAGTCAATGGTCGAAATTCGCGAATGGTCGCTGCTCGGTACATTCTATTCAAGCCATTAATATATATATATATATATATATATCGTTCAAAACGTATTTTATAAATTCGTTTTAAAAAAGATTCCCACTTTCATTTCAATGTTAAATAAAAAAATGGGTACTGCTTATCATTATAATATTTAAATGATAATATTTTCAAAATATCAGATTTTGAAATCATTTCCTTTACGATATTCATTATAAAAATGAATAAAATCGATATAAATATCATTCGCGTTAAAATGACGCATATCTAATCAACACGGCTTCACATACTTCAATATTTTCGTGTCCATCCCAAATCGGACATCAAATTCACAGTTTAATCCTGTGCTGAATATTATTTTAAAATATTCGTTATTCCTGAATTGGAATCAGACACAATCAATTACCATATAATTTATTTATATGGATTTCATACAACACATGTATACAACAACAATGATAACAAATCAACCATCATCCAGTGTGCATTACCCAACTGCGTAAGCATTAAATATAAATAATTAACGCTTACTACAGTCTGTCAACCAATCAACTGACATACAACTAAACAATTGGGATTCGTGTACGTCCAATATCATCCCAATACCCATGTGGGGTTTCAACGAACAAATATTGAATATTATTTGTGCAGTTAGGCGATGTGTAAAATTTATCGTCCCAATCCATGTCAGTTAAATGAGTGTACATAAACAAATCGTCCGATTTGTAAATGAATATTTATTTTCATTTTAGGAGAATTGTATGCCTTTCACATATACGTTAAAAATTATATTTTTAATGATAAAATATTTATTTCAACACTTGACTATTTTTAATAGTTCATACATTCAATAAAAATGATATTTTTGTTGTTTAAACATTTTATTCAACACATGAATATTTTATACAGTTCATATACATGTTAAATATTATATTTTAATGAACAATATTTATTTCTGAAAATTTCGGCATTATAACGGCACGATATTAGAACCGGAGTAATGTCTAGCATTACTCCTCTCCTCATACTGGCTCGCACCATACACAATCATCAATCACATTCAATACATCACAATACAATTCATTTCCCAAAATTCAATCCAAACAAACAAATGACCATGGTTTGTACAAATAAATAGTGCGGGGGCTACTAAGCCTCGTCTGCAACCTAGAATATAATTATCTGTAAAATATATTGAGTGAGAAGGTGTTCACACTTTGGGATTCACTCCGCCGTTGTTTTATGACGCTCTGATTTACTGTTTTGATTCCATACTTTGCAAACGAGCTCCAATCTTCACGCCATCTTTTTTTCTAGCTTAAACGCGCCATTCCGGACAACTTTGGCCTATTGGCCTTTCTTTCGAAAATGCTCCAATTCGGCAGAATTTGTGAAAAGACTGTATTTGAACAGTAGACTTTGGACGCGCTTTCCGGGCGGCTCCGCATTCCAAAATATGACTTTTATATACTCAAATCGAAGAGAAAATCGTGCTCTTCGACTTTGGCACTATGGAGTTTTGGCCATAGGGGCTCGGTTTGGGAGATATTGGCTGTGGAAGTTCAAGGTGTTATTTGCGAACACTGAAAATTTAAAATCGGGGTTTTGGCGAATGGAAGGTCCACGGCCAGAGGTGGGGGTGTTGGGGGCGGCCCTGGGCTGAGGGAAGGTGGCGGGGGGTCGTGGTGGTCGGAGGTAGGTCCCATGGCAGCGTCGGTCGCTAATAAGGGAGTTAGGGTTTAAATGAGGAGAGAGAGAGAAGGGGGTCTGCTGGACCGACGGCGGCGTTGGGGGTGGCCGGAAGGGTGGTGGCCGGCGCGAGGGGGTGGACGGCGCGGCCTGGAAGCGGTGACGGCCGACGTGTTTTGGGGGAAACGAGGTAACGGTGGTTTTTTTGAAAGATATAGGGTTAGAGAATAAGGGGGTACATATAATATTTTATTTTAATTTTTATTTTTCATAAAAAACAACTTTTCCTTCGAACCCCAAATCGAACTCACCAACTGTTGTTCCTAGCTAATTACCCCCATTTCGAACACAGTGGGATAAGTTTCGTGAGCCAATTTGACTGTTTCGATTAGTTTTCATCAAAATTAAAATATAAACCAATATACATTGAATTTAAACGTACATTTTAATTTATCGGGGCCACATATTAGCTCCAAAAATTCTAGAAAAATTAATTTAGGTATGTTTAGACGATACGGTCAACTAATTTCGTCGAATTTGGAGAATGTTTGAAAAATAGTCAATTTCCAGTCGATTAAATTGAAACTAAAAGTGCCAAACGCGTTTATATTCACCACGCTCACATATCAATTCCAAAAATTATGAAAATTGGAATATAACAATAATTTGACATTCTGAATCCAACAGAACTGGTTTCGTTGAAAATGAAGGTCGTTTGTAAAATGGCTATTTTTAAGGGCAATACATTATATTAAATATATATAAATTCCATAACGACTATTCTGAATTTTAAACTGGACATAACTTTCAATTTATATTATGAAATATGAATTTTTCACATTCGTTAGAAAGATATAGTTAAAAAGATTCAAATATTTCTGGTTTCGTCCAATTCTGATTTATATTGAATTTTGTACATTCATTTGAAATTTAAAATCGAATTTTCAAACTACCGCTCCATTTCAAGTTTGGTTTATGATTAAAATAAATTTATACTTTCTAACTTCGATTTTGATAAATTTTTAGTTGTTATTGTTTAAAATAAAACATTTTTAATCTTCAAAATCCATTAAAATAGCTAACATTTTTTTAAATTGGTTCAGAATTTTCGGGTTGTTACATAGGGTTTACCTCATAATTTTGAAATCGAGGATTGTAATTTGGATATTATTATTGAAGAGAAATCCTCATCAACCTAGAGTTGTATGGGACTAAATGTAGGGTAACTCTGAACCAATACAAATTTCCTATGTGTTCTTTGCTTTTTACTGCTTTTTATTTATTATTATCTGCATCTGTGATTGTATTGCATTGTGTATAACACAAAAAGGTTTCAAGAAATTAATAAAATCCATTAAACATTATTTTCCCTCCTTTAGTGTTTAGTTTTCCTTAAGATCCACAATCTGCATTCGCCAACATTTGGTAGTTTCCATGATCTGAATTTTGAGAAGTTTAAATGGCAAACAACACTTGTATTGTCAACATTAATATTTCTGGTTCACTTATAGAGGGTCAGTCCATTGTTCGGCCAATGGTAGTAATTATTCATATTGAGCTTATAAAATGAAAATTTATTTACAATCAGTGGGACTAGACAATTGGAATATCACACAAAATGAATATGTTGAACCTAGTGCTAATTTTCCATAATAGAATAATAAAGGAAAGGATACTGCACAAAATAATTCAAAAGCTATGAATAATTTATTTTTTTCACTAAATAAAAATGAATTAATAGAGTATCTGTTTATATATCTGCATATAAAATCTAGAAAAATGTGAAAGTGACTCATGAAGGAACAAGCAGAGTTAACAGACCAAGATATCCATGTTAACAAGATCAATTATTTAAAATGAACCCGAATGAGACTATCTTTGATATATACTACAGCTTCCAGGAGATTGTGAATTCACTAATAGACTTGGGAAAGATATATTCTAAGGAAGATCAAGTTAGGAAAAAATCCTGAATTCATTAACTCCGAAATAGGATCAAAAGATTCTGCAATAGAATAGGCCAATGACATTAGTGCTATGAAAATTGAAGATTTAATCAGAAATCTAATGTCATTTGAAGTTTAGATGCAAGGAAGAAGGGAAAATAATTCATCAAAAATGAAATCAACATCATTCAATGCAATAACCGAAGATTCAGACTCAAACAGTGATTATGGTGAGGAAGTAGCATCAATGACAAGGATTTTCAGAAAGTTTCCAAGATATAGAAAAAAGAATAATTTCAAAAGAAATGAGCAGAAAAATTAGTGAAAAATAATGAGATTCCAAATAGCATTGGATGCTTTAACTGCGATGAACCAAGCCATTTGAAGAGATGCTTTCCGTATATAGAAAAAGAAGATCATCCTTCAAATAATAATTCCTCAGAGAAAAGAAAAAGGGCTTATGCTGCTACTCTAGACGATTCTGATTCATCCTCTAGTGATGGAGAGCAAGAAATGAACAATTTGAATATATGCTTCACAATAATTCACGAATCAGAAGATACTGAAGACAGTCACTAAAATAGGTACGCTTTTATAATAATTTTTGGGAATTGTTGCTTGTTTGATTGCCATGTTAAAAAAATAGGACTTTAAACTTAAACTCCATATTTGAAAGTTGAATTTTAAAATTTTAAAATAATATTATTTTAATAAAATAATAATATAAAAAGGTATTATAATAATGAATACCATCTTAGGAAATGTATATAAAAATATTGCTAGGGATGCAATTAATGATCATAAGGCAAAACTAACACTAGAGGGAGGGGGGTTGAATAGTGTTCCAAAGAGACTGTGGAAAAATTAAACAATCTTGGAATACTATCAGAATCACACAATGATTATCACACCAGAGATGATCACAAACACAGAAACAATCACAGACACAAGTAAATATAAAACGCATAAAAGGAAAGAACACACCAGATTTTATACTGGTTCGGATTACTCCTACGTCCATTCTCATGAAACGCTGGATTGCGCACAGTTTTATTAATATTAGAATCCAATTACAAGACCCTTGATTTTAGGATTTAAGGTTAACACTGATTCCACCACCCTTGATTTCACGGCTACAAGGTTAACACTGATTCCACCATCCTTGATTTCACGACTATTAGGTTAACACCGCTCCCTTTCCTTGATTTCAGGGTTGCAAGGAACACACCCTTTTTCAAACAATTCCCAAATCATTACAATAGCCCTATAACTCTTCAATAACACTTCCAAACAGTGAGTAGTTGATAGAGATTGGAAAGAGAAAGAGAATGATATAATTTTTGTTGAAATTGGCAGAGTATAAGTGTAGAAATCAAGAAATTAAAGTATAAAAATAGTGGTAAGAGATGGGATGAAGATGGAGAAGAAAAAATGATAAAAAATTCGAAATTAAACCCTATTTATAGAGTTTGAAAGGTCGCAATATTTTTGAAGCGTTTCAAATAATGAAAAGACACTTCCTTTAAAATTTGAAAATGTGATAGTTTTATGTTGACATGTCCAAACTGTAATTCGACATATATAGGTTATTTTGAATTTTTAAATATTTTTAAAGTGTTTAAATTAATATATATATATATATATATATATATATATATATATTCTAGAAACTCTTGAATCAAAACTGGTGTTTTCAAATGAATTTTCTAAGTATAAAAACATAGTTAAATATAAAATAAACATATATATATATATAATTATATAATAAAAACTATAAAACATATATACTATGAACATATATATCATAAAAATTTATTAACTATAAACATATATATATATATATATTTGAAATCATAAGTAAAATCTTAATAATTTGAAATCATTTTTAGAAAAGGAGATTGAAATAATTTTGAAATCAATTTGAAAAGGAATATGAAAATAGAATTTGGAAGTGTTAACTGGAGTTTTACATATAAACTAGACTCTATTACTTTGATAATCTTGTGCTCTTGAAATACTGAATATCTTGATACTCATGAGTCTTGAATTCCTTGATATCTTGAATCTCTAAAATTGTACAGTCTTCAATATTTATTTCCTGCATATATATCCTGCATATACACATATAAATATATAAATTTTCATATATATATATATATATATATTGTGGAAAAAGATGTTAGTATATATATTATAATTAATAATGTAAATAATTAAAACAAGGATGATGTCATCAAAATTGTATTCCCCAATAATCTCTCCCTTTTTGATGATGACAACCTTGGTTTATAAAATATTCATACGTGATATTTCCTATTGATCTAATTCCTTGATTACTCCCCCTTTCATTATGAATTCCTTCTAACTCCCCCTTAAATTATGCCTATCTTAATTATATCTTATTTTAAAATTTCTCCCCCTTTGTCATTATCAAAAACTATCCTATACTAAACTAAACTAAACTATATCATACTAAATTAGACTATACTAAACTAAACTATATTATACTAGATTAAACTAAACTAAACTACACTAAACTATTTTCCCTCTAAATTTTTGCTATAAATAATTCTAAATAACTCCCACTTAATTTATGACAATACTAAAGAAAAAAGAGTATATCAAGCAAACAAAGTATTTACAAACAATTTGTTCAATATTTACAAGCAATCAATCCAAGCATTTCAAACTAAACAATATGTCAAATTCAAACAATTTCAAGAAATTCATACCAATCAATTCAAACAAATTCAAAACACTCTTAGAACTTCCACCCATCCATCTCACAAAGATTGGATCCTTCTTGACGACTTCCCGGTCTTCATCTTCTTTGGTGAGTGGTGCTTTAGGGAGGTTGTTGCCTTCATCTCTAAAAAGAAAAGAGATTAACCAGTGAATGGCATCAAAGTGCTTCTCTTGATGTTCAGCCATCTTTATCTGACTTAATTCTAGGTGACGCTGATTACAAAGGATTATAGATAGGATATTCTTAAATGATTTGAGTGTTTCTTTAAAATTCCCACTCAAATTGTGAATAGGATTGGCCATTATTTAATTATATGGATATGGAATGATTAGAGAAGAAAGAAAGAGTTTAAAATAAAATTTTCTGGAAGAAAAAGGTATTTATAGAGTCTAGAATTCGTTTAAAATGAAGAGACATAAGGTAGTTATTTAAAAATTCAAATTTGAAACAATTTGAATTTCATGATAGTTATATGACGACATGTCCATTTATACACGTCGACATACCCCTTTTGAATTTTGGGTATTTTAAAATTTCTCACATTTTTGAGTTATTTATTACTATATTAATTTATTTCATTTTAATGTGTTTTTATAGTAGATTAAAGATTGATTTGATAGAAATAAATATCATTCATTACTACTAGAAAGCAAATACATTCAAACGATACAAGTTACTAAATACGAGATTCGAAAAGGAAGTACAAGTAAATACGAAAGGATAACTTAAACTAATAAACTTAGATTTCAGCGGATGAAGATGAGGAAGATGATAATCCAAGTTTTCTTCCTACTTTGCCAAAGAACTTGTTCATTTTAGAAGACATTTGAGTAAGAGTCTTCTTGATCTTCTTTTGGTCTTGGCTAACTTAGCTTAGTTTTGAACAAGTGTTTCTTTGGTTATGGATCTATTATTTGTTGGACACTCTACACTTTCCAAAGAGGATTCTTCTTCTTCTTCGTTGATTTCCACTGGATTTTCCTCTTGTTACATTCGAGCTTGTTTTTCCTCAAATGTTTCATAAGGCTTAAAAGTGATTGGAATTCGCATAAGGCTTATATTTTCCAAGTTAAAAACCTTTCTTAGCACAAATTCCTCTCCTTTGAGATCCACTCCAAAATATTTAATGATACGGGTAAGATAAGCTCCATGATAGGGAGTGTTTTTCTTAATGGATGTTTCTTTAGGCTTAAATTCGTTCAAAATTACATCGACCCAATTAATATCATAAATGCAAAAGATGGCAAAAAGAGCTTTTTGGACCTTAAGGGTAGGGTTATTGATACTTCCGGAGCAGGGAGTGAGAATATATTGAAGAAGGAGGTTAACAATTCTTGGTTTTAGGTGGAAAAAACGATTTTGAAAATTCATGTTTTCATTGCTTTCAAAGATGTGAAGAAACGTTTCCAAATCAATTTCATGAACTTCAAATTCTGAAAAATCTGAGCCCATACTCTTACAATTTAAAATATTCCCCAAAATATCATAGTCCAAAGTGATTTGAGTGCCTTTTACACTACTCCACACTTGATTCTCATTTCCATTGTAGAAACCGCGATTCAAATTTGCATAAAACATTTTGACGAGATTCGGGTAACATACTTCATCATTATCCTAAGAGTCAATCAAACCTAGAACTTCATTTTGTTCGAAAAGAGAATGAAGATCATAAGAAGGGAAATCTTCAAAGATAGCAAAGGCTCCCGTATTGACTTTTCCATTAGCAGCATAGTCAATATAGTCTTGAATAGCTTCCAGATCATTGTAAAGATGACCTTTGAGAGTTTTTGTCAATCTCATGGTTTCTAGTGCACTTGAGGAAGCCATTGGAGATAAGTTTTGAAGAGAATAGAATAAAGATAGTTATTTTGAATTTTGAATGAGAGGTAGAGAGAATATAATTGAATAGATAAATAAATAGAGAGTGAATGAACATAACTTTTCTGAAAATAATGATACCTTTTCAGACCTTAGGAGTTGGTGAAAAGATGGAGGGAAGTTTGAAAGTTTATACTTTTGAAATTCAAAATTTGAATTCCAATTACTAGTACATATGTCGACATGTCGGTTCTGGTATGTTGACATATATGTATGTTTTCAAAAGACATGTTGCTTTTGACTTTGTTTTATTTTAATGTTTTATTATTTCCAAAAATAATATTAATCTTAACAAACATTTAAAATTAATCTTTATTATCTTGTTATTTATTATTTTAGTATTGTTATTTTGAATTTCAAAGTTCAAGTTTTGAATTTTAGAATTTAAATTTTAAATTCAAACAAGGCAAGCAGTCAAAACATCCATTTAACCAATTTAACAAAAATTAATTAAGGCATACCCGGTTTTTAGATCCATTTCTTCAATATTTTCTGAATTCTAAATCACTTTAAAGCACATATTCGAATTTCTTGTTTCTGGCTCTTCGTCACTTGAAGATAATCCGAATTATCTAAAGTTGTTGCATATGCCCTTTTCCTCTTCTTAGATGAATTGCTATTATCTGTTAGTTGATTTGATTTATCTGGATACAGACACATTCTTTTTATATGACCTGGTCTGTTGTAGTTGTAAATCTATCATCATTTCTTTTTGAACTTCCTTGATTATTTCTCTAAAAATTATTTCTCCTTTTATATCTCAGAAATTTTCTGAAATTCCTTGTCATTTACGCAATTTATTTATCATCCTCGCTACTCGAATCAGAATCGTCAGTTGTTACTTTGAATACTACAAATTTCTTTTCTATCGACTTATTCTCCTTTCTTTTCTGTAACTGAACTTCGAACAACATAAATTTCCTATTAACTCCTCAATATTCATTTCAATAACATTATTTATTTCTTCAATTGCCAGTGTTTTTTGATCCCATTTTGGAGTTAGTGAATTAGGAATTTTTCTAACTTGATCCTCCTCAAAATAAGTTTTTCCT
Organism: Allium sativum; assembly: GCA_030737875.1. Lineage (NCBI taxonomy): Eukaryota > Viridiplantae > Streptophyta > Magnoliopsida > Asparagales > Amaryllidaceae > Allium > Allium sativum. Next base: position 85,129,552 of record CM060914.1, read on the forward strand.
AAAGCCATTAATTAATGCACGATTTCCTGAAACGTGCAGTACATATCGGAGACAGATTCATTATGATTCATTTTAAATAATTCAAATTGATTAGTTAACATAGATCTCTTTTCTATTTAACTTTATTGATTCCTTTATGAGTAACTAGCAATGTTCTCCATATTTCATAAGCAGATTTACAAACTAACACTCTATTAATTCATTTCTATCTAATGAATAGAATAGCATATTCATAGCCTTAGAAGTACTCTGTGCAACAACCTTTTATTCATTAGTCCATTATGCAAAATTAGTAGTGGGTTGAACATATTCAGTCTGTGTACTATTCCAAGTGTCTAATCCTACGGATTGCAAATATATTTTCATCCTACATGCCTAATAAGAATAACTATTGCCATTAAATAATGGTGGTCTAATGGTGGACTGACCCTCTACAAATGAACTATTATTGTTAGGAATTCTAGTGCTGGTTGCCATTTAATATTTCCAAAATTCAGATAATGAACTTTTGAAAACCTATGCTCTGATACCAATTGTTAGGGATGTGGATTAAGGATCTTAAGCCAAAACTAATAATAGAAGGGGGTAAATAGTGTTTTAAAGAGATTGTGGAAAACTCAAACAATCTTGAAATACTATATGAATCACACTATGGTTATCACACCAGAAATGATCACAAACACAGAAACAATCACAAACACAGATATATGTAAATATAAAATGTAGAAAAGGAAAGAAAACACCGAATATTATACTGGTTCAGATTACTCCTACGTCCAGTCCCAAGCAACGCTAGATTGTGCAGAGTTTTATTAATATAAGAATCCAATTACAACACCCTTGATTTCACGGTTGTTGGATCTAGATTAACCCTAGAGGGGGCGTTAATAGGGTTTATTACAATTTATCGTTGAGTTCAAATCCTACGGGATATTAAAATAATAATCAGAACATATAATAGCAGAGAATATAAGTGCAAAAAGTAAATGACACACAGATATACCCAGCTTCGACAAAATCCAGCCTACAACTGCATTCCTAAGGTTTCTACTAGGTAATAGAATAGATCCTGCTTACAAGACCATGTAAACTCGCGAACCCCTCACTCCTATTCTAATCCTACGCTCAAAACCCTAGACTGATCTATATCCCCTAGATCAGATGTTCCCCTAGCTACAAACATGTAGCCAATAAACCCTAGTTTTTACAGACACTGGTAAACTGCTAGTATTATAGACAAACTAGAAAATAGTCTGAACGGTTACAAAAAGGAGTTAAAATAAAACAATATAAAAAAAACAAAGCTAAAAACCCCTTTTGTAATTATAATGCAAGGCCTGGCCCATTTTTCTTTTGTTTCCTTTGAGAAGCTTTCTCTTCAAAAAGAATGTCGGTTGAACATTAAAAATAGGGTTTTAAACTCCTTCCTAAATCTCGACGCAACTTGAAATTGGATTATGGAAATCTTCTCTTGAAATCTTGGATAAATTGATGTTCCTGTTCGATCGATTTCGATTGGCTTCTGATAAAAAAATGTGAGTAATTAGAATTGAATTCTTTGATTTGCTATTAGCGTTTGTTGCTTGGATTTTTCGATACTTAGTCGGTGATGAATATGTGATAATATATTGGGTTTAGCATACCCTAATCACTCTCTGATTTCTAGAAATTTGGCTTAGCCTTGATTGCGTGAATTTTTCTTTTGGTTGGCTCGATTTAAAAGCTTTCCTTGACTTGATTGTTGCTCTTTAACTTTCGTAAATCGGTGATGAAAAACTGAAAACAATTTACGATTTCTTGCCCAATATGAATTGTTATTTTCTACAAATGATTTTTTATTTGCCACTTTTGTTTCTCTGAGTATTTTTGAAATAAATTAAGTATCTGGATGAGATTAGGAACTAAAGGGAATTTTGGAATAAATTGAAAATGTCCTTTCCAAATGTTGATTGTGCCATTTGTGAAAACTTGTAAGCATTCCATCTTTTCACTCAGAGTTATCCCGAAACAATTTTAGCATTGATCTTGCACTTATTTGAATGCACTTGTTATTTTGCCACACTGACTCGTTTGAGCTGTTTCTTGGCATGTACATACTTGTATGCATGCAGCAGCTAGTATGCCATATTTGCATATTGTACCCATACATGGTTTCACTTCTTTGTTGGCGGTACTTCAGCCTTGATTGTTGCGTATATAATATAGCTCCTATTACCGTGTAACCACTTGTGTACATATTAGCTGCTCCATTGTACTGTTTGCATCTACTTCCATGTTTTTGCACCTTATTTTTGCACAGTCTTGTATATATGACATGCATGATTGTGATTCTTGCTTTGCTCCTTCTCTAATTCTGACATTTGTGCACAAGAGTATATACCATCCTTGCTTCAAAGAAATTTTTTATTTCTGAAAGCTGAATCACTTATTCATGTTGCTTTGCATTTGCACTTGTGACCGCTGTTTGTAAAATCTAAAACTGATTCTTATATTACCATTTTCATGAACTTTGGCAAGATCAGTTTTAAGCTGTCTATATATACATGCTCTGTCTTGTCTTGTATGAATGTTGCACTTGAACTTTACGCTGGCTCAACCATCTCTTTGTATTTGAATTGAGTTCCTTGGACTTACTGTTTTGGCACTTTGACTTGTTTGTAGTTGCACCTGTGTAACAGCCCGCACCTCCGTTCACACAAGATATTATCCCCAACTTAGCCACCGTATATGTGTGGGGTTTTGTTCCTCAAAAGGCCCCGGCGTTAGTAAGCGATGGGCTCTATTATATACGTACCCACTTCACAAAGGCTTCCACGATGTGGGACTTAGCGGTGTTACATTCTCCCCTCCTATAGAGCCCAACGTCGCCATTGGCTCATAAACACCTCACCCAGGCGCTGTGGTCCACATAAGAGCCACAATTCCGGCTGGGTATTAGCGCGGATACCAGATGTGATGATCCTATACTCCCATGCCACCGAAGCAAGGATAATCTTTGGAATATAACACATAAACAATAACATCATAACAGAAATATATCGTTACACCAGATAATGTACAATAAATTACACCGGGACAAATATAATCATCAGAGTTACATAGTATAACAGGATCACACTTAGTACAAAATACAGTTTCAGCTTTATGTAAATGTCTACAGTGGAATCAAACATAATATACATAACAAAATCTGAACAGCATAATGGAAATGATAGAATCCATCTTCAGCTCCATAGCTATCTAGAACGAGCCTGCTAAAACCTGAATATAGGGTTGCCCATGTAGAAATAGGGGCACCGAGTTTGCAAGTGAAACAAACTACGAGTCAGTCATGGGACTGGTATGAGAAATCTACTTAACTTAATTTATAATAAGGCCAATCGCAGGACCATGCCGCCAACGCAGAACGGGTTTACTCCATTGGATTGCCAGTGCGTAAATAAAGTAAATCATTTAAACAACGCAATGCTTTTTATAAAATTGAAGCAATTATAAGACTCAGGTCCCATCACACAATGCGACGCAAGCCGGGGGATAGAGTTTTGCCTTATAATGACCAAAATATGCTTGATACTTATAAATCAAAATTATTTGATATTATTACTAGTGCATATATGTTTCAAAAATAGTTTCAATCATAATGTATCAATCATAGATGACATGATCGTCCCATGCCACTACGCCGCCACATATAGGTTTACAATCAAAACCGCACATATCGTATTGGAAGTTGGATTTCCATCATGAACCAAGGAAATGGATCGTCCTTACCGCATTCGAGACTGTCTAACCTGAGCCTCAGGATACAGCCACAACTACACCTGGATCGTCAGGGCCGGTCCATACGAAGTGGATTAAAATGCCTAAACAATATGTTTTCTCGCCCTATGGGGCGTAAACTGGTCTTATATCGACCAAACCATCCATCGGCACCGTAGTGACCGATATAACCGAGGCACCTCGCTTTCCATCTTCCACATAAGTAAAAATGTCTGGGCTCCATACCATGACACCACTCCTAGCTAGAAAGAAAAGCATGTCCTCCCTAATGTCCTCTCTTGTTTCTGGTTCATACCCTGGGCGTGAGGCTTGCGTAATAACGCCATACACAAAGCTATGCGATATTAAAGCTGTGCTTTGATCATCAACCACAATGATCTGCTTTTCAACAAAAACCTTGATCACTGCATCTCAGCATTCCACATTGACATTCAATGCCATTCGACTGATGTCTATCGATATATAACCTCTGAGCTCGTACGTCTCAGAGAAGGGTGCTAAGCAAGAGAATAAATTCTCCGCCACTAAACAGATATATATTTAATAGAGATCAATCAACATAGAATAAAATCCAATGTCGGACACACATCTATTTACAAGTTCGTTCTGGGTCTGAACGAAACCGGAGGCACCTTATTCCTCATCCCGTATGTCCAATACAGGAGAGAGACCCTCGCATATCCGGTCGATCTCCAAGTACGTCTGGACGATCAACACTTATAACCTTGTCTTAGGATGCCTCCCAATTAAGACATCAGTAATCATCCAAACGATGTGAAGGTCTCCGGTCTTCAACCACCGTCCTCATCCTTCGACTTTTCATCGTCGATCAATTATTTGAAATGAGAACCAACTCGGCCTTTTCAAGTAATTCACGCATATATAGAATTCAAATCAATTCTTTCTATGGTTAAACTAATCGACATCCACATTTCGGTTCATTAGTGTAATTTTCATGTCAAATACATTCAACCATCAAAATATCTTATAAACCATGTAAAATCGGTTGATCTCCATTCCACATCGTTTAAACTATTTTTAAATGGTTTTTCACTCTTTTTATTTATTTTAAAATAGTCCATTTCCATCGAACGACTTTTCAGGTCACTCGATGGCCCTGGCGCTGCTCTGGTCCAAATTTGATTTAAACATTTCGCACAAATCTAGCCATTGAATCTTAAAGAATTTTATATTGTTGGAAAGATTTTTCCAAAGTGAGCCCAACTGTTCCAGTTTTGGGAAAATCCGACGGTCGGATCTCCTATAATAATCGTTTAAAATTACAATTTCAAAACACGAACAGCAGCATCATTATTCGTTTTATTTTAATTATATTTATATAAATAAATATAATTCATTCTGGCGCTGTTTTTCCTCAAAATTGATTTAAACATTTCACACAATCTAACCATTGGATCTCAACAAGTTTTATATGATTGGAAAGATATTTTCAAATCGAACCTAATGGTTTCAGTTTCCGGGAAATCCGATTGTCGGATTTCTCGGTATAATCATTTAAAATCACGATTCCAAAACACAAACTGCAGCGTCGTTATTCGTTTTATTTTAATTTATATTTATATATAAACATAATTCGTTCGACGGTGTCTAAATCGTTTTTTTTCACTTCAAATATTTCACTAACGCCTTTAAATTACGAATTTTTTTGCCATAGTCCTTTGTACGGGGAGGGGTTTGAAAAACCATAACTCGCCTCCTAGGGACCTCATCAATCCAAAAGAAAAAGAGAATCCCAAGCGGGCAGCCTTTGGCTCATAAACTCTTTAAAAGAAACGGAAAATGCCAAGCAGCCAGCCTTAGGCTCATAAACTCTTAAAAAAAATGAAAATGCCAAGTGGCCTGCCTTAGGCTCATAAACTCTTTAAAAGAAAAAGGGAATGCCAAGTGGCCAGCCTTAGGCTCATAAATCCTTAAAAGAAAAAGAAAATGCCAAGCGGCCAGCCTTAGGCTCATAAATCTTTAAAAGAAAAAGAAAATTAGTAAACACGTAACTATTTGTCGGGCATAAAATTTTATTCTTTACTCAACAGCCAATCCTTTTACCTATTTAACAATGTGTATATATATATGCACATCTAAGCTAAAAATAATATTTTTAGCGAACAAATATTTATTTCTATACATGGCTATTTTTAACACTTCATATACATTTTAAAAATATTATTATCAATGAACAAATATTTATTTCAACACATCATTATTTTTAACACTTCATATACATATTAAAAATGTTAATTTCAATGAACAAATATTTATTTCAACCCACAACTATTTTATATAGTTCGTTAACACATTAAAAATGATTTTTTTTAATGTTCTAATATTTATTTCAACCAATGACTATTTTTAAAGGTTCATACATACAATAAAAATGTGATTTTTATTGTTCAAATAATTTATTTAACACATGAATGTTTTTAACACTCCATATACACAATAAAAATGTTAATTAATTTCAAGTGATTTATTTAACACATGAATATTTTTAGAACTTCGTATACATGATAAATATGTGAATTTTATCATTCCAATATTTTATGTACTTCATATGCATAATAAAAATGTGATTTTTATTATCAAAACAATTTATTTCAATCATGGATATATTATCAACACACGAATATATTTCAGCACATGAATAAAATTCAAACACATGAATATTTCAGAAAATTTCGGCTTTATAACGGCAGGGTAATTAAAACTGACACCATCCCGAGTACGGCTCCTCACGCTACCTTAGGCCTCACGGCGTTTACAAGGGGTTTCATTTGCCAAATCCAATTTCTTTTCATTATACAATCTATTTTCACAACAACGTGAATTTACCTCAAACCCAAACAACTTTGTTTCAACCACAATCAATCATTTCAAACCACAGTCCAAACAATCACAATCCAAACAATTTATATCGCCCATGGTTTGTGGACGAGGGGAGTATATATATGTATATAAATATATTTATTTCTATTTCAATTTCATTTCAATTCCATTCAACGCATATATGATTTATACAATGCATGTACAACTTATACATCGCTTATATAATTTATACAACGCCCATATATGAGATATACAATGCATATATAATTTATACTTCGCTTATGTAATTTATACAACGCCATTTTATTCCAATTTGAATTCAGATTGCTCACATCGGGTTGCACTCCTTCTAAAATTGTAGGAAGCTCCAAAAATTCTCAGGTCTCTTCTAGAATGTAGAAGACGTCATCACGAGTCCAATGTCTCCGGTTGCACTGGATTTCGACAACATATGTTAAAGACTTGATTTTTATTCTAAAATCATAATTTGCAACACTTTTAACTGTTAAAACCTTTTTAAAATTTCAAAGCTGATACCTCTCTTCGACCGTTCAAAACTAGGGTTGAAGATTTCGTGAAATCCGAAGCACGAGAGAAGGATCGGCCAATACCACGTGAAAGAGGAAGGAGAGGTGCGTGCCTCGAGGTGGTGGGGTTAGGTGCGATAGAGGCAGGAGGTTCCGGCGGCGGTTGGAAGTTGCGCACTTTGACGCGTTGGATCTCACTGAATTCTCGATGATAGGGGGTGAGACTTGTACTGATTTGAAGCTGGAAGAAATCTCCATAGAATCTTCAACAGGACCATCGAGTTTTATTTATGATTTGAGTGATCGGGGGAAGAGAAGGAAGGGAGTGATTTTCCTCATCGGTGAGAAGGAGTCGGGATATTTTCCTGGAACCGAAGTTGTGAAGGAGAATTCCTATTGGTCCATTCATTTTATAATAATTTATTTATTCTATTAATTTCGAAAATAACCTCTAGTCCATACATACTCCAACTCAAACCCAACGACTATCGCTTCTAGCTAAGTACCCCCATTCCGGACACAATGGAATATGTTTCGTAAGCCCATTCGACTGTTTTCATTAGTTGTTCTTCAAATTAAAATATAAAACATTCAAATTTTAGATTTGAACGCACATTGTAATTTGTCGGGGCCACATACTGATTCTAAAAATTCCTAAGAAATAAATCTAGCTATATTAGGACTATACGGTCCCAACAAAATTAATTTCGTTTAATTTGGAGACCGTTTGAAAAATGGACTTTTTCTGGTCGACCCAATTCAAACTGAAATTACCAAACGCGTTTTCCTTTGCCACGCTCACATATTAATTCCAAAAATTATGGAATTTGAAACCTAGAAATAAATTGACATTCCGGATCCAACCAAAGTGGTTTCGTCGAAAATGGAGGTCGTTTGTAAAATGTCTACTTTTACGGGCTATAGCTATTCCATAGCGACCATTCTGAATATTCAACTGGCTATAACTTCTAATTCCCGCTATGAAATTTTGAATTTTCGGATTCGTCAGAAATATATTTTTAAAGAGATTTAAATATTTTTTGTTTCACTAAAATCCGATTTATTTTGAATCCCGTACATTCAATCAAAGTTCAAAGTCAAATTTCAAACTACGGCGCTATTTCTGACTCCTTTTATAATTAAAATAAATATATTCGTTCTAACTTCGAATTAATTAAATTTTTAGTCGTTATTATTTAAAATAAATAATTTTAAATATTCTAAATTCATTTAAATATCCAAATTAAAAAATTTAAATTGGTTCAGATTTTTCGGGTTGTTACAACCTGAATCTTTCATTGTAGTTTCACCATTGTGTACACTGTATGCATGTATACATATATATATATATATGCGTATGTGTGTGTATATATATATATGTCGCTATTCGAATAACAGACATGAATATTTTTATCAGCAGACAACTATAATTGTGTTGGGGCTACTCAGAATTAGCTAATTATGATGCTAATTCTGATCAACAAACCAGTGTAGTGTGTTGAGGCTGATCTGTAAGCACTAGATTATACGGTTTGCCTTGTGGTATTTACAGCATATCACTGTGAATATCACAAGTTGTCTACACATAGATGGTTATATATAAATCAGATCAAGTCATGAAAAATGATGAGAAACACACCAAAATTCTGAGGTAATAAATTTTAAAATAACAATTATGTCTACTAGAATTTAAAAATATTTTTGTTTTAGATTATTGTGTGTGCTTCTATATGTGACAGGTGTGGATGACTGGACTGACTGTGCGGCTGGAGACTGAAGACAAAAAAGACTAGGACAAAACTTGTGAAATTTTATGTAAGTGAATGAGAGTGAATGTATATACAAGTTTGTATGTAACAGTGTAACAGAGTGATTGAGTGTTGTAGTGAGGAACTGATATATATATATATATATATATATATATATATAAGAAATATATATGAAATGAAATGTATTACTTGAGATGAACAAATAGTGGAGCTATAAAATTTGTATTGTTTAAATGTTGAAATAAAATATTACATTTAAATAAAATACTGTTTGAATATTTGATTTCTTGTTCAATAGTATTCTGAATATAAATATTTTGTTCCTGTCTATGATGTAGTATAATAGTACAATAAGAAACACATTTATAATAATAAAAATATTTAGCTGTTATCATCAAACAAAAATCATATAATTGTTATATACAACAATCTCCCCCTTTTGATGATGACAAACAAATAATAAGATTTTGAATATAATAAATGTGTTCGACAGTGAATATTGAAATTCCCCTTATTTGAATGCTCCCTCTACAACAAAAACTCCCCCTATAAATGTGCGTTAGTGGAAAAAAATGAAAATTGAATGAAATTAACAATATTAAATAATTTATAAATTATTCACTCATAAATCAAAATCTCAACCCATTCTCCCCTTTTTGTTATCATCAAAAGGATAGAGAAGTTAAAATAGTGATGAAAAATAGAATAAACATATAATTTCAGCTTAGGAGGAAGAATGGTCATCATAAATCTCAATTAATCAAACAAAAATCATAATATTCTGAGAACTAGTGGCATATTTCACATTGTAGGGTGACATATCTACGATGAAATTTATAAAAATGGAGAGAGTTTAAAACATATAATTCCATTTTTTTCCAAAGAAAGATTTTAAAAATTGAGCACAAAAACAGTGATTGATTTGGACTATAATTATAAATTCAATTTAAGTGATGCAATCTTGTAATCTCAAATTCCAATAACTATCAATCAACAAATCATAATATTTCATAAAATATTAACACATTTCACATATTAGAAAAATGGATTGATAGTCTTGTTTTTGCACCCCAAGGAGAATTTCATATAAAAATTTATTTATAGCAGATTATTTCCTTTCCTTTTTCTTTTTATTTAAGAGCACACTGACCATGCATAACCAAATCTTGGATTTTTAAATGACGTCAGTCGCAACATAAATTATAAGTAATCTCATAACCATGCATGACAAGAGCTTAGATTTTTAAATGAGGTTAGATAAACACTTATATTTTTATCATTTTCTGGTTCAAAAGAAAAATCCTTAGTATATAAAACCAATATGAATGATAGAAATGTGGTAGGTACAGAAATGGTTGTGAAATAAATTTCTAAATTAACCATATTATGAAATATGCTCAACTGTACGAGAATTATTGAAAATTTTCAATTATCACAAATTTTAAAAAAATAACATGGTCACATTTCCATCACAAATATTTCTGCTGTTAATCAAGATGATTTTAAAAATATTAAACTCTCCACATTAATATAAAATCAAGATGGATAGCAGAATGATGATATATAAAAGAGGTGTTCGTGAAATAATCAGCAATTCAAAGATATTATAATAACTGTTCAACCATCATGAAAATCTTAATAAAATCTCCTCTTGTTGTGAAATATACCGTAGTCACAACTCATCACAACTTCAAAATTTGATAATAATTTTGACGAATTATAAATTCACTTCAATTTGGTTATTGATTTCAATTTCTAAATGAATAATCAATAAATAATATTAAAATTGAAAATCAATTACAAGAGGAATTTAGAGAGATTTATATAAGACAAAAATTGTGTGGAATCTATACAAGATGAAAAAGAAATATAAAGGATCAGACAGATGAGTGAGTAAATTTTTTAAGCATTTCTGGTATCACTTGTTGTCTCTACTCACGAGGATTTTAATATGACACTGGAGACGGACAAGGATATCACATACAACAATATTCAATCATTAAGCCTAAGCAGACAAAACTAGAAGTTCAAATCCATTAATCAAAGCATATCATTTTTACCAAGACAAGCAATTACCAAAAATATTTTCAAATCAATATCAGAGCAGCACTAAAAGAATAATTTCAAAGTAGACTGATCAAGAGGATGTTTCACATATATTTCTGACAGTCATAGAAGATGATTCATGACCCGAGATTAAAAATATAGTTTATTTTAAATCATTTGAAGGAATATGAAAATCTAAAGATTCAATGAATCAATCACACCAGATTATAAGTTTCAAAAATCACGATTTGTGTTAGATTCATGAATTAATAATTTCAAATGATTTCAAACAAACAAATATTCAGACCAAATGATCATGAAGTAACAGTGAGTTTTAAGACATGTTTTTCAAAATAATTTTTCAAAATTACTTCTGACAGGTATAAGGGAAATTTTCAGATTATTTACATCAAGTCTGAAAGAAATTCATGATCCAAAAAAAATTATTTGAAATCACTTGAATCAATGTAGATTTTGAGATATAAAGAATCAATTACACATGATTATTAATTATAAATCTAAGAGGTACGTAAGATTCAAAATATCAAAAATTTCAGATGATTTCAAACAAACTAATATCTAAACAAGATGATCATGAATAGAGATGAAACACAATAAATCAAATCACAAAAATTTCCAATACAGAAATAATCAAGCCAATCTATAAATCAATGAAATTATCACAACTGAGAAGTAGTTGTGTGCTGTAATGAGTATAATATTTCAAGCATTTCCGAAATGAATTAGAAGAAACTCAAAATACCGGAGGTGTGTGAATTTTCATTAAATATTCAGATCTTCAAAAATTTAGAATTCAAATTAACAGTGTTTAAGATATAATATGAATGCTTCATCACTATTAGGAATTAAGAATTTAGAAAATAAACTTCAAAACAATTGCAGATATTTGCAAGTTTAAATTCAATATCTGGAAATGATTAAAACACTAGAGTTTTACTCAAATGAAGCGAATTTCCAAACGATCATGAATTCTGCAATTTGAAGTTAAGAAAGCCCAGAATAAAAGAAGAAAATATGGCAGTAACATATCAAATCAGAATAATCAAAAGAAAATAAAAGGGGTAAAAGGAGGAATAAACAAAGAAGAAAAAATAGTAAATATTAATAAAGATGAGTTTAGAGATCATACCATAATTTTAGTAGATGTTGTGGACCTCCAACTCAGACAGACTTGGCCAAGGAACTTCAAATAATTCAATTAAATGAAATAATAAGAGTTCAATTCTCTTTTGCAAAGCAGTTCCTCAGCCATCTTATGGTACCTAATAATTTAGTGGATCGAGTGGTCTAAGAAAATTTGTAAAACCACTCACAGTTTTGTTCACATATTTAGGCACCCAAACCTATTTATATAACAATCCATTTGAATCTATCTTTGTACATTTGGGAACCCAGATTTGTTTGAATTTAATGAAGCCTGTTTTATTTCCTTTTGGGATCCAAAATTGTTTGAATGGTTTGTTATAAAAAAAATTCTTATCTCGGTTGTGATTTAAAAACCTTTGAAATTTTCAGAGTTTGGATTTCCAAAATGATCCTTTTTAAAGCAATTTGAGGAACTTTTAAAATCACATGAACTCAGATTTTCAAACCCATTAACATTCCCAAAAACAAAACCATTTCTATTTCCAGAAGAAAATTGATTATTCAACAACATGTTCAAAGATTTTTCACCTGTTGAAAAACATTTCAAACTTAACTAAAGATTGTTGATTTTAGATTTTAAAAATTATTCTCATTTAGAAGCTTCTCAATTTTGGATTTACTCTCAGCAATCTCAAAATCAAATTGTTTTTGTTTTTCAATCTCAAAAATCTTGACATTACTAATTTCATTTTCAATATCTTTTAGAATTGATTCAGATTTCAGCAAATTTTGTTTTTCAGCAAAATCATATTTGGAAAATTCAGTCGTCCTAAAATTTTCAAATTCCTTATGCAGGAAATTATTCGAACTTAATAACTCAATCTCTTTCTTTTTTAATATCGGATTTTCATTCTCAAGCTTTTGAATATTTTTATTGAAATGAACGAGATCGGTTTCCAATTTCAAGCAATTTTTGCAATCCGAATTTGAAGAGTTTTTTGAATATTCAAGTTGTGATTCCAAATCATTAATTTTGCTAGTCAACTCGATATTTTTAGATTTCAAAGTTTTGTTTTTATGTTGGAGTTTATCAACAAATTTAGTTAAATTAGTGCACATATAAACTAAATCTTCGTATGTGAGATTTTCTGTTTCAGCATCTGTTGATTCTCCATCGTTTGATCTATCTGTTTCTCCTTTTAAGCATAGATTTGAATCTGAGTTGACATTCCGAGGTTTTGAGCAGTTGTTGTTAATTTTCCCATACTTTGTATTGAGAGTATTCCAGATTTCCTGCGCAGTCAAACAATGGGAAATAAAATCAAGCTGATTATTACTAAGATAAAATAGAGAATATGCATGACACGAGCATTTATAACTTTATTTTTCTTATCTAATATATCACCCATATTTATAATAATTATCAATATTTAGAATTAACAGATCTTGGATAGAATTTGATTTTCGATTTCAAATTAAAAAATCTCTTCCATTGAAAATAATTGGAATATCACCGGTCTGACACTCGGAGGACTGACAACTAGGATGACCCATGACTCTAGGGTTAATAGAAAAAACCTTCTCCGATACCAACTGTTATCAACATCAACGAGGATTTTAATACCACCTCGGTGGTGTAACGATCCAAGATTATTCAATGTTGATATATGATATAATTTCAATTTTGTGGATATCAAGTGAATTTAATAAGGTTTAAATACAAATATTGTTTTAAAATATTATATATATGAGTTTGAACAAACATTTTATTTTGATATGAATAACTTATTTATAAGATCATTTTAAGATTTTATTGAGAAAAGATTATTTTAAATGGTAAGAAGTAATAAATATTTTAAAAAAATTAATAAATGCTAATATTATTTAGTTTAAATTTTATTGATTACCATAAAGATTAGTTGAGTTCTAAACCTCATTATTTTATAATTTAAATTTGATAAGATAATATGAATAAGTATTTTGAAATATAAGTATTTTTAAATCTTAAGTAAAATATTGGTTACACATATATGCATTGAAAATTTACCACATTTATAAGTGTTACTAAGGTATGGCTAAAATATAAAAATTTAACAACTAAATAAATAAGCTAATTATGTCAACATGCATTGGTTGGAAAATAGGTGTCCCCTTAGTTGTCTCCATGCATGCTATTGAGATTTTGGAGATAGGCCAAGCGTTCCTTAACTCAATGACTAAAGTACCCTTTGTAAAATCCTGTATAAACACAAAATCACCTCTCAGAAAACCATACCCAATCTAAATCCCACGTCTGGCTCCTTCTTCTTCTTCTTCATATTTCACCTTCTAGTAAAATGAAAACCCCTCTTCCACTCGAATAAAATTCCATAACTCTCAAAATTTTCAATTTTTGACTCCATCTCCAACGCGGATATTTTCCAGATTATCATTTTTGATTTTTAGGAATTGACGGATCCTGTTTTCATCAAAGATCGAGAGAAAAATCTTCATTTTTTAGCAAGAGGAAACTTTTGTATAGAAACTTCAAAAAATCTTTTCTCACAAACCAGGAAGAATTAGATCGCGTCGCCTGCATCGTTACGATCAGCAAAGCATGTAGTATTTTTGGTATAAGTTTGAGGCTATTCTGTGATGATGATTTTTGGATGTTGAAAACTAGGTTTAGAGTTTGTCAGTGATTTGTGCGATGGTAGAAGGAATGGATGATGGAGTTGTGATGAGGATGGAGAGGGCTTTCATGTGGCGGAGTTTGAAGGTGTCCGGTGCTCGAATGGGGGGGGGGGTGCGACGAGGTAAGGCCGTGGAGTTTTGTGCAATTCCAGGTCACGGTATTCCAGTCGGATCATGAGGGAGGTAGCCGAAGTTCGGAGGAGTAGGTGCATTCAAGTAGGGAGGTGAAGTCGAGTCCGTTGGTGGTCTTTGTGATGTGATCGATGTTGGAGATCTGGTATACAAATGCACGGACGTGCATTTCATTTATGGGTTCCAGGACGTTGCGAGAAGATCAGGAGAGGAGGAAGAAGGAAGCGGGCTCAGATGGTTCGAAAGTTTGGGATTTTGGATCGGATGTGTGTCTTGGAAACGGACGGACCAGTTTTTTAGTATGAAGATCTTTGGGCTTGGGCCTAAATGGATGGGGTAAAATTCTTTTATTATTTTAAGTTAAAGTGTAAACTTGTGAAGACTATATCTAATTCATTTAAGCCAGATTTTTCGCAATGTCAGGTTCATTAGAGCCATATTAGAGAATAGAATCCATTATTGTATAAGTTTGTTAGTTTTCATTAAGTATAAATTTTAATAAAATTAAATAAGAGGCCCCTATATTTATAATAATATATGTATAAAACAAATGTTGTTAATTCAATTCTAATATATATATATATAATTAGTAGAAAATCACCAGCTTCTAATGGATTGGAAGCAATGCGAGTAGTGGTGTCAGTGTTCATGGGTTTGTCTGTCTTGGTTAGGGAGTCGTGGAGGTATTTTGGTGAGAACACTAAAATTAATTGTTTATTTAATTAATAGTGATTAAATAACGAATTGTGATGGATGAATGATAATTGGTCGATATGGATGTTATTGTGTGAAAGGATGTGCATGTAATTAGATAAAACACTGAACACTGATAAGTGTTATTGACCTTAACGCTTGTGCACAGCTAATTTGTTTGTTATTGGTGATGATTATAATTCATGATCATCTGACTTATATGGTTGGTTTATTTTGTTAGCATGACACACACACACAACACCATGGTTGTGATATCATACAGATAATCGATTCAATCCTCCTTCCATATAAATGAAGAATTATTTTCGAATATTAAAATATTGTTCTTTTAAGTCCAATTTTTATTTGAAAGAGCTTTGGAAATTTAAAAATAATATTTTATAATACAACAGATTGTTCTAGGATGATAGAGAGGATGGTATCTAGGCTTGGGTTTGGAAATCCAGTTTCCTGCCCTCCCTGGCTATCCTAACTGGTCCGACGGACAGAATGATTAATTCAAATATAATTTGAATTTGAAGTTGTTTTAAAAATTAGAAAACCAATTGGAATTAAAATATTAAATGTCGCGTAAGGACCATTTATGAAGTTTAAATTAAAATTTAAAATTAAAAGGGTTTTGAAATTCTATGGTTTACAACTTAACCAAATTTAAATTATGATTGGAATTGAGGAATGATTTTGGATTAAATTTAATAATTAGTTTTGGAAATTTAATTGTATTGAAATTTCAAAATTCAATTCGAATAGATTTGAAGGAATTATATTTAAATTAATTTATAATGCGTTACGGCGCGACAGTTCGTAAATATCAATTTAAATTTTGAATGGTTACAACTTGATCGTTTGAAATCGATTTTTTCAAGTTATATTCAAAACAAATTTGGAAAAGATCGCTGTAAGTGCAGTTCAGCGACCGCAACGAAATTCAGATAAACAAGTTCTAAAATTTGAGGAAGATTATGATAAATATCTTACTTTATAAATTTAAAGAAATTAGAACTGAATTATTTGAATGCTGAATGAGTTGGAACCTATTGATTTAAGTGACTATTTTACAGCACCGTTTAGTAATGTTTCCAAATGTTATTATCACATTTCCAAAGATGAATGGGCTTTGGGATGAGAAAAATCATGAACCATATTTTAAATGGTTAAAGAATTGTAAACTGGTTTGGAAGAATTTTTAAATGATTTGATATGGAATTTTTTTTCTTTTTATTTAATTCTAAATGTTAGAATTTAAAGGGAAATGAGTTGTATAGAGTTGTGTCGGATATTCGATATGTAATTCCAAAGTTGAATGAATACCATCAGAAGCCTTAGAAAATATTTACCTTAATATTCTGATAGTTTTTGATTGAGTTGTGAATTTATATCAAATATAAGTCGATTTAACTCTATTAAAATTATGTTTGAATATAAATTGTTTGGTTTATCGTTAATGGAATTTGAATCCAAATAAAGATTTGGTAAACTTAAAACTTAAGGAACCAAAGGATTATGTGTTGAATATATGGATTAAAGGGTTATTTTGAAAATAAAGGTTGGTAAATTGAATATTTAAAGAAAGTTAAAATGATAGCAGAATTTAGGACAAATCCATCCTTGACATTTAAAATTAATTGAAATGATTTGAAGGAGATTGAATTGAAAAGCCCGTATGGTCCATGACTATCAATTTAAGAATACGCTTATTGCTTGGAAAGACCAAGATCAGATTTAAGTCCAAAAACCATTCCAAGTAATAATACGATGCATGAAGCAAATTCAAGGCTAAGAATCGACGAATGAAGACCGTGGTTCTTCACAATCGAACGGACTGTCTTCCAATTGGTTTCTTTACTGAATAACTACAGTAGAGAGATGGCCCTATTACTGGAGTGACAGTAGGTCCGAATGTATTGGGAGAACTTTCGGATTTTTGTTCCGTTCAGACCCAGGACGGACTTGTATGGATGGTGTGTCTGACATTGTAACTGACGGCATAACACTGATTTCCGTTGATATGTACCTAGTTTGTGATGTACGAGCTCGAAGTGGTTATGTATGGATGGAAATCAGTGGTCATGTTGTGAATGGACAATATGACATACTTAAGATATGAAATGAGCTTGTACGATCAAGGCATTGCTTATCTAGGCATGCTTTGTGTATGACGTGACATCGACAAAACCTCACACCCCGAATGATGAGAAAATGGCGATTAGGTTGTGTATACATATATGAATTGATGATGACCGGTGCAGCAGTGGGAAACCACTTATGACTTATGGAATAGGGTATGTTCTGAGGGTCGTATCTGGTCGAAAACCATTGTTCTACCTCGCGATTAATATTGGTGTCTGCGTATGAATGAAAAACCCGTGATTACATTTCTTTTGTATTCCGATTGATCTTTCGTGCCAGGAATCATCAAGTTGAAAACCCAAATTCCAATACGTGCCTCACGGTTTTGGTTTTTGTGTGTGTGTGTATATATATATATATATATATATATATGGCAACATAATAGGATGGGGTATTATGCCATATAGGATTAATACATTTTTTCTTGCGAAATGATTTTCCACACTATATATAAATCTGAAAAGAGGATTTTACGTATGAAAGCATATTTGTTATCATAAGATAAAACTCGCCCATCTATTGTGCGCTTGCATTGTGTGATGTGGGACGAGCTTATGATAGCTTCATTTTAAAAATGTCATATCATATTTATATGCACGGGTACTCACATGGAATAAATCCGTTCTACATTAGCGGCGTGGTCCGGTGAATTTCCCAACTTTAAAATAAATCTTAAAGCAACTATTTAATGTTCTCACACTAGTCCCGTGACGGACTTGGAGTTTATTGTGCCTTCCTAAACTCTGGGTGCCCATTAATTTTTCACACGGCCAGCTAGTAGTATAGTTTTGCAGTTATGATTCGTTGGAGCGAGGTTCAAAGTGCTTTTATGAGTTGAAGTCCACGCTAGGGTTTGAAGCTTTTGCTGTATCATTTTGATCTTCTGCTGAGAGTATATTTTCTTTCTTCCACTGTATATATTTATGTTGTAACTCTGATATTCATGTAACTCTGATGTTGTATTGAATTATTCATCGAAAGGTTCAGTTATTTTGTTCAATGTATGTATGTACCAATAACAATTCGTCTTTCTGAACGGCTTAAGTTGGTTTAATTACCGACGAGAACAGGGCAAAAAGGTGGGTCGTTACAGTTGGTAGCAGAGCTTTGGTTATACAAAGCTATGGGTACGACATATTTTGAACAAAAGATAGAACTGATCAGAGTTATAATGTCTCATTAGAGATAGGGTTAGAAATGCTCTTGAATGAGATTTCGGAATATTATGTCTAGAGAGCGTATTTTCAAATCTGTATAGGGTATTTTTGAACTAAGTCAATCGTTTTGGAAGCGTGATTATTTTGGAATATAATTGAAGATGATGGTTTTGGGTATTGTATCCGACGTCGCGATTGGACTATCAAGTATGTAAGGATTTTGAGTATATGTTTGATCAACGTATATACGAAGTCCAATATATACTAGATGGATATAGAATCACACTCTAGTCGCTCAAGGATGATTCCATTGATGACTGCAGCATCATCGGTAATCAATTTCGAGTTTCGAAGGTGAATGACTATATAATTCCGGTTTAAGCGTCGAGGAATACTTAAAATCATCTAACTAAGTGTTTTAATGAATAAATCTTAATAAATGGTTTGGTAAATTAATATAGGAATTTAATTTGGGATAACAAAAACTAAAAATTTTGAATGGAAAGAAAATTTAGATTAGCTTAAAATACCTCAGGACTTTGAACCCTTAAAACTTTAAATATGGTAAACAATAAACACTTAAATAATTAAAGATATATTTTGGGGGTAAATCTCACTTAAGAATTGGAAAAATGAATTGTTGAAAATGCATGTAAGAAGATAATTCTCCATGTTTCAAAGTGACAATAATAATCGACCAAATTATAACGAACTTTTGAATATGAATTTTGGATCTAATAAGTTGTAATCAGAGAAGATATCATATTTCTTGATGGATGCTAAATACATTAGTTTAAGCAACAAATCTGAATTGATACCTAGTATGAACTGTAAATGATAATATACAAGTTAAACCATTTACTCGGAAGTATATCTTAGCAAGGAAAAACCCTTAAGAAATTTAAAAGGTAATTTTGACTTAAGTAAGAATTTGTTTGAAAAGATGATTTAAATTATAACCAACATCTAAGTGGGGGAGAAACTACTCTTCCCTATTGAGACAGTATGAGTAAGTCAACTCGAAATTATTTAACAAGCAATCGTTTATGATGCAAAGGAAATATTAAAGTAAAGTTTACCTTAGTTGAATTGTCCATAATTGTATCGTTAAGTGCACTCAATTTCTCTATCTTGACCTACGCTAGTTCCATTTTTGGATCATTTGATTTTGAAAAAGCATCATTTATCTTATAAATTTGGTCAAGTAGTTTGATTTGAACCCTCATTCTGATACTGAACTTTTATCTATAACTCGACTTGAGCATGCAATTTGATTTGTCAAACGAAACCAAGTTTTAATTCAAACTAGATAATGATGAGCTATCCAAATATTATGTTAATGAAATCTCGATAGATAAACATTGCATAGTAATTGAAAGCATTAAAGTAAAGAGTCTAACTTATGCAAGGAATTTGGATTAATATTAGTTGATTTCGAAATTTACCTCAAATGTTTGAATAAATGCTTAAAACAATACTAGTTAAAATATGCTGAATCAGAGTAGCGTAGCAGAAGCGTGGTGTTATTTAAAGTAGAAATGATTTTTCCGGCCAGTTAAATAAAGAAATTATATTGATCAAAGGGAAAGGTTGTATGGTTATATAAACATTAACTTATAAAAATAGTCAAATGTCTTGAAATAAATTGAAACTTAGGAATAGGATCCTTAAAATTTCTGACTTAGAAGTGTGGAATGCTTGAATAAGATCCTTGATTTTGAAATTTTGGAACATAACCTTGTATATTTGAAGTTGAACTTTTACCTTGAAATTAATGAATTTCCCAATTATTTGGACATGGTGAATGACTTATGAATAAAAGAAATTCGACGAATAGAATCCTGATATTTTGAAATGTTTAGAAAACATTAAGTATTTGAAAATTATGATTATGAAATGATTAACATCTTCGGGATATGAAATGATTTGGTTTGTTCGAGTAACCATGATTAAAACTGGTTGGGGTTGAAAGATAGGATTTCATGCGATGGGTGATACTCCGTTGCCCTGTCATGAGGCTGAACTTCTCGAGCTAATTATATATGGATTTCATTATAGTATATTTGAAATTTTGAAAGCAAAATTTGGTTTTGGAAATCCCGAAGTTAAGTATGATAATCTATATGAAAGGAATATGTAGTATTTCAATGGTTTGAAATGGGAAATGGGATTCTAAGTCAGAGAGATCATCTTGAGATTTCGAAAATTGAAATTTATAGGTAAGATTTATTTTACTTATGTAAGTTTTACGAACTCTCCTTTTCGAGGATGAAAAGTCTTAAGTGGGGGAGATTGTAACGATCCAAGATTTCTCAATGTTGATATATGATATAATTTCAATTTTCTGGATATCAAGTGAATTTAATAAGGTTTAAGTACAAATATTGTTTAAAATATTATATATATGAGTTTGAAAAAACATTTTATTTTGATATTAATAACTTATTTTAAAGTTCATTTTAAGATTTTATTGAGAAAAGATTATTTTAAATGGTAATAAGTAATAAATATTTTAAAAAAATTAGTAAATGATAATATTATTTAGTTTAAATTTTATTGATTTCCATAAAGATTAGTTGAGTTCTAAACCTCATTATTTTATAATTTAAATTTGATAAGATAATATGAATAAGTATTTTGAAATATAAGTATTTTTAAATCTTAAATAAAATATAGGTTACGCATATATGCATTGAAAATTTACTACATTTATAAGTATTACTAAAGTATGGATAAAAATAAAAATTTAACAACTAAATAAATAAGCTAATTATGTCAACATGCATTGGTTGGGAAATAGGTGTCCCCTTAGTTGTCTCCATGCATGTTATTGAGGTTTTGGAGATAGGCCAAGCGTCCCTTAACTCAATGACTAAAGTACCCTTTGTAAAATCCTGTATAAACACCAAATCACCTCTTAGAAAACCATACCTGATCTAAATCCCACGTATGGCTCCTTCTTCATATTTCACCTTCTAGTAAAATGATAACCCCTCTTCCACTCAAATAAATTTCCATAACTCTCAAAATTTTCAATTTTAGACTTCATCCCCAATGTAGATATTGTCCGGATTATCATTTCTGATTTTTAGGAATTGACGGATCCTGTTTTCATCAAAGATCAAGAGAGAAATCTTTGTTTTTCAACAAGAGGAAATTTTTGTATAGAAACTTCGAAAAATCTTTTCTCCCAAACCAGGAAGAAATAGATCGCGCCATCAGCACCGTTACGATCAGTAGAGCATGTAGTATTTTTGGTATTAGATTGAGGCTTTTCTGTAATGATGATTTTTGGATGTTGAAAACTAGGTTTAGAGTTTGTTGGTGATTTGTGCGATGATAGAAGGAATGGATGATGGAGTTGTGATGAGGATGGAGAGGGCTTTCGTATGGCGGAGTTTGAAGGTGTCCGGTGCTCGAATGGGGGGGTGCGACGAGGTAAAGCCATGCAGTTTTGTGCAGTTCCTAGTCACGGTATTCCATTCGGATTTCGAGGGAGGCAACCGGAGTTTGGAAGAGTAGGTGTATTCGAATAGGGAGGTGAAGTCGAGTTCGCTGGTGGTCTTGGTGATGTGTTCGGTGTTGGAGATCTAGTTTACAAATGCACGGACATGCATTTCGTTCATGGGTTCCGGGACGTCGCGAGAAGATCAAGAGAGTAGGAAGAAGAAGGACGCGGGGTCTGGTGGTTCGAAGGTTTGGGCTTTTGGATCAGATGTGTGTCTTGGAAAGGGACGGACCAGTTTTTGAATATGAAGATCTTTGGGCTTGGGTCTAAATGGATGGGTAAAATTCTTTTATTATTTTAAGTTAAAGTGTAAACCTGTGAAGCCTATATCTAATCCATTTAAGCCGGATTTTTCGCACTGTTAAGTTCGTCAGAACCATATTAGAGAATAGAATCCGTTAGTACATAAGTTTGGTAGTTTTCATTAAGTATAAATTTTAATAAAATAAAATAACAAGCCCTTATTTTTATAATAATATGTGTTTAAAACAAATGTTGTTAATTCAATTCTAATATATATATTTATAATTAGTAGAAAATCACTAGCTGCTAATGGATAGGATTGGAAGTAATGCGAGTAGCGGTGTTAGTGTTCGTGGGCTTGTCTGTCTTGGTTATGGAGTCTTGGAGCTATTTGGGTGAGAACACTAAATTTAATCGTTTATTTTAATTAATAGTGATTAAATAATGAATTGTGATGGATGAATGATAATAGGTCGATATGGATGTTATTGTGTGAAAGGATGTGCATGTAATTTGATAAAACACTGAATACTAATAAGCATTATTGACCGTAACGCTTATGCACAGCTAATTGGTTTGTTATTAGTCCTGATTATAATTCATGATCATCTGACTTATATGGTTGGTTTATTTTGTTTACATGATAAACACACAACACCATGGTTGTGGAATCATACAGATAATTGATTCAATCCTCCTTCCATATAAATGGAGAATTATTTTCGAATATTGAAATATTGTTCTTTTAAGTCGAATTTTTATTTGAAAGAGCATTGGAAATTTGAAAATAATATTTTATAATACAACAGATCGTTCTAGGATGACAGAGAGGATGGTGTTTGGGCTTGGGTTTGGAAATCTAGTTTCCTGCTCTCCCTGGCTATCCCTAGCTGGTCCGATGGACGGAATGATTAATTCAAATATAATTTGAATTTGAATTTGAAGTTGTTTTAAAACTTAGAAAACCAATTGGAATTAAAACATTAAATGTTGCGTAAGGACCATTTATGAAGTTTACATTTTAAATTATAAATTTAAAGGGTTTTGAATTTCTATGGTTTACATCTTATCCAAATTTAAATTAAGACTGGAATTGAGGAATGATTTTGGATTTAATTTAATAATCAGTTTTGGAAATTTAATTGTATTGAAATTTCAAAACTTAATTCGAATAGATTTTAAGGAATTATATTTAAATCAATTTATAACGCGCTATGGCGCTACAGTTCGTAAATATCAATTCAAATTTTGAACGGTTACAACTTGATCGTTTGAAATCGATTTTTTCAAGTTATATTCAAAACAAATTTGTAAAAGGTCGGTGTAAGTGCAGTTCAGCGACCGTAACGAAATTCAAATAAAATAAGTTCTAAAATTTGAGGAAGAATATGATAAATGTCTTACTTTATTAATTTAAAGTAGTTAGAACTGAATTATTTGAATTCTAAATGAGTTGGAACCTATTGATTTAAGTGACTATTTTACAGCAGCGTTTAGTAACGTTTCCAAACGTTATTATCATGTTTGCAAAGATAAATGGGTTTTGGAATGAGAAAAATCATGAACCATATTTTAAATGGTTAAAGAATTGTAAAATGGTTTGGATGTATTTTTAAATTATTTGATATGGAATTTTTAATTTTTAATTTAATTCTAAAAGTTAGAATTTAAAGGGAAATGAGTTAGATAGAGTTGTGTCGGATATTCTGATAGTGTTTGATTGAGTTGTGAATTTATATCAAATATAAGTTGATTTAACTCTATTAAACTTATGTTTGAATATAAATTGTTTGGTTTATCCTTAATGGAATTTGAATCCAAATAAATATTTGGTAAACTTAAAACTTAAGGAACCAAAGGATTATGTGTTGAATATATGGATTGAAGGGTTATTTTGAAAATAAAGGTTGGTAAATCGAATATTTAAAGAAAGGTTAAAATGATAGTAGAATTTAGGACAAATCCAACCTTGACATTTAAAATGAATTGAAACGATTGGAAGGAGATTGAATTGAAAAGCTCGTATGGTCCATGACTATCAACATAAGAATACGCTTATTACTTGGAAAGACCGGGATCAGATTTAAGTCCGAAAACCATTCCAAGCAATAATATGACGCATGAAGCAAATTCAAGACTTGGAATCAACGAATGAAGAACGTGGTTCTTTACAATCGAACGGACTGTCTGCCAATTGGTTTCTTTACTAAATAGCTACAGTAGAGGGATGCCCCTATTACCAGAGTGGCAGTAGGTCCGAACATGTTGGGATAACTTTCGTATTTTTGTTCCGTTCATGTCTGGGACGGACTTGTATGGATGGTGTATCTGACATTGTAATTGACAGCATAACATTGATTTTCGTTGATATGTATCTGGTTTGTGATGTACGAGCTCGAAGTGGTTATGTATGGATGGAAATCAGTGGTCATGTTGTGAATGGACAATGTGACATACTTAAGATATGAAATGAGCTTGTACAATCAAGGCATTGCTTATCTAGGCATGCTTTGTGTATGACGTTACATCAACATAACCTCACACCCCGGATGATGAGAAACTGGCGGTTAGGTTGTGTATATATATATATATATATATATATATATATATATATATATATGAATTGATGATGACCGGTGCAGCAGTGGGAAACCACTTATGACTTATGGAATAGGGTATGTTCGGGGGGGGGGGGGGGGCGTGTCTGGTCGAAAACCGCTGATCAACCTCGCGATTTGTATTGGTGTCCGCGTCTAGATGAAAAAACCGTGATTACATTTCGTTTGTATTCCGATTGATCTTTCGTGCCCGCAACACTCAAGTTGGAAACCCAAATTCCAATACGTGCCACACGGTTTTGGTTTGCATATATATATATATATACATATATATATATATATATATATATATATGGCTACATAATAGGATGGGGTACTATGCCGTCTAGGATTAATACGTTTATTTGCGAAATGGTTTTCAACATTATATATAAATCTGAAAAGATGCTTTTACGTATGAAAGCATATTTGGTTATCATAAGATAAAACTGCCTATCTGGTGCGTGCTTGCATTGTGTAATGTGGGACGAGCTTATGATAGCTTCACTTTAAAAATGTCATTTCGTATTTATATGCACGGGCATTCACACAGAATAAACCCGTTCTACATTAGCGGCGTGGTCCGGTGAATTTCCCAACTTTAAAATAAATCTTAAAGCAACTGTTTAATGTTCTCACTCCAGTCTCATGACTGACCTGGAGTTTATTGTTCCTTCCTAAACTCTGGGTGCCCATTAATTTTTCACACGCATAGCTAGTAGTATAGTTTTGCAGTTATGATTCATTGGAGCGAGGTTCAAAGCGCTTTTCTAAGTTGGAGTCCACGCTAGGGTTTGAAGCTTCCGCTGTATCATTTTGATCTTCCGCTGAGAGTATATTTTCTTTCTTTCGTTGTATATGTTTATGTTGTAACTCTGATATTCATGTAACTCTGATGTAATATTGAATTATTCATCGAATGGTTCGGTTATGTTTTCAATGTATGTATGTACCCATAACAATTCGTCTTTCTGAACGGTTTAAGTTGGTTTAATTACCAACAAGAACCGGGCAAAAAGGTGGGTCGTTACAGGTGGCTAATAACGGTTTCTCAGACACTGATTTTACATCTTGCCTCTCCACATGGACAACCTTGCGGGGCATGTAGGGACAAGAGTCAATACTTCGCCACTTGATCATAGAGCGAGAACTCCCTATCATGTTGTTACCTTGTACCAGCTCTGATACCAATTATTGGATCTTTATTAACCCTAGATGTGGGTGAATAGGGTTTATTACAGTTTATCACTAAGTTCAAATCTTATGGGATATTAAAATAATAATCAGAACAGATAGCAACAGAGAATATAAGTGCAGAAAGTAAATGACATACAGATATATCCAGCTTCAGCAAAATCCTGCCTACTGCTGCATTCCTAAGGTTTCTACTAGGTAATAAAGATCCCGCTTACAACACCATGTAAAATCGCGAACCCCTCGCTCCTATTCTAATCCTACGCTCAAAACCCTAGGCTGATCTATATCCCCTAGATCAGATTTTTCCCTAGCTACAAACCCATAGCCAGTAAACCCTAGTTTTTACAGACTCTAATAAACTGCTATTTTATAGACAAACTAGGAAATAGTTTGAACGGTTAAAAAGGAATGAAAACAAAACAAAACAATATAAAAAGAAACAATGCTAAAAATCCCCTTTTATAATTATAAGGCAAGGTGTGGCCCATTTTTCTTTTATTTCCATTGAGAAGCTTTTTCTTCAAAAAGAACATCGGCCGAACATTAAAAATAGGGTTTTCATACTCCTTCCCAAATCTCGACACAACTTGAAATTATATTCAGGAAATCTTCTCTTGAAAGCTTGGATAAGTTGATGCTCATGTTCGATCGATTTGGGATTGGCTTATGATTGAAAAATGTGAGTAATCAGAATTGATTTCTATGATTTGCTATTAGTGTTTGTTGCTTGGATTTTTCGATACTTAACCGATGATGAATAGGTGATAATATATAGGGTTTAGCATACCCTATCCATTCTCTAATTTCTAGAAATTTGGCTTCGCCTTGATTGTGTGAATTTCCCTTTTGGTTGCCTTGATTTAAATTCTTTCCCTGGCTTGATTGTTTCTCTGTAACTTTCGTAAATTAATGATGAAAAACTGGAAACAATTTATGATTTCCTGCCCAATATGAATTGTGATTTTCTGCAAATTATTTTGTATTTGCCCCTTTTCTTTCTCTGAGTATTTTCGAAATAAATTATGCATCTGGAAGAGATTAGGAACTGCATAAAATTTTGGAATGATTTGAAAATGTTCTTTCCAAATTTTGATTGTTCCATTTGTGAAAACTTGTAAACATTCCATCATTGCACTCATAGTTATCCTGAAACAATTTTAGCATTGATCTTGCACTTGTTTGAATGCACTTGTTATTTTGCCACACTGACTTATTTGAGTTGTTTCTTGGCATGTACATACTTGTATGCATGCAGCTGCTAGTATGCCATATTTGCATATTGTACTCATACATGGTTTCACTTCTTTGTTGGTGGTACTTCAGCCTTGATTGTTGCATATATAATATAGCTCCCATTACTATGTAACCACTTGTGTGCATATTAGCTGCTCCATTGTCCTATTTGCATCCAGTTCCATGTTTTTGCACCTTATTTTTGCCCAGTCTTGTATATATGACTTGCATGATTGAGATGCTTGCTTTGCCCCTTCTCTAATTCTAACATTTGTGTACAAGAGTATATACCATCCTTGCTTCAAAGAAAATTTTCATTTCTGGAAACTGGATCACTTGTTCATGCTGCTATGCATTTGCACTTGTGACCGCTATTTGTAAAATCTGAAACTGATTCTTTTGTTACCATTTTCATGAACTTTGGCAAGATCAGTTTTAAGAGATCTGTATATACATGCTCTGTCTTGTCTTATATGAATGTTGCACCTGAACTTTACATTGGCTCAACCATTTCTTTGTATTTGAATTGAGTTCCTTGGACTTGCTGTTTTGGCACTTTGACTTGTTTGTAGTTGCACCTGAATCTTTCATTGTTGTTTCACCATTTTATACATTGTATGCATGTATACATATATGTATATATATATATGTGTATGTGTACACATACATACATACATACATACATACATACATACATATATATACATATGTGTGTGTTTGTGTGTGTGTGTGTGGCTATTCGAATGACAGACATGAATATTTTTATCAACATATAACTATAACCGTGTTGGGGCTGTTCAGAATTAGCTAATTATGATGCTAGTTTTGATCAGCAAACCAGTGTAGTGTGTTGAGGCTGATCTATGAGCATTAGAGTATATAGTATGCCTTGTGGTATTTACAACATATCACTGTGAATATCACAAGTTGTCTAGACACAGATGGTTATATGTAAATTAGATCAAGCCATGAAAAATGATGAGAAACACACAAAAGTTCTGAGTCAAATAAATTTTAAAATAAAAACAATATCTGCTAGAATTTAAAAATATTTTTGTTCTAGATTACTGTGTATGTTACTATATGTGACAGGTTGGATGACTGGACTGACTGTGCAACTGGAGACTGAAGACAAGAAGACTAGGACAAAACTATGAAATTGTATATGAGTGAGTGAGAGTGAATGTATATACGAGTTTGTATGTAACAGTGTAATAGAGTGATTGAGTGTTATAGTGAGGAACTGATATGTATATGAAATAAAATGTATTACTTGAGATGAACAAATAGTGGAGTTATAAAATTTGTGTTGTTTAAATGTTGAAATACAATATTACATTTAAATAAAATACTATTTGAATATTTGAATTCTCGTGCAGCAATATTCCATTTAAATATAAATATTATATTCCTATCTGTGATGTAGTATAATAGCACAATAACAAACACATTTATAATAATATTTATTTGGTTGTTATCATCATGCAAAAATCATATAGTTGTTATATACAACAATGTTATATGCAACAACGACTACAAGGTTAACATCGATTCCACCACCCTTGATTTCATGGCTACAAGGTAAACACCGATTCCACCACCCTTGATTTCATGGCTACAAGGTTAACATCGCTCCCTTTCCTTGATTTCATGGCTACAAGGAACATACTCTTTCCCAAACAATTCCCGAATGATTACAATAGCCCTATAACTCTTCAATAGCACTTCCAAATAGAGAGTATTGATAGAGATTGAGAAGAGAAAGAGAATGATATTTTTGTTTTTGAAATCGACAGAGTAGAAATGTAGAAATCAAGAAATTAAAGTCTAATAATTATGGTAAGAGATAGGATGAAGATGAAGAAGAAGAAATGACAAAAAAAAAAAGAAATCAACCCCTATTTATAGACTTTATAAGGTTACAATGTTTTCTAAGCGTTGCAAATAATGAAAAGACACTTCCTTTGAAATTTAAAAATGTGACAGTTATATGTCGACATGTCCAAACTGTACGTCGACATGTATAAGTTATTTTGAATTTTAAAACATTTTTAAAGTGTTTAAATTAAAAAATATATATATATATATATATATATATATATTCTAGAAATTCTTGAATCAAAACTAGTGTTTTCAAATGAATTTTCTAAGTATAAAAACATAGATAAATATAATATAAACATATATATAAAATTATATATTATAAAACTATAAAATTTATATGTTTTATAAAACTTTATAAACTATAAATAAATAAATACATATATATATATATATATTTGAAATCATAACTAAAATCTTAATAATTTGGAATCTTTTTTAGAAAAGGGGCTTGAAATAATTTTGAAATCAATTTGAAAACAGAATTTGTAAGTGCTTACTGGAGTTTTACATATAAACTAGACTCTATTACTTCGGATCTTGAGTTCATGAAATCTTGATTATCTTGACACTCATGAGTCTTGAATAACTTGATATCTTGAATATCTAAAACTCTACAGTCTTCAATATTTATTTCCTGCATATATATATATATATATATATATATATATATATATATATATGAGCTAGGTTCTACAGCACCCCAAAATGGAGCACCCCTACTGGCCTCTCCGTTTTCCACCATAAATTCACCTTCTCTGCCCTTCCACTCAACATATTTAAATCTAAATTCATGGTGTAATTCAAGGGGGATAGCAGGGTGCTCCATTTTGGGGTGCAACGGAATGCTCGCCTATATATATATATATATATATATATATATATATATATATATATAGGATAAAGATGTTAGTATATATATTTTATAATCAATAATGTAAATAATTAAAACAAGGTTACTGTCATTAAAATTCTATTCTCCAACAAACATAAGATATAAATATATACAAGCAAATCAAAAATCAAAATTCACATGTCCTTTAATAATTCAGAAGATAAGTCGACATGACTAACCCTCTATGTCAACATGTACCTGAAAAATTGAAATTCAAATTTTGAATTTCAAAGTTTTGAATTTTCCTCCACCTTTTCACCAAACCCAATGTTCTGAAAAGGTGTCTTTTAACTAGAGAACATGTTCATAGAATCTCTATTTATCTACCTATTCTTATCATCTCTTTCTACCTTTAATTCAAAATTCAAAACATATCTTCACTATTTTTTACTCTTCACAAAAACTCCTTAATCGCTTCCTCAAGCACTCCAAGCACTATGAGGCTGTCCAAGGCTACCAAAGCCTTTATTTTTAACAACTCTGAGGCTATCAAATCTTAGATAAACTATATAAACTTTGGAAAAGTCAATACGGGGATTTTTTTTTTATTTTCAATGATTTTTCTTCTTTTGATCTTCTGACTCTTTTTCATTAAAATAACCTTCTTAGTTTGATTGAATCTCAGGAAAATGATGAAGTTTGCTTCCAAAACCTTGTCAAAATGTTTTATACCAATTTAGATCGTGGTTTTTATGAAGGAAATGAAAGTGAAACTTTGAGTAGTGTTAAAGGTACACAAACAGTTTTGGATTATGTAGTATTAGGCACTATTTTAGGTTATAAATGCACGGGAACGGATCCCTCAGATTTCAATATCAATGAAAATGACCTAGAGACCTTTCATCATCTTTTTGAATATGATGAACACTTAGAATTCAAAAATCGATATTTTCGACCAAAAGCAAGAATTGTCAATTTATGTCTTCAACATACTATCACACCTTGTTCGAGAAATTTCAATGATCCAACTATGAAAGTTCGCAAATATTTTTTTTGCTTTTTTCGAAAATTATGATATTAATTTGACACAAGTGACTTTGGATGGATTTTGAGCTACAGATTTTTCAAAGAGTGAAAATACGTTATACCATGGAATTTACCTTACACATATTTTCAAATATTTTGGAGTGCATTTTAAAGGCTGAGTGTTTATTTCTAGAAAAGTTTTTAATTCCAGAAGTGTATCTTTAATAAAGATACCAATAGTGTTTCAACCATAAGAAACACTTTTGGAAATGAATGAAAGGTTAGGTCATGAAGATAAAGAAGATGATATCGAAATTGAAGATAATGAAAACACCTCCTTTGAGATATTGAATATCCCGCAAATGTCACCAATCCTTCCATCAAAATCTTCCTGAACAACCAAAAGATTTTAGCAGACAATCAAAAAACTTTAAAAAGATCATTTAGTAAGAAAATGGGAAAGATGTCCTCTAAAATAACCAAGGTCATTGGAAATTTAGTGGGAAACTTGGTTTGTCCTCCTCTTCATCCTCCTCCGTTGAGTTCTAGCTTTATCTTGTTATATTAGTTTCTGTTTTCATATTTTCATTATGTATTAACTCATGTATCCTTATCAAATCATTAATGAAGTTCTTATATTTCTGTTTATTTCTTCTTAAAGGTAATTGGAACGAACAATAATGTGTTAAAAATAAGAATATATAAACTAAATCATAGCAAAACGCACAAAAATTTTCATAAACCAAAAATACATAAGACATGTCGACATGGGTAACCCCACATATCGACATACAACTGCCAAAAATTTCTAATTGATTTGAATTTACAATTTATCTTAACTAACTTGTGTCTATTCATTTTGAACAAATTTAAGAGCCTATAAATACACACTTCTTCCTAAAAAAATTCATTTATCTATTTCACCCTTATACTCTTTCATTAATATCAAATCCATTGCTTGTCCAATTCATACATTGAGTGAAAATCTTGAAGAAACACTCAATTTATTAAAAAAAAATCTATTGATTATCCTCCTTAATCAATGTCACTTAGAATTAAGTCAAATATAGATGATAAAAGAATAAGAGAGTCATTTTCAATGCAATTCATTAGATGATTTCCTCTCTTAACAAAGATGAAGACAAAAACAACATGGGAGTGACTCTCACCGAATACAACAAAGAATGAGAAGCTATAAAGAATGATCCAACCTTTGGTGGTGATGGATGGGTAAAAGTTCCCAAAAGTGTATGAATTTATTATTAAGTTGGTGCGGTATGATTAATTTAAAACCTAAATTTAAATTTATGGATTGTAACAGCTAGATTTAAATTGGTTAGGATTGATTGGTTGCTTGATTGTATAATTTGGTTTGAATTTATGATTTGTATGTATATGATTACTTAGATTTTAACTTAGTATTGCCTTAATATTGGCTTAATTTTTAGTTACTTGATGTATATTGATTTGGTTTAGATTAAATCTTAGATATTAAGTATTAGAATTATATTAGATATTAGTTTAAGGGGGAGTATTATACGGAAATTAGAGATGTATAGATTTTTGTTGATGACAAAAGGGGAGAATTATGAAAAGGAGTATTGGAGTAAGGAGGAATTAGTAGTTTCAGAAGGAGATAATGTAGTAAGGGGGAGTAACAGAAGAATCAAGACATCTAGTATGAATATTTTATAAACCAAGGTTGTCATCATCAAAATAGGGAGATTGTTAGGGATTGAGATGGTTTTAATGACAACAACCTTGTTTAACAGTTATTATTATAAAATATGTACTATAACTATTCTCTAGAATATATATACATATATACATATATATATATATATATATATGTGTGTGTGTGTGTGTGTGCGCGCGCGCGTGTGAGTGCGTGCGCGCGCGCGTGTGTGTGTGTATGTGTGTTTGTACAGGAAATATATGCAGGTATTGATTATTGAGGACTGTAAAGTTTAGAGAATCAAGATTTCAAAGAAGAAGAGTTCAAGATAGAAGACTCATAAGTAACAAGAGTTCAAGAGTTCACGAAGTAAAAGTAATAGAGTCTAGATTTCTTGTTAAAATTCTGTAATAGAATTGATTCCTTATTTCAATCTTTTTCATTATTTTTAATATTCTTATCTTATTTTCAAACTAATTTCGCAATTACTTCCTTATTTCAAATTTATATTTCTTAGTTTTTAAATTTGTTTTAACTCCTGATTTTAAAATATATCTTTTATTTCTTAAAATAGTTTAACTCTTAATTCAAATATTTCTTATTTATATGAATTTATATTAAGTTTTATTTAATCATTTAAGATTCAGTTTTTTTTTTATATTTATATCCTAAGTTTTAAAGTATTTCTTATATTTATATTCATAGTGGTATATATGATTTAATATCATTTCATATATTTTTTAAATCAACCTTATATATGTTTTAAAATCATTTTTATATATGTTTTTTTGTAACGACCCAGATTTTATTCAGGAATATTAAATTCATTTGAATATTTGAAATAGTTTATTTTAAGATTTGAAATTTATATAAGTAAGAATTTGAATGTTAATTTACTTAGAAACAGGTGTTTCAAGTTTGAAATCCAAATTAATTTATTAGAGGCTACGTAAAATTCTATTTGGATATATATACAATGATTATAATTTATTTTTTGATGGATTTGATTGTTTTGAAATTAAATTATATTTTACTAATTTAACTGAATATTGAAAAATAGCCATTTTACAAATGATATCAGATTTTGACGAAACCAATTTCATCGGTCCAGAACGTTAAATTATTGTAATATTTCAAATTTCGTATTTATCAGAGTTAGTATGTGAGCGTGCGAAATTTAAACGCATGTCAAAAAGTTGATTTGAAATTTATAATAACATGCAATTTAATTTTTAGAAAAACTGATGAAAATGATCGAATTATCCTTTGTAACATATTCCATTGTGTTCAGAATGAGGGTATTTAGCTAGGTACGTCAGTTGTTGGGGTTCTTTTGGAGTTCAGGCACTTAAACTCCATAGCTAAGTAAATAGTTGATTAAAATAATAATAATCCACCCCTATACATCGTCTCATTTTTTCCAAACCTAACACTAAAATGGGCATCCGCCACCCTAAAGGTAAGGCTAGAAATGGCCAAAATTGATGCCTTAGTCTCTCTCAATCCATAAGCTTTTAGTAAAATCCTTCAACATGAAAGTTGTAGAGCTCTCCTCCCTTCAAATCCACAATAGATTATGGGAATTGGAGTTGTGATTTATTCTAAATCCGGGTTTAAAGCCAGACTTGTGATTCTTGTATTTTGGTGAATTCCAACAAATCGAGACGTTGTTAGGAGATAGTGTCAACTGAAGAAAGGTGGACAAGGCTGAGGTCGACCTACCGATGAAGTTTCATAGTCGATGGAAGTCGGTGTCGTCTAGTGGACGAGTTAAAACATTTTCTGTTCGAGGGCCAAATTCAGGCGAATGGGGACACCGTTGATGGCGATTCTGGTCAGCGTGGGGTCGCTGGGGAATGGTCGTCACGTGGGTAGTGGAGTTCAATGCTCTAGTGTATTTTGGACGGCGGTGAATGGTGAAAGGCGAAGGGAGCTACAAACGTGAACGATGATGAAGATAATTAAGGTTAATTACTTAATTAATCTAAACAAATTACCATACTTAATTTTTTAAGTTGAAATTGCAATATCTTGCTCCTATGAAAATAGAATTGAGTGAAACGAGTTGTTATGGAATCGTCGAGTATTTGATGTTAATTCCGTAGATAAGACTCATACTATTCAAGGAATTTAAAAGTTGGATACACCGCTATTCTGCTTATAGTTCCTGTTGAATATGCGAAGTTGATATTGAGTATGAGCTGATATGATTTCTCTTTAATTCTTATATTTTATATCAACTGATTTTGGGTTGTTGTGGACGATGTCCTGAATAACATCATCCTTAACCCAACAAGTTAAGTTAATTGGGTTATCATATATAATGTTGCTTTGAAAGATGTTTCAAGATAGATCCTGTGAGTAAGATGGAAGTTTTTCCAAATTTAATTAATCAGATTCGGATAGAAATGATCCTCGGATATTTGGTACTAATTTCCGTTGTGTAGGAATTTATTGTTTGAGGAATTTGGAAGATATATATCGATATTCCACTTATAGTTTTAATTAATTACGAGAATCGGTGTTGAATATAAGTTGATGTAAATTTTGAAGAATCTTATATTTAATATCAAATTGGTTTGGAGTTAAAAGGTTATTTTTGCATGACCTTGTGTAGATCGACCGATGTCGAGTTGGGTATTTTTCTAAGTGTTGATTTAATATTGGTTTAGGCCATCAGAGTTTTCACTTTGGGAATACAGAACTAGATTAGGATGATTCATGTTGATGATTGCAACCATTTTATTTAGGTTGTCGTGAATGGCGTCCTGAATAACATCATTCTTTAACCCAGCTAAGTTAAGTTATGATTTGGAATCTAAAGAGAATTAAGATCTTGTAAAGGTTATGTGAAACAATACTTAATGACCTTGATATAGAGATGGATTTGAAAAGGAAGTTATAGGGGTAAAGAATTAATAGATTTTGATAAAAAAGCTAATGAGTGATTATTAAGATTTTTAAAGAATCCTATATTTAATATCAATCGGTTTTGGGTTGTCATGAATGGTATCCTCAAAAACATTGTCCTTTAACCCAGTTAAAGATAAAATTATGTTTAAAATTTTAGAAGGTTGTAATCTTCGTTAAAATTAACTAAATCTTTATTTTAAGATTTATAAGTTTGGTAGTTAAGCAAGATTATAAGTTTTAATGGGAAGTTTATGTAATTAATCTTATAATTAAGACTTAATTAGAATACGGATTTGGAAAGTTAACCTTGAGTAAAGTAAAGGGAATCTTGGTTTATAGATTTGAAGAAATGGATTTTGGATTAACAAGTTTTCAAATATAAACTTTGTTGTGACTAAGAAATGTGGAATTGTTTTAAAAGGTTTTAATTAGCCACTTTAAGTGGAAAGAGACTTGATTAATTATGTATTTGTGTATGGTTTTTATATAGCACTCATTATTCGAAAAGTACGGCCTTAACCCTTTTCGAATAATTATGTGACGAGATAGTGTAATTGAAGATACTGAAGATGGTGATTGAAGACCGAGGATCTTCACATCATTAGGATTAATTGCTGATGTCTTGATTAGGCTGTACACCCGATACGAGGTTATAAGTGGCAGTAGTTCGAACGTACTTGGAGATTTTCCAGATTTGCAAGGACCTCTCTCCTTTTCTGGATAAGGAATAAAGTTCCTTTGGATTCGTTCAGATCCAAAACGAACTTGTAAATGGATGTATGTCTGACACTGTACATTACGGTATAATAGATTGGTTTCTATTGATGATATATCAGATCTATCCTCTCAGCTCAACATCCTCCTCTGGGTCATATGTACTAAGAGGGACATATAGTGATAGATACCAATTATATATTGTGAATTGACAGTGTGGCATGCTAAGTGTTGCTGATAGATAAATTGAAGGTTTTACTGAAAAGCAGGGCTTTGTGGAACGTAAATTCAGGGCCTCACAACCCGGAAATGAGCCGAAATAGGATGAAGTACCGCAAAGATAAGGACTAACGTTTCCTTCAAGTTGAGAAAGTGATTCTATAGTATGGACCCCAAGCAATTTACTTATATGGAGATGGATCGAGGCGCCTCGGATAATGGTTGTTTACGATTAGGAGACGCTATGTTCAGGAGAAACCCGAACTACACCTGGTATAGATGGGCCATCTCTATCGCTGCAAAAAGGGGATCATCTGTTGGTTCTCGGGACATCCCTCTAGAGGTGTACCCGAATCGGTAAAGGAAGATCCTTTGCCTTGGTCATTGATGGAACCCAACTTCCAATACGAGCATTTACCGTTTTAGTTGTATTCTATGTATGTAGATGTAATATATGAGTACCTACATCTGGTAAGATTTATAGACTTATTTTTAAAAGGTTTTCAAAGATAGACATTGATTATAATATCATATTATTTTCGCGCATTAAGCATATTTGGTTATCATAAGGTAAAACTTGCTCCTAATGGTGTGCGCTTACATTGTGTGATGGGATGCGAGTCTTATGGTAGCTTCACTTTTCAAAAAGCAATGCGAGTTTTTATGACTAGTATTCAAAGGGGAAATCTGTTCCGTGTTATACGGCTTGGTCTTATGATTCATCCAACTTTAAAAGAAATAAAAATAATTCTTCTTAATTCTCACACCAGTCCTATGACTGACCTGGATTTTACTGTTCTTCCACCTAAACTCTGGGTGCCCATATTTTTCGCACGTATAGCCTAGTAATTTTGATTTGCAGATATTCTATCGAGCAAGTACTGGATTGAAGTTAGAGTTGTGCCCAGAACATCTTATTTCTTCCATTTAGCTCGGTAGTTTCCATTGTGTATTTTCTGCTGTGCATGTGTTTACTATTGTACTATGATCTATGTTGTACTCTGACGTAAAATTTTTTGTAGTGATAATGTAAAAATTGTTTTGTTTCTATTCCAATGTGTAAGTACCCCTAGCAATTTGTCTTGTTTAACATTTTAAGTAGGTTTAATTATCGGTTTAAACCGGAAAAAAGGCGATCGTCATAGTTGGTATCAAAGCTTTGGTTCATACAAAGATTTGGGGTATGAATCATTAGAACAAAAAGGAAAGACTCATCAGAGATAGGATTCAGTAACATCCTATAAGAGGAACTCATCAGAGATAGGGTTGGTAATGCCCAAGAATGAGTTGAGAATATTATTTATACGAGAGAGCGTATTAGTGATACGAAATTGATTATTGAAAGATTATATCTTGAATATTAAAAGAAAATATTTTTGAAATAAATATGATAGATTAAAACTTGAATGATTTAAAAATCAAGATCATTAAATTTTGAATAAAGTTATTTTGTGATTAAAATTTCACAATTAGGGTACTTATTGACAATTTGGATTAAGAATTGGAATTATCGACGATTTTGGATAGTCGATAGATTGTAAAAAACTGTTAAGTAAGGAAATAAGTTCATAGCTTCTAAATTAAGATAATTAGAAAAATATATAGTAATTATAAAGATGGGTAAATATTTTAAACATAAACATATTTAGTTAAACAAATGATTCATATAGAGTTGTAATTAAGGTTTATTAACTAATTAGAATAAATGATCCGAGTATACAAAGGTAGAATGATTTGAATAACCTAGATAAAAGAAGGAGTAGCTTTAAGTTATGAACTTGGTTAAAATTTAATGTTTGTAATTTGGAAAATGATTAAGATGATTTGAGCTTTAAATTTAACTATTACAAGTTAAAATTGATTGAAAAGATAAAAGTCAATCAAATGATTAAAAATTTAACTAAAGTGAAGTTAAATAAAATTAATTTGGATTTGAAATATATCGAGTGGAACTGAATATAATTAAATGATGTTGAAAGTTGTTGATCTTGAAATTGGATTCAACACCAAGGGTGTGTCAAAACACTTCACCAAATTGGTAAGGAATAACAAAGTGAGACCGTGATCAAAAACATAAAAAAAGCATAAAAGTAATAACACGAAGTTTTTACAGTGGTTGATCCAATGAGGATCTACGTCCACTTTTATAAGAGATTCCATTATCAATATATTTATCACAATATTTACTTTTCTCTTACAACAAATTTATCACTCTTTCCCACATAGATCTTATTCGGATTCACCAAGGATCTTCACTTGATTTTGGAGAATAAGTTCTTAGAATTGCTTAGGATAGTCGTAGAGAAGTTTCGGCAGCACTCTGTAACCCAAAAGCTCCTCCTCTAGTGAAGGAATGTGGGGTTATTTATAGGTGGAGTTCAGACTAGGTGACAATTATGTAAATACTGTGCTCTTGTTTTAGGGCATAGGCTAGCTAGATTGGACGTTACCCAGCCCAAAGCAAGGCGGGACATACTAAATAAGGCGGAGCGACGTAACTCGTTTTAGCTGAAGGTAGTGCGAGCTAAAGGACGCGGATGGGGCTAGGTTGTGACACTGCGGGCTTGGACAGAGCGGCGCAACCCAAGCATGGTCGGAACGGGCTAAACCAGAATGAAGCAGTTTGGGCTTTGATGAAACGAGCTAAAACTTTTAACGAGCCGCTGATCCAAGAACCCTACGAGCTAGCCTCTAAGTGGACCAAGATGCCCCAACGACTTAAGATGTTCAAACGAGCCAAAGCTTCGTGAACACCACATATTATTTGAACGATCTAAGATGCCATAATGACCTAGAGCACTCATGTGAGTTAAGGAGCTCATCGAGCTAGAGAGGACACGCCGACCTAAAGGGCCTAACGACCTAAAATCGTAAGTCAACCAAAACATGCTCATTATTTTATGGAACATACTTTATGGGTTAACATTTGCCCCTCGAAGTTCGTATTTATTGAAAATAATACGGGCTTCGAATTTGGTTAGATTAGCATGAAATTTAAGATATTAAGTCGTTTGGGCCTTTAGAACGCATGAGCCTTTAGAGTATTTTATTCCTAGGTCATCCAGCTGCTTAGGTCATGATATGGTTTCAAGTCGTCATGGCTTCTGGGTCACGCATCGATAAAAGTCCATTAGTATTCTCCTTGGGATTAGACCGTTGTGGGCCCCTGTGAACTTGGTTTATTTGTTTAACCCCCCCTTTATCTCCTCTTCAAGTCATCATTCTCTTAAAACCCTCACTTAAGCTAAAAACGCTCATTAATGGCGGCCAACATCAACTAAATCCACCGATTCACATCATCATCAAAGCAATTGAAGTCCAAATAATCCCTTAGTGTTATAATCAAGTTCGAAGCTCCTCATCACCAAGAACCGGGTGCGATTAAAGGCTTTTACTTACTGTGTGTATATGTATTGAACTTGATATTCTTAGACTTCGTGAGATTGTTGT
This sequence comes from Allium sativum, assembly GCA_030737875.1. Lineage (NCBI taxonomy): Eukaryota > Viridiplantae > Streptophyta > Magnoliopsida > Asparagales > Amaryllidaceae > Allium > Allium sativum. The sequence continues at coordinate 85,169,919 of CM060914.1, forward strand.
TTGGTACAATTTCAATTGCGCGTTTGATGACAATGTTGATGGGTTTAGCGACCTTGAGCTTGCCTGTTTATGGTGATTTTTAGCTTAACTTTCGTGTACAAATTCTCACAATTTGGTCGTGCCTCTAACTGCTAAGAACCATGTACCCTAGAATAATAACCTTGCTCAATTCCATAGTTCACTGACGTCCTTAATTTGCAATATCATGCCTTGCCGTTCATTTCAAAGTTGAAGAGCCTCTGTTGGTTGTACATCTCAGGTCGTTGTTTTGTAATGGCTCGTGTTGAATTAGGTCGTTGTAACGACTTCAAGGTTTTAGACAGCAACCATACTCTAGGTCGTTTTGATAATTCAAGGCTTTAGGTCATCATTTCAATCCTAAACTTTTGGTCGCTGAAGCCTTGCAGTCTTGGGTTGTTCATGACCTAAAAACTTGAAGTAAAAAAAACTTCATGAGGAACCAGACTGTTATAGCGACCTAAGCTTCTTGGTTGTGTTGAACGACCTAAAGTCTGATACCATACAGAACGACCTAAGATTCTAAGGCGGGTAGGAATGATCTGAAATATCTTGAATAAGCTATATTCTGATTTGTTGTTTACTTCTTAACATTGCTGTTCGCAAAGGATGTCTAAAAGAACTGAAGGGACCTCAAGCAAGGACACAACTCGCAAGCACCGCAGGTTGAAAAAACTTTCGATGTCAGAGACTGAAACTACACCTGTTACCGCCAATTTAGCTGAGGTAAAAGCCATCATAGAAAAGCCTAGTTATGTTTCCAAACCACACACCTCTAAGCTTGCTGACCGCTTTGAAATTTGGTGTCTTCAAGGAGTGAACTTTGACTAGTTTGGCTTGGATATATATCCGTATGACAATCGAACAGTCTCCGAAGATTTTGACATTGTAAAGAATCATTCGCTGACGCAACTCGACACTATTAGGACTTGGATGGACAAGCGCCTTGAGGAAATTGTCAATATTACGCGCGCAAACTAGGAGCCTAAAACACCTTTGCTTGCGAGCTTCATAGGATGAACAGGGAGAACATTGAACTCATCACCACTTTGGAGAAGGACAAGGCCACGCTTATTCAGGCTCTTAGGTCTTAGGATAAGATCATTGCTGAGCAATCAAGTCCTGGAGGCAAGGCAAAGATGACTGGTACTCCTCATCCCACTCAAGGTGGGGAATGATCTATTGATGAAAGGAAGTAGTTCTCTAGTCTGTCTTTTGCTATTTATCTTTTATGTGCTCAAGCTATAGACCGGTTGTATATGCGAGTGCCGGTCCCCGCTTAACACACTTATGATATTTTGCATCCAATGTCTCTATATTGGACTTGTGATGTAGTGATGGAACTGTATTTTGCCTGATGCACTTCAAGCCTTTATATTAAGATCGAAAACTATTTGATGTGGCAATCTTTTGATTTTGAATTCATTCATCTTATGCTTCCTATTCTGCATTTTAAGACAAACCTTTACATGATTTTAGACTTATATTCATTATCAACTGTCCATATTGACAACAGATTAGTTATAGAAGAACAATAACGAACTTTGACTTGCATTGAACTAAATGCAAGCGTAGGAACATCTTATCTGATGGTTCAAAACTCATCAAATATTGTTCGCATAGTCGTAGCATTCTAATTCAAATTTGTGTTAACGCTTAAAGTTGACCTGTCATTTTAGGTTGACTGTAAGTCCTGAACGTTATCACTCTAAAGACCCATATGAGTGTGTTTGACACTTTCCATATCTGAACTTCCATATGCTATGTAAGTAGATTTTTTCATTATTCACATCTGACATTTCAGATGTTATGCGAATAGTTCGACACTTTTCACATCTGAGATTTCAGATGCTACGTAAGTGAACTTTTTCATTCTTCACATATGACATTTCAGATGTTACGCGAATAGTTCGACACTTTTCACATCTGAGATTTCAGATGCTACATAAGTGAACTTTTCATTCTTCACATCCGACATTTCAGATTTTACGCGAATAGTTCGACACTTTTCACATCTGAGATTTCAGATGCTACATATATGAACTTTTCATTCTTCACATCTGACATTTCAGATGTTACACAAATAGTTCAACACTCTTCACATCTGAGATTTCAGATGCTACATAAGTGAACTTTTTCATTCTTCACATCTGACATTTCAGATGTTACGCAAATAGTTCGACACTTTTCACATCTAAGATTTCAAATGCTATGTAAGTGAACTTTTTCATTCTTCGCATCTGACATTTCAGATGTTACGCGAATAGTTCAACACTTTTCACATCTAAGATTTCAGATGCTACATAAGTGAACTTTTCATTCTTCACATCTGATATTTCAGATGTTACGCGAATAGTTCGACACTTTTCACATCTGAGATTTCAGATGCTACGTATGTGAACTTTTGACTGTTTTATCGCTTCGCGGGGTGGCTATCAGTCCCTTTACCATACGCTTGACTTAACAAGTTATTCTGGTTTAGGAGCTGATGCTTTGGACCCCTCACTTAGGGAGGTGCCCCTTTGATAAAAGTTGCAGCTTTTTTGTCTATTTGTCGTGGCGCTTGCTCACTGTTTGAATCTTTGCGACTTTTCCATTTACTTTTCAAGGTAGTGTTTTTCCCATATATTTTTTTCATTCGCGCATGTTGGGAATTCACAACATTCGTCCCTTGAACCAGCATTGTCAGAGTTGCTATGATACAGGAGCAAGCACTCGACAGCTGACTTGCAATATGAAATCAACTTTTTACAAAAGTTTTGATTTGATATATGACTTCTCAAGCGAGAAACTCATTCAAACTTATATGCTCTTACTCACAGAGCTTATGTTTAGTGTATCACCTGCAGATTATTACAGACTATTCTACAATAAGTCTTGAATATAACAAAAAGTAAAATGCGAAGCAAAGCATGAACTAAGGCAAAAAGTAGAGCATAAAGTAAGGATATAGCAATGCTGATTGCTTATTCCAAGACACCCAAGTTGGAGCACCCTCAACAACTATTAATTGATAATCAGTCTTGGATTGGCTTGAACAGCAGCTATGTTGCATAAACCAGACTTATCATTTGATTCCCCTGGCCCCTGAGGAATTGCATAAGGATTCAAAGCCTACGGATTCTTTAGATATTGCTGCAACCTATTTTTCCTAATCAATTCCTCAATGAGGTTCTTCAAGTGTCGGCACTCGTTAGTGTTGTGACCAGGTTCGTTGTGAAATCTGCAGAGCTTTCCCGAGTTTGTTGCTTTGTTACTTATCCTCATTGGGTTTGGCTCTGCATACTCCTCAGAATTCTTGGTCACTAGATAGATGTTTTCAGGAGTGTCATTCAAAGGAGTTAGCTCTAACGAATTGAAAAGGCGAGACTTCTTTGTAGCCTTGTTGTCATTTCCACCACTAATTCGCTTCTGCCCGTGAATACTCTTTTGGTTGGATTGCACGGCTGCACTTGTGGGAGCCTCAAGAAGTGGGATATTGTCAATGATCTGAAGGGGCATAGGATTGCCGTCTATCCTCATATACTCCTCTTCTTTTTTATAGAACTTGTCGAGCGTAGTCGGTTCTTTCATCTTTATCCACCTTTCGAATTCGCTCCTTTTGTCTATAGCATTGAGTAGAGCCATGAGGACTATGCGTGGCTCTGGATTCCACACTTCAGATAAGGAAATGTTGAATCGACTAAGGAGCTTTGACAGTTTCTCCTGATTTCTGTTTCATGGCTGAGAGTGTTATAGCGTCCTTGATTTTAGTAGCATATAAGCGGAACTGCTCTTTGAACTTATTGGTCAGATCGAAGAACCGATCGATAGATTTAGGAGGTAGTTTTGTGAACCAGAGCGATGCATCTCCTTTTAGGCAGAGAGGGAAATACGTGCATCTCATCTCATTCATTGCCTTAACAGCACTCATTTGCCATTCATATTTGAACAAAAAGTAATTCGGGTCAACGAGGCCGTTATACGGAGGCAAAGTTGGTGGGTTGAACTTCTTTGGGCATTCTGCTTCAAGGATTCTCTTGGTGAATGGAGTCCTATCGGAGGAGAAGTCTCATTCCCTTTCATCGTCTTTGCTAGCTTGATTCTTTTTCATAGCTCGTTCTAACATATCCGAGATGTATTCTTCGGTGTTATGCTCTGTGAAGCTGAGCTCTTTACCAAATGTTCGTCCAGAAATACGGTTGTGATTAAAGAGCTTAGTTGCCATACCTTCTCGCCGGGGCGGGGGGGGGGGGGGTGTGCCCCCGTGACAGGGTTAATGACCTTTCGAGCATTCATTTCAGAATGAATCTTAGCTTTTGATCCCGATTCTTCGATATTAGCTTTATCTATGTCACTTGCCCCATCATAAATGTCTTCCATATTGTTGTTGCGGTTATGATCGGAAGCAGGCGACTTGTCATTCCCTTCGAGATCTACATGCACTTTCGGAGGAACCGGATTTGATTGAGTATTAAGGATGGCGTAAATTTTCTCCATCATCATTTTAGTAGAGGCATCCATCTGGCTGTTGAAGTTGGTAATAGCGACTTTTAATTCATTTCTAGTCACACCGGCCCGCTTTTTGAATTTTTGCCAACTTCAAAGCGATTCTTGAGTGGTGTTTCTTCATTAGCAACATCATCGGCTTCTACCACGGTTTTACTTGTGATCTTCTTAGATTTGGCCACAATGTTGAAGAAGGATGCGACATAGAATCTTAACGGCAAGGCGTGAGAAGAGGTAGGAGATGTGAACGCGGCCCCACGGTGGGCGCCAAATGTTGATCTTGAAATTGGAATCAACACCAAGGGTGTGTCAAAACACTTCATCAAATTGGTAAGAAAGAAAAAAGTGAGGCCGCAATCAAAAACATAAATAAAGCATAAAAGTAATAACATGAAGTTTTTATAGTGGTTCGATCCAATGAGGATCTACGTCCAGTTTCATAAGAGATTCCATTATCAATATGTTGATTACAAGATTTACTTCTCTCTTACAACAAATTTATCACTCTTTCCCACATAGATCTTATTCGGATTCACTAAGGATCTTCACTTGATTTTAGAGAATAAGTGCTTAGCATTGCTTAGGATAGTTGTAGAAAAGTTTCGGCAGCACTTCGTTACCCAAAAGCTCCTCCTCTAGTGAAGGAATTCCGGGGGTATTTATAGGTGGAGTTCAGACCAGGTGGAAATTATGTAAATACTATGCTATTGTTTTAGGTCATAGGCGGGCTAGAATGGATGTTACACGTAGCAAAGCAAAGCGGGACGTGCTAAACAAGGCGGAGTGACCTAATTCGTTTTAGCTGAAGGTAGTGCAAGATAAAGGACGCGAAGCGGGCTAGGTTGTGACACTGTAGGCTTTGACAGAGTGGCGCGACCCAAGCATGCTCGGAACGACCTAAACCAAAATGAAGCAGTTTGGGCTTTGATGAAATGGGCTAAAACTTTTAACAAGCTGGCGATCCAAGAACCCTACGAGCTATCCTCTAAGTGGACCAAGATGCCCCCACGACTTAAGATGTTCAAACAAGACAAAGCTTCGTGAAAACCACATATTATTTGAACGATCTAAGATGCCATAATGACCTAGAGCACTCATATGAGTTAAGGAGCTCATCGAGCTTGAGAGGACACGACGACCTAAAGGGCCTAACGACCTAAAATCATAAATCAACCAAAACATGCTCATTATTTCCTAGAACATATTGTATAGGTTAACAAAGTAATTTAAAATTTAATTAAAAACGAGCTCGCTGGATCATAATAGTTCGTAATTTGATGATTCTAACTTCAATTGGATATAAAGGATTCAATGTAAGTCAGAATTTTATGAAACAAGAATCTTTTGAATCTTTTGAATTATAATTTCCTAGTGGAAAAAAAGAATATGAATTTCGATTGATAAATTTTAAGTTATGTCGAATTAAAATTTCAGAAAATTGCACTAAGGTAGTTTATAAACAATAACGATTTATTAAATAAACTAGAAGGATTTTCGAAAATTAAATTTTGTAGTTTATAAATTGAAAATTAGTTGGAATTAGATGTATATATAATGAACAGGTTATTGAACGGAAGCTAAGGTGAGGAATAAAACTAAATGCTAGTCTAAAAGGTGCATGTTTACTACATTAATTGGGCATGATGATTTTAGAGCCTAGTTGGGAAGCAGCTTGGCTTTTGGATTTTCTTTCTGATTGATGAGTGTCTATAGAGGCGTTATGAGCTTGTACCGATCGAGCCATGCAAAGGAAGTTATGGCGATTTTTTTTCAAAAATTTAAGGCATTAGAGAAGTTTGAGAATTGTAAAATTTTCAAGAAACCAAAAAGTTGAAGAACTTAAGTTAGTTAGAATAAAGGCTTTGTTGATTAAGTAAACGACCTTCAGTTCCATCTTCGATTTCGAGGATGAAATCTTTTTAAGTAGGGGAGATTGTAACGATCCAGATTTTATCAAGGAATATTAAATCCAATTGAATATTTAAAGCAATTTATTTTAAGATTTGAAATTTATATAAATAAGAACTTGAACGTTAATTTACTTAGAAACGGGAATATCAAATTTGAAATTTGAATTAATTAGTTTTGAGGCTACGTGAAATTCTATTTGAATATATATATATATATGATGATTATAAATTTTTTTGATGGATCTGATTGTTTTAAAATTGAATTATATTTTATTGATTTAATTAAATATTGGAAAATAACCATTTTGCAAACGATCTCGGATTTCGACGAAACTAGTTTCATCGGATCTGGAACGTCAAAGTAATTCAAGACTTCAAATTTCGTATGAATCAGAGTTAGAATGCGAGTGTGCGAAATTTAAAAGTGCGTTGAAAAGACGATTTGAAATTCATAATAATGTGTAACTTAATTTTGAGAAAAATTGATGAAAATGATCAAATTAGCCTTTGTAACATATTCCACTGTGTCCAGAATGGGGTATCTGGCTGGGTATGCCAGTCGTTGATGTTCGTTTGGAGTTCGAGCACTTAAACTTCATAGCTAAGTAAACACTTGGGTAAAATAATAATAATCCACCCCTATATAACATCTCATTTGGCCCAAACCTAACCCTAAAAGGGACAGCCCCACCCTAGATTCAAAGGCCAAAAATGGCCAAACTTCATGCCTTAATCTCTCTCAATCTGTAATCTTTTAGAAAAAACCCTCCAATATAAAGTTGTAGAGCTCTCACCTCTTCAAATCCATACAGGGATGATGAGAATTGGATTTGTGGTTTGTTCTAAATCCGGGTTTAAAGATTGACGTGTTATTTTTGTATTTTGGTGAATTTTGGCCAATCGAGACATTGTTAGGAGATGGTGTGAACTGGAGAAAGGTGGAGGGGGTCGACCTACCAATGAAGTTTCATGGTTGGTAGACGTCGGTAGCGGCCAGGGGACAAGTTCAAACGTTTTCCGTTTGAAGGCTAAATTTAGGCGAATGGGGACACCGTTAGTGGCAATTTTGGTCGACGTGGGGTCGCCGTGGAAGGACGATAATGTGGGTGGTAAAATTCGACGCTCCGGTGGCCTATGGACGGCGACGTGAGGTGAATGGCGGAGGGAGCTGTAAACATGAACGATGGTGAAGATAGTTAAGGTTAATTATTCAATTAATCTAAACTTATGGTCGTAGTTAATTTGTTAAGGTTGAAACCGCAATATCTTGCTCATATGAAAACAGAATTGAGTGAAACGAGTTGTTATGGAATCGTGGAGATGAATACGACACGATAGAACTGATGTGGACAAAATTGGAGCTAACTGGAATTTTGAGTTAAATCAAACCTCTATAATTTAATTTAAAACAATCATTATTGCAAGGATCAACCATCAATGTGAGAACTCCTTAACTGAACTTAAAAAGTTATTATAATCCTTTTCTAGTTATATATGGATTGCTTGTGGTTGGTATGGTTGCTTCGTGGATGATGGATGTTATTACAGTTATTGTTATTATTTCTGTACGTATAAGCGCTAGTTGTTATAACACTTATATTTTATCAATTGATTAATGGATGATAACTGTTGTGGTTTTTATTATAATTGTTCACACAATTCACACCACGAATATGAAAATATTTTGAAATTGGTTAGTCTCGTTCCATTGGGAATTATTAAATGAATATATATTCACTAAAGTTAGGAAAGGCATGAAAACAGAAATAGTATTTTTTTATCCAAAATTAATTAGAAATGAAAATGAGATCTTTTCAAAGAGCTTTTGAAAAGGTTGAAATTAATTTGAAAGAGTTTTGAAATGGAAATGGCTTGTTCTAATTTGAAATCAATTTTGAATAGTAAATTTAAAACTGAATTCAAGTTAGATATATAAATGACGTTTCTAACTCAAATTTATTACTCCGTTATTTTTATATAATGCTTAGCTTGATTTATGCAAAGTTTGGATTTCAAAATATTTAATTTCGAAAAATAAATATACTTTGTTAATATTATAATAGCGGAATATTAAATGTTGGTTTATAATTGAATTTGAAGTTGGAATTTGATAATACTGCTTTTAAACGAGTTTATAAACATTTTATAAAATATATTTAGACTGAATCGGACGAGTTCTATTTTAAATTATAATATGGTTTGAATAGGACACGTCACGCAACGACAGTTCACGAATTTTGACCATAAACTTCCAATGACCATAACTAATGCAATTTAAATCGTATTTTCCCAAAACAAAAAACATTTGTTTTCTATTGATAGTAACTTTCAAATGAAAGAAGAAAATTCGAATTTCAACTTATAGATTTCAATTTATGTTTTTTTTAAAAGATCGTTGTGAACGTAGTTCGATAACCGTAATTGGAAATTGATTGAAATGGCCCTATAAAAGAATTACTAAAAACATAGGAAAATAATGATATATCATAATAAATGATTTTAAAGTGATTTGGATAATAAAAATGAAGTTTTGAATTATATTTTGATTTTTGTGTAACTTGTTGAATATGATAAAACAACGTTTTGGGAATTTAAGTTAAATGAACTAATGATTTTCAAATATTAATTAATTGGATTTGATTAAAATTAATCGTCGAGTATTTGATGTTAATTCTGTAGATAAGACTCATGCTATTCGAGGAATTTAAAAGGTGGATACACTATTATTCCGCTTATAGTAACTATTGAGTATGCCAAGGTTATATTTGGTATCGGCTGATATGATTTCACTCTAAATCTTATATTTTATATCAACTGATTTCGGGTTGTTGTGGATGATGTCTTGAATAACATCATCCTTAACCTCGCAACTTAGTTAATTGGGTTATCAGATACAATGTTGCTTTGAAAGATGTGTTTAAATAAATCCTTTGAGTAAGATGGAAGTTTTTCCAAATTTAATTAATCGAATTTGGATAGAAATTATCCTAATATTTGGTATTGATTTCTGTTGTTGTGTAGATGTTTACTATTTGAGGAATTTGGAAGATATTATTATCGTTATTACGCTTATAATATTCTTTGATTACGAGAAATGGTGTTGAATATAAGTTGATGTAAATTCTGAAGATTCTTCTATTTAATATCAAATTGGTTTGGGGTTAAAATGTTATTTCTGCCTGACTTGTGTAGATCTACCGATGTCGAGTTGGGTATTTTTATAAGTATTGATCTAATACCGGTTTGGGCCATTCAGGTTTTCACTTAGGGAATATTGAACTGGATTAGGATGATTCATGTTGATTAGTTCTACTGTTTTATTTGGGTTGTCATGAATGGTGTCTTGAATAACATCATTCTTTAACCCAGCTAAGTTAAATTTTGATTTGGAATCTAAAGAGAATTAAGATTTTGTAAAGGTTATGTGAAACAATACTTAATGATCTTGATTTAGAGATGAGTTTGAAAAAGAAAGTAAAGGAGTAGAGAGTTGATAAATCTTGATAAACAGTTAATGAAGATTATTAAGATTTTTGAAGAATCTTACATTTAATATCAATTGATTTTGGGTTTTCGTGAATGGTGTCTTCAAAAACATTGTTCTATAACCCAGTTAAAGATGAATTTATGTTTAGGATTTTAAAAGTTATAATCTTTGTTAAAATTAACCGAATCTTTATTTTAAGATTTATAACTTTGGAAGTTAAGCAAGATTATTAGTTTTAATGGGAAGTTTATGGAATTAATCTTTTAACCAAGATTTAATTAGAATATAGATTTGAAAAAGAAACCTTGATTAAAGTAAAACGAATCTTGGTTTATAGATTTAAAGAAATGGATTTTGGATTAACAAGTTTTCATGTTTGAAATTTGTTCAGAATAAGAAATGGGGAATTGTTTAAAAAGGTTTTAATTAAGCGTTCTGAGTGGAAAGAGACTTCGTTTTTCGAGAAGTCCGGGTTTAACCCATTTCGAATAATTATACAATGAATAGAGCAATTGAAGATACTAAAGATGGTGATTGAAGACCGGGGATATTCACATCGATTGGATTAATTGTTGATGTCTCGCTTAGGTTGTACACCTAATACCAGGTTATTAGTGGTAGTGATTCAGACGTACTTGGAGATTTTCTGGATTAGCAAGGACATATCTCCATTATTGGACGAGGAATAAGGTACCTTCTGTTTCATTCAGACCCTGAACAAACTTGTAAATGAATGTATGTGTGACATTTTACTTTATGACATAATAAATTGGTTTCTATTGATGGTATATGAGCTTGGTGGCAGAGGATCTATCCTCTTAGCAAAACACCCTCCTCTGGAACATATGGATTCAGAGGGTTATATATTGATAGATACCAATTATATGTTGTAAATTGACAGTGTGGCATGCTAAGTCATGCTGGTAGATAAATCAAAGCTTTTATTGTTAAGTAGCGCTTTGTGGAACTTGTAAATGAAGTACCGTAGAGTTACGGACCAATGTTTCCTTTGACAAAGTGATGCTATGGTATGGAAACCAGACAATTTACATATGCGGAGATGGATCGAGGTGCCTTGGATAATGGTTGGATACGAACGGGAGATGTTATGTTTGGTAGAAACCCAAACTACACCCGGAATAGGTGGACCAGCTCTACCGCTACAGAGATGGTAATAATCTATTGGTTCCCAAGAGATCCCGCTAGAGGTGTACCCGAATCAGTTAAGGAAGGTCCTTTGCCATGGTAATTGTTGGAATCCAACTTCTAATATGAGCTTTTACGGTTTTAGTTGCAATCTATGAATGTCGACATAATATATGGGTACCTACATCTGCTAAGATTTATATATTTATTTTGAAAAGGTTTTCAAAGATAGACGTTAATGATAATATCAAATGATTTTCGAGTATCAATCATATTTGTTATCATAAGGTAAAACTTGATCCTAATGGTGTGTGCTTGCATTGTGTGATGGGATGCCAGTCTTATGGTAGCTTCACTTTACAAAAAGAATTGCAGGTTTTTTTGACTTGTATTATAAGGGGAAACCCGTTCCATGTTATACGGCATGGTCTTATGATTCAACCAACTTTAAAATAAATGAACATAACTTTTTTTGATTTCACACCAGTACCATTACTGACCTGGAGTTTGTTGTTCTTCCAATTAAACTCTAGGTGCCCATATTTTCCGCATGAGCAACCTAGTAGTTTTGGTTTTCAGATATTTTATAGAGAAGGTGCTGGATTGAAGCTAGAGTTGTGTCCAGAACATTTTATTTCTTCCGTTGAACTTGGTAGTTTCCGCTATGTTTTTTCTGTTGTGCATGTATTTACTATTGTACTCTGATATATGCTGTAATCTGATGTAAAAGTTATTGTAATGATAATAGATAAGTTTTTTTTGTTTCTATTCCATTGTGTATAGTACCCATAACAATCTGTCTTGTTGAAAGGTTTAAGTCAGTTTAATTATTAGTTTGAACCGAGCAAAAAGGAGGGTCGTCACATTTTCTAATATATATTTTAACTTCAAATACTCTATTTTAATATATAGGAAAATAGTTTGTTTGAACTCAAGATTCTCCCGAATTTATTTGAACAATACATGCCTTGATTTGAAAATTTTAGTTTTCAATATTCATAGAGGCATGTCGATGAGGGTACCCCCTCACCCCCCCCCCCCCCATGTCGACATGGAACCCGTTGTATTTTAATTTCAAATTTTGAAAAGTTGTGTCTTTTGATTTCAAATCTTCTCTGAAAGGTTTTGACTTTTGGGAGACTATAAATATGTTGCCAAAAACGATTTTTTTCTACCAATTTTATTGTCTTCTTCCTTCTTTATCTTCTCTTAATTAAAGCTCATAATTTCATAAATTCTATGCTTATAGTTTGTCAAATTTCAAAGAGAATCACATCAATCTCTTTATAGTTTGATTTTCTACCATACTTTAAAAAAGATTCAAGTGCTACTCAAGAGTTATATATAGGGTTTTTGTAATCGAAGATTGCAAGATCAAGTTCTATGGAGTCTATCTACAAAAAATGATACCGAAAAGGTGGGGTCGTAGCCCATACCAATCGACTAGGTGTGGTCAAAGCTCATACAAATCGGTTGAGTGTGATTGCAGCTCGGAAATCAGTTGAGTCTCATTATACTCTGGAAACAAGCGGGCTATACCTCGTGGCTATGAAATCGAGGATTGTAATATGGATATTATTATTGAAAAGAAATCTACATCAACCCAGAGTTGTGTGGGACATGATGAAAGGTAATTCTGAACCAATATAAAATTCCGGTATGTTCTTTCATTTTTACTGCTTTTTATTTATTTTCATTTGCATCTGTGTTTGATTTTGTGATCATCTTATATCTGTGATTTGTATTTCATTATGTATAAAACAAAAAAATTCAAGAAATTTATAAAATCCATTAAACACTATTCACCCTCCTCTAGTATTTAGTTTGCCTTAAGATCTATAGCCCACATTTCCTAACAATAAAAATTAATACAAAAATGTTTTCCTATGATTATAAGATCAAAAATTAATTAAAATTAATCATGAAATGTTTATTGTTTTGTAAGTATGAGAAAAAAGAAAATAAGACAATTCAGGATGGAAAGCTAAATGCACATAACTTCGTTATTTACAGTATAGCTTTTTTATGGTGTAAATGAAATTAGCTTTAAAATGATTTAATTCTGGATTTAGGTGGTACAGTATAAAGCTATATTTGTAAGTTATAAAGTTATATTCATTTAGCTTTCTGAGCTGATTATTTTCATATGTTTATAGTAATATTAATCGACTAAAATAATTTTAAAACCGCATTTTTTTCTTTCAATTGTAAGGGTTATTTTTTATATTATAAATTAATTCAGTAATGATGAGAATTAAAGAGAACTTCATATCGCAAAACAGAATTTGGTATTTATCCTTAATTTAATTATTAAACTTAGTTGTCTTTGAATCTAATTTTTCTTTGAAACGTGTTATTAAAACTAAATACCCCAAGTTTAAATATATTTTCATTTATAACGGTTTCAAAATAAAAATGAAAAAATACATAAATATATAGATAACTGCTCAATTTATTTTTACTTCATATTTGTGAATTAAAAAATTAATACACGTGACTTTATATAAATTAATAATATGGAACTAATTCTAAATAAGAGACGCACTCGTGCATAAAAATTGCATCTTGGAAGATGCTTAGGAAGTCATACAAGAGTGCGCATTGCCTTGTAAACAACAATGAGTAAGGTCATTTCATATTTGCTATAATTAGATGAATGTTCACTTATTTATTAAAAAAAATATTTATTTGAGCAGCAAGTATAATATTTTTACCCATTTGAAAATAAAGTTTCTTTTTCAAACATTTGGCAGTAAATGGATGAAGATTCACTTTGTAAATCTTACCTCATTTTGAACTACTGCATATCCAATAGTTTTGAATTACTTGTCTGAATTTGTAATTAGAGGAGCGTTTCATTTCTAATAGTCCATTTTCCTATGAATTTTCAGAGAAAAATTTAGGAAATTGGTTCCAGATGCTAATTTAATAAACGATCAGAGATATGGCGTTGGTTAAATTAGGGTACAATGAAGGGCGCTGATTAAATCAATGTCCTATATCTGGGCATTGATTTATATCTAGGCCTAGGGATATGAGGGTGGAAATGAAAAATGACTGGTATGATGCTAGTTATATGTGCCTATCCTCAAGCGTCGAGTTAATCAACACCCTGTGATTGGAAGTTGATTAAATCAGTGTCCTGCAATAAGGCGATGACTTAAAAAGCGCCTTTTGGCTAGACGTTGATTTAATCAGCGCCCACTCAAGGACGCTGATTAAATCAGCATCTGTCTGTTGGTTCAGGCACTAAATATTCAACTGTAATATTATGATTTGTGATATTACGGTTCATAAACCATTGGACATGCTTCAAAACATGCCAAAGACCCATTTGTGGAATAAAATAAAGGAGTAAAATTCGATTATATTGTCTGTCTTAACTTCATTTCCATCATTATTTTTGTGTTAATTCATCCTTTTAGTAAAATATAACAATTAGGTAACTATATAATTAAGACTATATCTTACTGACTGAAACAAATAAAGTGAACCGAAGACAGTGAAAGTGGTGATAGAGATATTTAGTTATAAAGCCTTTAATGGTTAATTGTTATTATTAAACATCGAGTATAAGACTCATCTGTAAGAGAAGTCCATGCATCTTTTGTTATGTGTTAAAATTAATATATTTATGATGAAGGAATATTTGATTATTGGATTAATTTGCGCAAGCCATGGAATACCAATGAATGTATTACTAAAAGGGTACTTTTGGGACATGTCCTTTTTAAGGTTGAAAATACACGAAAAGTCCTTCATTATATTTCAGTGTAAATTAGATCTCTGTTTTTATCCTTGATTTTTGTAGACATATCAGTTACATTTCATAAAAGTTGCTGACATATCAGCAACTTTTCTGTACATGGTATAAAAGTTGCTGACATATCAGCTATTATTTACAAAATCTGCTGACATTTCAGCAATAATTTTTCACTTTTCTGCACATTATAAAAGTTGCTGACATATCAATAGTTATTTATAAAAGTTGCTGACATATCAATAGTTATATATAAAAGTTGCTAACATTTCAGCAATAATTTTTCCTTTGTTTCTGGAAAACAAAGGCGCATTTCCAATGAAATTTTACTAGCAAAAGTTGCTAACATATTAGAAATTATTTATAAAATTTGTTGAAATATTGGCAATAATTTTCTTTGTTTCTAGAAAATAGGGACCAGATTTACAATGGAACTTTGACGGGGACTGGCTTTACAATATATAAATATAATAGGGATGTCACCCTAATTTTTACTTACCTATAATATCATCAATAATTTGCTAAAGGCTATACCAAGCTAAGTAATTTCTGTTGACCAGTGCACTACTAGGTTGTGCCTTATATGATCTTTTACCCTTATCATTTTATTTGAGGAAATTGATATGTTATATAAATGAGTGAAATGTTGTAAAACTGTGGGTTGATATCAATCCAACATGTCGTATTGCTTTCTTTGAAGAACATTTTCTTCTATTTCAAACCACAATGGTTTTTTCAAAAATACTTTCATTCAAGGTAAAGTAAAGTAAGTTTGTGCAAGTTAGATTACTTACACAAATAAAAAGAACAATTGGGATGATTAAATGATGCGTGTAGGGATGGGCACGGTTGGTTAACCGAACAGATCTGTAAGGACCTACATTCTACGTATCGGAGGATCGTAGAATATTTATTTTATTTTCATACAAAGTCATATAGTCGTGTAACTTTGGAAAACGACTATTGGGATCATTTACCACATTCACGATTTTTGCCGAATTTTAAATGACAGTTTTTTCCCTGGATATTCTTATTTCGCCTATAACTGTTAACTGCTAAGGAGATATGACCTTAAACGACTTCAATTGGATTTAGATGATGGTTATCCATTCCGTAGAGTGGTCACATTAATCAGACGAACTTACCATTTGGGAGATATGACTAAAATAAGATTTAAAGATGGAAAAACAGCTTAATTGAGCTTAATTAAGTGATTAGCAGCTTGATCCATAATCCATTTCAGGAATAGGGTTATGGGAGGGCTGAAAGGAGTTGGAGAATCATCTCCTTTCATTTTTCAAGCCGCCACAAACCTTTCTCTAACCTTAGTCTTGGCATCCATCTTCCAAATCTCTCTAATCACTTTTTAATCACTAATTGATCAAGTTTACATCAAATCAAGTCGGATTAACACCAAATTAGAGTTAGAGCTGCTGTACTACATTGGAATCCGAGCCAAATCAGTAAAGGTTTCATATCTAACATTTATTTTTGGCTAAGATGAGTGATTTACATGTTTATACACTAATTATGGCTAATTATTTTTTGAACTATTATGATATATAAACCTTGGTAATGGAGGCATCGACATCCCCTCTTTCTTCCTCATCCGCCCCCTCTGCCTTCGAATCCGATTTCCCTCCTCTTCCAACGTGTCCTTCTCCTTCTAATCCTCCAGATCCTCCACCTCCCTCTATTAATCCATCACTGCAGCAACCAAATCATCCTGTTATCAGTTTGGAGAATCCACTGAAAGCTTCGTATCCCTCTTTTTTTAAATCTGATTACGCCTCTTTATTCAAATCATATCCACATAATGCTTGTGAATATCATCCTCGTCAGTTCGATATTCCTAGGGACCGATCTAAGCGTCTGATTCCAGATCTGGTCAAAGCAGAAGGGATCAAATATTGGAGTAGCTATCTGGTTGGCTTTTTTCTAGATGGTACACTTTCTTTCATGTTGTTTCAAATTTTTAAGGAGTCGCTGGAAATTATTAGGGAGTGTAGACATCAAATCGGATGGTTATGTGTTCGTCTTTAATTTTTCTAATGAGTCTGATTGAGAAAAAAAATCCTTCATGTCGATCCTTTGTTTATTCATGGTAGGATGTTCATCATCTCTGTTTAGGATCCTTCTATAAGTAGTTCATTAAATCAAATTAGGAAAGTTCCTGTGTAGAACCAGTTATATCGAATATCTATCATTCTATGGACCTTAATTGGTATTAATTGGCTTGTGAATCATATTGGTCGGTTAATTTGTTATGATATGAGTACAGAAAGACTGAATAGGTTTAGATATGCAAAGGCTCTAGTTGAGGTTTCTCCCAATTATGATCTTCCTGAATCTATAATAATTGATGATTTGGATGATAAGTGTCCATCTGTGAAGGTTGCTTATGACTGGAAGCCTAAAATATGTTCTACTTGTAAGGTCTTCGGACATGACAAATTATATTGTGAAGAAAATTTAAATAATAAAATGGAAAGTGATAATCAGTTTAATGAGGATGTAGGGGAGCATCATGTAAATGATTTTGAAGATTCTGGTAGACAAAAGCATATACATACTACTGTAAATAACAATTCATGGACATATGTACAACCTAAAACTAAGAAGGATGGAGAATGAAAGATGGTGGTGTTGATAATGAGTGAAACGCCCCACCTCCGTTAAGGTCACTCACAAAGGGAATGCCTTAATATTGGTGGATGTTTATAAGTAAAAGCCACAGATAAACTCAAGACATATATAAATACACATATTTTAAACAGCGGAAACCAACAGACTTTTATTTCATCAATACGTGTTCAAAACAAAACATTCCATAATTGTCTCAAAATACTTCCATCATTACAACCTCATAACTGTCTTGATTATTAAAATAGCATAAAACATAAATAAAGTGACAAAAATCACCATAGTGATATCCAAAGCCATAGTCCGAGCAAAAGAGACCCAAATCATACATCTACGTTCTTGGAGCTTGTACAGAGCCTGACTGAGCTGAGCTGTTTCCTCCCTGTGGACCTGGGGGGGAATGGAAGAAAAGAAGACGAAAAGAAAATAAGGTCAGACATAAAGCCTGAGTAAATCTAGTAACTCTTCAGTATGTGAATAAGAAAAGGGCATGATAGATATATACTGAAAATAGGAAAGTGTCACAAGCTAAGGAAGTGTCGAATGTACTATCGCACCCACACTATATCTCTGCATCTACTTGAGTTTATTCGAACTGGCACCCCATGGTGAGGGTGAAGTGATCCCCAACTATATTTAAAGATCAGCTCCTATTCGCGTTAACATGTGTCATACGGCCCCCCAGAATTATAGATACCTATGCTGGTCCCACCATAGGGTGTATCAAGACCCATGGTGGCGGCCCCGACACAAATTCTAGAAGGCATAGGTTATACTACCGGTGTCCCCAGTGCCCTGGTTGTCTACTTCGGAGTGTGTGCACGCCTACACCCCGTTAGACCTGCACTGTGCACCCACCGCCGTCGTTTGACCGCTTACAATCAGCCCAGTAATCGTGCCCCACCCTGCCTAGTTTCAGGGTACCATTGATACCTAACTTGGGTTACTGCTGAAACGGGTCCCTCGTTACCAGGATTTTCTAGTCAAACATGTTAGGTGATTAAGTGTCTGTATTTACCTAACCCCACCCATCAATGTTGAATTTGGTTAAGTGTTACAGTTGACTTAACCCTACCATCTGTCCTTAGCCTCTTAGGAGCACCTAACCACTCACATTAGACAGGTATTGCTACGGTTACTGGAAATGTCGGTCGGTTCCGGGCAGGTTTACACCGTAACTCAGTCTAACCTTGGGTCATTATTGGGCTCGATGCTTAACCACCCACATTGGATAGGTATTGTTGTGACTACTGGACAGTCGGGCGGTTCCGGGCAGGTTTACATCACAACTCAATCCAACCTCGGGTTAAGCATATCGTGTTTTCTAAATTTACATATTTTATTACTTCTCAATTATATATGTAAATGTCATATCTTTTATTTTTGGGTATAACAATTCATACCGCTTTAAATGTCATTGTCGTTGGCATGTGCCAAACATGCCAACATATATTTTCAATGTTTTACACCCAACGTTGTTACCCCCGTTTGTAACGTTCGCAACATTATAACAAATGTAGGGCTCGACACAATTCGGCCCAACTTTATAAACGTGAGAAAAAGGGGAAAATCAATAACATGTAATATTTTACAACATATAAGGGTGTGTGGCGCATGAACTTGCAATTTAGCGATTCAACTAACATATAATATGAGTCATGTGAACTTGCATTCAAATCAATGTACAACTAAGTAGGTGACATATGAAATGGCATAGTTTAGGCTTACACAACATGTGTTTAAATATGTTTAACTTGGCATAATGTCAAACACAAAACTAGCATGATGTATATTCACCAAAAGGTCCAATTATAACATTTAATCACATAGCCTATTTCAACATGAACTTGCATAGTTTTTGAAACCTAAACGATAATTAACATAGATCCAATTACACTTGCAAATAAACATGAACTTGCATAGTTTATGAAACACAAACGATACTTAACATAGATCCAATTATACTTGCAAATAAACATGGAAGTGATATCATAGGTTTTGGGTCATGTAGGCATAAAAAGGTTTCAAGTCTAAATCATGTTTACATAAGCCTTAATTTAGACTTAGTGAATGTATAAGGTCCATGTCATAGGCATAAACAAAAAGGGATCAATTTCTAGTTTTTGCCACAAACTTACAAGTGCCATTGTTTTCATATACAATTGTTCAATAGGCTTGCATCAATCAATTTATGCCACAAACATCAATACACAAGTCATGATAGAACTATCACAATACATAGAATTTATACAATACAATAACACAATTCTATTTTCATTTACATCGAATCACATCCCAATTTTTATTCATATTCTGAAAGGTCACTATACTTACAACGAATGCAGAATCTTGAATTCCGGATTCTGAATTCTGAAATTGAGATGCGTTCCTTTGGGTAGACTAACGTTGCGTTGATAAATTTGATTAAACTATAATCTTCTTCTTAATTTGATTCGTCTCTAGGCTTTTCTCTTGACGGCTATGTTCAATTCCTCCATAGCAGCATGACGGCTCCTTTCTCATTTTTTTGTGTGAATTTTCAGTTGAGACTTAGGGTGTGTTTATAGATTTTTAAGTTATTTTGAGCCATCGGATGAAGACAGGAGGAATATAGACCATTCAAAGTTCAAAGAGCCAATCATTAGGTGACACGTCAGACCTAGTGACACACAGAGCCACAGAAATTCGAGCTAGAGCCAGACCTGGCCAGCCAGATCGACCAGGCAGGTCGACACCCAGGTCGACACTATGGTCGACCTGGGGGGGACCAAGTCGACACTATGGTCGACCTGGGGTGACCAGGTCGACACTATGGTCAACCTGGGGTGACCAGGTCGACACCATGGTCGACCCTATGGTCGACCTGGTCTCTGGGCGGGAATTTTCCCGCCCAGCCCAGTTTGAACCTGAAATTCAAACTTTGAAATTTAAACTGAGCTGTTTAAATTTAAATTTGATTTTGAAACTTCCGAAGGCCATAACTCCTTCATACGGAGTCCGATTCGCGCAAACTCGGACTCTATCTCAAGCAGAATTCCGAGACGAACGCAATGCCGTAACCCATTTCCTTTAATTCTTTCATTTAGAATTAATTATATTTTAATTTGTGAAGTTTAGCGTTATAGAATTCACGGGGTGTTACATTCTCCCCCCCCCCCCCCACTTAAAAGGATTTCGTCCCCAAAATCTTCAAGTTAGGAAGAATGTATATCCTACCATCCAACAGTCCATTTACTCAACCAACAAACACAGGCATCCACTGTCCTTAAAAGACTTCTAATGCTTCATGATCATATGCATAGTGTGTGTATATGTCCTTATCTAATACAGAAATCAGGCGGTCTACTAATTCAGTTGACCTCCTTAATGCGAATCATGTAAGTGTCATAAATCCATTATGTATGCAAATTTTCCTACTCATAATTCTATATGAGTGCACAACTATTCATACAAATGCGACAACCATATGACATCATATCAAGTTTCAACCATATACAAATGAGAATACATATATATGCATATGCAATATGAAGTGACTGAGCCGATCTATAACCTAGGGTGTGTGTGTATATGCATCCACGAGCAACCACTAGCAATCACTAGCAACCATTTGCAGCCATCATCCATAACATGTTTTCAAATACATGTTTGCATCCATTTGTTTTTTACCTAAGGAGTTAGGAAAAGGACCGAGGAGATATACCTAAAAAGATAGATAAAGCATAACTTAAGGAAAAAGAGAGATCAAAGATGTACCCTCAAAAAGAAGAGGGTAGGCAGCGCGTATTTTGTCCTCAGTTTCCCAAGTCGCGTCTTCCTCGGCGTCGCTCCACTGAACTTTAACGAGTTTGACTTCGCGGTTGCGTAGTTTTTAACTTTAGTTCCTAAGATGTGGGTTGGAACTTTCCTCACAGTTGCTTCACGTTCCACTTTGGCTTCTTCTAGAATGCTAGGTTCCACCACTTCCGCAGACTCATGCAAACACTTCCGGAGGTGAGAAACATGAAAGACGTTGTGAACTCCGGCCAGTCTCTCGGGTAGCTCTAATCTATAGGCCATCTTCCCAATCTTCTCGATGATAGGAAACGATCTTACAAATCTTGGTGCTAGCTTTCCTGCGGATCAAAAACGAACGACGTTTAAGGAAAACGATGTCCCCAACCTCAAACTCAAGGTCGGTCCTTCTCTTGTCGGCGTAGGATTTTTGTCGGTCTTGGGCAGTCTTCATCCTCCTTCGTATCAGGTCCACTTTCTCTGAAGTATCTTGAATCATGTCTGGCCCAAGTATAAGTTATCTGTAGACTCCCACCAACAAGTTGGTGATTTGCACGGTCTTCCATACAAGGCTTCGAAGGGCGCCATACCGATGGTAGCTTGGTAGCTGTTGTTGTAGGCAAATTCCACTAAAGGAAGGTGGTCCTCCCAAGTCCCTCCAAAGTCAAGAACGCAAAGCCTCAAAAGATCCTCTAAAACTCTATTCACCCTTTCCGTCTGGCCATCGGTTTGGGGGTGATAGGTCGTGCTCAAACATAACTGTGTGCCTACAGCTTCTTGCAGACTCCGCCAAAACTCGCTTGTGAAGATAGGGTCTCGGTCACTAACAATGCTGGAGGGTATCCCATGGAGTTGAACTATTTCCTTTAGATAAAGAGATGCTAGAGATGAGGCAGTCCTTTTACTTTTGATAGGTATGAAGTGGGCGCTTTTAGTAAGCCTATCCACTATTACCCAAATGCTAGGTTGCCTCTTCTCGACCTAGGCAGTCCATCAATGAAGTTCATTGAAATGCTCTCCCACTTCCACTGTGGAACCTCTAAAGGATGAAGTAGTCATCCAGGCTTCTTCTGTTCCGCCTTGACCCGTTGGCAGGTCATGCACTTAGAAACGAAATCTGCCACGTCTTGTTTCATGCCGCTCCAAAAGAAAGTCCTTTTTATACCCTTGTACATCTTATCACCGCCAGGGTGTATGGTCACTTGGAATAATGCACTTCCTCGAGAACCTTCTTTGTTAACTCCCTTGCTTGTGGGACGCATAATCTTCCAACTCGCCTCAGCCAACCCTTATCATTGATAGCGTACCTACTGAGGTGACTAGAAGTCTCACCCCTAATAAGTTTATCAATCACATCAACAAGATGAGGGTCTTCATGTTGTGCAGCCCCTATTGAGTCCAAGAGAGTAGGGCGTACTTCGAGAGATGCCAGCAAACCTGGTACAAAATCTGAGGAGGGCCTAAAGTTAAAACTGGCTATATACTCCAAGCTTTGCCTCTCCACGAAGAGTGGGCTTAAGGTCAGTTTCTTTCGGCTCAAAGCGTCTGCTACTACGTTGCCTTTTTCGGGAGTATAGGAAATTTCAAAGTCGTACGAGGCAAGAAACTCCATCCATCTTTGCTGCCTCAAGTTAAGATCCTTCTGCGAGAAGAGATATTTCAACGATTTATGGTCAGTGTATAATTCGAACTTCTCACCTAGGAGATAATGGTGCCATGACTTAAGCGCAAAGACGATGGCGGCTAACTCAAGATCGTGGGTTGGGTAGTTCTTTTCATGAACTTTCAATTGTCTTCCGCCACAAGCTACCACCCTTCCTTCTTGCATTAGAACAGCGCCTAGTCCCATTCCACATGCATCCGTGTATACTGTGAACATTTTGCTTCCATCTGGCAAAGTCAGAACTAGGGCTGTTGTGAGAGCCCTTTTTAATCTTTGGAAAGCAAACTCGCAGTACAAATCCCAAGTGAACGGCAGATTCTTCTTTGTTAGCCTTGTGAGTGGGGCTGACATTTTTGCGAAATCCCAAATAAATTTTTGGTAAAAACCGGCTAGCCCAAGAAAGCTTCGAAATTCGGTTGCATTTCTTGGTGTCTTCCAATCTTGTACTGCCACCACTTTCGCGGGGTCCACGGCCAACCCATCTTTGGACACTATATGCCCTAGAAATCTTACTTCTTTTCTCCAGAAGTGACACTTGGAGAATTTAGCTTTTAGTTGATGGGCTCGGAGAGTTTCCATGATTTCTTTCAGATGCTGAGCATGCTCTTCCTCATTCTTTGAGAAGATTAAGATATCATCTACGAAGACAACCATAAATTTGTTGAGTAATTCTCTGAACACCCTACTCATTAGGTCTACGAAATAAGCGGGTGCGTTTGTCAAGCCGAAAGGCATGACAAGCCACTCGAAGAAACCGTCTGGGGTTCTGAACGCTATTTTATCAATGCTATCTTCAGCTACTCTTTGCTGATAGAACCCAGTTTCCAGATCAAGCTGGGAGAAGATCGTCGCACCGACAAGCTGATCAAACAAATCGGCGATTCGAGGAAGAGGGTGCCTATTTTCTTGGTCAATTTGTTTTACTCCCTATAGTCGACGCAAAGGCGATGCGAACCGTTCGCTTTGGTTGCGAACACCACTGGAGCACCCCATTCTGAAATGCTCCATCTAATGAACCCCTTTTCGAGAAGTTCTTTAACCTGCTTACTGAGCTCCTTTCTCTCCTTTGGGGCCATGTGTCTAATAGGTAAGGCTACAGGCTTTGCGTTATCCACAAGATATATGCGGAAGTCTATTTCCCGCCTCGGAGGTAAGCCTTTCACCTCCTCAAAGACATCCGGATATTCCCGGACTACTCAAACTGATCGCAAATTATCATCAGAAGCATCAAGCGACTCTAGATAACTAAGCATAACAACATTCAAGGGATTACAAGAAATTTCTATAGTGTTACCAAGCCGAGTTATGAGTAACTACTTTTTTCTCACCATCAAGAATGGCACTATTACTGGATAACCAGTCCATGCCTAAGATCAAACCATATCCCGAGAAACCTAAGACAAAGGCATCACAACTAAACTCAACGTTGAGAATAGAGATTTTCAAACCCAAACAAACCATTGACAAGTAAGCGGAGCCCCCAATTGGATTTGAAACTACTAAGGGATCTTCTACCATACTAGTGTCTAGATGCAGAGATTCTACTAAGGCAAATGAAATAAAAGAGTGTGATGCGCCAGAGTCAAAAAGTGTTCGAACTGGATGATCATAAAGGTAGACTACACTTTCTATAGAAATATCACTACCTCGTTCGTGCTGAGGCGCCACTAGCGCATGAACCTGCCCCCTGAAGTGGATCCGGCTTTCTGTCCCTGCCCTTTCTTCTTTGGGCAATCCTTAGCTTGGTGCCCAGTCTCTCCACAATGAAAGCAACCACCCATCTTCGCCTTTCTTTTCCGGCAGTCTTTTGATATATGGCCCACAATGCCACAGAAATTGCACCTTCTCTTCTCACTGGGCTTATTGTTCTTCCCTCCTTTCTTGAAGTCGGTTTGCTTTACTTGTAGACCCTCTTTCTTGTCTTCCACCTTTGTTTCTTTCTTGCCGTGGTCTTCCTCGTGTAGCAACGCCATGTCCACCAAGCTTTCATAAGTCGCTCCCATGGATACATGGGTCATGGCAAGGCTGTGTAGAGGCTCATTCAAACCCTTGACGAAGCGAAGTGCCTTCTTGTGTTGGGTGTTTACTAAGTCTAACCCAAATCTGGCCAGCTGATTAAAATGATTAACATATTTCCTGATCGTCATGCTCCCATGTTTCAGAGTTTGGAACTTCTCCATTTGCAGGCTTCTTTTAGCTTGGGAGAGAAATTTCATTTCAAACCTTGTCCTGAAATCTTCCCATGTTTCCACCGCCCTATGAGCATTGGTAACTTCCCACCAGTAGGAAGCTTCATCCTTAAGCAACCATACCGCTAGTTGTATCTTTTGCCTGTCATCAACCCCGAAGATGACAAACAGATCCTTAGTCTCCATTAGCCAGTTTTTTGCCCCTACAAAGGATTCTGTCCCATAAAAGTCTTTTCCACTCATTGCCTTGAAGTCCCTACATGTTTTTGCGAAGACATTTCCACGAGGAGGAGGAGGAGGAACCGCGGCCACTGGAGGAGGGATGCCTGTTGGGCCCGTGCCATTGGCCCTTGCTTCTACGTACCTCCTAAACCAGCCGGGAATCGGCACTCCTTCAGGGAGGTTAAGGTCTCCAGACATGCTGAAACAGAAAGGAAAATTTCAAAACGAAGGATAGAGAGAGATAGATAGGGCACATGGCTTTGGGGGATTTTGTCTTTTATAAATATAACACTTCTTTCTTGAAAAATGCTTCTTTAAACTTTCTTTTTGAAAACAGTTTCAAAAACTTTTATGTTGTCTGGTAAACCTATGCTCTGATACCACCTGAAACACCACAACTCCGTTAAGGTCACTCACAAAGGGAATGCCTTAATTTTGGTGGAGGTTTATAAGTAAAGGCCACAGATAAACTCCAGACAGATATAAATACATATATTTTAAACAGTTGAAACCAACAGACTTTTATTTCATCAATACGTGTTCAAAACAAAACATTCCATAATTGTCTCAAAATACTTCTATCATTACAACCTCATAACTATCTTGATTATTAAAGAAGCATAAAACAAAAATAAAGTGACAAAAATCCCCATAGTGATATCCAAAGCCATAGTCCGAGCAAAAGAGACCCAAATCATACATTTACGTTCTTGGAGCTTGTACAGAGCCTGACTGAGCTGAGCTGTTTCCTCCCTGTGGACCTGGGGGGGAACGAAAGAAAAGAAGACGAAAAGAAAATAGGATCAGACATAAAGCCTGAGTAAATCTAGTAACTCTTCAGTATGTGAATAAGAAAAGGGCATGATAGATATATACTGAAAATAGGAAAGTGTCACAAGCTAAGGAAGTGTCGAATGTACTATCGCACCCACACTATATCTCTGTATCTACTTGATTTTATTCGAACTGGCACCCCATGGTGAGGGTGAAGTGATCCCCAACTTTATTTAAAGATCGGCTCCTACTCGCGTTAACATTTGTCATACGGCCCCAAAGAACTGTAGATACTGTTAGACCAAAAATTGGGCCTAACACCCAAATGCAGATCACAGAATGCAGAAAAAAGTAAATAAAGAGGAGACACACAAGGTTTTTATAGTGGTTCGGCTGTAGATGTAGCCTACGTCCACTTTATAATATTATTGTTATACTGATAGATTACAAGAATCAGTTATATGTAGACACACAATCCGTGTGTTAATTGTATTGAAAAGATAAGAATTTGAATGTATGAAGGTGCAAAGTCCTTGCACTTTAGTAATGGTGGAAGCAATGAAGAAGAATGGCCAAAAGATCCTTGAAAATGCCTTCAAATGGTGTATTTATAGCTGTTTCCTGAAGGCGGTTCATGGGACACATGGCACGCATCCCAAAAATCTCGAAATGTGGTGGAAAACGTCCAGACATCATCTCCAAATCGTCATGTGACATGTGTAATTAGATCCATGCAAGTTGGAGTGAAAATAACCTTGAGAATAGGTCAGAACAAGCTGCACAGGAGCAGGTGCGGGGATCGGATCGTGGTGGGGTACGTGGCACGCGATCCAGGGTAATAGGAGCAAGACGTGGCATGAGAATAGGTCAAAACAGGGAGCGTATCTGCAGGTCGTAAGTTCGGATCGCGATCATGGAGTCGGATCGTGGTCATGGGTCGGATCGTGGTCATGGGTCGGATCGTGATATGGCTATCACGAGTCAAGTCTGGTCGTGAGCAGCATAGTGAAGCTGGAGTGAAATGCTGGCGATCGGGTCGGATCGTCAGATGTACCACGGACGGTTCGTGGTCTGAGGAGGGCGATCCGATGAGGGGCGATCCGATGAGGGGTGATCCGAGGGTGCGTGATCCATACTTCGATCGTGTGCTGCTTCGTTGCTTTATCCAGGAAATTGCCAGTTTACACCGTTTACGGAAACGGGCATAACTTTCAAACCGTAAGTCCGATTGAGCCAAACCGAAGCTCAAACTGAAGCTAACTCAGAGATCTACAAAATTTATAGTGCTTAGCTCCGTAATCGCTGTTTTCGGGCCCAAAAGAGGTCGTCTGATAGGAGTTTCGGGCCTGTTTATGTTGAGGATGTGATTTTGACCAAATCTCTCAATGTCTTCTGACGTCCTTTCCATCGCTCGAGCATGTTATCATTCAGGAATTCCATATGTGACGGCTTTTGCCAAAAAATGTGTCAACACGTTTGCCCCCCAGAACATATCTTGCTGGTTGAAGGAAGATGTGTTCTGGATAATCTGAAAAATCCAAATTCAGAATGCGACGATCACGCCGGATCGTATTAAGGCCAGGAGTTTGTACGTGCAAGAAGATAAAACAAATAATGCAAGAATATTTCCTAGATGGCCTTACCGGAGTAAGCCATCTGAGAAGATGTTAGAGGGGTTCCAAGGCGGCCTTACCGGAGTAAGACGACCAAGGAAAAGCAACGAAGGTTCCAAGACGGCCTTACCGGAGTAAGACGAACAAGGAAGTGCCATGAAAGTTCCAAGACGGCCTTACTGGAGTAAGACGACCAAGGAAAAGCACACGAAGGTTCCAAGACGGCCTTACCGGAGTAAGACGACCAAGGAAATGCCATGAAAGTTCCAAGACGGCCTTACCGGAGTAAGACGACCAAGGAAACGCACATGAATGCTCCAAGACGGCCTTACCGGAGTAAGACGACCAAGGAAATGCACATGAAGATTTGTTTATACTGTACAGATCCAGTTGGGAGCCGGAGCTCATGTTTGTACTGGACGGATCCAGTTGGGAGCCGGAGCTCAATGCTTATTGCTAATTCATGAAAATGCAGCAGTCGTCTGCCGGACACGGCTGGAGACCACGAGTAGGTTTCGTGCGTGTGGGCTGATGTGACAGCTCTTATTACATGCAGGGAAAACAAAGGAGGGCGAGAAATCGCCTAAAAACATGAACTGTGAACCGGAGTTCAGCAAACTGAAGAGATCCGCCGAGTGGGATCAGCGAATGATAATCCCGCGATTGCTCGATCCAGGATCGTTCCCTCTCTGGGGAATAGGTGGTGGCAACGCAGGTGTAGGCATTGTTGGTCGAGTGACATATTCGGGTAGCTCTCCTCGTCTGACCCGATCCTCAATAAGATCTCGCATATGTCTGCAGTCATCAGTGTTGTGACCGTCTATGTCATGAAATATGCAATGTCTGCCAGAATTGCGTTGTGCTAGTGTGGACTCCCTCTTGGGAGGTCTTGGATAGGAGGCAGCACCTCCTGTATCCATGTATATGTTGCTCAGAGTATCATTCAGTTCAGTGTATTTGTCGTATCTGGACCCTCTCCGGGGTGGAGCATTACGATCATTTGTAGCAGGGGTCTTTCCTTTACCCTTGTCATTGCCTTTTCCAGGATTGGGCGGTTCTCCATCCCCGAGCATGTTGACTTCGAGGGTTTTCTTCTCGGAAGTTGCATCTTCTTCCCGTAGAAATCTATCTGCTTCAAGGTAGAATTCGCCGAGATTTCGTGGTGGATCTCGGTACAAAGATTTCTTGAATTCCGTGTTATCCAGAACGCCGGATACCGCAGCCATCAGTACCATCGATTGCTCAGGGCGATCCACTGATGCTGCTGCAACGTTGAATCTTTCCAGGAAAGAACGCAGAGTTTCTCTGGGCCTCTGCTTGATTGTAGTGAGTGACATGACATTCTTGGGTCGAGCGATGTGGACCCGAAACTGTTCAAGGAAGCGTGCGACCAACATGTTCCAACAGCTGATCGATTCTGTTTCCAACTGCCGAATCCACATGGCTGCTATATCAGTCAGAAAGAGGAGAAAACATTTAGCCATGACGTTTTCCGATGCCGATTGAACTTCCATATGCCGTTTGTAACGCATGAGATGCACGGTAGGATCTGTCCTGCCGTTGTAAGGTTCCAGTTGTGGAAGTTTGAAATCTGGCGGATTGTGGGAGTTTCTGATTTCTTGAGTGAACGGATTGTGATTAACGTCGTCCACGTCATTCTGATAGGTGCAGCCTCTCGAGAGGCGTTGAATGAGATCAGCAAGTCGATTGCCCTCAAAAAGCTGTTGTAAACTACCAAAATCAGAGCTGGTGCCCCCAGCGTTGAATGCAGGAGAAGATGGAAGTTGGTGAGCTATCGCCTGGGGATCGCGGCTCGCGGATCGTGGATCGAGGGGAGCGACCCGACCTGGTTCGAGGGTGACGGTTCGTGAGGTAGGTTCATGAAGTCCAGCTCGTGAGGCCGGATCGTGGAGTAGGGGGGCGATCCGACTGGGTCCAGGAGGTAGGTCACGAACTAGTTGTTGTTGAGCAGGCGGGAGCGAGTTGTTGGGATTGGTTCGTGAGCCTAGTAGTGCTCCACTATCCGGGTCGCGGTGCAGAGGTGTATCACGAGACGAGTTCTGCTGTTGAATGGGGGGGGGGTTGCCCCCGAGTCCGGGTGATACTCGAGCCGCGTCAATGGCTTCGTTTCCAGTGATTTGGGCGTTGCTCGGCCTTCCATCCATCCGAGCGAAGAATTGGTTGATCATTTCCTGTTGTTTCTGGAGGAGATCGTCCTGCCTTGCCATCTGGGTCCTCAATTCAGTGAGAACTCCATCCATCTCGTCTCTAGTTAGGTATGCTGATGGGTCTTCATGAGAGGAAGCTTCCTGGCTTGCCTCGTTCCTTGTGCCTTCAGCATCAGCATCATCGGCATGAGAAGAAGTTCCAGTCTTCTTCCTTTTGTTCGCCATTGAGTTTCCTTTCAAGCTAGAAGTTGAAGTTTTTGTGTGCCCCCCTACCTGGCGAGCCAAAATGTTAGACCAAAAATTGGGCCTAACACCCAAATGCAGATCACAGATCACAGAATGCAGAAAAAAGTAAATAAAGAGGAGACACACAAGGTTTTTATAGTGGTTCGGCTGTAGATGTAGCCTACGTCCACTTTATAATCTTATTGTTATACTGATAGATTACAAGAATCAGTTATATGTAGACACACAATCCGTGTGTTAATTGTATTGAAAAGATAAGAATTTGAATGTATGAAGGTGCAAAGTCCTTGCATTTTAGTAATGGTGGAAGCAATGAAGAAGAATGGCAAAAGATCCTTGAAAATGCCTTCAAATGGTGTATTTATAGCTGTTTCCTGAAGGCGGTTCATGGGACACATGGCACGCATCCCAAAAATCTCGAAATGTGGTGGAAAACGTCCAGACATCATCTCCAAATCGTCATGTGACATGTGTAATTAGATCCATGCAAGTTGGAGTGAAAATAGCCTTGAGAATAGGTCAGAACAAGCTGCACAGGAGCAGGTGCGGGGATCGGATCGTGGTGGGGTACGTGGCACGCGATCCAGGGTAATAGGAGCAAGACGTGGAATGAGAATAGGTCAAAATAGGGAGCGTATCTGCAGGTCGGAAGTTCGGATCACGATCATGGGGTCGGATCGTGGTCATGGGTCGGATCGTGATATGGCTATCACGAGTCGAGTCTGGTCGTGAGCAGCATAGTGAAGCTGGAGTGAAATGCTGGCGATCGGGTCGGATCGTCAGATGTACCACGGACGGTTCGTGGTCTGAGGAGGGCGATCCGATGAGGGGCGATCCGAGGGTGCGTGATCCATACTTCGATCGTGTGCTGCTTCGTTGCTTTATCCAGGAAATTGCCAGTTTACTCCGGTTTACGGAAACAGGCATAACTTTCAAACCGTAAGTCCGATTGAGCCAAACTGAAGCTCAAACTGAAGCTAACTCAGAGATCTACAAAAGTTACAGAGC
The DNA here is from genome assembly GCA_030737875.1 of Allium sativum. Taxonomy (NCBI): domain Eukaryota; kingdom Viridiplantae; phylum Streptophyta; class Magnoliopsida; order Asparagales; family Amaryllidaceae; genus Allium; species Allium sativum. The sequence continues at coordinate 85,201,028 of CM060914.1, forward strand.
TTAGCTTTGTAATCGCTGTTTTCGGGCCCAAAAGAGGTCGTCTGATAGGAGTTTCGGGCCTGTTTATGTTAAGGATGTGATTTTGACCAAATGTCTCAATGTCTTCTGACGTCCTTTCCATCGCTCGAGCATGTTAACATTCAGGAATTCCATGTGTGACGGCTTTTGCCAGAAAATGTGTCAACAGATACCTATGATGGTCCCACCATGGGGTGTATCAAGACCCATGGTGGCGGCCCCGACACAAATTCTAGAAGGCATAGGTTATACTACTGGTGCCCCCAGTGCCCTGGTTGTCTGCTCCGGAGTGTGTGCATGCCCGCACCCCGTTAGACCTACACTGTGCACCCACCGCCGTTGTTTGACCGCTTAAAATCAGCCTAGTAATTGTTCCCCAGCCTGCCTAGTTTCAGGGTACCGTTGATACCTAACTTGGGTTACTGCTGAAACGGGTCCCTCGTTACCAGGATTTTCTAGTCAAACACGTTAAGTGGTTAAGTGTCTATATTTACCTAACCCCACCCATCAATGTTGAATTTGGTTAAGTGTTATAGTTGACTTAACCCTACCATATGTCCTTAGCCTCTTAGGAGCACCTAACCACTCACATTAGACAGGTATTGCTATGGTTACTGGATATGCCGGTCGGTTCCGGGTAGGTTTACACCGTAGCTCAGTCTAACCTCGGGTCATTATTGGGTTCAATGCTTAACCACCCACATTGGATAGGTATTGTTGTGACTACTGGACAGCCGGGCGGTTCCGGGCAGGTTTACATCACAACTCAATCCAACCTCGGGTTAAGCATACCGTTTTTTCTAAATTTACATATTTTATTACTTCTCAATTATATATGTAAATGTCATATCTTTTATTTTTGGGTATAACAATTCATACCGCTTTAAATGTCATTGTCGTTGGCATGTGCCAAACATGCCAACATATATTTTCAATGTTTTACACCCAACGTTGTTACCCCCGTTTGTAACGTTCGCAACATTATAACAAATGTTGGGCTCGACATAATTCGGCCCAACTTTATAAACATGAGAAAAAGGGGAAAATCAATAACATGTAATATTTTACAACATATAAGGGTGTGCGGCACATGAACTTGCAATTTAGCAATTCAACTAACATATAACATGAGTCATGTGAACTTGCATTCAAATCAATGTATAACTAAGTAGGTGACAAATGAAATGGCATAGTTTAGGCTTACACAACTTGTGTTTAAATATGTTTAACTTGGCATAATGTCAAACACAAAACTAGCATGATGTATATTCACCAAAAGGTCCAATTATAACATTTAATCACATAGCCTATTTCAACATGAACTTGCATAATTTTTGAAACCCAAACGATACTTAACATAGATCCAATTACACTTGCAAATAAACATGAACTTGCATAGTTTATGAAACACAAACGATACTTAACATAGATCCAATTATACTTGCAAATAAACATGGAAGTGATATCATAGGTTTAGGGTCATGTAGGCATAAAAAGGTTTCAAGTCTAAATCATGTTTACATGAGCATTAATTTAGACTTAGTGAATGTATAAGGTCCATGTCATAGGCATAAACAGAAGGGATCAATTTCTAGTTTTTGCCACAAACTTACAAGTGTCATTGTTTTCATATACAATTGTTCAATAGGCTTGCATCAATCAATTTATGCCACAAACATCAATACACAAGTCATGATAGAACTATCACAATACATAGAATTTATACAATACAATAACACAATTCTATTTTCATTTACATCAAATCACATCCCAATTTTTATTCATATTCTGAAAGGTCACTATACTTACAACGAATGCAGAATCTTGAATTCTGGATTCTGGATTCTGAATTCTGAAATTGAGATGCACTTCTTTGGGTAGACTAACATTGCGTTGATAAATTTGATTAAACTATAATCTTCTTCTTAATTTGATTCGTCTCTAGGCTTTTCTCTTGACGGCTATGTTCAATTCCTCCATAGCAGCATGACGGCTCCTTTCTCATTTTTTTGTGTGAATTTTCAGTTGAGACTTAGGGTGTATTTATAGATTTTTAAGTTATTTTGAGCCATCAGATGAAGACAGGAGGAATCTAGACCATTCAAAGTTCAAAGAGCCAATCAAGTGGTGACATGTCAGCCCTAGTAACACATAGAGCCACATAAATTCGATCCAGAGCCAGACCTGGCCAGCCAGGTCGACCAGGCAGGTCGACACCCAGGTCGACACTATGGTCGACCTGGGGGGGACCAGGTCGACACGATGGTCGACCTGGGGTGACCAGGTCAAAACCATGGTCGACCCTATGGTCGACCTGGTCTCTGGGCGTGAATTTTCCCGCCCAGTCCAGTTTGAACCTGAAATTCAAATTTTGAAATTTAAACTGAGCTGTTTAAATTTAAATTTGATTCTGAAACTTCTGAAAGCCATAACTCCTTCATAAGGAGTCCGATTCGCGCAATCTCGGACTCTATCTCAAGCAGAATTCCGAGACGAACGCAATGGCGTAACCCATTTCCCTTAATTCTTTCATTTAGAATTAATTATACTTTAATTTGTGAAGTTTAGCGTTATAGAATTCACGGGGTGTTACAATGAGAAATCTGATTAGTTGGACAAGAATACAAACTAGTTTGATGTTCTAGTAACTATGGGTTTAATTAAAAATGCTGGTATAGGCAATAGTTTTGCAATTCAAGATAAATCTACTTTGCATGAGGAAACAGCTGATCTTGAGGAGAAATTTGATCTGAATAGGAATTCCTTTGATATTAATGAGAAAACTGATCAACATATTGATTTGTCTGAAGCTATGGATGATTCGCTAGTGGGAAATTTATTTGATGATAATGTTATTGGAGATAAATCTGTAATGAGTTCTTCATCTGGTGCTGTCAACAATTCATCTTCTTTTGCCAATGTAACACAGTCTTACTCAGGTGCAACCATGTCTTGATCCTCTACTCTCAGCTCTTCTGCTCCTGCAAATACTAGTAATCCTTCTTCTATGCCTAAATCTTCTCCATATGGACACCTTAAGCCTCCCTCTCATATACAATTGCCATCACCTATTGTAATTGGATCAGGTTTAACCTTTCCAGTTGTTAATCCAACATTGTTATCTAAGGTAGTGACAACTAGTTCTCTACCAACATCCAGGTCTAAGACTTACAAAATAAAAGGAAAATTTTGGGATGACTTGGATGAGGGTAGAGAATGTTAAGCTGAAGAAGTGTTTCGATTGAGTAATAAGCAGAAATCACATAAGAGGCATACTCGCAGCAGCCCTTCACCTCTTTTTGACCCATTTATAACTTGATGTTGTGTTGGGATGTAGCATGGCATTGAATGTGATAAGTATGGATCTTCAATATGATGGAAAGAATAGCGAATGCAAGTATCTAGCAGAATGGTAAGGAGTCTAACATTACAGAAAGCTGCTGCACTATATTTGTCTTGTAAATATATAAGTGTAGTTGTTATTTTGTTTCCTTTGAGTGAGTGTTGTTTAGGTATTAGCCTTGTGGGAAGGTGGTTTTGTAATTGTTTATCATGTAAATTCCTTAGTAGTAATAATATTGAGCTTAACTTTAAAAAAATTATGGCTAATTAGGGGTGATTAGTGATAATTAGTGAAATTATACGACATAAAAATATGTAAAAATTCTAAAATCATATTTTATGTCGCTGGTATGAATTTGGGTTAATTTGGATTAAGTTTGCTAATCCTATAGTTAGACATGGTTAAGGGTAAAATCACATGGTCAAGGGGGAAATCATGGTTTTGGGTATGTTTGATCTAAATTAACATATGAAATCATTGTTTTGATGTTTTTGGTTGATTCTACATGTTACTACTGATGTTTGGTATGTTTTTTGATTGCATATGAAAGTTAGAATGGTTAAAAATGTCGTCGTTTGGTGAAATTAGCTTACTAGAAAAATTGCATGGTTTCGGTTCCTGATGGTGGCCACAATCACGAATCTCCAGGAGGAGAAGGTCATGAACCGCTAGGAGGGGGTGTCACGAACCACAAGGAGGGGAAGGTCATGAACCGCCAGGAGGAGAAAGTCGCGAATTGCTGGGAGGGGGTGTCACGAGCCGATGGTGACTACGAGCCAATGGTCACGACAAGACGACGATGATGACGAGTAGATAGTGACCACGAGCAGATGGTTACCACGAACCGAGGGTGACCACGACCCCATGGTGACCCCAATCCCATGATGATCACGACCCCAGGGTGACCATGACCCCATGGTGACCACGACCCCAGGGTGACCATGACCCCATGGTGACGACGACCCCAGGGTGACCACGACCCATATGGTGACCACGAGCGATGGTCATCATGAGCCGATGATGACCACGAACCGAGTCGTGATGGTGACCCCAAACTGAACTGGATTTGAGCTTCTACCACGTGACGATGATCGTGAACTCTTTTGAAGACCAACTCCAATTAGACGAAAACTCGAAATGCAAAGGAAGTCCAAGTGCGAAGTTATCGCACAGGATCCAGATGGGAACCAACGAGTTAACTTCTGGAGTTGGGATTTGCTGCGGGACGTGTGCAAAGGGGTTATCGATATGAATAACTTTGGTTCACCATTGAGAGAGGGGGCAAGTAGACGAACCAGAACCAGGGATGTATGGACCGGTTGACCTGCACCCTAGAGCCAGGGAAGTTTGGACTAGGTAAGGTTATTGACGATAGACCAGACTTTATTTATACCTATTATTGCTTTATTTACTGGTATAGATTTGTTATCTCTCACACCAGACTTTCGTCTGACCCTGATTTTTATGACATATACTCTGGGTGCTCCAAAATGAGCAGACTAGAGGCAGGTTAGGTGGATATGCACGAGTAGCTGTTCGGAGACGAGTAGGAGGCTTCCACGTACAATGTATATATATTCTCCCTGTGTTGTTGTTGGTCACTTCTTTGGGCATTAGTAGTGTACCTCTTTTATTTCCTTTTAGAGACAGTATTTTGAATATGTAATAATCGGATATGAAGCTGTGTTTTGGATTCCCCTACTCTGATGGATATGGTTTAGTTTTCAGCTTATATACTATCTTGCCTATTTTATGTTAAGTTATATTATTATTATATTTTTGTAACACCCCACCTCCGCAAGGGTCACTCACAAAGGGAATGCACAAGGTTTGGTGAAGTATTATCGAGGTAAACATGCACAGAAATATTACAAGACAGAACATATATAAAACAGCAGAAGTAAAACAAATTTCATTACCTTATAAAATAAGGCCTAAAGCCTTTTTCATCAGAATACATCAAAACCTGCCTTGCAAAAGAAGCATAAAACCTCTTCATAAATTATTCCCCAAAATAAAGCGGTGAAGCAGCCATAACCAAGAGAAGACTAAGCTATACATGATGACCTTCAAGCATAAGAGGTCTGAACTAAACAACAGCATTTCCTCCCTGAAAACCTAGGGGGGGGAACGGAAGACAAAGAGGCGAAAGAAAACGGGGTCAGTCATAAAGACTGGTAAGTCCTATCTACTTCCAGCATAAAAACAGGTAAAGGTAACATGACATGCATACACTGAAAGTAAACATAAGGATGATGACAAGATAGATAAGCTAGACCAAGATAACAGGATGAACCACTGTATCAAGATAAACTAAGGTATCACATTGTCAGGTTTCTATCAAGTATAAAATCCCGAGGTATCTATCATGTATATTTGCTCTGCACCTCCCGTACTATTATCCCAACCCTTGTTATGTGTTAACTATAAAATGTCCCTTGCCCAATGTCATGAAATGGTCCATGTTGACCTAATATATCGCATATATAGGTTTTCTCAACTCGTGTGTTTCTTTCCATATATAAGTTCAGTCCTTTGCCGTACCTCGTGCGGGCTTTCTCACTACTTCAACGTAGTACCATTTGATCCTTGAAATCATTTGGACCGTCATCTTTTATCTAACTATGTTTTCTTATCAAGAACTATCGCGTGTTCAACTAAGGTTTATGCCAACCAGGACCACTGGGGATTATGCTACCTAATGAATGTTTTCGTATCTCAGTTTAGGTTCATACCACCTAGGGCCACTAGGGATTATGCTACCCGTCAACCGCGCGCTTTTTCCCACGTATGTATCGTAAATCGTTTTTCCATGTCTAGGTGCACATGTATCTCAATGTGCCATCCGAGTTCCGTGACAGAATACAGGACTCGGTTGGGAGCTTTAGGTTATCTCCCGATGCAGATATTAAGGTCTGTTTTCTACCGGTGGTTATGGTCACACGTGACCCCTCCCTCAACTACTAAAAGGCAAAACAAGAAAAATCATGTATAAGAACTACACTACGACCATCAATGCCCCACTCCCAAATGGCCTACCTCACCCATAACTAGATAGCAAGTATGGTCTGTTGGGTGTTCTCTGCCTTTCCGTACGTACACGATTGACTAAAGATGGTAGGTGGTCGACGATGTGCAAACTAGGGCTACCGTAAAAATATCGCCGACCCCATGCTAATCCACCTCAGTCTTTAGGTTGCTCGCACAGCAACCAAAGCATACCCTTGGCTCTTCTACCACAGACCTTAACCTCTGTGAGCCAAGGAGGATCATCTGCCACTTACAGAGGGAAACCAAGAGTATCCTCACATTCCCCGAAGCTACCGCTTCGTCACCCAGTTCGTTGGAGCCTTTATCTAAATCAGACATTGCTCCACCTTGTGTATTTGCTGAAGCGACAACCTACCGAATCGGGTTACTCATCTATTATGAACTGGTCCAATTTCCTTGACTAAGAATTATTACTTAGTTATCCTTAACTAAGGTTTATCACTTAGCTTCCTTTCCCGTCATCCTTGTTAACTACTGTTTTCCACTTAGTCCCCCCTAAACTAGGGTTTTATCTAATGGGTTAAGCGTTGTCATTCTAGCTCATGACTTAACCCGTCTAGAAGCATGTCAAAATTGGCTAAGTGTTCAAGTTCAAGGCTTAGCCCTACAAACCATATGTCAAGTTGGTTAAGTATATCAAGAAGTTCACGGCTTAACCTTATCGCGTTATCGTGGTTGGTTAAGTATAGATTATCCTTATCAAATTACCGAGTCGAGTTGGTTAAGTATATTCAAGTGGTTTGTGTCTTAACACTATCCAATTACTATGTTAGATTGGTTAAGTGTAGGTTAACTTAACCCCATCAAGTTATCGAGTCAAATTGGTTAAGTATTAGTTAACTTAACCTCATCAAAATTATCGAGTCAAATTGGTTAACCTAACTCCATTAAATCATCGTGTATAATTGGTTAAGTATAAGTTACTTAACCCCAATAAATTATCCTGTTAGATTGGTTAAGTATTGGTTAACTTAACCTCATCAAATTATTGGGTCGGATTGGTTAAGTGTTGGTTAACTTAACCCCCTCATGTTGTATGGTTAAGTGTCATTAGTCTAGCTAAGTTACTTAACCCACCCGTCCATGTCATATCGGTTAAGTGTCATTAGTCTAATCAAGTTACTTAACCTTATCATGTGGCATTAATTAGTTTAATGCACCCCAACCTCTCACATTAGACCTTGTTGTGGTTACTGGTTAAGCCGGGCAAAGTCCAGGCAGTTTTACTCCATAGCCTAGTCTAACCTCGGGTTTCAAGCGCTATATGACCAACTACTCACATTGGGTCCTATTGTTTGTAGCTACTGGATTTGCCGGGAGGTTCCGGGAAGATTTATGCTACAAACTCAACCCAACCTCGAGTTGGCCACTTTCATGTTTTACTACGTATCATGTTCATATTCATGTTTTCATGTCATTTAAGTCAAAATCCTCACTTTGTATATTACTAAACATATGCCCAAGTTCCCAATTACAAGTTCATTAAAATGTGTACCCAATACTAGCCACATTACATATGTCTAATTTACCCAAACCAAGCTCTAGCCAAAGTTACATGTTGTCTAGATCATGCCCAACTAAACCCACATCATGGTTCATGTCCCTAATTCCACTTATTCCTAATTAACATAAGCCCAATCCCTTGATTTAACTTACTTAGCCCCCAGAACTCGTGGTCTAATTCGTATGCCAATTCATGTATGCCAAAACTTGCAAATTACAAGGCAGTACCCCAAATTTCCCTTTTGTTCTTGTTATTAGATCAATTTTACCATACACCTATGTCCAAATAGGTGAAATCCCAATATTCCACCGTATACAAATCACACGTAAGTCGTAGTTTAGGCCTAGGTCCGAAATTGACCAAGGTTCATCAAAAGAAAATAAATAGGGGAAGGTAGAGACTTTGCATAAAACAAGATCCGAGAGAAAATCATCATTACATGCATGATAAGGACATGAGAGAGTGATTTGCAACATGCATAGGTCCAAATTAATGTCATAGCAACATCCCACAAGTTAAAGATTCAATCTTGCATGATAAACTAGTTCAAACACAACATGAGTGGCATGATTTAATCACTAAGAAATAGCCCAAAGGTCATAGGTTCAAGAAAAGGGGAAAAAGCTAGGTTCACATAGATGATCATACTTAGGCTTCATCTTTTTTTTTATTCCATGTCATAATTAAAACTACCGTTTAGATCTAAAAGTAGCTAGAACTTACAAAGCGAGGCTAGGGACTCATGAGCAAGCATTTGTCATAGAACGGTGTTGAGATGACACTCTACTTCCTTGATTTTACGTAGAAAGCTTGCACCTTTTGATTTGAATCCGATTTGAATGCATAAGCCCTTGGAGTTGGAGATGGAGACCATGATCAAGAGAGATTTGGGCAGCACTTCGTGGCAAGAGTGATTTGTGAGGGTTTAGGCTAGGTCTAGGGGTCTTTTTATAGAAGTTTAGGTTAGTTTAGGCCATAGGATTAACCCTAGTTTAGATCTGAACCATCAAATCCCGAAACAGGCCTTAAAACATGACCCAAAACACTCAGCAGGTGCACCAGGCCAAAGTGGCCGGACCACCCAGGTCGACACCCGTGTCGACTGGGCAGTCGACCTTCCCCTGGGCGTGTCGACTCCCCAGTCGACACCCCAGTCGACCTGGGGCTTGGGAGGGAATTTTTCCCGCCCAGTCTATTTGGCTCCAGATTTGAATTTCGAACTGTTTTTGAACTTGAATTTTTCTGAAAACTTTGAAAGGCCATAACTTGGTCATACGGACTCAAATTTTTGAAAACTCAGACTCTATTTCGTGTATTTTTCCGAGACGAACGCAATGGAACAACCCATTTCCCCTGATTTAGATTTTATAATTTAATTCCGCCTTGATTCTTGTCTTAACACGTTATAAAAATCCGGGTTGTTACATTCTCCCCTTCTTAAAGGATTTCGTCCCCGAAATCTCTAAGTTAGGAAGATCGTATCCTACCATCCATCATCCACCTACTCAAAACATCATCCACAAGCAACCAATGTCCTTTGAAGATTTCTAATGCTGTATGTACATATGCAAAAAGTGTGTGTATATGTACTTATCTAATGTAAATGATCAGGCCTGAGTGATCTTCTAAATGCAAAATATGTTTAGTGCCATGAATCCAACATGTATGCAAATAGTCCTAGTCATATAAACACTATATGTGTGCACAACCATTCATCCACATGCAACATCCACATGATAACATATTCAATTTCATCCATAAACAAGTACAAATACTCGTGCATATGCAATATGAAATGTGACTGAATCGACCTAGTGTCTAATGTGTACTCAATCATCCACGAGCAACCACTGGCAACCATATCAATCATAACATGTTTCAAATACATGTTTACATCCATAGGGTTCTACCTAAGGTCCTCAAGATAGGATCGAGAAGATAAACAAGATAAACTCCTTATGGGGTTTGCAACTGAACTAAGATCGAAAACAGAACCGAGAGGATATTCGTAAAAGATAGCCTACAAGTAAGCTCTACAGAAAACAGGGATCAAGGATATACTCTTAAAAAGAGATATCATGCGCGTATCTAGTCTTCATCCTTCTGAGTCGCATTCCCTTGAGCTTAGTTCCATTGTGCTTTGACCATCTTTTAACTTCATGATTTCGTAGCTTCTTATTTCCTGTTTCCATAATATGAGCTGGAACTCATTTTATTGTTGCCTCTCATTCCACTTTCACTTATTCTTCTTCTAGTATACTTGATTCAAACATGACTGCGTACTCATGATTCCATGCGAGCTCTCCAGAATTCACTAGTGAATCTTGGATCTCATTTACATACTATACGGTATTCCTCGCAGAAGAACTTTCTCTTGAAAGTAAACAGATGCCAACCAGGTTACCATGTGTACTTACTAGGGTGATTTTTATAACTTATGCATAAGTGAAATGAACCATCCGTCTTATTGGCAAACACCACTCGATCGGGTTTCAAATTTCCAATAAAGGCATCAAGGGATTCTAGGTAACTAATCATGGCAGAATCCAAAAGGTTACACGAGACTTCGAGGGTATTACCAAGGCTAGTCAAAAATCTAACTACCCTCCTATCAAAACCGAGGGTGGCACCCCTTACTGGATAACCACTTCATCCCTAGAATCCATCCATGGCACAAAACGTAAGCATTACTTCCAAACTCAACTCTTGGCATAGACATTCTCAAATCCAAACAAGTCATGAATAAATGGACAGATTCTCCAACAATATTTGAGACAAAATGGGATCCTCTACTACGCTAGTACTAAGGTGCAGAGACTCAACTATCGAAGCGGACTTAAATGATGTGGTGATCAAAACAAAGTCTTGGCGGGATGATAGAAAAGAATAACTAAACCTTCAACAAGAATGTTACCATCCTTCTCAGGTACGCTAGTAAGGGTATGCAATTGCCTTCTCGATGATCTTGTCCTTGTTCCATAATACTTAACTATCCGTCCCGTTTTACAATACCAAAAATACTCTCTCGTCATGGGTTGAGCCCTACCAACAAGTTGCTTATCCTTAAGCCCATATCCTTTATCCTTGTTCTTACTATCCTTTCTTATAACGCGGCAACAGGTCTCTCGAGAACTACCTCCATCGCACGGAAAACACTAAGGTAGCTAGGGAAGGATTAGTCGCAGTTCAAACTACTGTGACTACAGATGGAGGAAAGAAAGGAAAAGAGATTCAATCAAGGAAACAAAGGATAGAACTAATGGCCTTTGGGGAATAACCTTTAAAAATAAAAACCTTTCTTGAAAAATGCTTCTTTGTAAATAGTTTGGAAAATAGTTTCAGAAGGTTTTAAAAACTTTTGCCCAGTCTGGTAACCTTCTGCTCTGATACCAAATGTAACACCCCACCTCCGCTAGGGTCACTCACAAAGGGAATGCACTAGGTTTGGTGAAGTATTATCGAGGTAAACATGCACAGAAATATTACAAGACAGAACATATATAAAACAGCGGAAGTAAAACAAATTTCATTACCTTATAAAATAAGGTCTAAAGCCTTTTTCATCAGAATACATCAAAAACTGCATAGCAAAAGAAGCATAAAACCTCTTCATAAATTATTCCCCAAAATAAAGCGGTGAAGCAGCCATAGCCAAGAGAAGACCAAGCTATACATGATGACCTTCAAGCATAAGAGGTCCGAACTAAACAACAACATTTCCTCCCTGAAAACCTGGGGGAGGGGGGGAACGGAAGACAAAGAGGCAAAAGAAAACGGGGTCAGTCATAAAGACTGGTAAGTCCTATCTACTTCCAGCATAAAAACAGGTTAAGGTAACATGACATGCATAAACTGAAAGTAAACATGAGGATGATGACAAGATAGATAAGCTAGACCAAGATAACAGGATGAACCACTGTATCAAGATAAACTATGGTATCACATTGTCCGGTTTCTATCAAGTATAAAATCCCGAGGTATCTATCATGTATATTTGCTCTGCACCTCCCGTACTAGTATCCCAACCCTTGTTATGTGTTAACTATAAAATGTCCCTTGCCCAATGTCATGAAATGGTCCATGTCGACCTAATATATCGCATATATAGGTTTTCTCAACTCGTGTGTTTCTTTCCATGTATAAGTTCAGTCCTTTGTCGTACCTCGTGCGGGCTTTCTCGCTACTTCAACGTAGTACAATTTGATCCTTGAAATCATTTGGACTGTCATCTTTTATCTACCTATGTTTTCTTATCAAGAACTATCGCGTGTTCAACTAAGGTTTATGCCACCCAGGACCACTGGGGATTATGCTACCTAATGAACGTTTTTGTATCTCGGTTTGGGTTCATACCACCTAGGGCCACTAGGGATTATGCTACCCGTCAACCATGCCCTTTTTCCCACGTATGTATCGTGAATCGTTTTTCCATGTCTAGGTGCACATGTATCTCAATGTGCCATCCGAGTTCCGTGACAGAATACATGACTCGGTCGGGAGCTTTAGGTTATCTGCCGATGCAGATATTAAGGTCTGTTTTTCTACCGGTGGTTATGGTCCCATGTGACCCCTCCATCAACTACTGAAATGCAAAACAAGAAAAATCGTGTATGAGAACTGCACTATGGCCATTAATGCCCCACTCCCAAATGGCCTACCTCACCGATAACTAGATAGCAAGTATGGTCTGTTGGGTGTTCTCTGCCTTTCCGTATGTACACGATTGACTAAAGATGGTAGGTGGCCGATGATGTGCTATCTAGGGCTACCGTAAAAATATCACCGACCCCACGCTAATCCACCCCAGTCTTTAGGTTGCTCACACAGCAACCAAGGCATACCCTTGGCTCTTCTTCGGCATACCTTAACCTCTGTGAGCCCAGGAGGATCATCTGCCACCTCACAGAGGGATACCAAGAGTATCCTCTCATTACCCGAAGCTACCGCTTCGTCACCAAGTTCGTTGGAGCCTTTATCTAAATCAGATATTGCTCCACCTCGTGTATTTGCTGAAGCGATGACCTACCAAATCGGGTTACTCATCTATTATGAACTGGTCCAATTTCCTTGATTAAGAATTATTACTTAGTTATCCTTAACTAAGGTTTATCACTTAGCTTCCTTTCCCATCATCCTTGTTAACTACTGTTTTCCACTTAGTCCCCCTGAACTAGGGTTTTATCTAATGGGTTAAGCGTTGTCATTCAAGCTCATGACTTAACCCATCTAGAAGCATGTCAAAATTGGCTAAGTGTTCAAGTTCAAGACTTAGCCCTACAAACCATATGTCAAGTTGGTTAAGTATATCAAGAAGTTCACGGCTTAACCTTATCGCGTTATCGTGGTTGGTTAAGTATAGATTATCCTTATCAAATTACTGAGTCGAGTTGGCTAAGTATTGTAACAACCCGTATTTCTAATAATCTGTTATAATATAAATCGAGGCAGAATTTAATTTAAAAATGTGAATCAAGGGAAACGGGCTATGCCATTGCGTTCGTATCGGAAAAATACGCGAAATAGTGTCCGAGTTTTCGAAAATCGGAGTCCGTATGACCCAGTTAAGGCCCATTGAAGTTTTCAGAAAATTCCTAAGTAAAAACAGATTTAAATTCGAAATTAAAAACAAGGGTTAGGGCAAACTGGGCAGGCGGGAAAAATTCCCGCCCAGGACCCCATGTCGACAGGCCTGTCGACAGGGGTCTTAGCATGTCGACTGCCCTATCGACAGCCCTGTCGACAGGGGGTTCCCGGCTGTTTAGCCTGGTGCACCATTTCTGATTGGGGTTGGGTCTTGTGGCCTGTTTCTAGAGAGTTCCGAGATCTGATGGCCCTAATTCAACCTAGGGTTAATCCTATGGTCTAAATCACTAACCTAATCTATAAATAAGACCCTAACCTACCCTAAATCACTCATTATTCAATCTAGCAACTAAACTATGCCAAAATCCATCCTCTCATGGCCTCCACCCTCTTCATACAATTCCTAAACAAATCCCTAAGAGATTTCCATGCATACAAGGGTATTTAGGCTTGTATGATCCTCCTTAGTTTGCAGTAAAAGCTTGTTTCTCTATTGGCATCATAAAGGAGGAGTCTTGATCAAGTTTGCTTGCATTTGGGGGTTTTAAATTAGTTGCATAAGGGGTTTCTTACATTTGCTATACTCATTTGAGTCTGCCTAAGCATTGTAAGCCCTCTTACCTTCATTTTAGAAACTCTAAAGTTAATGTGTGATGAAAGTTGGGGTTTATGCATGTTTGATAAGCTATGCATGTTTATGCAAGTTAGCTAAGCCATGATTTGTATGTTTATTGAGTTATGCATGTTTATGCAAGTTTGCTAAGCCATGATTTGTATGTTTATTGAGTTATGCATGTTTATGCAAGTGTACTAAGCCATGATTTGCAAGTTAATTGAGTTATGCATGTATACTAAGCCATGATTTGTATGTTTATTGAGTTATGCATGTTTATGCAAGTGTACTAAGCCATGATTTGCAAGTTAATTGAGTTATGCATGTATACTAAGCCATGATTTGCAAGTTTAACAAGTTATGCATGTTTATGCAAGTTTACTAAGCCATGATTTGCAAGTTTAACAAGTTATGCATATTTATGCAAGTTTAAAATGACAAGTTGTGCATGTTTGACAAGTTGTGCATGTTTGACAAGTTATGCATGTTTATGCAAGTTCACTATGCCATGTTATGCATGTTTAATAAGTTATGCATGCTTGTGCAAGTTTAAAATGACAAGTTGTACATGTTTGACAAGTTATGCATGTTTATGGCAATATGCAAGTTCACTATGCTAAGCTACGCAAGTTTAACATGTTATGCACGTTTATGGTAATATGCAAGTTCACGATGCTAAGTTGTGCAAGTCTAACATGTTATGTGTGTTTGTTGTGATATACAAGTCCATCATGTATGTTGTGCCATGTTCCCTCTTCCGATCCTTTATGCGTTATTACGAATATGTAAGCGATAGAATGACGTTGGGGGGTTTGGGTAAACTTAAAATACATGAAAATATAAGATTGGGAATTTACCTATTAAGTTAGGTCTACCCCTTGGGAATTTACCTATTAAGTTAGGTCTACCCAAGTAATTATTGACTTGTAATTATGTTTTGAAATAAAGTGGACATGACACTTAGAAAACATAAGTGTGGCCAACTCGAGGTTGGGTTGAGTTTGTAGCATAATTCTACCCGGAACCGACCGGCTTAACTAGTGGCTACAAACAATAGGACCCAATGTGAGAAGTTGGTCATGGGGTGCCAAGACCCGAGGTTAGACCAAGTTGTGGTGTAAAGCTACCCGGACCCGTCCGGCCTAACTAGTAACCACAACAAGGCCTAATGTGAGAGGTTAAGGTGCATCAAATTAATTAATGCCTCATGATTAGGGTTAAGTCAGGGTCCACTAATACTTAACCAACTTGGGGATTAGAGGGATTGAAATGAGGTTAAGTGTGAACTATTGGTTACACTTAACCAGTTTAATCCAATTGAGGGTTCGAGGGATTAGAATGGGGTTAAGTTACACTTAACCAATTTAATCCGTGATTAGTGAAGGGTTAAATCGCACTTAACCCTCTTAGAAAACCCTAGCAGCGTGGTCTGTTCCAGCAGTAATCCCAGTTTGGTATCACCACAACCCTACAGCTAGGTTAGGGCGGGGCACGATTACTGGACTGATGTAAGCGACCAAAGCGACGGCTGAGTGGTACAGCGGTGCGGGTCCGGCGGGCTACGGACGTGCACGTAGTCCGATGTTGGACAAACTCGAGGCACGGGTACCAGTAGGCTTAGACTGTGCATTATTGCTTAAGTGTCTGGGGTTGACACCCGAGGGCTTGATACACCCAAAGGTGGACCCAACACAGTCTAACTACATCCATGTGGGGCGTATGGACACCAACACTTGACGTGTTAGGTTTATAGGGAGCCGATCGACTAGACCGTTGGGCTGGACCTTGTATTAAGGTCACCTCATGTTATTGGGCCAAAGCTTGGGCCAAGGGATCAATATCTGTTATGTTGGGTTGCTAGTACACCGTGGTGCAAAACTTAACCATGTTTATGCGATGACACCTCTATCTATCTTGTGGTTGATTTACCATGCCAGTATGTTGTTATCTACGATCATCTCAGTTTCCCTCATGATGTTAACTTTATTAGTTTATAGACTGATCGTAGCAGGGCTTACTCAGTCTTTTTGACTGACCTGTTTTGTTTCGCCTCTTTTCTTCCGTTTCCCCCCCAGGTTCTCAGGGAGGGAATACATGAGCCTAGCTTGGATCTTAGCTGCTTTCTTGGATAGCTCATGTATGCTTTGGACTTGGGCTCGCTATGGTTTCTTCCACTTTGGGGATAGCTACTTTTATGTTTTCCTTTTCAGTTTCAGATGATGTTATTTCATGTACTAGACTTGTTTATTTGGGAAATTGACATTTTGATGTACCAGACTTGTGTTTTGAAATGGTTTAAAAATCTTCCGCTGTTTTATCTGCTTACTCTGTTTATTTACATATATACATGTCATGTCTTGCCTTGCTATATCATTATGCACATTTACCTTGTTTTAAAACGCCCCACCAAAGTCAGAGTCGCTTGAAAGAGCCACCCTGGCGGAGGTGGGGTGTTACATTTGGTATCATAGCATATGGTTTACGAGAAGGGATAAAAAGGTTTTTAAAACTTTTGAAAAGAAAAACTATTTTCAAAACCAAGTATTAAGTGTTTTCCAAAGAAAAGTCTAGTTGTTTTTAAAAGGCTATTCCCCAAAAGCCATTAGCACTATCCTTTGACCCCTCGTTTGAACTCTTTTCTTTTCGTTTCCAGCATGTCTGATAATCTCATCTTGCCCGAAGGAGTAACGATACCCGATTGGTTTCGTCGGTACTTGGAAGTCACGGCACCGGTCCCGGGTGTCCCTAATGTTGTCTTCCCAGTCGAGGCCGCTGTTCCTCCCCCTCCTCCCGTAGTTGATGTTCCTCTTCCCCCTCAGCCTCCACAAGCGGATTTTGCGGAAACTTGCAAAAACTTTAAGAGGATGGGTGGCAAGAATTTTAATGGAACAGAGACTTTTGTAGAAGCAGGGAATTGGTTGAAAGAGACCGAAGATCTTTTAGCCACCTTTGATATAGGTGACCGCAGGAAGGTTTTATTAGCAGTATGGTTGCTAAAGGAAGAAGCTGCACGTTGGTGGGTAGTCACCACCGCTTCTAGGCCAATTGAGACTTGGGATGATTTTAGAGGAAGGTTTGGACTGAGGTTCTTATCACTGAAGCAAGGGGACATGACTATTAGGGAATACGTAGATAAGTTTAATCAACTGGCTCGTGTCGATTTAGACTTGGTTAATACAGCTCAGAAGAAGGCCCTACACTTTGCTCTAGGATTAAACGAGCCATTACATGGTTTGGCCATGTCTCATATACCCTTGGGGGCGACTTTCGAGAATTTGGTGAATTTGGCCCTACTTCAAGAAGAAGATAACAATGACAAGAAAGAGGTCAAGGCGAATGAGTCTCAAGACAAGAGAGTAAATTCCGGGAAACGGGGCAAGAATAACCACAACCGCAAGAACAAGCCAAGAGGGAATAGGAAATGTAACTTCTGTGGTAAAGTTGGACATATAGCCAGGGAATGTAGGAAGAAGGAAAAGAGAAAGCGGGGCGAATGCTTTCATTGTGGTGAGTTTGGACATCTCAGCAAGGATTGCCCGAGGAAACAAGGGCAAGGTCAGACTCAGTATGCAGGACTATCTGGAGGGCGAGTTCATCCCCTCAATACCGTTCGTCCAGCTTATGATAGAGGTAGTGTTTCTGTTGAAAGTCTTGTTTACATTTTCTGATTTTCCCTGTTCGTACTTTGTTTGATTCTGGCACATCGCATAGTTTTATTTCATCTGATCTAGTTGAAAGTTTGCACCTAAGTACTAGTCTAGTTGATGATCCCGTGTGTGTTTCAAATCCAATTGGGGGCTCTGCCCGTTTATCTGTGGTCTGAGTGGATTTGAAAATTTCTATCTTGGGTATAGAATTCTCGTGGGATGTTTATATTCTCGGTTTCCGGGGATATGGGTTGGTTTTGGGCATGGAATGGTTGTCCTGTTTTGGAGCCATTCCGGGTTTTTTTGTATATAGGGTTGTGAGGCTCATGACTCGCCTCGGTAATACCCTAGAAATTTCTAGCAACCCTATGGGTCCCGTCATGTTATGTTATCTTGAATCGCTCAACTCGTCTATCGATAGTTTGTAATCTGTGAGGGTGGTCCGAGAATATCCTGATATCTTGGGGAAAAGTGAAGGGGTTACCCCTAGACGTAGGATAGATTTCCGCATTATCTGGTTGGTAATACCAAGCCAGTTTCGTGGCCGGTTAGGCACATGACCTCACGAGATAAGAGTTAAGAAAGCAAGTCAAGGAGTTGCTTGAGAAGAACTTCCTGAGACGAGGCATTTTCGAGTAGGATGCTCCAGTAGTATTCGTTACTGATGTGGACAGTTTGTTTCTCTTATGTGTTGATTATCGTGAGAGGAATAGATAACCGTTACCAAGGATCGATGATTTGTTTGATCAGCTTGTAGGAGCATCTATTTTCTTTTGATCTAGCTACCGGATTCCATCAGCTTAGGATGGCTGAGGATGGAACTGACAAGACTGCGTTTAGGACTCTAGAAGGGTTTTAGAATGGCTAGTCATACTATTTGGCTTGACTAACGCGCCCACATATTACGTGAACTTGATGGGTAGGGTGTTTAGGGAGTCCTTTAACAAGTTTGTCGTGGTCGTCGTAGACGATATTTTGATCTCCTTAAAAGAACGAGGGGAAGCATGCTAGACATCTCAAAGAGGTGATGGATACGCTTAGAGCCACCGGTTGAAGGTCAAGTTCTCCAAATGCCACTTTGGAGGAAAGAAGTTGGATTTCTTGGGCACATAGTTCCTAAGTAAGGCTTAGCGGTGGATTCCGCTAAAGTGGTTGCGGTCTAAGACCGGAAAACCCTGAGGAGGGCAATTGAGGTAAGAAGCTTTCTCCGTTTGGCTAGTTAGTTAGCATTCCCGGGGCTTAGACTTACTCTTCTGGATCAAGAAGGGGGTTTCACGGGAAGAAGACCCGCAGTAGGCCAAGAACATGGGCCAATTGATTCGAGGCGAGATGTTAAGTCACCTCGCTAGATATATTATAGATGACAAGGGATGACTAAGGCGCGATGAGAGATGATGTGTTCCCCGAGTGGAAGGCTTGGTAAAGAAGGTTCTTGGAAATGCACGTCACTCGAGGAGGTGGCCGAGTTGGTCTCAGGATGCATGTTGTGCCACCAGGTTAAGGCCAAGTCATAGAAGCCCAGTGGGCCATTACCTCTATTGGGGGTTTCGCAAGGGAAGTGTGAAAACATCTCGATAGATTATGTGGATAGACTACCTAGAACAAAGAAAGGGAATACGGGTATGTGGGTCATAATAGGTAGACTCACGAAGAGTGCTCATTTCAGAGCGAGAGGACTGCATCATGGTTAACAGCGGTTTACCCTCAAGAAGTTGGCCAGTTTTGAAATAGCCTACAGGAAGCCATGGGTAGGCAACTGAATCTGGGTATGACCTATCACTCATAGGCAGATGGTTCATTTCGATTTAAGCATGAGTTATAGAAAATCACGTTTATAAGGGCAGCTAGCAACGTGGATTGGTATTTTCAAGAAAAGTTCTGCTGCGTGAAATACTGTGTAGTAAGTGGACGAGATCCAGGATTCACTAGTGAATTTTGGAGAGCTTGCATAAAATCATGAGGTTATAGTATGTTTAAGCCAAGTATACAGAAGGAAGAATAAGTGGAAAAGAAAAACGAGAGGCGATAATGAAATGAGTTCCAACTCGAATTTGGGAAATAGTTAGGAAGCCAAGGAATCATGAAGTGAAAGATAGTCAAAGCACAGTGGAGTTAAGCTCAAGGAAACATGACTAAGAAGAGTGAAGACTAGATACGCGCATCATATCTCTTTTTAAGAGTGCATCCTTGATCCTTGTTTTCCTGTGGAGCTTGCTTGCAAGTTATCTTTTGTATATATCCTCTCGGTCCCATTCTCGACCTTATTTCTGTTGTAAACTCCATAAGGGGGTTAAGACTCATCGGTTAGTACTATATGTCAAAGTTTGAATGGATTTCTTGTAATCCAAAAAGGAGTTTATCTAGTTTATCTAGTTCATCGTGTCTATCTTGTCATGAGAACCTTAGGTAGAAACCCTTTGGATGAAACATGTATTTGAAGCATGTTATGCTTGATGGTTGCAAGTGGTTGCAAGTGTTTGCAAGTGGTTGCTCGTGGATGCATTATACACGATTAGGCACTGGATCGGCTCGCACACACCTCATATTGCATATGCATGAGTGTTTATGCTTATTCATGGATGGAAATTGTGTGTTATCACATGGATGTTGCATATGGGTGAATGTTATGTGCACTCATATAGATACTATGAATTTAGGAATTTGCATACATATGGATTCATTTCACTGACATACATATGCATTAAGGAGGTTTACTATATCAGTAACCGCCTGATCTTTGCATTAGATAAGTACATATACACACACTTTTGCATATGTTCATACCACATTTAGAATCTTTTAAGGACAATGATTGCTCGTGGATGATGCTTTGAGTAGATGGATGATTGGATGGTAGGGTACGTTCTTCCTAACTTGAAGATTTCGGGGACGAAATCCTTTAAGGAGGGGAGAATGTAACAACCCGTATTTCTAATAATCTGTTATAATATAAATCGAGGCAGAATTTAATTTAAAAATGTGAATCAAGGGAAACGGGCTATGCCATTGCGTTCGTCTCGGAAAAATACGCGAAATAGAGTCCGAGTTTTCGAAAATCGGAGTCCGTATGACCCAGTTAAGGCCCATTGAAGTTTTTAGAAAATTCCTAAGTAAAAACAGATTTAAATTCGAAATTAAAAACAAGGGTTAGGGCAAACTGGGCAGGCGGGAAAAATTCCCGCCCAGGACCCCATGTCGACAGGCCTGTCGACAGGGGTCTTAGCATGTCGACTGCCCTGTCGACAGGGGGTGCCCGGCTGTTTAGCCTGGTGCACCATTTCTGATTGGGGTTGGGTCTTGTGGCCTGTTTCTAGAGAGTTCCGAGATCTGATGGCCCTAATTCAACCTAGGGTTAATCCTATGGTCTAAATCACTAACCTAATCTATAAATAAGACCCTAACCTACCCTAAATCACTCATTATTCAATCTAGCAACTAAACTATGCCAAAATCCATCCTCTCATGGCCTCCACCCTCTTCATACAATTCCTAAACAAATCCCTAAGAGATTTCCATGCATACAAGGGTATTTAGGCTTGTATGATCCTCCTTAGTTTGCATTAAAAGCTTGTTTCTCTATTGGCATCATAAAGGAGGAGTCTTGATCAAGTTTGCTTGCATTTGGGGGTTTTAAATTAGTTGCATAAGGGGTTTCTTACATTTGCTATACTCATTTGAGTCCGCCTAAGCATTGTAAGCCCTCTTACCTTCATTTTAGAAACTCTAAAGTTAATGTGTGATGAAAGTTGGGGTTTATGCATGTTTGATAAGCTATGCATGTTTATGCAAGTTAGCTAAGCCATGATTTGTATGTTTACTGAGTTATGCATGTTTATGCAAGTTTGCTAAGCCATGATTTGTATGTTTATTGAGTTATGCATGTTTATGCAAGTGTACTAAGCCATGATTTGCAAGTTAATTGAGTTATGCATGTATACTAAGCCATGATTTGTATGTTTATTGAGTTATGCATGTTTATGCAAGTGTACTAAGCCATGATTTGCAAGTTAATTGAGTTATGCATGTATACTAAGCCATGATTTGCAAGTTTAACAAGTTATGCATGTTTATGCAAGTTTACTAAGCCATGATTTGCAAGTTTAACAAGTTATGCATATTTATGCAAGTTTAAAATGACAAGTTGTGCATGTTTGACAAGTTGTGCATGTTTGACAAGTTATGCATGTTTATGCAAGTTCACTATGCCATGTTATGCATGTTTAATAAGTTATGCATGCTTATGCAAGTTTAAAATGACAAGTTGTACATGTTTGACAAGTTATGCATGTTTATGGCAATATGCAAGTTCACTATGCTAAGCTACGCAAGTTTAACATGTTATGCACGTTTATGGTAATATGCAAGTTCACGATGCTAAGTTGTGCAAGTCTAACATGTTATGTGTGTTTGTTGTGATATACAAGTCCATCATGTATGTTGTGCCAAGTTCCCTCTTCCGATCCTTTATGCGTTATTACGAATATGTAAGCGATAGAATGACGTTGGGGGGTTTGGGTAAACTTAAAATACATGAAAATATAAGATAGGGAATTTACCTATTAAGTTAGGTCTACCCCTTGGGAATTTACCTATTAAGTTAGGTCTACCCAAGTAATTGTTGACTTGTAATTATGTTTTGAAATAAAGTGGACATGACACTTAGAAAACATAAGTGTGGCCAACTCGAGGTTGGGTTGAGTTTGTAGCATAATTCTACCCGGAACCGACCGGCTTAACTAGTGGCTACAAACAATAGGACCCAATGTGAGAAGTTGGTCATGGGGTGCCAAGACCCGAGGTTAGACCAAGTTGTGGTGTAAAGCTACCCGGACCCGCCCGGCCTAACTAGTAACCACAACAAGGCCTAATGTGAGAGGTTAAGGTGCATCAAATTAATTAATGCCTCATGATTAGGGTTAAGTCAGGGTCCACTAATACTTAACCAACTTGGGGATTAGAGGGATTGAAATGAGGTTAAGTGTGAACTATTGGTTACACTTAACCAGTTTAATCCAATTGAGGGCTCGAGGGATTAGAATGGGGTTAAGTTACACTTAACCAATTTAATCCGTGATTAGTGAAGGGTTAAATCGCACTTAACCCTCTTAGAAAACCCTAGCAGCGTGGTCTGTTCCAGCAGTAATCCCAGTTTGGTATCACCACAACCCTACAGCTAGGTTAGGGCGGGGCACGATTACTGGACTGATGTAAGCGACCAAAGCGACGGCTGAGTGGTACAGCGGTGCGGGTCCGGCGGGCTACGGACGTGCACGTAGTCCGATGTTGGACAAACTCGAGGCACGGGTACCAGTAGGCTTAGACTGTGCATTATTTCTTAAGTGTCTGGGGTTGACACCCGAGGGCTTGATACACCCAAAGGTGGACCCAGCACAGTCTAACTACATCCATGTGGGCCGTATGGACACCAACACTTGACGTGTTAGGTTTATAGGGAGCCGATCGACTAGACCGTTGGGCTGGACCTTGTATTAAGGTCACCTCATGTTATTGGGCCAAAGCTTGGGCCAAGGGATCAATATCTGTTATGTTGGGTGGCTAGTACACCGTGGTGCAAAACTTAACCATGTTTATGCGATGACACCTCTATCTATCTTGTGGTTAATTTACCATGCCAGTATGTTGTTATCTACGATCATCTCAGTTTCCCTCATGATGTTAACTTTATTAGTTTATAGACTGATCGTAGCAGGGCTTACTCAGTCTTTTTGACTGACCTATTTTGTTTCGCCTCTTTTCTTCCGTTCCCCCCCCCCCAGGTTCTCAGGGAGGGAATACAGGAGCCTAGCTTGGATCTTAGCTGCTTTCTTGGATAGCTCATGTATGCTTTGGACTTGGGCTCGCTATGGTTTCTTCCACTTTGGGGATAGCTACTTTTATGTTTTCCTTTTCAGTTTCAGATGATGTTATTTCATGTACTAGACTTGTTTATTTGGGAAATTGACATTTTGATGTACCAGACTTGTGTTTTGAAATGGTTTAAAAATCTTCCGCTGTTTTATCTGCTTACTCTGTTTATTTACATATATACATGTCATGTCCTGCCTTGCTATATCATTATGCACATTTACCTTGTTTTAAAACGCCCCACCAAACTCAGAGTCGCTTGAAAGAGCCACCCTGGCGGAGGTGGGGTGTTACAAGTATATTCAAGTGGTTCGTGTCTTAACCCTATCCAATTACTATGTTAGATTGGTTAAGTGTAGGTTAACTTAACCCCATCAAGTTACCGAGTCAAATTGGTTAAGTATTGGTTAACTTAACCTCATCAAAATTATCGAGTCAAATTGGTTAACCTAACCCCATTAAATCATCGTGTATAATTGGTTAAGTATAAGTTACTTAACCCCATTAAATTATCCTGTTAGATTGGTTAAGTATTGGTTAACTTAACCTCATCAAATTAATGGGTCGGATTGGTTAAGTGTTGGTTAACTTAACCCCCTCCACTAATCGTGTTGTATGGTTAAGTGTCATTAGTCTAGCTAAGTTACTTAACCCACCCGTCCATGTCATATCGGTTAAGTGTCATTAGTCTAATCAAGTTACTTAACCTTATCATGTGGCATTAATTAGTTTAATGCACCCCAACCTCTCACATTAGACCTTGTTGTGGGCACTGGTTAAGCCGGGCGGGTCCGGGCAGTTTTACACCACAACCTAGTCTAACCTCGGGTTTCAAGCGCGATATGACCAACTACTCACATTGGGTCCTATTGTTTGTAGCTACTGGATTTGTCGGGCGGTTCTGGGCAGATTTATGCTACAAACTCAACCCAACCTCGAGTTGGCCACTTTTATGTTTTACTACATATCATGTTCATATTCATGTTTTTATGTCATTTAAGTCAAAATCGCCACTTCGCATATTACTAAACATATGCCCAAGTTCCCAATTACATGCTCATTAAAATGTGTACCCAATACTAGCCACATTACATATGTCTAATTTACCCAAATCAAGCTTTAGCCAAAGTTACATGTTGTCTAGATCATGCCCAACTAAACCCACATCATGGTTCATGTACCCAATTCCACTTATTCCTAATTAACATAAGCCCAATCCCTTGATTTAACTTACTTAGCCCCCAAAACTCGTGGTCTAATTCATAGGCCAATTCATGTATGCCAAAACTTGCAAATTACATGGCAATACCCCAAATTTTTCTTTTGTTCATGTTATGAGATCAATTTTACCATACACCTATGTGCAAATAGGTGAAATCCCAATATTCCCTCGTATACAAATCGCACGTAAGTCGTAGTTTAGGCCTAGGTCCGAAATCGGCCAAGGTTCATCAAAAGAAAATAAATAGGGGAAGGTAGAGACTTTGCATAAAACAAGATCCGAGAGAAAATCATCATTACATGCATGATAAGGACATGAGAGAGTGATTTGCAACATGCATAGGTCCAAATTAATGTCATAGCAACATCCCACAAGTTAAAGATTCAATCTTGCATGATAAACTAGTTCAAACACAACATGAGTGGCATGATTTAATCACTAAGAAATAGCCCAAAGGTCATAGGTTCAAGAAAAGGGGAAAAGCTAGGTTCACATAGATGATCATACTTAGGCTTCATTTTTTTTATATTCCATGTCATAATTAAAACTACCGTTTAGATCTAAAAGTAGCTAGAACGTACAAAGCGAGGCTAGGGACTCATGAGCAAGCATTTGTCATGGAACAGTGTTGAGATGACACTCTACTTCCTTGATTTGATGTAGAAAGCTTGCACCTTTTGATTTGAATCCGATTTGAATGCATAAGCCCTTGAAGTTGGAGATGGAGGCCATGATCAAGAGAGATTTGGGCAGCACTTTGTGGCAAGAGTGATTTGTGAGGGTTTAGGCTAGGTCTAGGGGTCTTTTTATAGAAGTTTAGGTTAGTTTAGGCCATAGGATTAACCCTAGTTTAGATCTGAACCATCAAATCCCGAAACAGGCCTTAAAACATGACCCAAAACACTCAGCAGGTGCACCAGGCCAAGGTGGCCGGACCACCCGGGTCGACACCCGTGTCGACTGGGCAGTCGACCTGCCCCTGGGCGTGTCGACTCCCCAGTCGACACCCCAGTCGACCTGGGGCTTGGGCGGGAATTTTTCCCGCCCAGTCTGTTTTGCTCTAGATTTGAATTTCGAACTGTTTATGAACTTGAATTTTTCTAAAAAATTTGACGTGCCATAACTTGGTCATACGGACTCAAATTTTCGAAAACTCGGACTCTATTTCGCGTATTTTTCTGAGATGAACGCAATGGCACAGCCCGTTTCCCCTGATTCAGATTTTATAATTTAATTCCGCCTTGATTCTTGTCTTAACACGTTATAAAAATCCGGGTTGTTACAATTTTATTCCATGCGTTGTGGGATATACTACAGATTCTTTGGTAATACATTATTTCAACCCTTTTGACGACCATCCGTGCTAGTCGGGCATTGGCGCAGCGCATTTCGGGGAAATGTCGAATTAGTTCGGGGTGGACCATCACAAGATCGGTTAATTTATTCGGTTAACTGATTAATTTGTTTGGTTTGGTTAACCGAATTTTGGTTAACTGAGGTAGCTAATTTCGACCGAACCAAAAATAACTATACATGGTTAAACGTTCGATTTAAAGGGTTAACTGTTTAGAAGTTACCCGTTTAAATTGAACGGTTAACCATTCAAATTTGCCCATTTTCCATATAAACTGACTTATAATAAACAATCTAATAATTTCATAAAAAAACTGACATGCTAAACATTAATAGTGAACTCTTCAACACTACACAGCAAGTCAATACCCAGTATTCAGTACTCACTACTTACACAGTCACACATAGTCTAATACATTAGTCATTAAGTTCAGATACATATTACATTAATACATTGATAGTTCAACACAGTCGTAGCTGAGCCTGAATCTAAGATACATACTTACATTCAGATACATTAACATACATTAATGCGGTTCATAATTCAGATACATAATCCATTGTGCCCACTACCATAAGCTGCTCCACTTCTCCTTATCCATAAAAGCTCCAGTGCTCCAGTGCTAAAACCCTGAAAGCTCACTACCCTTGTCCAATTGAAATTGTTCAACTGAAATCTAAAATAGTAAACAAACATATACATAAAGCCTAACCATACTCTACTCAAAGTAGTTATGCAATCAGAACCATGTCAAACGCTAAATAGAAATATAACAAAATATAACATTTATTTTAGGATTACCTCCCTAAAGTTTCCCAAATGGATTCCCTTTAGTAGCGTGACTAGTGTCATACTTACTATCATTTCAAAATTTATAAGATGCTAAAAAAAAGTTCTGTTCTGAAAGATTTTGATTTATTTCTGGAATTGAATCTGGAAAACATAAATTTACAGATTTAAAGTTAAATGTTTTGATTTGTAAGTGTTGCTTATATTTAAAATCCGATCAGATCATATTTAGCTCTTTTTAAAAAGCTCATGGGTTGACAATCTGAAATTGAATCTTAAAAGCCATTTGTTGCTTAAAAGACAACTGTTGCACCCAAAAATAATTAATTCTACCATTGGAAGGTTATCAGCTAGTACTTGGAGCTCAATGGGTTAAAACTCTAGGAGAAATCACTATAAATCTAGATAAATTACAGGTAAAAATCAATTATCAAGAAGAGGAATATCCTTTGGCGGAATATTTGGTTACAAACTTACAAATTACAATTATAATTTGTAAATGCACATGCATTCATTTCAGATTTTCAGTGATTTCAATTTTTCATAGGCTATAACTACAAAATTATCACTGAGCAATTTAAAGTTTGAACTACCGGTTGATGAAGTGTATTCTATGCAGTTTTACAGATTTAAGAAGATATACTGATACAGTATTAGTGGTGGGCGTGGTCGGTTAATGGAACAGATTGGTTATTTTTTTCGGTTAACCGCTTAATTTGTTCAGTTCGGTTAACCGAATTTTGGTAGATTGAGGTAGCTGATTTCGACCGAACCGAAACTAATTATCCACGATTAACCATTCGATTTAAACGGTTAACTATTTAGAAGTTAACGGTTTAAATATAACGGTTAACTGTTCAAATTTTCCCATTTTCCATATAATCTTACTTATAATAACCAATCTAACAATTTCACAGACAAACTGACATGCTGAACACTAACAGTGAACACTTCAACACTACATAGCAAGTCACTACCCAGTATTCAGTACTCACTACTCACACTATCACACATAGTCTAATACATAGTCATTAAGTTCAAATACGTATTACATTAATACATTGACAATTCGACACATTCACAACTGGGCCTGAATCTAAGATACATACTTACATTCAGATACATTAACATACATTGATATAGCTCATAATTCAGATACATAATCCACTGCGCCCACCACCATAAGCTGCTCCAGTGCTCCTCATCCATAAAAGCTCCAGTGCTCCAGTCCCGAAACCCTGAAAGCTCACTACCCTTGTCCAACTGAAATCTGAAATAGTGAAAAAACATCTACATAAAGCCTAACCATATTCTACTCAAAGTAGATATGCAATCAGTGCCATGTCAAACACTATATAGAAATATAACATTTGTTTTAGGATTATCCCCCTTAAATTTCCAAAACTGGATTCCCTTTAGTAGTGTGACTAGTGTTATACTTACCGTCATTTAGAAATTTACAAGATGATAAAAAACAAGTTCTGTTCTGAAAGATATTAATTTACTTCTAGAATTGAAACTGGAAAACATAAATTTACATATTTAAAGTTAAATGTTTTGATTTTTAGGTGTTGCTTATATTTAAAATCTGATCAGACCACATTTAGCTCTTTTTAAAAAGCTAATGTGTTGACAATCTGAAATTGAACCTTAATAGCCATTTGTTGCTTAAAAGACAACTGTTACACCCAAAAAATTTAATTCTACCATTGGAAGGTTATCAGCTAGTTCTTAGAGCTCATTAGGTTAAAACTCTAGGAGAAATCACTATAAATCTAGAGAAATTATAGGTAAAAATCAATTATCAAGAAGAGGAATATCCTTTGGTGGAATATTTGGTTACAAACTTACAAATTACAATATAATTTATAAATGTACATGCATTTATTTTAGATTTTCAGTGATTTCAATTTTCACAGGCTATGACTACAAAATTGTCACTGAGCAATTTAAAGTTTAAACTATAGGTTGATGAAGTGTGCTATATGCAGTTTTACAGATTTAAGAAGATATACTGATGCTGGTATGATATTGTCAACTTAGGTTCTATAATTAAAGAAATTATCAGATTAGCATTAAATAGTAATAAAAAGTAAATACTTACAGATGAACAAAGAGTAGCATGATAAAGTGAGCATTGTCTTGTAGATGGTGATGGAATATCCATTGTTTTTTCCATAGTTAAAGAGGTTGTTGAATCGCGCCCATTTATAAAATCTGTAGCCACAAACAAGTCAGCAGCAACGTGCATTGTATGTAATGAGTAAACAATAATAATTTACAATATTACCTGAAAAAACTATATCATAAAAATTCACATCGTTTAAAGGGACATCAGTTCGGTGGTCAACAAAAATCGATTTGGACCTTATCCAATTTTGGGTGGTAACCAATGCCTCAACCATCCTAGGACTTAGTGTACTACGAAATGGATCTATAACACATTGTTCGGTGCTAAAAGCTAACTCTAAAGCAATCGTAAATGCCTGAATTGCTAGGAGATCTCGTGCAACTAAAGATAAAGTATGATATTTTGGACTATTCACCTTCCACCACAATAGAATATCAAAATTGCTAATTGGCTTTTCAAATGGATCGTTTAAATATCTTTCTAATTCAATAGTTTCATTTCCAATTGTTGCACTTTATGTAGAAAATTATCCATTCTTCTAGAACCACTACTGTGACACCCCACGTCCATTAATGTCACTCACAAAGGGAATGCATTAAGTTTCATGAAGCATTATAGGTAAATAAACACAGAATATTACAAGATAGCTATAAATAAGATAGCAGCGGAAATTCAAATTTTTACTTCAAACACAAATCATACATCATGGTCCAAAATATCATAAGTCACAAAAACCATTACAACAATATAACAACTGTCTTTTACCATCAGAGTACATAAATATTTAAAAGAAAACATAATTCCCCAAATAAAAGAGAAAAAGCCATAGTAGAGGTAAGGACTTGAGCCATACTTCGAAAGCAGCTCTAGCAAGATGATAACTGAGGCCTGACTATGCCTGAGTATTCCTGCCCTGAGAATCGGGGGGAACATAAGAAAGAAGAGGAAACAAAAAGGGTCATACATAAAGTCTGGCGAGTCTAGTTACTTTTAGCAAATAAATAAATAAAAGTAGCACGACAGGCATATAAAGTGGATAAGAGAGTTCACTACATAAATGGCAGGTGTGACAAGGTAGACAGGATAAGGCGAACACGTTTCCCTAATGATTACTCTGCACTATTACTAGTATAATCCGAATGAGATGATCCCTTACACTTCAAGGTGGTCGACTTAGGCATACGTCCAAATGTACCTTACTACTACCCTAATCGATCGGCTCCCTACTCCGTAGATACTCTGTGAAGGCCCCACAGTAGGATGTATCACGCCCTAAAGTGGCAAACCCTCGCTGGTATGCACAACCCCATATCTACAGGTCGTCTTATCCCCTTCGGCCTGGTTCATGCACGCACATGGCCCGGTCGGTTTGCGCCGCCAACATTTGGATCTTTTACAATCAGTCTGTAAGCATGCCCCTTCTCTGACCTAGTTCGGAGTTCTCTACTCGATACATACTTCGAGTTATTGACTGAAAAGCTTCCCACACAATATGATAGAGGCTCTCCACTTCTACCTCTTCCAATACACTCAGCTCAACAACTTCTGCGGTGTCATGCAGGCACTTCGGCAGATGAGAAACATAGAAAACTTCATGAATGCCGGATAGATTTTCGGGGAGCTTTACTCTATAGGCATTTGGCTAATCCTCTTGGTTACGGGAAATGGTCCCACAAACCTGGTGCCAACTTCCCTACCGATCTGAAGCGAACCACATTCCTCAGAGGTGATACTTTGATAAAAACCAAGTCTCCCACTTCAAATTAGATGTTAGTCCTTCTCTTGTCTGCATAGGACATCTGCCTATTTTGAGCTATCTTCATCCACCGCCGAATAAGGTCAATCTTATTGGACGTTTCTCTAACCATATCAGGTCCAAGTAACAATCTTTTGGTAGATTCCCACCAACAAGTTGGTGGTCATCCGTACAATGTTTCGAAGGGTGCCATGTCGATGCTGGATTGATAGCTGTTGTTATAGGCAAACTCTACTAAAGTAAGGTGCTCTTCCCAAGTCCCTCCGAAGTCTAGGATACACAGCCTTAAAAAATCCTCTAGAATTCTGTTCACCCTCTCCGTCTAGCCATCGGTCTGAGGATTATAAGCGGTGCTCAAACAAAACTGTGTACCTAATGCTTCTCGCAAGCTCCTCCAAAATTCACTGGTAAAGATGGGGTCAAGATCGCTTACGATGCTGGAAGGTACTCCACGAAGACGAACTATCTCCCGAACATAAATTGTTGCCAACCATGATGCTTTCCTCTTACTCTTAACTAGAATAAAGTGAGCGTTCTTAGTGAGTCTATCTTTACAACCCCTTTTCATCTATGGCATATCTACTGAGGTGATTAGAAAGTCTCCCGTCTACTAAGCTTTTCCATGACGTCTAATATCTGTGGGTCACCTTGATGCGAAGCTCCTATCTGATTCATAAGATTTGGTCATATCTCCAAGGATGCAAACAAATCAGGCAAAATCTCGATGGAGGGTCTAAAGTCAAAAGCTGGTATGAACTCCGAGCTCTCCCTCTCCACAAACAGAGGACTCAAGGCCATCCTCTGCCTACTTAGTGCATCTGCCACCACAATACCCTTACCAGGGGTATAAGCAATCTCAAAATCATAAGAAGCTAGGAACTCCATCCACCGTTGTTGCCTTAAATTGAGATCCTTCTACGAAAACAAATACTTGAGAGATTTATGATCGCTGTATAACTCGAACTTCTCTCCAAGTAAATAATGGCGCCACGTCTTAAGCGCGAATACTATAGCTACAAGCTCTAGATCATGGGTGGGGTAGTTCTTCTCATGAACTCTCAACTGTCTACCCCCATAACACACTACTTTCACTTCTTGCATCAGAACCGCACTAAGGCCTGTACCACTTGCATCGGTGTAAACGGTAAACACTTTACTCCCATCAAGTAAGGTCAAGACTGGGGCTGTTGTCAGAGCCCTCTTCAGTCGTTGGAAAGCAACATCACAATCTATATCCCATTAAAACCCCAAATTCTTCTTTGTCAGCCTAGTGAGTGGGGCTGATATTTTTGCGAAGTCCTTAATGAACTTCCTATAATAACCTGCCAACCCAAAAAAGCTTCTCACCACGGTTGCATTTTTAGGAATTTGCCAATCTTGCACTGCAACCACCTTTGCGGGATCTTCAACTATCCCTTCTTTGGAGACCACATGCCCTAAGAATGTCACCTCTTTTCTTCAAAAATGGCATTTGGAGAACTTCGCCTTAAGCTAATGCGCACGAAGAGTTTTCGAAATGAAGCGACCCGAACTTCCCGTAAAGGAAAGCCGGGATTGAGTTGAGAACACGACAAATAAGAACACAAACAGAAGAACATTTCATTGCTTATTACA
This sequence comes from Allium sativum, assembly GCA_030737875.1. Lineage (NCBI taxonomy): Eukaryota > Viridiplantae > Streptophyta > Magnoliopsida > Asparagales > Amaryllidaceae > Allium > Allium sativum. Next base: position 85,233,518 of record CM060914.1, read on the forward strand.
ACAATTTACATCAGAGTACAAGAATATACAGAGTATGAATAAATAATATACATTTGATAAATACCAGAGATTTAAATTACATTTAAATACATAGCAGTGGAAAAATAATACAAAACACAACTGAAATAAATACACGGATACAAAGCTTTTCGAATATCTCTTAAGCTATAAACCAGGATCCTGTGAATATAATATCTGCAAAACCCAACTACTAGCTGCCCGTGTGGAAAATTGGGGCACCCAGAGTTTAGGTCAAAACAATAAACTCCAGGTCAGTCATGTGATTGGTATGAGAACTAAAATAGTTATTAATCTTTATTTTAAAGTTAGGTAAATCAAGGGACCATGCTGTATAACACGGAACGGGTTTTAACCCCAAGAATACCAGTGCATATAATAAACAGCGCAATGCTAAATAAAGAACAATGAAGCTATTATAAGACCCAAGTCCCATCACACAATGCAACGCAAGGCAGAGGATAGGGTTTTACCTTATAATAGCCAAATAATGCTTGATATGTGAAATTTAATCTTTTATTATTACTGTAAGTGAAGAACACAACTTCAAATATAAATGTATCAATCATAGACAGCATAGCATCCCATGCTACTATGTCGCCATACTAGGTCTAGAATTAAAACCACACAATGTCGTATTGGAAGTTGGATTTCCATCTATGAACGAAGGCAAGGGATCGTCATTACCGCTTAGAGACTGTCTAGCCTGAGTCTTAGGATCAAAGCTCGAGTGACCCTTGGATCGTCAGGGACGGTCCACACATAGTGGATTAAAATGCCTGAGAAATGCGTTTCCCCGCCCTATGGGGGGTAAACTAGTCATATACCGACCAAACAATCCATCGACACCGTAGTGACCGATATAACCGAGGCGCCTCGCTATTCATCATCCACATAAGTAAAATGACTGGGCATGCAAAACCCAGACACCGCTCCCAGCTAGAAGAAAACACATGCCCTCCCTGATGTCCTCTCCCGTTTCTGGTTCACACCGTGGTGTGAGGCTGGCGAATTAACGCTACACAATGCTATGCTACATTAAAGTCGTGCTTTGATCATCAACTACAAGACTTTGCTTTTCAACAGAAGCCTTGATCATTTGCATCTCAGCATGCCATACAGGCAATTCACGCTATGCAACCGATGTCCATCAATCACACAGAATGAAATCCGATGTCAGACACACATCCATTTACAAATTCATTTTGGATATGAACGAAACCGAAGGCACCTTATTTCTCGTCCCGTATGTCCAATAAAGGAGAGACGCCCTCGCATATCCGGTCGTTCTCCAAGTACGTCTGGACGATCACCACTTATTACCTTGTCTTGGGTGTACAGCCCAATCAAGACATCGGTAATCATCCAAACGATGTGAAGACCTCCGGTCTTCAACCACCATCCTCATCCTCGACATATCGTCGAATCAGTTATTCAAAATGGGATAAACTCGGTCTTTCTGAATAACTCGTGTATATAATAAACAAGTGCTATAAAAACACAACATATGCCTCATTCCAATCCAGAATATTCCTTTATTCAAATATTCTTATACTTTGGGAAAGGTTTCCATTAATTTTATCAAAGATAAATTCTTTAAATTTATTCTTTAATCTTCCTTTAGGTATCAGTCCAAACCAAATTATGGTTTATCCAAACTAGTCGGGATTAGCGAACCTTACCGAAGTAATCATTTGTTTAATTTTCTAATCCCAACCTATTCATCCCATGAATTAAACCTCGTAATACTTCATATCTAACACCACAGTGTTATCAGCTAAATTAATTACCATTTCATGTTCAAATCTAATTAATGATTCAACTATCGCTTGGAGAAAAACTGGTGATACTCCATTCTCGATCATTTCTTGAATTTGATAATTTTAGTTATCAGATTCACATTTCAATCTAATTAAAGATTCATTAAAATTCTAATTCAGTTTTAAATCTCCAAAAAATCATTAGTTAATGATTTTCTTCAAAGTTAAGAAATTAATCTTATCTTTAACTGGGTTAAAGAACTAATGTCATTTAAAAACACATCTCACAATAAACCCAAAATCTCATTCCATTAACAATGGAATTTTCATGGAAAACAGATCGATATATATAATCGATATAAACTTCCATATCTGACCGATAATATAAATGGAATAACGGCAAAGCCTTTTAAATTCCATATATATTAACAGTCTTCCTCTACAAAAGTTCACTTCGATTATTACCAAATCGAATTCCATTCAATTCCCATTTAATATGTTAAATTGACAAATTTACTTTGGAAAATCTCCTTTAAATCTTAACAAAAGAATTATAAATTCCAAATCACATTTCACTGTAAATCCGGTTAAAGAACGAATGTCGTTAAAACACAGTTCACGATAAACCCAATTCACATTCCATTTTATTCCAATCATTAAATATAATTGGAAACTCTAACAATCATAATTAAAAGATTTATTCTCTTCACCTGGGGTTCAAGAACAGTGTTACTGAAGACCTATCCCATCAGTCTCTAACTGTAAATTAGTAAGAGAACAATTCCCTAAGTATTAACCACGAAGGTCGAAACCAACACAAGATCAATACCCAGGGAACCATTCAACTTAGCTAATCTCCAGTTAGTTTCTATTTTTCTTAATTCCATTGGGTTTAAGAAGGTATTATTAAAGATACCATTCACGACAAACACAAAATCCCATTTGATATTAAATATAAGGCTCTGAATAGAAAATATATCAGCTTATATTCAATAAAAAATCCTGAACTCAACAAACATCCTATTGGAATAACTATATATAAATATCTTCCAAATTCGTCCACAATGTCTGTATAATCACTGAACCCAATATCGAAATATTCCGAAGATAATTTCGATTCAAATCCACTCCAATTCTTATATTGGAAATTCTGGTTTTCTTTAAAACCATTTCAAATCCAATTTATTTATTTAAAAATATTGGATTATAATTCTTGTTCATAAATAGTTCATTTCGATAGATTTATATTTTTATCTTTTCAAATATGTAATTTTTCAGCCCAATTCTTTCCAAATCATCTACTATTATTTTACACAAATCATTGGTATTTTTAATAATTTTTATCAAGCCTGTACAGTCGATTTCCATAAACGGCCATCGAACTGCTCTTGCAGTGACCATTTCCAAATTTGAATTGGACATAATTTCAAATCCAACCGTTAGATTTCTAATTTCTTACATTCGTTAGAAAGCTCTTTTCGATACAAACCCAACGGTTCTGGTTTTAGGAGAATCCAACAGTCGGATCTCCCGTAATGTCCACTCGAAGTCAATGGTCGAATTTCACGAACTACCACGGCGCGGCGCGTTCTATTCAGGCCATTATATATATATATATATATATATATATATATATATTATATATTTCGTCGATTTCCATTTAAAACGTATTTTATAAATCATTTTAAATTCGTTTTAGAAACAATCTCATCTTCATATTCAATTTCAAATCAAAATTGAATATTCCATATCATTAATATATAAATGATAATATTTTCAAAACATTAGATTTTGAAATCATTTTCTTTTTTATTCATTATAAAAATGAATAAAATCGATATAAATATCGTTCACGTCAAAATGGTGTTAATCTAATCAACACGGTTTTATATATTTAAATATTTTCGTGTCCATCCCAAATCGGACATCAAAATCAGATTTTGATCTTTTACTGAATATTATTTTAAAATATTCATTATTTTAAAATATTCGTTATTTTAAAATATTCATTCTTTCTGAACTGGAATCAGACACAGTCAATTACCATATAATTTTATTTATATGGATTTCATACACACGTGTACACAACAATAATCAAGCACAATCAACCATCATCTAGAGTGCATTACACAACTGCGTGAGCGTTAAATATAAATAATCAACACTTACAACAGCTTGTCAACCAATCGAGCAACATACAACTAAATAATTGGGATTAGTGTACGTCAGATATCATCCCAATACCCCTGTAGGGTTTTCAAACAACAAACACAGATTTATTTGTGTAGTTGGGCGATGTGTAAAATATATCGTCCCAAATTATTTGAGTCAAATGTGTGTACAAATACAAATCATCTGATTTGTAAATGAATACTTATTTTATTCATATACACGTTAAAAATTGTATTTTTAACTATAAAATATTTATTTTAATACAGGAATATTTTATTTTCCCTTCACATTACAAGCACAATCAATATCCACAACACAACACAATCAAACAAGTCGTCCATGGTCTGCGGACGACGGGTGTCGGGTGCTGCTAAGCACCGTCTGCATCCTAGTATATTTTAACTAGAAAATAAAATTTAAGTGAGAAGTTCTCACCTTTGGGATCCACTCCTCCATTCTTTAGCGGACGATGGTTTGGATTTACCAGCGCTATTCCAACTCAATCTTTTCACGCTGTTCATAATAAAAGTCACATTTTTATTTCAAATCTATATATGTAAAAATATATTTTTTATCTTATCGCTACTTCATATATATATAAATATATATATATATGTATATATATATATTATATTTTTATATTTGTTGCTTCCTTTATGAAAATCTTATCTATTCATATAGAAAAATATAATCTTTCCATTTATAAAAAATATAATCTTTTTATAATTAAAAATATATTCTTTATATAAATAAAAATAAAAACTTAATGCCACTATCATATGAATAAAAATATCATCTTTACATCGCTACTATATGAATAAAAATCTCTTCTTTATTTCGCTACTATATGAATAAAAATCTCTTCTTTATTTGTTGTTCATATAGATAAAAATCAAATATATATATATATATATATAATCAAATCTTGATTACTTTTAAAACTGAGAATTACTCCAACGCTTCATATATATATATATATATAAATTAGAAATTTAAACAATTTATAAATTAAATAAACAAAAGGAAACTCATTTTTTGTTGTAGAAGTCGAATTGCGGTTGCTGGAGGGGGCCATGTCGGCGTTGGGTGGTCGGGATGGCGGTGCAGGGCGGCGGCGGTCGGAGGTTGGCCAGATCAAGGTGGTGGCGGCGGGTTTTGTGGATGTTTGGGGCGTGGTTCAACTGGGAAAAGGGGGGAGGAGGAGAGCGTCATAGATGGAAGTAGAGGGAGGCGATTGAGGTGGCGTGGCGGGTGTGGGAATCTCCGGCGACAGTGGTGGCACCGTAGGGGAGGGAAAGCGGCGACTGATGGGGTCTGATTTTGGGAAATTTGAACGGGTTTAGAGTTTTAGGGTTATGGGAGATAAGGGGGTTTATTTATAAATATATATTTAATTTAATTTATATTCTTAAAAGTTGACTTTTAATTCTAATTCCAAATTGAGCCCAATGACCGTCGCTCCTAGCTAATTACCCCCATTTCGAACACAATGGGAAATGTTTCGCAAGCCAATTCAGCTGTTTCGATCAGTTTATGGTTAAATTAAAATATATATCAATATATATTCTATTTAACGTATATTTTAATTTACCGGGGCCACATACAGACCTAAAAATTCTAGAAAAAATATTTTTAGCTTCGTATTGATGATATGGTCCTAACAAAACTAATTTCATCAAATTTAAAGACCATTTGAAAAATGGTCATTTTCTGTTTGATCTAAATTGACTGAAACTGTCAAAACACGTTTTCTTTTGCCATGCTCGCATATTGATCCCAAAAATTACAAATTCTGGACTCTAGAAATAATTTGACATCCTAGATCCAACAAAATGGTTTCTTCGAAAATGGAGGTCGTTTGCAAAATGACTATTTTTAAGGGTTATATTTCCATAGTGACTATTCTGAATTTTCAACTGGACATAACTTTTTATTCATGCTATGAATTTCAATTTTTCGGGTTCATTGGAAAGATATTTTCAAATAGATTCAAATATTTTTGGTTTCGTTAAAATCCGGTTTATTTTGAATCTTGTATATTCATTTGAAGTTTGAAATCGAATTTTCAAACTACCGCGCCATTTTCAATTCCTTATAAAATTAAAATAAATATTTATATTCTAACTTCGATCTAAATAAATTTATACATTCTAATTCTATTCAAAATAAATTTCTTGTCGTTATTATTTAAAATAATTCCTTTTAAAAATTCAAAGTTCATTAAAATTTCTAATATAAAATTTTTAAATTGGTTCTAATTTTCCGGGTTGTTACACAAAACTTCTCTCAAGTGTTGGGCATGCTCTTCTTCGCTTTTGGAGAAGATCAAGATATAATCAACAAATACCGTGAAAATTTTGTTTAGAAACTCCTGAAACACCCTACTCATCAAATCAACAAAATAGGCGGGTGCATTCGTTAACCCAAAAGGCATAACTAGCCATTCAAAGAAACCATCCGGAGTTCTAAAAGCGGTCCTATCTATGTTGTCCTCAGCCACCCTCAATTGATGGAACCCCATGGCCAAGTCTAACTTAGAAAAAACTAAGGCACCAACAAGCTGATCAAATAAATCATCAATCCTCGGGAGCGGGTGCCTATTCTTCTTGGTGAGTTATTCAACTCTCTATAGTCAACACACAAACGAAGTGAACCATCTGCCTTAGCTGCAAATACAACTAGAGCACCCCATTTAGATATGCTTCGTCTAATAAATCCTTTCTCAAGTAGCTCCCCTACTTTCTTACTCAGCTCCCTTCTTTCCCTTGGAGCCATATGGCGTACCAGTAATGCAACTGGCTTTGCATTATCCACCAGATATATACGAAAATCGATCTTGCGCCTCGGAGGTAACCCTCGTACCTCATAAAAAACATCAGAATAATCTTGGACTACTGGAACAAATTACAGATCATTGATAGATGCATCAAGAGACTCTAGGAAACTAAGCATGACAAGTCAGAAACCTAATGTCCCTCCTCTCACAATCTAGAATGGCACCATATGTGTTAAGCCAGTCCATTCCTAGAATCAACCCATAGCCCCTAAGCCCAAGCATATACGTGTCGCATTCAAACTCGACGCCTAACATGGATATACTCAAACCCCGACAAATCACAGATAAATGAGACGAACCACCAATGGGGTTTGAGACAACTACGGGATCTACTACTATACTAGTAATTAAGTGCAGAGATTCAATCATAGAACTAGATATAAATGAATGTGAAGCGCCAGAATCGAAAAGAGTTATAACAGGTTGATTGGAAAGAGAAATCAAACCTTCAACAAAATTTATTACCTCTATCTGGTACGATGGCCAGGAGAGCATACACCTGCCCTCCAAGGGATCCTGTCCTTTGACCTTGTCCTTGCCTCTTCGGGCACTCTTTAGCAAAGTGTCCAACTTCTCCACAACTGAAGCAAGTATTCTTCCTTCTATTGCAGTCTTTTACCAAGTGACCCTCATGTCCACAACTGTGACTCTTCCTCTTATCCTTAGCTTTTCTATTCTTTCCGCCTTTATTTTGTTGTTGTTGTTGTCCTTTCTTGGGCCATACCATCATGTTTTGTGTTTCCTCAACCCTAGCTTCTTTCTTTTTAGAGAAATCGTCTAATTGAGACGGTGGAGAAGCAACAATTGCAGTTGGGGAAGGGACATCTCCTTGGCTCCTGGTTGGTGTCATGGCTTTAAGATACCTACGGAACCAATCCGGTATTTCAACGCCCTCGAGAATATAAGGTTCCCCAGACATGCTGAAAAGAAAAGGAAAGAGATTTAGACAAGGGACCGAAAGATATTACTTATGGCTTTTTCGGGAATATTTTTCAAATAGACTTTTCTTCTTGAAAATTGCTTTCTTTTAAAACCTTTTTGAAAATAGTTTTCAAAAACTTTATCCAAACTGGTAATCTTCAGCTCTGATACCAAATGTGACACCCCACGTCCGTTAATGTCACTCACAAAGGGAATGCAATAAGTTTCGTGAAGCATTATAAGTAAACTGACATAGAATATTACAAGACAATTATAAATAAGATAGCAGGGGAAATTCAATTTTTTATTTCAAACACAAATCACACATCATGGTCCAAAATATTATAAGTCACAAAAACCATTACAACAATATAACTTCTTTCTTTTACCATCAGAGTACATAAATACTTAAAAGAAGACTAATTCCCCAAATAAAAGAGAAAAATCCATAGTAGAGTTAAGAACTTGAGCCATACTTCGAAAGCAACTCTAGCAAGATGATAACTGAGTCCTAACCAAGCCTGAGTATTCCCGCCCTAAGAACCTGGGGGGAAACAGAAGAAAGAAGAGCAAACAAAATGTGTAAGACATAAAGTCTGGCGAATCTAGTTACTTTTAGCAAGTAAAAAAATAAAAGTAGCATGACAGGCATATAAAGTGGGTAAAGAGATCACTACATAAATGTTAGGTGTAACGAGGTAGACATGATAAGGTGAATATGCTTCCCTAATGATTACTCTGCACTATTACTAGTATAACCCGAATGAGATGATCCCTTACACTTCAAGGTGATAGACTTAGGCATACATCCAAATGTACCCTACAACTACCATAATCGATCGGCTCCCTACTCCGTAGATACTCTGTGTCGGCCCCACAGTAGGATGTATCACGTCCTAAAGTGGCAACCACTCGTTGATATGCACGGTACTATATCTACAGGTGTCACGGTCGTCTTATCCCCTTAGGCCCGGCTCATGCACGCACATAGCCCGGTTGGTTTGCACCGCCAACACCGCCTCCATGTTTGAATCTCTTACAATCAGTCAATAAGCATGCCCCTTCTCTTATTTAGTTCGAAGTTCTCTACTTGATACATACTCTGGGTTACTGACTAAAACAGATCCCATACAATACGATACAAGCTCTCCCCTTTGTCTTGTATCCCCCAATAGGTTTTCCACAGGTTATATTTACCTAAAGTTGTCTTTACTTTTATATAACCCCAGTCTTTCTACCAATTATGCTTACCACTAGGTGTCTTTAATTACATAACCTTATCGGGCTAAGTTTGTAGGCCTATATGTAAATATTATCCACCCCCTCAGATTTACTTAACTCACCCACTGTCCAACCAATTTTACTTAACCCTAACTTTAGTTCATAATCAAACAATCCCTATGGATTAGATTAAGCTAAGTAGACAAATTAATTACCATGTCCATTTATGGTTTATAATGGGCGAGACCAACCATATTAGGCCTACAACTTGGGGATGCTGGATATGTCGGTCGGGTCCGGGCAGACTTCTTCCACAAGTTGGGCCTAACCTTGTGTCATAGCCCGATTCATATTTGTGCACTTAGAACTCTCACATTATGTTCAACATTAGTGGCTGCTGGATATGTCGGTCGGGTTCGGGCAGACTTTCACCACTAATGCAACCTAACCCCGTGTCATAAGTGCAATTACAATTCCTAATTGTAATTATTAGACATTTCATTCTTATCCAATTCTTACCTATGTCTTTATAGGTGATTATGTCCCTAATTTCCCCCTTTTTGGATTATATGTCCAATTCATAAACATTACTTAAATCATGCCAATTCTAAAATTTTCCCCCGCTCCTTAACTAACGCATTCGCACATATTTAGCGGCATCTAGGCTAGAAAGTAGCCTAGTCATAAACAATAAAAGGAAAAGTGATGGGAATATGACAAAGGTGATTGTTTTGGCATAAGCATAAACTAGCATGGTGATAAGGTGGACATATAAGCATAAATCTAATGAACTTATGGCAGTTAATTGATTCTAACATAACTATGATGTCATAATAAGATCTAAATTAACAATTTAAATGTCCAACTGGTTAGATCTAATACGATAAGCACAAGGTGATAAAATAGATCTGATTAGCAATTTAGATGTCCACATAATTCAGATCCAATAGTTAAAACTAGATCTAACACAAATAAGGTCAAGATCCACATCATAGAGTTTTACAATAGATCCAACAAGATAGAGATTTAGATCAATAGTTAAAAATAGATCTAACAAAAATAAGGTCAAGATCCACATTAGAAAATGCCACAAAAGTTTCAGTAGATCCAATAAGATAGAGATTTAAATCCAAGTTATACTCAATTTAGAATGTCATATGTTCGCAATTTACAATGGATCCAATATAATATATGCACATGAACAAATCCAAACTATTGCATATCACATTTACTTTTAAATATTTAAATCTAAAAATAACCTAGAACTCAAAAAGTATACTCAAATTAGAAAATATTTAAATCTTAATTGATTTGCTTAGGTTGATAGTTGTAGGAGATTAACGGATCCAATTCAGTTCAGACACCGGCATAGTTTGGCCTACATGGATTCTCAATAAAGAAAGCAGAAAAAAGGTACCTTTATATATAGCTGCCAGCCCTCTCTAAACCGACTGCGACCTCATCCCTAGGGGTGTCGACACCCATGTTGGTGGGTCGACCCTGGTGTCGACGCCCCTTTAGGGGGGTCAACCCCCTATAGCGGGAAATTTGCCGCCATACGAATTTTCGATTTTTGGACTCTATCTGGATAAGTGCTGACTCATATCTAATTCTATATGACTCATATGTATATATATATATATATATATATTTCTTCTGCATGTACACAAACTTAGAACCCTAATAACTTCTTCATACGGTGTCCGTTTTACGCAAACCAAATGTCTATCATGACCAGAATTTTGAGACAGACTAAATGGCGCAATCCGTTATTCTTAATCCTGAATATTAAATTAATTGTTATTTAATTTATCCTCTTTTAGTGTCATTAAAAATTCGGGATGTTACAACTGCTACCTGTACTTCCACTACTAGCGTACGAACTAGGTGGCTTGTTCATTCCAACTTTGTATCCCAAATTTAGAATCAATGGCTTAATAATAAAAAGATCTTACTAGAATACATTTTACTTCTGCCAATATATCTGTTGCCACTTGTTTACCATGCATGTCTTTAAGATATAACTTCACAAAATGTAATTTATATCTAGGATCAAGCACACAAGTAATAAACAAAACTTTATTCATGCTACCAATATTTCCCTAATATTTATCAAAATTCTCTTTCGTACTTCTTGACATTTGTTAAAGATTACGATCCATTTTTTCAACCAGCTCATTCAATTCTTTTTGAGTTCCACTTAACTCCGCAAAACATACGTTTGATGTAATAGATAAAGTGCCGCTAAACTTTAAAGTAACTTCACAAAAAAACTTCAAAAATTTAACAAAAAATTCAGTATTTTTCCAATCTAGCGAATTCGGAGCTTCATTTTCTTTATTAAAATAGGCAACATAAATATATACCATCACATTCTTTCATCTCATCAAAAACTCTTTTATATTTCAAAGTTGTTTCTAACATCAAATAGTTAGAATTCCACCTAGTAGGCACATCTAATGCAAGCATACACTTATCATCCATTCCCATATTTACATAAATCTCTTTAAATTTAGCCAATCTAGAAGGAGATGATCTTACAAATCTAACGGCAGTATGAATCCCAGCAATAGTTCTACTAATTTATTTTAATCCATCATTGACAATTAAATTAACAATATGTGCAAAACAATGTATATTTAGGAATTCACCATTCAAAACACAACCATTAGATCCATCATAATCATTCAATGCATTTTTCACATAATTAAGTGCCACTTCATTAGCACTAGCGTTATCGACTTTGATAGACGCTATTTGTTTAAGTTCCCATTGCTTGATGCAAGAAACCAAAAGTTTTCCAATGTTTTTGTAACACCCCACCTCCGCTAGGGTCACTCACAAAGGGACTGCACTAGGTTTGGTGAAGCATTATTGAGGTAAACATGCACAGAAATATTACAAGACAGAACATATATAAAACAGCGGAAGTAAAAAAAAATTTATTACCTTATAAAATAAGGTCTAAAGCCTTTTACATCAGAATACATCAAAACCTGTCTTGCAATAGTAAAGAAGCATAAAACCATTTCATAAATTATTCCCCAAGTAAAACAGTAGAGTATCCATAGCCAAGAAAAGTCCAAGCCATGCGTGATGACCTTCAAGCAGAAGAAGTCCGAACTAGATAACAGTGTTTCCTCCCTGAAACCTGGGGGGAAAACGGAAGACAAAGAGGCGAAACAAAACGGGGTCAGTCATAAAGACTGGTAAGTCCTATCTACTTCCAGTATAAAAACAGGTAAAGGTAACATGACATGCATAAACTGAAAGTAAACATAAGGATGACTACAAGATAGATAAACTAAACCAGGGTAACAGGCTGAAGTACTATAGCAAGGTAAACTAAGATATCATGATAAACTACGGTGTCATGATAAATCAAGGTATCACATCGTCAGGTTTCTATCAAGTATACTATCCCAAGGTATCTATCCTGTATACCATCCCATGGTGTCTATCACGTATACCATCCCAGGGTATTTATCATGTATATTTTCTCTACACCCCTCGTACTAGTATCCCAACCCGCGTCATGTGTCAACTATGAATGTCCCTTGCCCAATGTCATGTAATGGTCCATGTCAACCTAATATATGTAGCATATGTAGGTTTTCCCAACTCGTATGTTTCTTTCCATGTATAAGTTCAGTCCTTCGCCATAGGCCATACGGGCTTTCCCATGTAAACGTTTTATCCTTGAGGTTATTTTGGACTGCTACCCTTGATCTGGTTATGTTTTCTTACCATGAACTATCGCGTGTTCACTTAGGATTTATGTCACCTAGGACCACTAGGGAATATGCTACCTAATGAACGTTTCCGTGTCTCGGTTTGGGTTCAGCCACCTAGGGCCACTAGGGATTATGCCACCCGTCAACCGCGCCCTTTATCCCGCGTATGTATCGTGAATCGTTTTCCATGTCTAGACGCACATGTTCCTCAATGTGCCATCCGAGTTCCATGCCATGGCAAATCAAGAAACACGGAACTCGGTCGGGAGCTTTAAGTCGTCTGCTGATGCAGATATCAAGGTCTGTTTTTGTACCCGTGGCTATGGTCCCACGTGACCCCTCCCTCAACTACTGAAAGGCAATCCAAGAAAAATCATGTATGAGAACCACATCCCGGCCCCACTATAGCCCCACTTTCCTATGGGCCAACCTCACCCATGACTCGATAGCAAGAACATGGTCTGTTGGGGGTTCCTTGCCTTTCCGTTTGTACACGATTGACTAAAGATGGTAGGTAGTCGGCGACGTGCTATCCAGGGCAAAATCAAGTATCGTCGACTCCACGCTAATCCATCCCAGTCTTTAGGTCGCTCGCATAGCAACCAAGGCATACTCTTGGCTCTTCTACCGCAGACATTAACCTCTGTGAGGCCGGGTTTCATGGACCACCTGCCACCTCACAGAGGGATACAAGAGTACCCTCACGTCCCCCGAAGCTACCTCTTGGTCACCCAGTTCGCTGGAGCCTTTATCTAAGTCAGATAATTTGCTCCTGCTCGTGTTTTAAGCGATGACCTACCGTATCGGGTTACTCATCTATCTGTGAACTGGTCCAAATCTCTTGACTAAGAATTATTACTTAGTTTCCTAAACTAAGGTTTACCACTTAGTCCCGTTATCCTTGTTAATCCCAGTTTTCCACCTAGTCCCCTGAACTAGGGTTTTGTCTAATGGGTTAAGTATTGTCATTTAAGTTCATGACTTAACCTGCCTATGAATCATGTCAAGATTTGACTAAGTATTCAAGTCCAAGACCTAGCCCTACAATTTGGTTAAGTATATCAAGAAGCTCATGACCTAACCCTATACAATCATCAAGTCAAATTGGTTAAGTATTTGTTCATCTTAACCCTATCAGCTTATCGTGTTAGATTGGTTAAGCATAGATTATCTTAACTTCATCGGATTATCGAGTAGGATTGGTTAAGTATAGGTTAACTTAACCCCATCCACTAATCGTATTAGAATGGTTAAGTATATTTAAACGGTCTTGTGACTTAACCCTATCAAGTTCTCACATTAGATTGGTTAAGTATGGTTGCTTAACCTTATCAATCATCATGTAAAATTGATTAAGTATAAGTTACTTAACACCATTAAATTATCATGTTAAGTTGGTTAAGTATTGGTTAGATTGGTTAAGTGTTTAACTTAACCCCATCGAATTACCGTGTTTAGATTAGTTAAGTGTAGGTTACCTAACCTCATCTAACTACCGTGTTTAGATTAGTTAAGTGTAGGTTACTTAACCCCATCTAATTACCGTGTTTAGATTAGTTAAGTGTAGGTTACTTAACCCCATCTAATTACCAAGTCGGATTAGTTAAGTATAAATTACTTAACCCCATCCTCTAATCGTCTTATATGGTTAAGTGTCATTAAGAAATCAAGTCCGGTTCCACTTAACCTACCCATTCGTGTCATATCGGTTAAGTGTCATTAGTCAAAATTACTTAACCTTTTCATGTGGAATTAATTAGATTAATGCACCCCAACCTCTCACATTAGACTTTGTTGTGGTTACTAGTTAAGCCGGGCGGGTCCGGGTAGATTTACACCACAACCTAGTCTAACCTCGGGTTTTGAGTGCCATATGACCAACTACTCACATTGGGTCCTATTGTTTATAGCCACTAGTTAAGCCGGGCGAATCCGGGTAGATTTATGCTACAAACTCAACCCAACCTCGAGTTGGCCACTTTCATGTTTGGTCTAGTGTCATATCACACTTACAACCCATACGTGTCTAGCCCCAAGTTCCATGTTTTCGTACGTGTCATGTTCATGTTTAAGTGTTTCAAGAGTGTCACATTTTCATGCAACACCATGTCAAGTTTTCGTGCCAGATTCAAGTCAAGTTTTCGCGTCACGTTCACGTTTGTCTAACTACCCCAAAATCGTGTTTTCACTTGAGTGAAAGCGAGTCAACATAGTATAAATGCTATGGTACACATTGACCCCAAAACATGCACGATGCCACGACAGGGTTGGCTTCAAACATGCATGGTATCATCAAGGGATTGGCCTTGTACATGCATACTATCATATAGGGGTTGGCCACAAGCATGCACAATGTCATAAGGGAATTTGGCCACAAACATGCATAATATCATAAGGGAATTTGGCCACAAACATGCATAATATCATAAGGGGATTTGGCCACAAACATGCATGATAACATAAGGGGTTTGGGTTCATTTACATGCATAACCCCAAAGTTACTTTGCCAATGTTTCACAAGTCAAATGGTTCCCAAAAGTTCATGCTAACATTCCATAGATAAAGATTCAAACTTGCAAGATAAACTAGACTAAACATAACATGAGTGGCATGATTAAGTCGTTAAAACTTAACCCAAGGTCATGGATCATAGAAAAGGGGCAAAGTTAGGTTCACATAGGCTAGCATACTTGCATTTTATTCCATGTCATATTAGAACCACCGTTAGAATCTACAAGTAGCTAGAACTTACCCAGCGAGGCTTAGGGAAGGATCATGCATCGTCTTGACGAAGAAAGGTGGCTCCTTTGTTGAAGAAGCGTCATGAAACTCGCATAGCAACGTTGATCTACCCTCGATTTGATGAAGGAGGCTTGCACCTTTTGATTTGAACCCGATTTGAATGCATAAGCCCTTGGAGTTGGAGATGGAGGCCATGATCACTTGACATTTGGGCAGCACTTCGTGGCATGAGTGAGTTATGAGGGTTTAGGCTAGGTCTAGGGGTCTTTTTATAGATGTTAGGGTAGTTTTAGGTCGTAGGATAAACCCTAGGATAGATCTGAATCGTCAAAATCCGTCACAAGCCTCCAAAGCCGAGCCAAAACCAGAAGCAGGTGCACCAGGTCGCTGGTTCGACCAGGGGGGTCGACCCAGGGGTCGACACCCATGTCGACCCCCCTGGGGAGGGGTCGACACCCCTGTCGACATGGGTGTTGACCCTGAGTGTCTGGCGGGAATTTTTCCCGCCTCTCTTTTTGGGCTGAATTTCAAATCTGTTTTCAGATTTGAATTTTCGTGAAACTTCGCGAGGCCATATCTCGGTCATACGGACTCCGATTTACGAAATTTCGGACTCTATTTCGCGTATTTTTCCGAGACGAACGCAATGGCGCATCCCGTTTATCCTGATTCAGATTTTATAATTTAATTCTGCCTTGATTCTTGTCTTAACACGTTGTTAAAATTCGGGTTGTTACATTCTCCCCTCCTTTAAGGATTTCGTCCCCGAAATCTCCAAGTTAGGAAGAACATATCCTACCATCCATCATCCATCTACTCAAAACATCATCCACAGGCAACCATTGTCCTTAGACGATTTCTAATGCCATATGAACGTATGCAAAACGTGTGTGTACATGCTCCTTAGCTAATGCTAATGATCAGGCCTGAATGATCTTCCTAATGCAAAATATGTTTAGTGCCATGAGTCCAACATGTATGCAAATAGTCCTAGTCATATAAGTACTATATGCGTGCACAAACATTCATCCACATGCAACATCCACATGACAACACATTCGATTTCATCCATAAACAAGTATAAATACTCGTGCATATGCAACATGAAACGTGACTGCGTCAATCTAGTGTCTAATGTGTATTCGCGCATCCACGAGCAACCACTTGCAACCATTTGCAACCATATCAATCATAACATGTTTCAAATACATGTTTACATCCATAGAGTTCTTCCTAAGGTTCTCAAGATAGTATCGAGAAGATAAACAAGACAAACTCCTTACGGGGTTTGTAACAGAAACAGAACCGAGGGGATATCCACCAAGCGATAGCATGCAAGCAAGCTCTACAGGAGAACCAGGGATCAATGATATACTCTTAAAAAGAGACATGATGCGCGCGTCTAAGCCGCATTTCCTTGAGCTTAATTCCATCGTGCCTTGACCGCCTTTGACTTCGTGATTTTGTAGCTCCTTGATTCCTATTTCCAAGGTATGAGTCGGAACTCTTTTCACTGTCGCCTCTCGTTTCACTTTCATTTATTCTTTCCCTAGTATACTTAGCTCAACCATATCTACGTACTCATGCAAGCTCTTCAAAATTCACTAGTGAATTCTGGATCTCGTTTACCAATGCCAATCCATGTTACCACGTGCACTTACTAGGGTGATTCCTTTAACCCATGCTTAAGCGGAATGGGCCATCCGCCTTAGTGGCGAACGTTGCTTGATCGGATCAGAGGTTTCCGATAAATACATCAAGTGATTCTAGGTAACTATCCATGACAAAGCCCAAAAGGTTACACGAGGCTTCGAGGGTATTACCAAAGCAAGCCAAGAGTCTGATTACCCTCTTTTCAAAACCGAGAAATGGTATCCCTTACTGGATAACCACTTTACCCCTAGAATCCATCCATAGCCCAACAATAGAAGCATTGCTTCTAATCTCAACACTTGTCATAGACGTTCTCAAATCCAAACAAGTCGTGGATAAATGGGCTGACTCTCCAACCAGATTTTTGGGCCAAAAGTGGGATCTTCTACCATGCTAGTACTAAGGTGCAGAGACTCAACTATCGAGGCAGACTTAAATGATGCGATGATCAAAACCAAGTCTAGATGGGATGATAGAAAAGAAAGGCTAAGCCTTTAACAGAAACGGTACCATCCTCCTTAGGTACGCTAGTGAGGGCATACGATTTCCTTCTTGCTGATCTCGTCCTTATCTTCCTTTGTGGATCAAGCCATACCAACAAGTTGCTTATTCTTAAGCTTGTGTCCTTTATCCCTTCTTATAACTTCAGTAACAGGTCTCTCGAGAACTTCCTCCATCTTACGGGAAAACACTTACGTAGCTGGACAAGGATTAGTCGCCGTTAAAACTACTGTGACTACCGATGGAGGAAAGAAAGGAAAAGAGATTCAATCAAGGAAACAAAGGATAGTGCTAATGGCCTTTGGGGAATAGCCTTTAAAAACTTTTCTTGAAAAATGCTTCTTTGTAAAACGGTTTCTCAAATAGTTTTCAGAAGGTTTTAAAAACTTTTCCCCAGTCTGGTAACCTTCTGCCCTGATACCAAATGTAACACCCCACCTCCGCTAGGGTCACTCACAAAGGGAATGGACTAGGTTTGGTGAAGCATTATCAAGGTAAACATGCACAGAAATATTACAAGACAGAACATATATAAAACAACGGAAGTAAAACAAATTTTATTACCTTATAAAATAAGTTCTAAAGCCTTTTACATCATAATACATCAAAACCTGTCTTGCAATAGTAAAGAAGCATAAAACCATTTCATAAATTATTCCCCATGTAAAACAGTAGAGTAGCCATAGCCAAGAAAAGTCCAAGCCATGCATGATGACCTTCAAGCAGAAGAAGTCCGAACTAGATAACAGTGTTTCCTCCCTGAAACCTAGGGGGAAACGGAAGACAAAGAGGCGAAACAAAACGGGGCCAGTCATAAAGACTGGTAAGTCCTATCTACTTCCAGTATAAAAACAGGTAAAGGTAACATGACATGCATAAACTGAAAGTAAACATAAGGATGACTACAAGATAGATAAACTAAACCAGGGTAACAGGCTAAACTACTGTAGCAAGGTAAACTAAGATATCATGATAAACTACGGTGTCATGATAAATCAAGGTATCACATCGTCAGGTTTCTATCAAGTATACTATCCCAAGGTATCTTTCCTGTATACCATCCCATGATGTCTATCACGTATACCATCCCAGGGTATTTATCGTGTATATTTGCTCTACACCCCTCGTACTAGTATCCCAACCTGCGTCATGTGTCAACTATGAATGTCCCTTGCCCAATGTCATGTAATGGTCCATGTCAACCTAATATATATAGCATATGTAGGTTTTCCCAACTCGTATGTTTCTTTCCATGTATAAGTTCAGTCCTTCGCCGTAGGCCATACGGGCTTTCCCATGTAAACGTTTTATCCTTGAGGTTATTTTGGACTGCTACCCTTGATCTGGTTATGTTTTCTTACCATGAACTATCGCGTGTTCACTTAGGATTTATGTCACCTAGGACCACTAGGGATTATGCTACCTAATGAATGTTTCCGTGTCTCGGTTTGGGTTCAGCCACCTAGGGCCACTAGGGATTATGCCACCCGTCAACCGCGCCCGTTATCTCGCGTATGTATCGTGATTCGTTTTCCATGTCTAGACGCACGTGTTCCTCAATGTGCCATCCGAGTTCCGTGCTAGGGCAAATCAAGAAATACGGAACTCGGTCGGGAGCTTTAAGTCGTCTGCTGATGCAGATATCAAGGTCTATTTTTGTACCCGTGGCTATGGTCCCACGTGACCCCTCCCTCAACTACTGAAAGGCAATCCAAGAAAATCATGTATGAGAACCACATCCCGACCCCACTATAGCCCCACTTTCCTAAGGGGCAACCTCACCCATGACTCGATAGCAAGAACATGTTCTGTTGGGGGTTCCCTGCCTTTCCGTTTGTACACGATTGACTAAAGATGGTAGGTAGTCGGCGACGTGCTATCCAGGGCAAAATCAAGTATCGTCGACTCCACGCTAATCCATCCCAGTCTTTAGGTCGCTCGCATAGCAACCAAGGCATACTCTTGGCTCTTCTAGTGCAGACCTTAACCTCTGTGAGGCCGGGTTTCATGGACCACCTGCCACCTCACAGAGGGATACCAAGAGTACCCTCACGTCCCCCGAAGCTACCGCTTCGTCACCCAGTTCGCTGGAGCATTTATCTAAGTCAGATAATTTGCTCCTCCTCGTGTTTTAAGCGATGACCTACCGTATCGGGTTACTCATCTATCTTTGAACTGATCCAAATCTCTTGACTCAGAATTATTACTTAGTTTCCTAAACTAAGGTTTACCACTTAGTCCCGTTATCCTTGTTAATCCCAGTTATCCACCTAGTCCCCTGAACTAGGGTTTTGTCTAATGGGTTAAGTATTGTCATTTAAGTTCATGACTTAACCTACCTACGAATCATGTCAAGATTTGGCTAAGTATTCAAGTCCAAGACCTAGCCCTACAAGTTGGTTAAGTATATCAAGAAGCTCATGACCTAACCCTATACAATCATCAAGTCAAATTGGTTAAGTATTTGTTTATCTTAACCCTATCAGCTTATCGTGTTAGATTGGTTAAGCATAGATTATCTTAACCTCATCGGATTATCGAGTAGGATTGGTTAAGTATAGGTTAACTTAACCCCATCCACTAATCGTATTAGAATGGTTAAGTATAATTAAACGGACTTGTGACTTAACCCTATCAAGTTCTCACATTAGATTGGTTAAGTATGGTTGTTTAACCTCATCAATCATCATGTAAAATTGATTAAGTATAAGTTACTTAACACCATTAAATTATCATGTTAAGTTGGTTAAGTATTGGTTAGATTGGTTAAGTGTTTAACTTAACCCCATCGAATTACCGTGTTTAGATTAGTTAAGTGTAGGTTACCTAACCTCATCTAATTACCGTGTTTAGATTAGTTAAGTGTAGGTTACTTAACCCCATCTAATTACCGTGTTTAGATTAGTTAAGTGTAAGTTACTTAACCCCATCTAATTACCAAGTCGGATTAGTTAAGTGTAAATTACTTAACCCCATCCTCTAATCGTCTTATATGGTTAAGTGTCATTAAGAAATCAAGTCCGGTTCCACTTAACCTACCCATTCGTGTCATATCGGTTAAGTGTCATTAGTCAAAATTACTTAACCTTTTCATGTGGCATTAATTAGATTAATGCACCCCAACCTCTCACATTAGACTTTGTTGTGGTTACTAGTTAAGCCGGGCGGGTCCGGGTAGATTTACACCACAACCTAGTCTAACCTCGGGTTTTGAGTGCCATATGACCAACTACTCACATTGGGTCCTATTGTTTGTAGCCACTAGTTAAGCCGGGCGGGTCCGGGTAGATTTATGCTACAAACTCAACCCAACCTCGAGTTGGCCACTTTCATGTTTGGTCTAGTGTCATATTACACTTACAACCCATACGTGTCTAGCCCCAAGTTCCATGTTTTCGTACGTGTCATGTTCATGTTTAAGTGTTTCAAGAGTGTCACATTTTCATGCAACACCATGTCAAGTTATCGTGCCACATTCAAGTCAAGTTTTCGCGTCACGTTCAAGTTTGTCTAACTGCCCCAAAATCGTATTTTCACTTGAGTGAAAGCGAGTCAACATAGTATAAATACTATGGTACACATTGACCCCAAAACATGCACGATGCCATGACGGGGTTGGCTTCAAACATGCATGGTATCATCAAGGGATTGGCCTTGTACATGCATACTATCATATAGGGGTTGGCCACAAGCATGCACAATGTCATAAGGGAATTTGGCCACAAACATGCATAATATCATAAGGGAATTTGGCCACAAACATGCATAATATCATAAGGGGATTTGGCCACAAACATGCATGATAACATAAGGGGTTTGGGTTCATTTACATGCATAAGCCCCAAAGTCAAGTCTTTGCCAATTTTCACAAGTCAAATGGTTCCCAAAGGTTCATGCTAACATTCCATAGATAAAGATTCAAACTTGCAAGATAAACTAGGCTAAACATAACATGAGTGGCATGATTAAGTCGCTAAAACTTAACCCAAGGTCATGGATCGTAGAAAAGGGGCAAAGTTAGGTTCACATAGGCTAGCATACTTGCATTTTATTCCATGTCATATTAGAACCACCGTTAGAATCTACAAGTAGCTAGAACTTACCTAGCGAGGCTTAGGGAAGGATCATGCATTGTCTTGACGAAGAAAGGTGGCTCCTTTGTTGAAGAAGCGTCATGAAACTCGCATAGCAACGTTGATCTACCCTCGATTTGATGTAGGAAGCTTGCACCTTTTGATTTGAACCCGATTTGAATGCATAAGCCCTTGGAGTTGGAGATGGAGGCCATGATCACTTGACATTTGGGCAGCACTTCGTGGCATGAGTGAGTTATGAGGGTTTAGGCTAGGTCTAGGGGTCTGTTTATAGATGTTAGGGTAGTTTTAGGCCATAGGATAAACCCTAGGATAGATCTGAATTGTCAAAATCCGTCACAAGCCTCCAAAACCGAGCCAAAACCAGAAGCAGGTGCACCAGGTCGCTGGTTCGACCAGGGGGGGTCGACCCAGGGGTCGACACCCATGTCGACCCCCCTGGGGAGGGGTCACACCCATGTTCACATGGGTGTCGACCCTGAGTGTCTGGCGGGAATTTTTCCCGCCTCTCTTTTCGGGCTGAATTTCGAATCTGTTTTCGGATTTGAATTTTCGTGAAACTTCGCGAGGCCATATCTCGGTCATACTGACTCCGATTTACGAAATTTCGGACTCTATTTCGCGTATTTTTCCGAGACGAACGCAATGACGCATCCTGTTTATCCTGATTCAGATTTTATAATTTAATTCTGCCTTGATTCTTGTCTTAACACATTGTTAAAATTCGGGTTGTTATAGTTTTCCCCTTTATGACTTGTGATCACACAAAAGTTTAAAATTATTTTATGCAATTTCCAATCATTATCAATGAAGTGTGCGGTTAAAACAATATAGTTTATGTTTTGACAAGAAGTCTATGTATCGATAGTAAGGTATACCCCATGCAAACAATTAGAAAATATGGTCTTAAGGTAATCTTTTGTGTCTTCATATAAATTAAACACATCCCTATAGATTGTCCTATGTGAAGGCACATCAAAACTAGGGCACATTTTCCGACAAAAATCAAGAAATCCTTCACCCTCAACAAAACTGAAAGGAAGCTCATCAATGATTAACATACGAGCTAGAGCCTTTCTACACTCGTCTTTGTTAAATGTCCATGTAATAAGGGTGTTACTTCCTCCACTTTCATTGTTTGTTGTAAAAACTAAACATTTCTATCCCTTATCACCTTCTCAAGGAACTGACCTACCCGATGTTTTTATATGATAGATCAAATGTGAAGTACCATTCGATTTATCATTACAAGCAAATGGTGCATGAAAATAGTTGCAAAAACACTTAGGATTTGAAGGGTCTTCCAGAGTATCTTTAGTAAAATGTTCCCATACCATGGATGGTTTCTAGTAGAGGCTTTGCGCTTAGGAACTATTGAAGGCCTTTTGGCATTTTTTGGCTCCATAACGGGTTCTTCTTCTTCACCTCCACTGTCTACCCGATTACTGTCCAACAAAGCATTAGCCGTGCCAATTTGCACCTGCAATTAGCGTATAAACAATTATTAATTTATAGTGTAAACCTATCAACCACTGTCCAATTGCGATCAGTAAGCATGATTCATATTAGCAGATGTAAGCAGTAAGCTATTTATAATGAGTTGAGCTGCTAATAATCTTGTTGTCATATATATAATTGAATTCATGAAACAAAGCGGATGTATAAGCAATAAACAGTAATCTACTTATAATGAGAAACACGTTAAATATTGTCGGGATGTGATTATAACACAGTATGGGTATGCATACATAAAATTAAGAATATATCATAAACATTTACCATAAACATTAAGAATATATCATAAACATTTACCATAAACATATATCAAACATTAAATTTGCAGGTCGAATTATAGAGTATTATATTATTTTAAATATAATTTCAACAATGTATTTTCATATAATTTAAGTCATTAGTGTACAAAAATGCATGGCACTGACATTCTCCATTGTTTATGGTTACATTTTTCTAACGCAATAATGGTGAAGATAATCAATTGCAGAATACTCTTAACACAAATTCTCATATGTCTCTTAGACCCAAAGAAATCCAAAAGAAATTTCCAACAACAGCATTTCCTTTATCATCATAAGTCATAATAGATCTTAATAGGAAAATCATAAACAATAGTTGTTGAAAATCATAACATGCTATATAGTACACTTACACTACACAAATTAAAATTTTCAGTTACGTAATGTCATAAACTTCAAAGACTTATTTAAATCAGATTGAAATCGCGATCAAAGTTGTTGAAACTTGAAAGTAAATAAAGTAACCAACTGTTTAATACTTTTATTATTACATAAACATATATACTTACAGGCTTTCTCTCCCTCGTCGTCAATTTCGTTATCATAGTTTCATTTTCTGGAATATTCAAACATCGAAGTTAAACGATCTAATTTTAATTGCGAATTAGATTTAGGTACTGCAGTTCATATTCTTTTTGTATGAAGAAAGAGGGACGCAACAACTTTTTGGGATGTAGAAAATAGGGTTTAGTCACTGAACGAGGGGCGCAAGCTTTGATTGGGAATTTGGCAGTTGGGCTTGCTATATTTTTTTGAGCAAGACAAGTTTTTTTCAAAGAAAAATTGGTCGGTTAACCGAACGACCTAGGTTACATTAGCCATTAACCGAACCAAAAATATTCGGTTAAGGTCGGTCGTTTAACCGATGACGTCGGTTAAGTCAGTTCGGAATTAACGGTTAAGTCGGTTAACCATGTGGATTGAATCTTCTCTAGAGTCATTCACATCACCAACACGACTAGAACAACTCTGTAGACTATGTGACGTAAAAATCAATTGCATTCACCTCGCCAGAACATCCAACAATTCTACTCTCTCTAGGCCTGAAAGTGGTAATAACTTCCTTCTCCTTTGATTCACCTTGAACCAAATCCAGAACACCCGATGAGCCCTCATTCACCTTGAACATAGATGACTCATAAAAATTAACATCATAAGAAATCATAGTCGTCTTTGTTTCTGGATTCCAAATCCAATAACCTTTAACTCCATCCATATAGCCAAGAAAAATCACCTTGAAAGCTCTAGGTGCAAGCTTATCACTTCCCGGGTCATGCACATAAATAGAATTGCCAAATACACGAAGATAATTCAATCAATGCTCTTTCCTTTCCAGACTTCCTCCGGAATCTTGTATTGATAGCCAAGCACGAAATTCGATTAATAATATGCATTGCAGTTACAAAGCTTCGACCCAAAATCCCTTAGACAAACCTTATGTCAATCTCAAGCATCGAGCTTTCCCCAGTAAAGTTCGGTTCATTCTCTCCGCTACTCCATTAGATTGCGGATCCCCAGGTGTAGTAAAATGCATCTGAATACCATGATGCTTGCAAAATTTAAAAAAATCTCTGGAAACATACTCTCCGCCTTTGTCGGACCTAAGAACCTTCAAAGTCTTTCTACTCTCATTCTACACAAGAGACTTCCATTCTTTGAACCTTGCAAATGCCTCCAACTTGGCCTTCATTACATACACCCAAACCTTCCAGGAAAAATCATTGATGAAAGAAATAAATATCTGGCTCCTCCCAAAGAAGCTACTGGTGTTGGTCCGCAAACATCCATGTGCACATACTTAAGAATCCCTCTTGAATCATGTTTTCTTTCACCAAATGACACTCTAGTTTTCTTCCCTATGACACATTCCTTGCAAAACTCCTGTTTGTTGAAACTCTCACCATCAATCATCTCCCTTCTGCAAAGAACATACAAACTCTTCTTCGAGACATGACCCAATCTCAAATGCCACAATCGTGTCACATCTAAGCCATGAGAACTATCAACACTAATACAAGTTTCTCCATGCACAGTCAGTCCTTAAGGCAAATAAACTCCATGAGTCTTTGTACCCTTTATAACCACAAGCGCCCCCATCGAAACCCTCAACGTATCACTCTCAATAGTGATATTGCAACCTAAATAATCCAGCTGTCCCAACGAAATAAGCGACTTCTGTAATCCAGAACATAGCGCACATTACTGAGAGTACGAACCACTCCGTCAAACATCCGAATTTGCATGGAACCAATGCCCTTCGACTTACAAACTGCACCATTTCCCGTAACAATTGAACTTCATTCTCGATCATCATAAAAATAAAAACAATTCCTATTAAACGTCATGTAATATGAAGCCCCCGAATCAAGAACCCATTTGCTGCCTGAAACATCTGATGCTGCATCCGATAAAACATCTATATCTCCCTCACCAACACCACTCTCCACCACAACGGATGAAGATGCTACTTCCTTATTCTCATATTTCTCCTTTTCCACAAATAAACCGTGACCATTACCTGCACAACTGCTTCCATCACTCAGCTCCTTCATCTGGTCTCGCAACTCCCCACCAAGAAGACCCGCTTGACATCATCAAGAGTAAATGTATCTCAGACATAGATCAAACTATTTGAGAAACTCATATAATGGTCAGGCAACGAACATAACAATATCTTCGCCTTCTACTCCTCCTTAATTTTCAAATATACTTCCTTCATCTTCATTAACAAATCATCAAAAACATTCAAGTGTGCCTTTAGCGAAGTTCCTTCCTTCATCTTGTAAATAAAGAAAGTCCACAATAAGATCAGTCAATTTGTGAGTGACTTCTTCATATATAAATCCTCCAACTTGTTCCAAATACCTATAGCAGTCGTCTCACCTCTAATTTTGGAGATAACATTCTTTCCCATAGCAAGTTAAGTGTAGTGAATGCCCACTCTTCGATTTCTTCTCTCTCCATATCTGAGATGTCCGCTGGCAATGTGTATCAAACACTACCCGATGTACCCAATTCTGCCTAAGAACCGCTTCCATTGCCATTTTTCAAAATCATTATCGCCATTCCAATTATCAAAAGCCAATTATGACCTAGAAGTTGCATACGACCCACATACATAAGAAGCTACACCACTTGGACTAACTATTAAGGCACTATTTGAATCTGATTCCGGCATTTCTACAACTATCTACCAAACCCGAAGCTCCAATACCAAATGTTGTAGATAATTTCAACTCAAGATCGCTCAAATCAAAAACCCAAACATAGCGGAAGATGAGATTGTGGTAAAAGTGAAAAACAACCAATCAATACCTCAAAATAATCTCAACCCTATCCACAAGCCAATCACAATCACCAACTTGAGAGATAATAGAACAATAACAAAAAGTAGGTCACACAGGGATTTATAGTGGTTCCACTTACGTCTTGTCAGTGTACATCCACATTGAGAGATAAGCTTTTATTAATATTAATAGAAGAGTACAATAGATTGGTTACAATGATCAAATTCACCCGAAAAATATGATTTTGTAGAGATACGAATTGAAGAAGATCAGGGTTGCCAAAACTCTTATTAGAATAAACCTAGATCTAATCTCTTGATTAGTATCTTTCTGGTGTCTATAACATAATTCTGAAAGTAGCTTTTATAGGGAGAGAATAAAATATAGCAATTGCCTAAATTTCTGGTGGATACTTCACAAATCAGCCTGCCAAGTCTCCAGCCCAAAATATTAGGAATATCGCCTCATATGTCTGTCATGGATTGGACAGATGTTTGTCCCAAACCTGAGAACATCATTTGCTTTAGCATAGACGTCTTTCAAAGTGACAGACATCTGTCGCGAGTCTCAGGAAAAATTTCATTGACAACATAGACGTCTGTCACACCATGACAGACGTCTGTCGCCCAAACCTTTTGAAACCATGCACTTCTTCGCCTGCAACTTCCACCTTTGAGCTCCAGTTTGCAAACCGTCTTCTCCGACACAAAGCTACTTCCATCCACTTCAAATTTACCATATAGTATCGCAAAATATAACACTAAAGTATTTTTGATTGAGTAGTTAAATTATACGCATGCCAAATCTATTGTCAGTGGTACAAATACAATTTTCCTAAACAATTTGTAGACCGAATTATTCACTTTACAAGGATGCTCTTTAAAGTCCAAATCAGCCTACCATCCCCAAGTAAATGGTCAAACTGAGATCACAAATAAACTATTGGAGACCTAGTTGGAATGTTTTGTCTCTCATCAACTAAGTGAATAGGAAAATTGGTTATCACTTGCAGAATTTTAGCTCAATACGAACTGGAAAGAACCAACAAAGATGACACCCTATGAAATTGTGTATGGAAATTAACATTCTACTATACTAGCTTATGTGTCTAATACTGCAAAAGTTCATGTGGAACAACAAATTTATCTAGAGACATTACATTAACAATGCTTAAGGATAATCTAAAGATGGCATAGGAAAGAATGCAAAAGGTTGCTAATAAGCATTGAAATAAAGGAGAATTTGCATTGATGACTGGGTGTACTTAAAACTACAACCATATAGGAAAATATCAATGATCAGGTCAAAGATATCAAAACTATCTCTTTATTACTATAGCCCATTCAAATTTATCAAGAAAATTGGTGAAGTAGCCAGTAAATTAGTACTTCCACAACAAGCTCAAATACATCCAGTTTTCCATGCGAGTCAACTAAAAAAGAAACTAGGGTCTTATGTTACACTAAAGACTAATCAACCTTCGTATATTCATGAACTAGTGGAGGAACCATAAACAATTTTAAATAGAAGACTAATACCACAACATAGCAAGCCAGTGGTTCAAGTACTAATTGTTGGATCTAGGTTAACCCTAGAGGGGGGTGAACAGAGTTTATTGAATTTAATTAGAGATATTAAAATATCACAGAGCAGATTGTAGCAGTATAAAGAATAAATGCAGAAATAAATAACATAGTTTTTACCCAGCTTTGGCAAACCCTGCCTACTGCTGCATTTCTAAGATTTTTACTAGGTATTAAAACAGATCCCGCATACAAACCCTGTAAACTCACAAACCCTGCTCCTGCTTAATCCTACGCTCAAAACCTTAGACTGATCTATATCCCCAAGATCAGATTTTCCCCTAGCTACAAATCTGTAGCCAATAAACCCTAGTTATTACAGACACTAGAAAAATGCTAGTTAGAATCTAACTAGTTGACCTAGTTTTACAGAAAAAACTAGAAAACAAATAAGATGGTTTTCAAAAGAATTAAAAAAACAATAAATAAACAAACTAAAACCCTAGCTCCCTAAACAACTAGTCTTAGCCCAAATTAAAAATAGGCCGGCCTCTTTTATTTGTTAAGCCCGATCCTTTATCTTTTTCTAAAAAAATTGTGGCCAATCCTTTATTTCATTTTCTCCTCAGCATGTTTGCTAGGGTTTTCTTCGAATTGGCTTTAAAACTGATTCATAGATTCTGGAACTTCTTTAGTTGTTTGATGCTGGATCCTTGCTTGAATTCGAAGTATAATCTTGCTCGCTCCAACTTTGTAAGGCTTCTAATTTTATTTGAGAACTTGAATGATTTTTCTATGAGCTAGGTAATTTTCCAATGAGGAAGTGGTGTATAAATATGGTTAATGAAAAATTTAACTTCCCTGAATTCATGAATGGTTTGATTTGATTTCGCATGCATGATTGTGCTTGATAAAAATTGATTTCCTTCGACTATGTGTGACTTGCGTGAATTCTGGAAATTATTTGTTGCCTTGAATTCTCTTGAGTTTATTACCATGACTAATGGTATCGGCCTTGAATTGTTTTGTGAATATTTGGAAAAACATAGATTTGATTTTCTGTAAAAAATATTCATGGTCCCTTGCGAATAATTGATTGAATGTTGCCATTTTTGGAATAAATTAAAAATTGTCTCCTTATTTGATTTTCTGGAAAAGCTTGAATGAGAATTGATTTGTGGCCATGAGTTATCCCTTGCGTGATTTTTTGAATTGCTTCCTTGATTGAATTGGCTGAAAATCTAGAAGTAAATTCTTTTCTCCTGTTAAAATTGTTGCCAAAAATAAATGCTTCTATGTGATTGTTGCCTTGCCATACATATATTCAAATTTGACTTGATTTGTTCCTTGTTTTGTTCATGCATGATTCTGAAATGATACTGGAATGAATGGATAGGTTTTGAAAATGATTTCATGCCAAAAATTGCCTTTGCTGAATTCACAATTATTCATTTCTAGAAATCACCACTGATATTTGTAATACATAACATTGCTGATTTCCTGGAAATGCATTTGCATTCTAAAATCTGAGTTGCTAAAAAATAGAGTGATTACTTGGACTTGATTTTCTTTTCCGGAACCGAAAAGTTGTTTTTGTGAAATTGATTTCCGGTTAAAAACACTTGTTATTTCTTTGGCAAATAAGAAACAATAATTGGTTGCCAAAAAATAATTCTTTCCAAAATCATATTTCATGATTTGAATAAATTCATTTCTGGAAAGAAGTGAATTACTTTGATAAAAACATTTCATATACTTCTTTCCCAAACATGTATTTTCCAGGTTTGTAAAAAATACAAACTTTCCTATTTATCCTTGCATGTAGACATATTTGCTTGCCAAAACTTTGTGCCTGCAGATTTTTGGAACACTAAAAAAATATTCATTAAACTTTGCCATATTTTCATTTGTAATTTGGGGATCTGCACAACAAAATTTATTTGCTTGTCATTTAATTCATTGTATACATGTACACATCATGGCTCATGCAAGTTTGTTGCTGCTGAATTATTGTTGAATTCTTTTGGGCTGAACTTGTCTTTTGACAACCTGTGCACTTGTTTGTTGTTTTGTCCGTAAACCAAAAAAAACTTTTTAACTTTGCTTGATACTGCACATGAGACTAGGTTTACAATGTTTTGTTGCACATTGATTTGTTGTGGCATGCAGGAAGCTTGACCTTGACTCATACTATCGAGCTTGTGCATGTACAAATGTAAATGTATTTGAACACAGTTTCACGCATTGCACTTTTACTGCCATGGTGTCGAGCTCTTCTTTACCCATTATATATGTTGTTGCTCCATTTTTTCCATTGGTTTTGAGCTGCCTTGACCTTGATCATTTTTGTATTATGCTTTGATCACATGTATATTTGGCATTTAGTTTTAGCTCGTACATGTTGACTACTTGCATTCCTCAAACCTATGCACTTGCATATATGTGTATACACACACAATCGTATGTGTATACATGTATCGTGCGCATGTAATTTATATACATGAGCTGTTTAAATGGAAGATATGAATTTTCTATCAGTAGACGGCTATAAGTGTGTTGTGGCTATTCAGAATCAACTCATTATGATGCTGGTTTTGATCAACAAACCAGTGTAGTGTGTTGAGGCTGATCTGTGAGCACTAGAGTATACAGTCTACCTTGTGGTATTTACAGTGTATCACTGTGAATATCACAAGTTGTCTAGACACAGATTGATATCCATATAAATTAGATCAAGTCATGAAAAATGATAAGAAACATACCAAAATTCTGAGGCAAATAAATTTTTAAAATAAAAATTATATCTACTAGAATTTAAAATTATTTCTGTTCCAGATTACTATGTGTGTTTCTTCCATGACAAGTTAGCAAAAGACTGGACTGACTGTGCTAACAGACAGAAGACAAAGGACAAGACTGTGTAAATGTATATGAGTGAGTGATAGTGAATGTATATATTAATTTGCACAACTGAGTGAAGTGTAATTGAGTGACTGAGAGTTCTAGTGAGGAACTGTGTAATATGAAATGGAATATGAAAGTATTGTATTTCAGTGAAATATACAAATAGTGCAGTTATAAATTTGTACGGTTTGGAATAATGAAATAAAATTTCTTTAAATAAAATACTGTTTGATATTTAAATTCTTGTGCAGTAGTATTCTATTTAAATATAAATATTATATTATGTTTGTCATGTAATATAACAGTACAATTACAGACACATTTATAATATTAAATATATGTTTGTTATCATCAAACAAAAATCATAGAATAGTTAGACACAACAATATCCCCCTTTTGATGATGACAAACATAAAATAAGATTTTGAATATAATATTATAATAAATGTGTTTGACTGTGAATTATTGAACTCCCCTATTTGAATGCTCCCCTTACAACAAAATTCCCCCTAAATATGTACATGAGTGAAAAACAATAATTGAAATTTCAACATTAAATATTTGAAGAATATCCACTCATCGATCAAAATCTTAACCCATTCTCCCCCTTTCGTTATCATCAAAAGGATACATAAATTAAAATAGTGATGAAAAAGACTTGAAATATATAATCAGCTTAAGAGAGAATAATCATCATAAATCTCAATCACTCAAACGAAAATCATAATATTCTAAGAATTAGTGGCAAATTTCACATTATAGAATGATGGATTTACGATCGAAATTTATATAAATGGAGAGAGTTTTAAAACAAACGATTTCCAATATTTTCAAAAGAGTTTTATTAAAAAAAATTAAATATGAGGCACAAAACAGTGATGGATTTGGACAATGAATATAAATTCGATTTAGGTGACGCAATCAAATAATCTCAAATCCCAGTACTATCAATCAACAAATCATAATATTTCATAAATATTAACACATTTCACAAATTAGAAAATGGATTGATAGGCTTTTTTTTTGTAACGACCCATCTTTTTGCCCAATTTTTCGGCGGTAATTAAACCGACTTAAACCGTTCAGAAAGACGAATTGTTATGGGTACATACGTATATTGAATAAAACAACAGAAGTTTTTATTTCATTACAAAATATTACATCAGAGTTACCAGGAATACATCAGAGTATATCGATATTTACACAGCGGAAGAAAACATATAACCATACTCTCAGCGGAAGAACAAACACAGCGGAAGCTTCAACTCTATCGTGGACTCCAACTCTGGAAGCGCTATGGATCCTGCTCCAATGATCTATAACTGCAAAACTAAACTACTGGCTGCCCGTGTGGAAATTAATGGGCGCCCAGAGTTTAGGAAGGAACAATAAACTCCGAGTCAGTCGTGGGACTGGTGTGAGAACTCAAAACAGTTGTTATTTAGGATTCATTTTTAAAGTTGGGTAATTCAACGGACCACGCCGCTAACGCGGAACGGGTTAACTCCATATGAATTCCCGTGCATAGAAATTCGCTATGACTTTTGAAAATGAAGCTATCATAAGCTCGTCCCACATCACACAATGCAAGCGCACACCAGATGGGCGAGTTTTATCTTATGATAACCAGGCATGCTTTCATACGTAAAAATCCTCTTTCAAAAACATAATACATATATATAATGTGGAAAACATTTCGCAAATAAATGTATTAATCCTATACGGCATAATACCCCATCCTATTATGTCGCCATACATATATACAATCAAAATCGTATGGCTCGTATTGGAGATTTGGGTTCCCAACTTGCTGATTCCTGGCACGAAAGATCAATCGGAACACAAACGAAATGTAATCAAGGGTTTTTCATCCAGACGCGGACACCAATACAAATCGCGAGGTAGATCAACGGTTTTCGACCAGACGCGGCCCCCCGAACATACCCTATTCCATAAGTCATAAGTGGTTTCCCACTGCTGCAGCGGTCATCATCAATTCATATATATACGCAACCTAACCGCCAGTTTCTCATCATCTGGGGTGTGAGGTTTGTCGATGTCACGTCATACACAAAGCTATGCTTCGATAAGCCATTCTTTGATCATCACTAGCTCGTTTCCTAACTTGGGTATGTCACATTGGCAATTCACGACATATCACTGATTTCAATCAATGCATACCCTCTAAGTTCATATGACTTAGAGACGAGGATAATATATTGCCAGAAATCCGATATTCATTAATGGAAATCAGTGATATGCAGTCAATTTCAATGTCAGACGCACCATCCATACAAGATCGTTCTGGGTCTGAACGGAACAACCCGAAAATACTTAAATTTGTTCAGGTCTCATGCAACTCACATCTCGTATCGGGTGGCCTACCCAACCGAGACATTAATCAACCATCATTCTAAACAATTCAAATAATCCCGGTCTTCATTCGTCGTTTACCAAGTCCTGAATTGCTTCATAACGTCGTATTATTACTTGGAATGGTTTTCGAACATATGCTCGATCCCGGTCTTTCCAAGTAACAAGCGTACTTTAAAACAGTAGCTATGATTTACACAGGCTTTTCAATTCAAATCTCCTTCCAAATATTTACCAATTCATTTAGAACTAAAGATTTGAATTTCTATAATTTCGTACATCTCGTTATCATCTTAAATTCTTCTTTGAAATCAAAGAGTATACCTTCGCTTCAATTTCTTACTTTTAATTCCCTCGGATCGAAGATTTTGACTAAATTCCAATTACGATACAAATTTCCACAACTCAATCTTATTGGGTTTCAAGAATGGTATTATTGAAGATACGATTCACAACAGAACCCAAATCAATCGTCATTGAATCATAAATTACACAGAAATTTTATCCACTTATATTCGATATAAATTCTCATAATCAACGAATACTATAAGTAGAATAACGATATAATAATATCTTTCTAATTCCCCGGATAGTGTACATTTACATCATGAGGTTCATACCAAATATCGAAGATTTATTTCTATCTAGCTTATTTCAATCAAGGTGAGAACCTGTATCTTAATTGAAAGGTTTATTCAACTCTTTGACATTAGATCTGGATAGAAATACCATCAACTTATCTTCAATATTAATTTCCGTATCCAACTCATATTATAAGCGGAATAACGGTGAATTACTTTTTAAATTCCTCAAATAATAAGAGTTTTCATTTACCGAACTAATATCAAATATCCGAAGATTTATCTCCAACCATATCCAATTATTTAGTATTAAAAACCCGTATTAGTATCAATTTAAATTCCATATAAAATATTTCTAATACCCTTAAACCTTTGAAAACATTCCACAAATCATTACTTACAGTTCGGAAAATCGTTTACGGGTTAAAACTTCAAAATAGATTGTTTTCGAAGAAAGCGTTACAATAGCGTTCCAAAAGTGTTACAAAACAGTTATCTTAACTATTTTGATCAAAATATCGTTTATCTTAGCCAAAAATTAAACTTTACAATTGAAACCACCTTTTCATAATTTTTAATGATTTTACAAATTTTTCTATATTTTTAAATAATTTAAAAATAGCTGTTTATAGTTATGGGCAACAATTGTTCTTACATCGATCTTTTCCAAAACGGTTTCAAACATAACTTGAAAATTATAACTCGAATTTAAAATCTGCTTTCACTCATTTGAAAGTTCTTGTTTATATAAATCAAATGTTTTTCGTTTCATGGAAATCTGATTTAGATTGCAAAAGTTATAAGCGTTTAAAGTTTGCATCTAAAATACGTAAATTGTCGTTATGCGACAAGCTCTATTTTTACCATAATAACCATTACTTCAAAATATCTTAGAAAATCGTTATATCCTTATATAACCCTTTAAAAACCATTTAGATTTACTTTTCAAATTATTTGGATCTAAAATTCAACTTTCATAAATTCCAATTCATTCCTAAATTGAAATAACTTCAAATTAACCTTCCCATTCGTCGGATCAGTTAGGGATAGCCAGGGAGAGCAGGAAACTTCATTTCCAAACCCAAGCCTAGACACTATCCTCTCTGTCATCCTAGAACGTTCTGGTGTATATTATATTTATATATATATATAAGAACCTTATTCAAATTTAAAAATCTCATTTCGAATTAAAATTGAAAATAACTAGTTCCAGATAGGTATAATTGTTATACAAAAATCAATACATAATTCAAATCATTTTTCAATCTTTATTCAAAGTTTTAAAAAGTTGATGTTTAATTCAAAACTAACATTTTAAATATTATTTAATAATTAAATAAAATTGTATATAGGAAGGAGATTCTAAATCGATCACCCATATATTCCACAACCACGGTGTGTGTAATGTCATGCAATGCAATCATATTTATCCAAATGAACCATACGATCAGATGGATACGAATTCATTTTCAGAACAAACATTTTAACTGTGCACAAGCGTTATAGTCAATAACGCTTACTCGTGTTCAGTGTATTATCTAATTACATGAGCAAACAATCAAACATCAACATCCATCACACAATCATCATCAACAAATTATAATTAATCTCAACTAATTATAATTAACTAATTTAAACAAATAATTTTAAATTATAAGTTCTCACCTAACAGCTCTCCAAATCTTCACGGTAGGCGAGCCTAGTTGAGTGAATCGTCGGACAGTATTTCGGCGCAGCGTCTTCTTCACAAAAATATATATAATATAATATATACTAATCACTCTTTATATTATAAGAGGAAGAGGAGGAGAAATGACGAACTTTGGCAAGGTGGTGGTGGAAAGGAGGAAGACTTATGCCATGGAAACCATGGCCATAAGCTTTAAGAAGAAGAGAGAAAGAAAAGAAGTGAGAATGAATGAAAAAGTGGAAGGAAAGGGTGGTATTTATAGGAAAAGAGGAGTAAGGAGAGAGTGACACATCATAGGACATGTGTATTACATGCATGGAATGTTGCATGCAAAATTACAAGTGTCTTAACACTTGTAAAAAGGAGAAGGAATGTGTTTTTTGGTAGCATTTACCTTAAACGTTATGAAAACAAAGAGCAACGTATAATACTAATGCTACTAATTTATGTTATCTTTTGACAAATCCGATCGAACGACAAATAGTATCAGTAAATCTAACTTATTAATAATCATTCTGGTAAAATCATAAAATAAATTATCCTTTACCAAATTCATATTTTTACCAATCAATATTATCAAAATCAGAAAATATCATTACTTAAACATAAATCTTATAATTAAAAATTTTCAAAATAAGTTTTCTTATAAAAATCATAATAAAAACAAAATACTTATAAAAAGTTAAAATTCATATTTAAACCTAGTAAAATCAATTTATATTCATAAAATCAAAAATTAAATAAATAAAAATCCAAATCAAACATAGTTTAAATTCTGGGATGTTACATTCACCCCCCTAGAAACTTTTCGTCCTCGAAAAGGAAGTCGAGTAAATTTAAACTCCTTCACAAATTTTAAATTCCAATTTCTCTCTCAACATACCAGAAATGTAATGGTCAGAACCAAGGCTCACATCATTCTCAGGGTACTCTGTCTGATTCTCACTAAAGGTAGAGTCTAAGGATACTTCTATGATCTCGTGATTACTAGGGTCGTCACGGGTCTTGTTTAAAAATCGCATCCTCTGAGTTAGACTCAGAGCTGCTATCCTACCATTAAGGAGAACTGGGATATATATTATCTAGTACTTAGAGGTATATGACCCTAAGAAAAATATCTTTCTAACTTACTCTTACGGAACCCATGGTTTTCTTATCAATTATAAGACTAAATGCTCAAATTAGAAATTTAAATCCAAGTTCTCAAATAAAATTTTCCCTAATCGTTCAATTATCTTGCAATTTAACATCTTGGCTAAATTCAGTATTAGAAATTCTATTGCTCTCAACACAAATCAAGTTCAATTTTAGAGATAATTCAAAATACTGGTTTCAAATCTAAATTAGTTCACTTGTCCAAGGCTTTATCTGAGCAGGGAAAAAGGAAAAATTCCGAAATAAAGTTGAATAATGACAATTCAGGGTGATATTCAAAATATGACAATGGATCAAGCAAAACCCAGCGACAAGGGAAGAGATAGAATTATATTTTCGAAATACTCACTCTATTTCAATTTTTTATTTCAATCGTTTCCAAATTAACCCATTTATAAGTTAACTTTTATACTCATTTAATATTCATATTTTTGTTTTCATATTCACCTGATCGAACTTTAAAATTCAAAATATATAAAATCTCTTTTTCATTCTTGTTAAAATATCATGTCTTGTTTAGAAACATTTTCTTACTTAACTAGCCGTACAATCTCTTAAAACAGTTTTATTTAAAAAAACCATCACGCTTCCTCTGCGCACTCTGATTATGCGTATATTCAAACTAGTATTGGTAAAACATCCCAAAACATTGATTTCAAAATTTCCGGAACCAAATCCTCAAAATTAATATTTAAAAATCCAAATTTTCTTGCATAAGTTGGATTCTATATTTCAAAGAAAGCTCATTTATTGAGGTTTTGTTACAAAATATCTTGGACAAATTAAAGTTATCGACACGGTTTCGCACGGCACAAAGAGGCATACATAGATCAAGTCAAAATTCCATGTGCTCAAGTCAAGTAAAGATGCATAGAAGTTCAATGCTAATTTGTGCATGAAAGGTATTCATGGACCAAATCAGGTTTCATGAGCTTGGAATAGAAATTCAACATCTAATGAGCATCAATAGGTGCGAAGGTTCGAATCAAATACTTGGCCAAATGCACATGATACAAAGGTACGGATGACACTACTCAATAGCAGATGGTTGGAATTTAAATGGACAGTTTAACCCAAGATGGGAACTCACATGCAAACAAGGATACAAATTCTAACAGTTTAATCATGGGATACTCGTTAAATTTTCATAATTTTCCTCTTGAATAAATCTTACTTTAACAAATTCATTTTCTTCCTTTGTGTTTCAAGTGAATACTTGTTGAGAAACTTTCGTTTGACCCACTCGTTCATGTCGGTTTCTCTTAACAAGGGAAAATATAAAATTCAATTGATTTGTTCAATACATATCCCATTTTATCATATTAACCTTGTTTCTCAAAATTCGTATAGCTTCAGGTGGGAAAATCGGTCTTCTCCCCCACTTAAGACATTTACCATAATTTTATTAAATTGTATCGTCAAAAATCGAAATATGGGGTGAAACAAGCTCGCTTACATGCATTTTCAAAATTTCACTTTTCAGTTCTTCAAGTGAGATTAGCTTCTAAAATATATCCTTGCGGTTTTGTCAAAATAGTCTGATTCACGCTTCTAATTATTAGTTAAGTATGCATTTAACTTAACTACCTTATGTTAAATTCATTTTTTCGCATATCCCATTTCATAACATAATACATTCAATACTTCGAAAGTCATTTGTAAAATCAATTTTACAATTGTGAGGACGTCTCAAAACACTTTCGATTGTTTATCTATACAGCTTTAAGTACTTCTTGACGTCTCGATCAGAAACATATAGTCATCCCACTTTCGAAACCCAAAAATAAGACTGATGATGATCAATCAATCACCAGAATTATCCCCAAGTGACTAGAATGTGATTCTATATCCATCTAGTATATATTGGACTTCATATATACGTTAGCTAGGCGTATATGCAAAATCCTTACATACTTGATCGTCCAACCTTGACGTTAAATAAATACTCGCAACCGTTTTTATTACACGCTGATTATCTTTCAAATCTCTAGCTTTGAATTAACGATCTTCTTATATAAATCTTTTATATATAGGTTGCAAAATATTTTGAAATTCTCATTCCAAGCTCGGGGTTTTTTTTCCAATACGCTTGTTAAAGCCAATTCACTAATCGCTTATTTCTCGATAACTCCGAACAGATCGACGCTGTATTTTCGAAGTTTTATCACGAAGAGCCCTTTTTATTTTGAAAGTATTTCCTTTAAAAATCTTATTTTCAAATCTTCTTCAAAATATTTTATTTCAAATAATTATTATTTTCAAAAATGATTTACTTGTACAAAAATACCTTATATAGATTTCAAAAATACGCTCTCTCATCATAATATTCCGAAATCTCATTCTAGGGCATTTCTAACCCTATCTCTAATGAGATACTATAGCTCTGATGAGTCCTATCCTTTGTTCAAAATATGTTGTACCCGATAGCTTTGTATAACCAAAGCTCTGATACCAACTGTAACGACCCATCTTTTTGCCCAATTTTTTGGCGGTAATTAAACCGACTTAAACCGTTCAGAAAGACGAATTGTTATGGGTACATACGTATATTGAATAAAACAACAGAACTTTTTATTTCATTACAAAATATTACATCAGAGTTACCAGGAATACATCAGAGTATATCGATATTTACACAGCGGAAGAAAACATATAACCATACTCTCAGCGGAAGAACAAACACAGCGGAAGCTTCAACTCTATCGTGGACTCCAACTCTGGAAGCGCTATGGATCCTGCTCCAATGATCTATAACTGCAAAACTAAACTACTGGCTGCCCGTGTGGAAATTAATGGGCGCCCAGAGTTTAGGAAGGAACAATAAACTCCGGGTCAGTCGTGGGACTGGTGTGAGAACTCAAAACAGTTGTTATTTAGGATTCATTTTTAAAGTTGGGTAGTTCAACGGACCACGCCGCTAACGCGGAACGGGTTAACTCCATATGAATTCCCGTGCATAGAAATTCGCTATGACTTTTGAAAATGAAGCTATCATAAGCTCGTCCCACATCACACAATGCAAGCGCACACCAGATGGGCGAGTTTTATCTTATGATAACCAGGCATGCTTTCATACGTAAAAATCCTCTTTCAAAAACATAATACATATATATAACATGGAAAACATTTCGCAAATAAATGTATTAATCCTAGACGGCCTAATACCCCATCCTATTATGTCGCCATATATATATATACAATCAAAATCGTATGGCTCGTATTGGAGATTTGGGTTTCCAACTTGATGATTCCTGGCACGAAAGATCAATCGGAACACAAACGAAATGTAATCAAGGGTTTTTCATCCAGACGCGGACACCAATACAAATCGCGAGGTAGATCAACGGTTTTCGACCAGACGCGGCCCCCCGAACATACCCTATTCCATAAGTCATAAGTGGTTTCCCACTGCTGCAGCGGTCATCATCAATTCATATATATACACAACCTAACCGCCAGTTTCTCATCATCTGGGGTGTGAGGTTTGTCGATGTCACGTCATACACAAAGCTATGCTTCGATAAGCCATTCTTTGATCATCACTAGCTCGTTTCCTAACTTGGGTATGTCACATTGACAATTCACGACATATCACTGATTTCAATCAATGCATACCCTCTAAGTTCATATGACTTAGAGACGAGGATAATATATTGCCAGAAATCCGATATTCATTAACGGAAATCAGTGCTATGCAGTCAATTTCAATGTCAGACACACCATCCATACAAGACCGTTCTGGGTCTGAACGGAACAACCCGAAAATACTTAAATTTGTTCAGGTCTCATGCAACTCACATCTCGTATCGGGTGGCCTACCCAACCGAGACATTAATCAACCATCATTCTAAACAATTCAAATATTCCCGGTCTTCATTCGTCGTTTACCAAGTCCTGAATTGCTTCATAACGTCGTATTATTAGTTGGAATGGTTTTCGAACATATGCTCGATCCCGGTCTTTCCAAGTAACAAGCGTACTTTAAAACAGTAGCTATGATTTACACAGGCATTTCAATTCAAATCTCCTTCCAAATATTTACCAATTCATTTAGAACTAAAGATTTGAATTTCTATAATTTCGTACATCTCGTTATCTTCTTAAATTCTTCTTTGAAATCAAAGAGTATACCTTCGCTTCAATTTCTTACTTTTAATTCCCTCGGATCGAAGATTTTGACTAAATTCCAATTACGATACGAATTTCCACAACTCAATCTTATTGGGTTTCAAGAATGGTATTATTGAAGATACGATTCACAACAGAACCCAAATCAATCGTCATTGAATCATAAATTACACAGAAATTTTATCCACTTATATTCGATATAAATTCTCATAATCAACGAATACTATAAGTAGAATAACGATATAATAATATCTTTCAAATTCCCCAGATAGTGTACATTTACATCATGAGGTTCATACCAAATATCGAAGATTTATTTCTATCTAGCTTATTTCAATCAAGGTGAGAACCCGTATCTTAATTGAAAGGTTTATTCAACTCTTTGACATTAGATCTGGATAGAAATACCATCAACTTATCTTCAATATTAATTTCCGTATCCAACTCATATTATAAGCGGAATAACGGTGAATTACCTTTTAAATTCCTCAGATAATAAGTGTTTTCATTTACCGAACTAATATCAAATATCCAAGATTTATCTCCAACCATATCCAATTATTTAGTATTAAAAACCCGTATTAGTATCAATTTAAATTCCATATAAAATATTTCTAATACTCTTAAACCTTTGAAAACATTCCACAAATCATTACTTACAGTTCGGAAAATCGTTTACGGGTTAAAACTTCAAAATAGATTGTTTTCGAAGAAAGCGTTACAATAGCGTTCCAAAAGTGTTACAAAACAGTTATCTTAACTATTTTGATCAAAATATCGTTTATCTTAGCCAAAAATTAAACTTTACAATTGAAACCACCTTTTCATAATTTGTAATGATTTTACAAATTTTTCCATATTTTTAAATAATTTAAAAATAGTTGTTTATAGTTATGGGCAACAATTGTTCTTACATCGATCTTTTCCAAAACGGTTTCAAATATAACTTGAAAATTATAACTCGAATTTAAAATCTGCTTTCACTCATTTGAAAGTTCTTGTTTATATAAATCAAATGTTTTTCGTTTCATGGAAATCCGATTTAGATTGCAAAAGTTATAAGCGTTTAAAGTTTGCATCTAAAATACGTAAATTGTCGTTATGCGACAAGCTCTATTTTTACCATAATAACCATTACTTCAAAATATCTTAGAAAATCGTTATATCCTTATATAACCCTTTAAAAATCATTTAGATTTACTTTTCAAATTATTTGTATCTAAAATTCAACTTTCATAAATTCCAATTCATTCCTAAATTGAAATAACTTCAAATTAACCTTCCCATTCGTCGGATCAGTTAGGGATAGCCAGGGAGAGCAGGAAACTTCATTTCCAAACCCAAGCCTAGACACTATCCTCTCTGTCATCCTAGAACGTTCTGGTGTATATTATATTTATATATATAAAAACCTTATTCAAATTTAAAAATCTCATTTCGAATTAAAATTGAAAATAACTAGTTCCAGATAGGTATAATTGTTATACAAAAATCAATACATAATTCAAATCATTTTTCAATCTTTATTCAAAGTTTTAAAAGTTGATGTTTAATTCAAAACTATCATTTTAAATATTATTTAATAATTAAATAAAATTGTATATAGGAAGGAGATTCTAAATCGATCACCCATATATTCCACAACCACGGTGTGTGTAATGTCATGCAATGCAATCATATTTATCCAAATGAACCATACGATCAGATGGATACGAATTCATTTTCAGAACAAACATTTTAACTGTGCACAAGCGTTATAGTCAATAACGCTTACTCGTGTTCAGTGTATTATCTAATTACATGAGCAAACAATCAAACATCAACATCCATCACACAATCATCATCAACAAATTATAATTAATCTCAACTAATTATAATTAACTAATTTAAACAAATAATTTTAAATTATAAGTTCTCACCTAACAGCTCTCCAAATCTTCACGATAGGCGAGCCTAGTTGAGTGAATCGTCGGACAGTATTTCGGCGCAGCGTCTTCTTCACAAAAATATATATAATATAATATACACTAATCACTCTTTATATTATAAGAGGAAGAGGAGGAGAAATGACGAACTTTGGCAAGGTGGTGGTGGAAAGGAGGAAGACTTATGCCATGGAAACCATGGCCATAAGCTTTAAGAAGAAGAGAGAAAGAAAAGAAGTGAGAATGAATGAAAAAGTGGAAGGAAAGGGTGGTATTTATAGGAAAAGAGGAGTAAGGAGAGAGTGACACATCATACGACATGTGTATTACATGCATGGAATGTTGCATGCAAAATTACAAGTGTCTTAACACTTGTAAAAAGGAGAAGGAATGTGTTTTTTGGTAGCATTTACCTTAAACGTTATGAAAACAAAGAGCAACGTATAATACTAATGCTACTAATTTATGTTATCTTTTGACAAATCCGATCGAACGACAAATAGTATCAGTAATTCCAACTTATTAATAATCATTCTTGTAAAATCATAAAATAAATTATCCTTTACCAAATTCATATTTTTACCAATCAATATTTTCAAAATCAGAAAATATCATTACTTAAACATAAATCTTATAATTAAAAAATTTCAAAATAAGTTTTCTTATAAAAATCATAATAAAAACAAAATACTTATAAAAAGTTAAAATTCATATTTAAACCTAATAAAATCAATTTATATTCATAAAATCAAAAATTAAATAAATAAAAATCCAAATCAATCATAGTTTAAATTCTGGGATGTTACATTTTTACACACCAAGGAGGATTTCTTATAAACTTTTTTATTTATTCAAATTATTTTCTTTTTCTTTTCTTTTAATTTAAGAGCACACTGACCACACATAACCAGATCTAGGATTTTTAAATGAGATCAGTTACAACATAAATATAAGTAATCTCATAACCATGCATGACCAGTGTAACACCCCGTATTTTCTGTGAACATAAAAATAACAAATCAAGGTATAATTAATTTTTAGAAAAATAATTTGGTAAAACGGGTTGCGCCGTTGCGTTCATCTTGGAATTCTACTTGAGATAGAGTCCGAGTTTGCGTAAATTGGACTCCGTATGAAAATGATATCCTTGAATTAAATATTGCAGCAAAATATGGAAAAAGAGGAATGAAAAAAAAGAACAACGTTTAGCATTGTTCTAAAAATTGTAATCAAAAGACATAATAGCTCATTTGGTTGGAACATGTGACTTGCATACAAGAGGTACAGAGTTCGATCCCCGCCAACGCCATATTTTTTTTATTTTAGGGGAATGGCTAAAAAGCGGCTTAGTGTGAACGCGTTTCAAAAAAAAAAAAGTAGTTAAGTGTGAAAATGGTTAATTGGGAAGATAGATAAAAAGGAAATTAAATATATATATATTGAATATATATATAATTGAGAAGATAATTACAGTCAATTTATTTGGAGGGAAAGATTTATGCATAAATAGATATGTATGTAAGTAAGTAACTTCATTATGCATTGATTTTGCATGTTGCAAGGAAAGTAGAAAGAAAAAGGGGAAATTAATTTATATGCTCGATTTCTTTTTTTTTTAGGCAAGCAATTAATTTGCATTATTTGAATTTATGAATAGGTGCGTGTGTATGTATATATATTTATTTATATATATATATATATATATATATATATATATATATATATGGGCAGTAAATGTAAACATGCATAGATTGAAATTAGTTTGTAGATGAGTGTTAATTTGTCATTGATATTAATTAAAAAGAGAAATATATATATATCTATATATATATATATATATATACTAAGTAGGCATAATTTGGGTAATTGGTATGAAACGGTATAATTGGTATACCGTTAATTAGGAACATAATTAATG
This sequence comes from Allium sativum, assembly GCA_030737875.1. Classification (NCBI taxonomy): domain Eukaryota; kingdom Viridiplantae; phylum Streptophyta; class Magnoliopsida; order Asparagales; family Amaryllidaceae; genus Allium; species Allium sativum. The sequence goes on from CM060914.1 coordinate 85,278,468, forward strand.
TTATAATTTAATGGTGAATGATTTACATATGAGCCATAAATATGTAAATCAGTAAAAGATGAACATTTAGTACAAATAGAAGTTTATTAATTTGCTGAGTCATAAGGGCTGAGGTGTCATCCTATCTTGGTTGAGTGGTTGTGATTAATTCTAAGGACATCGACGACTATAATCAAATTGAAACTCTATAAAAACAGGGGTAGACTCAAACCTAAAATCAAATGAAAATTAGAATAGCCGCCGTTATGCCATCGCCATGGAGTTCAGCGTAGCCATCAAAAATTAAAGAAGAAGAAAATCTAATCAACAAACTAAATCTACTCAACAACAAATCAAAGCGCTTTCTCTTTCTCTTCTTAAATTGTGAGTATGATGATTCTCACAAGATTATTATGAATTAATTAGATTGAGTTATGAATGGATCACAAGAAAGTGTTATGAATTGTCATTGTAAATTTTATGCTATTATGTTGTGGATCTCATTATGTTATCATATATATGTTGTTATGTTATTGTGAGTATGTTGTAAATTATGCTATGTCATGCTATGTTGTAAATTATGCTATGTCATATATTGTAAATTATGCTATGTCATGCTATGTTGTAAATCATGATATGCTATGTTGTAAATCATGCTATGCTATGTTGTAAATCTTATATATGTTGTAGATCTCATATTATCACATATGTTGTAATCCTTATGTTATGTGATAATGATGTCATATATGTATAATTCTCTATGTTAAGTTGTGTTGAATCATACATGTTACAAAATCATGATGTTATTATTTATGCGAATTGGTTCATGTTTAAAATTGATGTTTTTTTTAAATGGATCTTGATTATGGGAATTTGCCTATTAAGTTAGGTGTACCCATATACATGAATCTACAATTTAAATGGATCTTGATTATGGGAATTTGCCTATTAAGTTAGGTGTACCCATATACATGAATCTACAATTTAAATGGATCTTGAGTATGGGAATTTGTCTATTAAGTTAGATGTACCCATATATGTATGAACCCATATTATTAAGTTAGATGATGTTGATTCACACATGTACCTATGCAAGTTTATGAAATTGGGTTAAGATCATATTATGTGAATTATCAACAAGTTGACACCTTTAGAACCATGACATGTATAATCTTATGCAAGTTGTATTTTTGGACATATGCATGTTTCACCCCTTTTCATGACTAGATCTATTTTAGTCACATATATATATGTTGTTGTTGTTGTGATAATTTCTTTTATGCTATGAGTTAGACTATTCGAGTCTAACGTATATTTTACGTTTAATGAACGAACGTACAACGTGGGGTGGGGATAATATTAAAGGATTTAGTATTGAGAATTTGCATGGGATAGCCTTAAAAAGGCATATAACAAAAATTGAGATGATAATAAATTGCCTTAAAAGGCGGAAAATTTAATTAAGACATTAATTGGAAAATTAATGTGCAGTAATGGACATAATTTAATTATGGATTAATTTGAATTAAAATGCCTTTAATGGCATATAATGAATTTGTGATGAAATTTGGTATGATTTTACATACCATAAATGGATGGCCATAATTGAGTCAATTATGGACATCGTTAAAACTGGAAATTAATTAATAATTCAAATAGGGAATTATTAAAACTGGGGAAAAAGGATTTTTTAATAATAAATGCTTAGGACACGAGGTTGGACTCGTTTGTGACGTAAACCCGCCCGGCAAATCCAGTAGTCACAAATGTCAGCCCAATGTGAGAGGTCCTAGGCCCAAACTAAAGCATAACAGTTGTAAAGACACGAGGTTAGACTACTTTATGGTGTAAGACTGCCCGGACCCGCCCGGCAAATCCAACTGCCATAAATGCCAGTCTAATGTGAGAGGTCTTTATGAGGTTATGGCCTTAATGAATTAAGAAATACTTAACCAGTTAATCATGTAAGGTGGGACATGGGGGTTAAGTAGGTGCCTTGGGTGGCATGAGGAATCTAGTGGTTGCCCTTAGTGGCATTTGAAATACCATTAGTAAAGACTTAACCAAACACACATGTAAATGAACATGACTAAAGGGTTAAGTAGGTGCCTTGGGTGGCATGAGAAAATATGATTAGTAACACTTAACCAAAGTAAATATGTAAGTGGGACATGGGGGTTAAGTGGGTGCCTTGGGTGGCAGGTAGAATTACTAATAAGAACCCTTAACCAAATTTAGACATGTAAGTAGACATGGAGGGGTTAAGTGGGATATACTAGAGGGGACCAAGCCTAGGTGGGAAGCTTGGTGGGGGCCCTTTTCAGACCAGTAGCCCATTTCGTATCTTTGTGAGCTCGACCCAAGTCGAGGACGGGACATGCCTACTGGGTCTGATTGTTAAAGGCCAAAGCGGGTTAGCGGTGGCAACGCAAGTCCAACGGGTTCATGTGCGTGCGTGGCCCCGGGCTGGTAGGTAAGACGTTGTTGCATCGTGTAGGTATAAGCCGTGCATCTCCGTTGTATTGGGTTGCCACTTTAGGGGAGTGATACACCCCACTGTGGGACCAGCACGGGTATCTACGAGTTAGGGAGCCGATCGAATGGGGCAGGGTAGTGGATACACCTAGTGGAGATAGGAGCAGGCGACCCTATGTAGTCAGCTAGGGGTATATAGAGCTACCACTATCATTTAATTACTAAGGGGGTACACCTAGTGGAGATAGGAGCAGGCGGCACCTATGACATCAGCTAGGAGTACGTGGAATTACCATTAAAGGGGGTACATCTAGAGGGAATAGGTATAAGTTGGTTACCTATGGTAGCAGCTAGAGATATACAGTTAAACGGGGAGGATAGCGGGTACATCTAGTAGTACACGAAGCTATCATCATTTTATTTAGCGAAGAGGGATCAAGTTTCTAGAGTGACTAGTATGGTTGCAGTTGGTGTTAGTACAGTACAGAACGGTACAGTACATTAGAGTATAGTAGTTATCCTATATTGATTAGCAAGCGCCTGTAACGTCAGTGTCAGCAGGCCAGTGTGGCGCAGTATAGTATTTATCCTTTAGTAATTAGGGGCGCCTATAACGTTACCTTTAACGATTGTCTATGTCATTTGTCTACTCTTTCATATCGGTGGTTCATAGACATTTCCTTGTATTCCAGCTTATGCCTTAGTCTAGTTATTTTGATAATAATATTGTAGAATTGTCATACTCGCCAGACTTTATGTCTGACCCCCCTCTTTTCCACATTTTTCTCCCTCTAGGTCCTCAGGTTGGACCCAGCTCTAGTGGAGCCTGATTGGATTGCTTATCTCTTTTGGAAAGCTAGGACTGCTGAAGTAAAGTCCAGCTTGTTATCTTCTTTAATGGCTATTTATGTAATGGGATTATGTATTTGTTTTATCAAGATGGATATTGTACTTGACTCTGATTTATGGTATTAAGATGTAATCAAACATGTTTTGACTTCTGCTGCAATGAAATAAAGTTTTTAATTTCCAAGTACTATCTTATATCTGTCTTGATGTAATTTTACGGTTCTATATTCACTTATAACCTCCATGGAAGTTAATGCATTCCCCTTGCGAGTGACATTAATGGACGTGGGGTGTTACACGTGGTATCAGAGCTTAAGGTTACCAGAACAGATAAGATATTTTTAAAAACTATTTTTCAAAAGCATTTTTATAAAGAATACTTTCAAAAATATGTTTGTAGAAGAGTATTTTTGAAAGAAAGGTTTATTTTGAGAACATAATCCCCAAGAGCCATATATCCTTCCTTCGATTCTCCGTTTTGAATCTCTTCCTCTTTCTCTTTTTGAATTTCCCCTCCGCGTATAGATGCTTTTTCTAAGATAAATAAGGACTTCCGTACGAAGGACGGAAGAACCACTTCAAGGGACTTAGACATTTGTCGGGCTAGAAGTTAGTCCAAGGAGGTGGAGGGTTTGTGGGTACCTTTAAGATGGACGATGGGAGGAAGGTTCAAATTGCTGTTAGGTTAATAAAGGACGAAATCTCATCTTGGTGGGAGGACACGAAAGGATAATGTGAAGAAGACGGCTAGTTGTTTTGGAGAAATAGGACACCTTATTAGGATTGTCCAAAGAGGCAAGGATAAAGTACAGGATCTTCTGAAGGGTAGTTGTATTCCCTCACGGCCGGTATACCTGATGGGGGTAGGACCGTCTAGGTTGAAATTTGGTTTTCTTTATCATCCTGTTCGAACCTTGTTTGATTCTAGCGCTTCATACTCGTTAGTATCTGCTTCGTTAGTTGAAACACTGCACCTAAATACTAGTCTAGTTAAGGATCCCATCCTAGTCTCAAATCCTGTTGGTGGTTCGGCTCATCCTTCAATGGTTTGTCGGGATTTGAGAGTGTCTATCTTGGGCGTTGGGTTTGAATGCAACGCCTTCATTCTTGGTTTCACGGTCTATAGTTTGATTCTAGGGATGGATTGGCTAGCCAGGCGTGGTGCCATCCTAGATTGGGGAAGGAGGGTAGTTAGACTATTGGTTCGTTATGGAAAGACCCTCATATTTCTTGTGACCATAGGAGTTTAGTGATGCTTAGTTGCCTAGAATCTTCTGATGTATCCAACGATGATTTGGGATCTGTTTGTGTGGTCCGTGAGTATGGGGATGTCTTCGATGTAGAGCGGGGTTTACCTAGAGGAGCAAAGTAAGCTTTCGTGTGTGCCTAGTGGATAATGCAAAGCCAGTTATGAGACAACGATGGTTTTGGAGCAAGACTGGCAAGGACAGCCAGAGTCCGTTAAGTGCTCAGTTATTTGGTCGTTTTACTAGTATCATCTCATGTATGTCATCTGAATTCGAAGGAGGTATCCCTTGGGTGTTTGTCTGATATTGGTTTAGGCCTTTGGGGCTTGCACTTGGGGGATGTCGAGTTCGACTAGGATGGTCTGCGTGAGAGATGGACAGTTGTGACAAATTTTGCATGGAATAATATCCCGGTTTTCTCTAGAAGTGGAGAAGAGCATGCCCTACATCTTAGGGAAGCCTCTGGGGAAGGGTGATGTGTTATGGAGGAAGACTATCGAAAGTCCATGAGGGGAATTACCCTACCCACGACTTAGGAGTTGCTTTCAGACCATAAGTTACTAAGGTATTTGTTCTCTCAGAAAGATCTGAACTTGAGGCAGCAAAGGTGGATGGAGTTCTTAGCGTCCTACGATTTTGAAATAGCATATACCCCTGGCAAGGGTAACGTTGTGGTGGGGGCCTTAAGTAGAAAAGGGTTGACATTGAGTCCTTGGTCTGTTGAGTGGCGTAGCTTAGAGTTTATCTCTACCTTTGACTTTAGACCATCCATTGATTTTGTACTTGGTTCGCTAGCATCCTTAGAGGTCAGACCTATGCTTTTGGGACGGATTGGAGAGGCACAGCGAGCTGACCCACAGTTGGTTGAGTTAGTAGAGAATCTCACAAGAGGGGAGTCATCAAGCCATCTTAGTAGGTATACCCTAGATGATAAGGGTGGGTTGCGTAGGGACGGTAAACTTTGTATATTACGGGACGAAAGTTTGAGGAAGTGTTTACATGATACGGCGAAACTGGTGGAGCCGAACACGCTTAAGGAAGTGGAAGTAGAGCGAGATGCCATGATCAGACTAGCTCCTACATGCATTCTTGGGTCGGAGATTAAGAAGTTGAGAAACCGAGAGGTCAAGCTAGTCAAAGTGCAATGGGAAGAAGATCAAGGAGACGCTACTTGGGAGACGGAAGAGAAGATTCGTTTGTTGTACCCCTTCCTTTTCGGGGTTATGTCTTTTATATTCTCCTTTATCGCCTAGCTTATACTTGTCCTATCTTTAGTACATCCTCTCGTTTAAGTCTTTGACCTTTAGAAGGGTAGTCCTATGGTTGAAACATGTGTTTGAGACATGTTATGTTTGATGGATGCAAGTGTTTGCTAGTGGTTGCTCGTGGATGCATATACACACACTTTAGGCACTAGATCGGCTCAGTCACTCTCATATTGCATATAAATATGTGTGCATATTTAAATTAATGAATGAATAATGGTTGTATTATCATATGGATGTTGCATTAAGATGAATGGTTGCGCACGCATATAGAAATAATATGTATCATTCGGAATCTTTTGCATGCATAATGGACGCATGGCACTATCATGGTTTGCATTAAGGAGGTCAACTGAATCAGTAGACCGCCTGATTTTTGCATTGGATAAGGACATGTACACACACTATGCATATAAACATGAAAGCATTAGAAGTCTCTTAAGGACAATGGATGCCTGTGCCTGATGGTTGAGCAGATGGATGATTGGATGGTAGGACACATTCTTCCTAACTTGAAGATTTCGGGGACGAAATCCTTTAAGGAGGGGAGAATGTAACACCCCGTATTTTCTGTGAACATAAAAATAACAAATCAAGGTATAATTAATTTTTAGAAAAATAATTTGGTAAAACGGGTTGCGCCGTTGCGTTCATCTTAGAATTCTACTTGAGATAGAGTCCGAGTTTGCGTAAATTGGACTCCGTATGAAAAAGATATCCTTGAATTAAATATTGCAGCAAAATATGGAAAAAGAGGAATGAAAAAAAAGAACAACGTTTAGCATTGTTCTAAGAATTGTAAGCAAAAGACATAATAGCTCATTTGGTTGGAACATGTGACTTGCATACAAGAGGTACAGAGTTCGATCCCCGCCAACGCCATATTTTTTTATTTTAGGGGAATGGCTAAAAAGCGGCTTAGTGTGAACGCGTTTCAAAAAAAAAGTAGTTAAGTGTGAAAATGGTTAATTGGGAAGATAGATAAAAAGGAAATTAAATATATATATATATTGAATATATATATAATTGAGAAGATAAATACAGTCATATTTGGAGGGAAAGATTTATGCATAAATAGATATGTATGTAAGTAAGTAAGTAACTTCATTATGCATTGATTTTGCATGTTGCAAGGAAAGTAGAAAGAAAAAGGGGAAATTAAATTATATGCTCGATTTCTTTTTTTTAGGCAAGCAATTAATTTGCATTATTTGAATTTATGAATAGGTGTGTGTGTGTGTATATATATATATGTATATATATATATATGGGCAGTTAATGTAAACATGCATAGATTGAAATTAGTTTGTAGATGAGTGTCAATTTGTCATTGATATTAATTAGAAAGAGAAATATATATATATCTATATATATATACTAAGTAGGCATAATTTGGGTAATTGGTATGAAACGGTATAATTGGTATACCGTTAATTAGGAACATAATTAATGTTATAATTTAATGGTGAATGATTTACATATGAGCCGTAAATATGTAAATCAGTAAAAGATGAACATTTAGTACAAATAGAAGTTTATTAATTTGCTGAGTCATAAGGGCTGAGGTGTCATCCTATCTTGGTTGAGTGGTTGTGATTAATTCTAAGGACATCGACGGCTATAATCAAATTGAAACTCTATAAAAACAGGGGTAGACTCAAACCTAAAATCAAATGAAAATTAGAATAGCCGCCGTCATGCCATCGCCATGGAGTTCAGCGTAGCCGTCACAAATTAAAGAAGAAGAAAACCTAATCAACAAACTAAATCTACTCAACAACAAATCAAATCTCTTTCTCTTTCTCTTCTTAAATTGTGAGTATGATGATTCTCACAAGATTATTATGAATTAATTAGATTGAGTTATGAATGGATCACAAGAAAGTGATATGAATTGTCATTGTAAATTTTATGCTATTATGTTGTGGATCTCATTATGTTATCATATATATGTTGTTATGTTATTGTGAGTATGTTGTAAATTATGCTATGTCATGCAATGTTGTAAATTATGCTATGTCATATGTTGTAAATTATGCTATGTCATGCTATGTTGTAAATCATGCTATGCTATGTTGTAAATCATGCTATGCTATGTTGTAAATCTTATATATGTTGTAGATCTCATATTATCACATATGTTGTAATTCTTATGTTATGTGATAATGATGTCATATATGTATAATTCTCTATGTTAAGTTGTGTTGAATCATACATGTTACAAAATCATGATGTTATTATTTATGCGAATTGGTTCATGTTTAAAATTGATGTTTTTTTAAATGGGTCTTGATTATGGGAATTTGCCTATTAAGTTAGGTGTACCCATATACATGAATCTACAATTTAAATGGATCTTGATTATGGGAATTTGCCTATTAAGTTAGGTGTACCCATATACATGAATCTACAATTTAAATGGATCTTGATTATGGGAATTTGTCTATTAAGTTAGATGTACCCATATATGTATGAACCCATATTATTAAGTTAGATGATGTTGATTCACACATGTACCTATGCAAGTTTATGAAATTGGGTTAAGATCATATTATGTGAATTATCAACAAGTTGACACCTTTAGAACCATGACATGTATAATCTTATGCAAGTTGTATTTTTGGACATATGCAAGTTTCACCCCTTTTCATGACTAGATCTATTTTAGTCACATATATATGTTGTTGTTGTTGTTGTGATAATTTCTTTTATGCTATGAGTTAGACTATTCGAGTCTAACATATATTTTACGTTTAATGAACGAACGTACAACGTGGGGTGGGGATAATATTAAAGGATTTAGTATTGAGAATTTGCATGGGATAGCCTTAAAAAGGCATATAACAAAAATTGAGATGATAATAAATTGCCTTAAAAGGTGGAAAATTTAATTAAGACATTAATTGGAAAATTAATGTGCAGTAATGGACATAATTTAATTATGGATTAATTTGAATTAAAATGCCTTTAATGGCATATAATGAATTTGTGATGAAATTTGGTATGATTTTACATACCATAAATGGATGGCCATAATTGAGTCAATTATGGACATCGTTAAAACTGGAAATTAATTAATAATTCAAATAGGGAATTATTAAAACTGGGGAAAAAGGATTTTTAATAATAAATGCTTAGGACACGAGGTTGGACTCGTTTGTGACGTAAACCCGCCCGGACCCGCCCGGCAAATCCAGTAGTCACAAATGTCAGCCCAATGTGAGAGGTCCTAGGCCCAAACTAAAGCATAACAGTTGTAAAGACACGAGGTTAGACTACTTTATGGTGTAAGACTGCCCGGACCCGCCCGGCAAATCCAGCTGCCATAAATGCCAGTCTAATGTGAGAGGTCTTTATGAGGTTATGGCCTTAATGAATTAAGAAATACTTAACCTGTTAATCATGTAAGGTGGGACATGGGGGTTAAGTAGGTGCCTTGGGTGGCATGAGGAATCTAGTGGTTGCCCTTAGTGGCATTTGAAATACGATTAGTAAAGACTTAACCAAACACACATGTAAATGAACATGACTAAAGGGTTAAGTAGGTGCCTTGGGTGGCATGAGAAAATATGATTAGTAACACTTAACCAAAGTAAATATGTAAGTGGGACATGAGGGTTAAGTGGGTGCCTTGGGTGGCAGGTAGAATTACTAATAAGAACCCTTAACCAAATTTAGACATGTAAGTAGACATGGAGGGGTTAAGTGGGATATACTAGAGGGGACCAAGCCTAGGTGGGAAGCTTGGTGGGGGCCCTTTTCAGACCAGTAGACCATTTCGTATCTTTGTGAGCTCGACCCAAGTCGAGGACGGGACATGCCTACTGGGTCTGATTGTTAGAGGCCAAAGCGGGTTAGCGGTGGCAACGCAAGTCCAACGGGTTCATGTGCGTGCGTGGCCCCGGGCTGGTAGGTAAGACGTTGTTGCATCGTGTAGGTATAAGCCGTGCATCTCCGTTGTATTGGGTTGCCACTTTAGGGGAGTGATACACCCCACTGTGGGACCAGCACGGGTATCTACGAGTTAGGGAGCCGATCGAATGGGGCAGGGTAGTGGATACACCTAGTGGAGATAGGAGCAGGCGACCCTATGTAGTCAGCTAGGGGTATATAGAGCTACCACTATCATTTAATTACTAAGGGGGTACACCTAGTGGAGATAGGAGCAGGCGGCACCTATGACGTCAGCTAGGAGTACGTGGAATTACCATTAAAGGGGGTACATCTAGAGGGAATAGGTATAAGTTGGTTACCTATGGTAGCAGCTAGAGATATACAGTTAAACGGGGAGGATAGCGGGTACATCTAGTAGTACACGAAGCTATCATCATTTTATTTAGCCAAGAGGGATCAAGTTTCTAGAGTGACTAGTATAGTTGTAGTTGGTGTTAGTACAGTACAGAACGGTACAGTACGGTAGAGTATAGTAGTTATCCTATATTGATTAGCAAGCGCCAGTAACGTCAGTGTCAGCAGGCCAGTGTGGTGCAGTATAGTATTTATCCTTTAGTAATTAGGGGCGCCTATAATGTTACCTTTAACGATTGTCTATGTCCTTTGTCTACTCTTTCATATCGGTGGTTCATAGACATTTCCTTGTATTTCAGCTTATGCCTTAGTCTAGTTATTTTGATAATAATATTGTAGAATTGTCATACTCGCCAGACTTTATGTCTGACCCCCCTCTTTTCCACATTTTTCTCCCTTCAGGTCCTCAGGTTGGACCCAGCTCTAGTGGAGCCTGATTGGATTGCTTATCTCTTTTGGAAAGCTAGGACTGCTGAAGTAAAGTCCAGCTTGTTATCTTCTTTAATGTCTATTTATGTAATGGGATTATGTATTTGTTTTATCAAGATGGATATTGTACTTGACTCTGATTTATGGTATTAAGATGTAATCAAACATGTTTTGACTTCTGCTGCAATGAAATAAAGTTTTTAATTTCCAAGTACTATCTTATATCTGTCTTGATGTAATTTTACTATTCTATATTCACTTATAACCTCCATGGAAGTTAATGCATTCCCCTTGCGAGTGACATTAATGGACGTGGGGTGTTACAACCAGAGCTTGGATTTTTAAACGAGGTTAGAGAAACAGTTATGAATATTATATTTTCATTATTTTCTGATTCAAAAAGAAAAACTCCTCGGTATATAAAACCAATATGGATAATAGAAATGTGGTAGGTACAGAAATGGTTTATGAAATAAATTTCTAAATTAATCACATTATGAAATATGCTCAACTGTATCAGGATTCTTAAAAAATTTCAATTATCACTAATTTTGAAATATAATAAAATCACAATTCCATCATAAGTATTTCCATTGTTTATTCAAGATGATTTAAAAAATATTAAACTCTCCACATTAATATAAAATCATGATGGATGACAAAATGATGATAGACTAAGAAGATGTTCGTGAAATAACCGTCAATTCAAAGATATTATAAAAATTGTTCAATCATCAAAAATTTTTAGATAAAATCTTCTCTCATTGTGAAGTATTATGTAGTCATAACTCATCACAATTTTAAAATCTAATAATAATTTTGACGAATTAAAAATACAATTCAATTTGGTTATTGATTTCAATTTCAGAATAAATAATCAATAGATGATTTTAAAATTGAAAAATCAACTACAAGTGGGATTTTAAAAGTTTTATACAAGGCAAATGGGATTTAAAGAGATCTATACAAGATTGAAAAAAATTAAAAGAATCAAACAGATGAGAGAGAAAATTTTAAACACTTCTGATACCATTTGTTGTCTCTGCTAATGGGGATTTTAATATCACTCTGGTGGCTAAACAAAGATATCTCAAAGACTGATTTTACGTTCTACCACTCAATACAAAATTTTCAGAAAAGGATTACTAATCCCAAGTAGTTATATCAAGTCCATCAATCATAGCGGCAAACAACTTTTACCAAAACAAGCAGTCATTAAAAACATTTTCAAAATGATTTCTTTTATCAGAGCAACATAATAATCAATTTCTAAGCAGACTTGTCAATAGAAATTTTCAGATATTTTTGACAGTCACAAAAGATGATTCATGATCCAAAATTAAAAATACAGTTTATTTGAAATCATTTGGAGGAATATTGAAAATCTCAAGATCTAATGAATCGATCACACCAGATTTTATAATTTCAAATCCAAGATATGTGTGAGATTCAAGAAATCAACAATTTTAAATGATTTCAAACAATAAGATATTTAAGATAAATGATCATGAAATAACAGTGAGTTTTAAAACCAGACTTCAAAGAATTTTTCACAATTATTTCTGACAAGCACAAGATAAATTTTCAGATTGTTTACATCAAGTTTGAGAGATACTCATGATCTAAAAAATAAAACGGTTTATTTGAAATCACTTGAATAAATGTAAATTTTGAGATACAAAGAATCAATCACATCGAATTATTAATTTCAAATCTAAGAAGTGTGTGAGATTCAAAATATCAAAGAATTTCAAATGATTTAATTAAACAAATATCAAAGGTAGATGATCATCAATAATAATGAATTTCAAGATATAAACAATGATTCAAGTCAAAAGTTTTCAATTCAAAAATAATCAAGCAAATCCAAAAATTAATGAAATCATCACAATTGAAAAATAGTAGTATGCTATAATGAGTATAAATTTTGAAGTCCTTCCAAAATGAATTAGAAGAATCTCAAAACAGTAGAGGAGTGTGAAATTTCATTAATATTTCAGATCTTCAAAATTTTAGAATTCTAATTAACTGTGTTCAAGACGTAACACGAATGCTTCAACACTGTTAGGATTTCAAAAAATAAATTTTAAAACAATTGCAGATATATACTAGTTTAAATTCAAGATCTGGAAACGATTAAAACATCAGAGTTTTGTACAGATGAAGTGAATTTCCGAAAGATAATGAATTCTACAATTTGATGTTAAGAAAGCCCAGAATAAAAGAAAATAATATGGCAATGCCAAATCAAATCATTAAAATCAAAAGAAAGAAATAGAAGAGCCAGAAGGAGGAATAAATAAAGAAAAATAAAAACAGAGAATATTAACAGAGATGAGTCTAGAGATCATACCTGAATCCCAAAAGACGATGTTGATATTCTAACTCATCACTCTTGGCTAAGGAACATATGTCAGCTAAGGAACATATGTCAATAAGCTTTGATGTTTATGTGGAACAACCTTGATTATTCTAGAAGGTTGTTCCTGAGCTAGCCTATGGTACCAAGTGTTTAGAGGACCAAGTGGTCTAACAAAATTTTTAAAGACCACTCTGAGTTATGTTCACGACTTTAGGTACCCAAACCTGTTTGTATAACACCCCATTCGTTTTTATCTTTGTACCTTTAGGAACCCAAACCTGTTTAAATTTAGCTGAATTCATTTTATTTCTTTTTGGGGTCCATGATGGTTTGAATGAATTGTTACACAACCAGTTTCCATTTCGTTTATGATTTAAAAATCTGTTGAAAATATCAGAGTCCATATTTTCAAATCGATTCTTTTCGAAGCAGATTGAAGGATTTTTAAAACCATTTGAATTTAGGTTTTCCAAAACATTTATTTTCCCAAAGCAAATATCACATTTATTTCTAATAGAAACGTGATTTTGTAACAACATATTCAACGATTTTCCCTATTACAGAATTTTTTCAATTGATTCCAATCGTTGAATTTTGAATTTAAGATCATTGTTTTCTTTGATTAAATCTGAACAACGATTATTAGTGATCTTTCTTTCAGAATCATGTTGTTTCAAAACCAAATTTTCAGATTCAAGTAATTTGATATGGCTTGAGAATCAGAGATTTCAAATTCAAAATGTTTTTGCTTTTCAAACTCAAGTTTTTCAAAATTCTTAAATTTCTAAATTTTATTTTCTTCTTCTTTCAAAATCAAATCAGTTTTCAATAAGCTCCCTTTTTCAGCAATTTCATGTTTTGAATTTTTGGTAGCCTTAATATTTTCAAATTCCTTTTGTAGAGAACTGTTTGTATCTTTTAGCTCAATTTCGTTATCTTTTAAAATCATATTTTCCTCTTCAAGCTTTTGAATATTTTGTTTGAGATGAACGAGATCAGATTTCAATTTCAGACAATCTTTATAATCATAATTTTCTAATCTCATGACATTTGGAAGTTTTGATTCCAAATAGTTATTTTTGTTGTTCAACTCGTGATTTTTAGATTTTAAAGATTTGTTTTTACGATGGAGATTATCAACAGTTTTTGTTAAATCAGCGCACATATAAACCAAATCTTCATAAGAGAATTTTTATCTCACCGTCTGTTGAGTCTCCATCGTCTTATCTACTTGAATTTTCATTTGTTTCTCCCTTCAAGCATAGATCTGAATTTGAGTTGACATTCTAGGATTTTGAGCAGTTGTTGTCTATTCGATACAACTAGTCGAGAGTTTTCCAGATATCCTACGCAGTCAAACAACGAGAGATAAGTTTAAGCTGATTATTATTGAGATAAGAATATAGAATATGCATAACATGAGCATTGGCAACTTTATTTTTCTCATCTAGCATATCTTCCAAATTTACAATAATATTCCAATATTCAGAATTAACAAATTTTAGGTAGAATTCGATTTTCGATTTCCAAAATAAAAAATCTGTCCCATTGAAAATAATTGGAATATCGCTGGACTGACTCTCGCTATACTGACAACTAGGGATCACCATGACTCTAGAGTTAATGAATTACCTGCTCTGATGCCACTTGTTGGATCTAGATTAACATTAGAGGGGGGTGAATAGGGTTTATTGAATTTAGTTCGGGATATTAAAATATCACAGAACAAATTGCAGCCGATAAAGAATAAATGCAGAAATAAATAGCACAGTTTTTACCCAGCTTCAGCAAACCCTGCCTACTATTGTATTTCTAAGATTTTTACTAGCTATTAAACCGGATCCTGCTTAAAATCCTAAAAAATCGCAAAATCTGCTTCTGTTTAATCCTACGCTCAAAACCCTAAACTGATCTATATCCCCTAGATCAGATTTTCCCCTAGCTACAATCCCGTAGCCAGTAAACCCTGGTTATTACAGATACTAGAAATCTTCTAGTTAGAATTTAACTAGATGACCTAGTGTTTACAGAAAAATCTAAAAACCAAATACGACGGTTTTCAATTGAAATTAAAAACAAAACAACAAATAAATAAACTAAAACCCTAGCTCCTTAAACAACTAGTCTTAGCCGAAATTAAAAATAGGTGTAACGTCCCATATTTTAGCAATTGAATAATTTATTTATTTAATTATTTAAGATACCGATTTGGCGATTTTGATAACTTGAGTTAAATAATTTTGATTATTTAATTATTATAAATAGTGGAATAATAAATTTAATCTCCGAAACAGTCGAAAATAGCTGAACTGATAATATTGTGCAATTCGGATAATGTATGATATTTAATCAAATTTATATTCGAGTTATAATAACGAATATATTCCTTAAATGACAGTTGAATAACAGATTTAGAGTGCATCCTTGGTAATAGGTACGTGTACCATCTACATTAGACCTATCTTGTAAAAGCATATATCTACCGTGTATTCTTTCCAAAATTTGGCTATGCTACAAACAAAGTGCTCTAATATTTTCATCATGAATATTCAATACGTAATGACAGTTTAACGCACCATAGCCTAGGTGAAGCTATAACACCACCTTTACATGATTTTAGTTTATAAATTGCAACAGCTTGTCTTGCCTTACTGAGTAGGACGTTCAACATAAAATATAAAGATTTTATTTGAAATAAATATATGTATGACACTTCATTCCTAAGTCTCGTTCTACCTGTAGGCCTAAGGAAGGAAAATAGTAGTCCTACTCCACCTATGTATGTGAAGACAAATCAAGATGTGCAGGATCAGCCAATTACTTCATAAGAGGCTAGACGCAAATGTGATTTGAACTCTCTACACCTACACAACACCATTAGATAAAACAAACATCCAAAAATATTATTTACTTTAAAACCAATAAACAATAAAATAACGGTTTACAAATGTAACTAGTTATAAAAAGTAAAACACATCCACCTAGTACCTCTCAACCGTCTCATCTCATCACTTCAGACCTAAGTAAAATAGCGGTGTACTTTTACTTCGAGGCTAAGCGTATATATTTTATTGTTTTTCCAATACTTCATTGCTAAGGAAAAGTTTACCTAAATAAACACTGAAGTATACTGTTTTTTTTTTCTGTTTCTCTTTTTTTTCCTTTGCGCCTTTCTATCAAACGCAAGCAATGGGTTCTCAACAAAACTATTTGCCATTTTCCAGAAATAAAAACCCAAAGAATTTGTCGCCTTGAAAAAAAAATCATAAACTAACAAGATAAAAATTTATAATTCACTGTACATATATTTTGGAGATCATGGGAAAATCCTCTACGTTTTGGTGTAAATCTCGTTGTGTTCGAAGGTCATCTTCTTCGCTGGTGTTATGTGCAACAACCCTAGCGTTGATGGGTAAGAGGTGTAGGCGGCATCGGTTGAAGTTTCTTGTATTTAATTTGGGGTCCTGGAAGAAGTTAGCACTTACGAGCATCCGCTGGTGGATATCCGAAGCAATTTCATGTCGTGAGCTGAGGTTAGCAAGGTAGGAAGTTTACTGCTGGTGTGGAGGATGTGACGTTGTGCATGAGTATGGCTTTTGGGTGTGTACATGATGGAGGAAAGCTACCTGGAAGAATGGCGATGGGCTTAATAAGCGTGATTATGGGGAAACGTTCGGAAAGTATTAAAAATGAAAATACCTGAGTAGGACTGTGAGTAGATGCGTATGTAAACAACGGAAGTGTACAAGCCGTGAGATTTTGTACATGGTGATGAAGAGGAAAATAATGTTTAAGGTATGGAGAGTGGGTTCTTGCATATTCATACGGTGATGTATATTACTAAGAGTACTTGTTTTGAATAAGTGGAGCTTGCGGTGGAAATATGGAGGTGGAGAGGAGGGAGTGAGTATAGCGTGAGTTTTGGCATGGTGGCGCAGAAAGCATCAAATGTATGCGCAGACATGATTAAAATAAAATACTGGAAGTTTGTTTTGGAAAATTACAAGCAGCGTGGTCATTCCTTTTGTAAACGAGAAGACTGATGTTGGTGTAAATCGTGCGCCGAGACATGAGCGAGGTTGGGTTTGGGTTCTCAAAGAAAAGAGAAAAATCGTGAAGAATGGTCTGTGAAGTATGAGGGTGGAAGCAAAGTATTGGGTCGATGGAGTAATGATAAAGCCCAAAAGAGAAGAAACTTGTATTTAATACATGGATGGAAAGAAGATAAGTGCAGTGCCTGAATGGAGTTATGCTGGGATGTGAGCAACTAATGAAGATGTATGGGGATGCCAGGCGTTAGTAATTGTGAAAGAAAAGTAGATTAGGAGGACCAGAATGTTTGTGGGTCGAGAATATAATTTGTAAGACCCGTTTAAAAAAAAAAGGAAATTTAGTTTATTTAATTTAAATGTATATTAACTAGTTAATATTTTATTTTTCACGTACAATATTAGAAGTGTGAACAGTCTGATTCTTTGGAACCATACGAAGGCGAGCTACATACTGGAACTAGTTCGGAACCATTTGGAGATCGTTACAAATTATGGCAGATTTAAACGGCGGATATAATCAGAAAACATTAATCATTATTCAACAATTAACGACCAAAGTGAGTAAATCTCACTAACTCTGATCAGTTTATATTTTTATAACGTATTTTTAGAATTGATAATTGCTGCTTGATTGTTGTGTGTTGATTGTTTGGTTTAATTGCTGATGTATTGGTTGAAATAATAGATAATGATATATGTATATAAATCGTTAATCAAATATTGATTTTGTTTATTAGAATATTTCATATTGAAATTAAATCGATGTTATTTTTATTGTTTGACATCTGTGGATGCAGGGAAACAAGTTGGAGGGATCCAACGGGATTCCTCAATATTTATAGTATTGTTTGTTTTCATATATTGTGATATATGATGTGATATAAAATCTGTGATTGGTTATGATGACACTGGTCATGTTATTTGATATTTTTAATACCATATGAAATACTGGAATGTAAAAAGGAATTTTTCAAAGTGGATATTGAAAGTGAAATATTTATATAAAATGAATAGAATTATATAAAAGGATTTATATAAAATGAATAGAATTATATAAAAGCTTTTAAATAAAATAAATAGAATTATATTAAAGGATTTATGTAGAATAAATAGAATTATATAAAGGGAATTATAAATGAGATTTAAGTGTTAGAAATAAAAAGGAGATTTGTATGAATAATTCTACAAATAAAAATATAAATAGAATTTGGGTTTGAGATTGTTTTTAAAATACGAAATCAAACTGTTTTGATTATATAAAGAAATACTATTCGCATTCTATGTGAAAAATAGATTAATGAGAATATTTTGCAAATAAAATATTATAAAGGAATTTGGGGTTAGAATTAGGAATTTAAATGGAATTACTATAATTAGAAACTGACTGGAAATTAGAAGAGTTGAATGGCTTTCGGGGTATCGATCTGATGTTTGTATCGGCCTTTCAGTTTTATGCTTGGGAAGTTTTTTTCTCTTACTAGTTTTCAGTTACAGACTGATAGAGGTGGGAAGATATTGATGCATTAATCAGAAATGGAAACATTTTCCAAAGTTAATAACGTATATTTTCTAATTTTAGAAAATAAGGATTTTATGGATATATGGAAACGTTAAATGAGAAATTGGGAAATGAAATGATGATTGATTGGTAAGATTTCCATTTGGGAATACAACCATTGTTCGTACACATGTTTTCCTTTGATAGTTAAATCACCGACTATCAAAGATTTTGACCATTTCCATTGTCAATACGGAGAGATAGGGATCAGATATATTATCTGAAAACCACTCCGTATGGCATTAGCGTTGCGAATCATATACGATGAAGATAATTGAAGATGGAGTTATGCAAGGGCTGTTCGGTAAATCCTAGGTAGAAATTGCCTAAGATGGATTTACAGAATAGTGCCTTCGGATTGTCCATTCCCAGGACAACTTGAATGGACGAATGTCTGACAGAGTATATTTGATAGATCGCGTAAGTTGATATGTTAAAACGTATTTACGTTGGCGGCGGAGGAATTCATTTCTCTTAGCTTATACCCATGGTATTTTTAGGGGAATCAATTTGTGATTTGACGGGTATGACGATGTGGCATTCAAAGTAAATGAAGGAGTGATCTATTAAAAGATACATTATGACCTTAAGGCTCATTAACTGGGAAATGACAGAAATTGGGCAGGCA
Source organism: Allium sativum (assembly GCA_030737875.1). Lineage (NCBI taxonomy): Eukaryota > Viridiplantae > Streptophyta > Magnoliopsida > Asparagales > Amaryllidaceae > Allium > Allium sativum. The sequence goes on from CM060914.1 coordinate 85,297,620, forward strand.
GCATGGCTAAGCGGGTCGCACCCAAGTAGGGTATATTGTCACCATCTAGAGAATATTCATATTTGTTACTCCTTTCAATTCTGTATCTCCCGAGAACGGTTGTGTTGGTATACCAACCGAAAGGTGACAATATATTTGGAACATTCAAGCGAAATGAATGGCTGGTTATGAGTGGCTGAGTTACAAGATGTTCTTGTTGAACTCAGTGTATCGCTTCTAGAGTACATTGATCGGAAGGCGATTCCATACCTTGTTATAGTTGGAAATCCATTACCCAATAAGAGTCTGCGGTTTTTGGTTGTATATTATATATGTGGAGCGTGACATGAAAGCGTTTTACTAGATTGATATTTACTTATATTAGACATTATTATAATATCAGAAAACTATTTATTTTGAAGGAATATTTTGGATTATTGTAAGGTAAAAACTATCCGTGTTTATGGGTGGATCGGTCTTATGACTATTCTTTCCTTTAAAAGGACTTTAAAAGTTAAACAAATGGTTGGAGTTTACTCACACCAGTCACATGACTGACCCAATGTTTATTTTGTTTGTTTTCCCTAAACTCTTGGGTGCCCAATTTTGTACGGGCAGTCAAGTAGTCGGGATTTTACAGATACTTGAAAAGCTGGAGCAGGAGGCTTCAGGATTATAGCTATTGTTTATTTCCGCTGAGTTGTAAGTGTTGTACTCTGATAATGGTATTGTATACGTATACTGTTATGATTTCAAATTATGTTATATAATATATTTATTTGTTCCGCTGTGAGATTCGTGTTACTCTGATTCTGTTGTTATGTTCTTCTTCTTCTGTTCTAATTTTCTATCTTATCTATTCTCACCCTCTAATTTCTTTCTATTAACTATCCGGTATTTCCGATGCTTGAATAGTCAACATTGAGTTTATGTCGATTGCCGAGGTCGCAAATTCCCCGGGTCATTACAGTGGTATCAGAGCTGAAGGTTAAGTGATTACCTTAGCTCTGTGGCATAACTCAGTAGAGATGGGGTCATTAATACCCGAGATTGAGTATGAGTGTATATATATGAGCGAACATAATTGTAAACTTTATAAAAATTGTTTACATTGTGGTGATTTATTGGTTGAGTTGTTTATGGGTCATGGTCGATCAATTTGATCTACTGTATCAGTAGGGGTTTCTAAACACTCTAATACGATGAACCAACACAATATGTTTTGAAAGAAGGGTAAATGAAATAATTTTACCCAAAATTATATTTTGATATAAAGGAATATATATGGGAAATATTATAATATGTTGTATATATTGGTTGTTATTAGAATCAATGAGATTTAAAAGTAAACGATTACGTAAATAGCCAATCGGGATTCATATAAGTGTAATATATAAAATCAGACGAATTAAATTTGAAATTAAAGTTAGAATTGGAATTAAAATTCCTAAAATTTGGAAAGGTGTACGTAAATGGTTTGAGTTAAGTATATGGAGATTTTAACATCCTGAGAGATTTTAAATTGTTTTACAAGCATTGTGAATGGTATTTTGAAACTGATTTCATGAAATGTTTAAATACGGTTTTGAAAGGTGATATAGTATTGAACTCACTTCGATCACTGGGAAAAAACTCTAATGATGTTGGCCACATCATCAGTGCTCATTTTCGAGTGTGTAAGTGACGGATTACTACCAAAGAGATTGTTTTTGAATTGTTTTGAGAAAAGCAAGTTGTTTTGAATTCCGAAAAGGGATATTTGATTTTAGAAAAGCTAAGTTATTTAAAATTCCTTGGTAAAGATTTTTTGATTTAAAACCAAATTGAACCAAAATTTGTAAAAGCAAATTGGAATTAAAGTAAAGTCAGTTAAGTGGTAATTGAAATTGAATCGAAATAGCATGATATCGAGTAAAATTGGATTGGTGAGTTAGGAGTTTGGAATCGAGAATGAAACTCAAGTTTGAAATGAGATTTGGTTTGGATTGAAGCGAATAGCTATGTTAAGGATAAATTGATCGGAGTATGATTGGAATGATATTGTTATATGCTGAATTGGTAGCAGATGGAAAGGATATAATGATATGCCTGACAAAAAGGTACAAGTTTATTTATATATGAGTTCGGTGATTTATCAGCTGATTTGGCAAGCCGCTTGGTTGTTTGATTTTCTTTTGGGTTGGAGAAGGCCTAGAGAGACGAGTTGTAGTTGTACCGATTGAGCCGTACAAAGGAGGTGCTGGCGAAATTTTTCGAAAATTTCGAGTGTTAGAGTTTTTTTTTTGAATTTTTGAAAATTTTCGTTTATAGAAATGAATTAATATTTTAATTAAATTGGTTCAGTTGGAACTAAAATGGAGTAGTGAAATAAAAGATTTTTATCTAGTTAATAGAGTTCGTAGCATGGTTCCTACTTATAAATTTTGAGAACGAAATTCTTTTAAGGGGGAAAGAATGTAACGTCCCATATTTAAGCAATTGAATAATTAATTTATTTAATTATTTAAAATATCGATTTGGTGATATTGATAACTTGAGTTAAATAATTTTTATTATTTAATTATTATAAATAGTGGAATAATAAATTTAATCTCTGAAACAGTCGAAAATAGCTTAACTGGTAATATTGTACTATTTGGATAATGTATGATATTTAATCGAAGTTATATTCGAGTTATAATAACGAATATATTATTTAAACGACAATTGAATAGCAGACTTAGAGTGCATTCCTTGCTAATAGGTACGTGTTCCATCTACGTTAGACCTATCTTGTAAAAGCATATATATACCATGTATTCTTTCCAAAATTTGGCTACGCTACAACCAAAGTGCTCTAATATCTTCATCATGGATATTCAATACGTAATGACAGTTTAACGCACCATAACCTAGGTGAAGCTATAACACCACCTTTACACGATTTTAGTTTATAAATTGCAGCAGCTTGTCTTGCCTTACTGAGTAGGATGTTCAACATAAAATATAAAGATTTTATTTGAAATAAATATATATATACATATGACACTTCATTCCCAAGTCTCGTTCTACCTGTAGGCCTAAGGAAGGAAATTAGCAGTCCTACTCTACCTATGTATGTGAAGACAAATCAAAATGTGCAGGATCAACCAATTACTTCATAAGAGGCTAGACGTAAATGTGATTTGAACTCTCTACACCTACACAACACCATTAGATAAAACAAACATCCAAAAGTACTATTTACTTTAAAACCATTAAACAATAAAAAAACGGTTTACAGATGTAATTGGTTATGAAAAGGAAAACACATCCACCCAGTACCTCTCAACCGTCTCATCTCATCACTTCAGACCTAAGTAAAATAGCTGTGTACTTTTACTTCGAGGCTAAGGGTATATATTTTATTGTTTTTCCAATACTTCATTGCTAAGAAAAAGTTTACCTATATAAACACTGAAGTATACTATTTTTTTTTCTGTTTCTCTTTTCTTCCTTTGAGCCTTTCTATCAAACGCAAGCAATGGGTTCTCAACAAAACTATTTGCCATTTTCCAGAAATAAAAACCCAAAGCATTTGTCACCTTGAAAAAAAAATCATAAACTAACAAGATAAAAATTTATAATTCACTGTACATATATTTTGGAGATCATGGGAAAATCCTCTACGTTTCAGTGTAAATCTCGTTGTGTTCGAAGGTCATCTTCTTCGCTGGTGTTATGTGCAACAACCCTAGCGTTGATGTGTAAGAGGTGTAGGCTGCATCGGTTGAAGTTTCTTGTATTTAATTTGGGGTCCTGGAAGAAGTTAGCACTTACGAGCATCCGTTGGTGGATTTCCGAAGCAATTTCATGTCGTGAGCTGAGGTTAGCAAGGTAGGAAGTTTACTGCTGGTGTGGAGGATGTGACGTTGTGCATGAGTATGGCTTTTGGGTGTGTACATGATGGAGGAAAGCTACCTGGAAGAATGGCGATGGGCTTAATAAGCGTGATTATGGGGAAACGTTCGGAAAGTATTAAAAATGAAAATACATGAGTAGGACTGTGAGTAGATGCGTATGTAAACAACGGAAGTGTACAAGCAGTGAGATTTTGTACATGGTGATGAAGAGGAAAATAATGTTTAAGGTATGGAGAGTGGGTACCTGCATATTCATACGGTGATGTATATTACTAAGAGTACTTGTTGTGAATAAGTGGAGCTTGCGGTGGAAATATGGAGGTGGAGAGAAGGGAGTGAGTATAGTGTGAGTTTTGGCATGGTGGCGCGGAAAGCATCAAATGTATGCGCAGACATGATTGAAATAAAATACTGGAAGTTTGTTTTGGAAAATTACAAGCAGCGTGGTCATTCCTTTTGTAAACGAGAAGACTGATGTTGGTGTAAATCGGGTGCGGAGACATGAGCGAGGCTGGGTTTGGGTTCTCCAAGAAAAGAGAAAAATCGTGAAGAATGGTCTGTGAAGTATGAGGGTGGAAGCAAAGTATTGGGCCGATGGAGTAATGATAAAGCCCAAAAGAGAGGAAACTTGTATTTACTTAATACATGCATGGAATGAAAATAAGTGCAGCACCGGAATGGAGTTATGCAGGGATGTGAGCAACTAATGAAGATGTATAGGGATGCCAAGCATTAGTACGTGATATATATCCCTAAAGCCCAAGACTGCAGAGGAAATTAAGTGAAGTACACCAGATACAAATTATGGAAAGGTGTCTATAACATCTCCCCCCAGACCTATCCCCTAACCTTGAGTAGCTAGGTGCGGAAGTAAAATCAATCCTTGTTCATACATGAGTTTCTCTAGTACAAAATGAGCCACTTCAAATAGGTTCATTGCTCCGGCCCAGAATACGATTAATCATTGTGAAAGAAAAGCAGATTAGGAGGATCAGAATGTTTATGGGTCGAGAATATAATTGGTAAGACCATTTTAAAAAAAAGGAAATTTAGTTTATTTAATTTGAATGTATATTAATTGGTTAATATTTTATTTTACCCGTACAATATTAGAAGTGCGAACTAACTGATTCTTTGGAACCATACGAAGGCGAGCTACATACTGGAACTAGTTCGGAACCATTTGGAGATCGTTACAAATTATGGCAGATTTAAACGGCAGATATAATCAGAAAACGTTAACCATTATTCAACGATTAACGACCGAAGTGAGTAAATCTCACTAACTCTGATCAGTTTATATTTTTATAACGTATTTTTAGAATTGATAAATGTTGCTTGATTGCTGTGTGTTGGCTGTTTGGTTGAATTGCTGATGTATTGGTTGAAATGATAGATAACAATATATATATATATATATATATAAATCGTTATTACAAATATTGATTCTGTTTATCAGAATATTTCATATTGAAATGAAATCGATGTTATTAATATTGTTTAACATCTGTGGATGCAGGGAAACAGGTTGGAGGGATCCAACTGGATTTCTCAATATTTATAATACTGTATGTTTTCATATATTGTGATATATGATGTGATATAAAATTTGTGATTGATTATGATGACTGGTCATGTTATTTGGTATTTTAAATACCATATTAAATACTGGAATGTAAAAAGGAAATTTTCAAAGTGGACATTGAAAATGAAATATTTATATAAAATGAATAGAATTATATAAAAGGATTTATATAAAATGAATAGAATTATATAAAAGGATTTATATAAAATAAATAGAGTTATATAAAAGGATTTATATAGAATAAATAGAATTATATAAAGGGAATTATAAATGAGATTTAAGTATTAGAAATAAAAAGGATATTTGTATGAATAATTCTACAAATAAAAATATAAATAGAATTTGCGTTTGAGATATTATTTTTAAAATACGCAATCAAACTGTTTTGATTATATAAAGAAATATTATTTGCATTCTATGTGAAAAATAGATTAAAGAAAATATTTTGCAAATAAAATATTATAAAGGAATTTGGGGTTTGAATTAGGAATTTAAATGGAATTACTGAAATTAGAAACTGACTGGGAATTAGTAGAGTTGAATGGCTTTCTGGGTATCGATCTGATGTTGGTTTCGACCTTCAGGGTTTATGCTTGGGAAGTTTTTCTCTTACTAATTTATAGTTACAGATTGATAGAGGTGGGAAGATATTGATGCGTGAATCAGAAATGGAAACGTTTTCCAAAGTTAATAACTCATATTTTCTAATTTTAGAAAATAAGGAATTTATGGATATATGGAAACGATAAATGGGAAATTGGGAAATGAAATGATGACTGATCAGTAAGATTTCCATTTGGGAATAAAGCCGTTGTTTGTACACATGTTTTCCTTTGATAGTTAAATCACCGACTATCAAAGATTTTAACCATTTTTGTTGTCAATACGGAGAGATCAGGATCAGATACATTATCAGAAAACCACTCCATATGGCATTAGCATTGTGAATCAAATACAATGAAGATAATTGAAGATGGAGTTATGCAAGGGATGTTCTGTAAACCCTAGGTAGAAATTGCCTAAGATGGATTTACAGAATAGTGCCTTCGGGTTGTCCAGTTCCAGGACAACTTGAATGGACGAATGTCTGACAGAGTATATCTGGTAGATCGCGTAAGTTGATCGTTTCAAACGTATTTACATTGGTGGCAGAGGAATTAGTTTCTCTTAGCTTATACCCATGGTATTTTTGGGGAGATCAATTTGTGATTTGATGGGTATGACAATGTGGCATTCAAAGTAAATGAAGGAGTGATCTGTTAAAAGATACGTGTTGACCTCAAGCCTCATCAACTGGGAAATGACAGAAATCGGGCAGGCGGCATGGCTATGTGGGTTGCACCCAAGTAGGGTATATTGTCACCATCTAGAGAATATTCATATTTGTTACTTCTTTCAATTCTGTATCTCCTGGGAACGGTTATATTGGTATACCAACCGTAAGTTGACAATATATTCGGAACATCCAAGCGAAATGAATGGCCGATTATGTGTGGCTGAGTTACAAGATGTTCTTGTTGAACTCCAGTGTATCACTTCTAGAGTACACTGATCGGAAGGTGGTTTCATACCTTGTTATAGTTGGAAATTCGTTACCCAATAAGAGTCTGTGGTTTTTGATTGTATATTATATATGTGGAGCGTGACATGAAAGCGTTTTACTTGATTGATATTTACTTATATTAGACATTATTATAATATCAGGATTATAGCTATTGTTTATTTCCGCTGAGTTGTAAGTGTTGTACTCTGATAATGGTATTGTATACGTATACTGTTTTGACTTCAAATTATGTTATATAATATATTTATTCATTCCGCTATGAGATTCGTGTTACTGTTATTATGTTGTTATGTTCTTCTTCTTCTTCTTCTATTCTAATTTTCTATCTTATCTATTCTCACCCTCTAATTTCTTTCTATTAACTATATGGTATTTCCGATGCATGGATAGTCGACATTGAGTTTATGTCGATTACCGAGGTCGCAAATTCCCCGGGTCATTACAATAGGCCCACCTCTTTTATTTGTTAAGCCCGATCCTTTTTTTCTCTCAAAAAATGGCGTCGATCCATTATTTTATTTGCTCCTCAGCATGTCCGCTAGGGTTTTCTTTAACTTGGCTTTAAAACTGATTTGTGGATTCTGGCACTCCTTCAGTTGATTGATGTTGGCTCCTTGCTCGAATTCAAAGTATAATCTTGCTCGCTCCAACTTTGTAAGGCTTTAGATTTTATTTGAAAACTTGAATGATTTTTCTATGATTTGGATAATTTGCCAATGAGGAAGTGGTGTATAAATAGGGTAAATGAAAACCTTAACTTCTCTGATTTTGTGAATGGCTTGATTTGATTTTTCTTGCGTGATTTTGCTTGATAAAAATTGATTTCCTTTGGCTTTATATGACTTGCATGAATTCTGGAAATTATTTGTTGCCTTGAATTCTCTTGAGTTTGTTGCTATAACTAATGGTATTTGCCTTGAATTATTTTGTGAATATTTGGGAAAACATAGATTTGATTTTCCGAAAAAAATTATTCATGGTCCCTTGCGAATAATGATTGAATGTTGCCATTTTTGGAATCAATTAAAAACCATCTCCTTGTTTGATTTTCTGGAAAAGCTTGAATGAGAATTGATTTATAGCTATGAGTAATCCCTTGCGTGATTTTTTGAATTGCGGCCATGATTTAATTGGCCGAGAAATCTAGAAGTAAACTCTTTGCTCCTTTAGAAATTGTTGCCAAAAAGAAATGCTTAGGTGCGATTGTTTCCTTGCGATATATGGATTCAAATATGAATTGATTTGTTCCCTTGTTTTGTTCATGCGTGATTCTGAGATGATACTGGAATGAATGGATAGGTTTCGAAAATGATATCCTGCTGAAAACAGTCTTTGCCGAATTCACAATTATTCATTTCTGGAAATCACCATAGATATTTCCCATACAAAACATTGCTGATTTCCTAGAAATGCATTTGCATTATAAAATCTGAGTTGCCAAAAAACAGAGTGATCACTTGGACTTGATTTTCTTTTGTTGAACCAAAAAGTTGTTTTTTGTGAAATCGTTTTCTTGTTAAAAACACTTGTGATTTCTTTAGAAAATTAAAAAAAATGGTTGCCAAAAAATAATTCTTTCCAAAAGCATATTTCGTGATTTGAATAAATTCATTTATGGAAAGAAGTGAATTACTTTGATAAAAACATTCCATATACTTTCCCAAACACGTATTTGCCAACTTTATAAAAAATACAAACATTTCGGTTTATCATTGCATGTAGACATATTTACTTTCCAAAAATTTGTGCATGTAGATTTCTAGAATACTAAAAAAATGTTCATTAAACTTTTGCCATATTTTCATTTGTAATTTGGGAATCTGCACAGCAAAATTTATTTTCTTGTCATTTAATTCGTTGTGTACATGTACACATCCTGGCTCATGCAAGTTTGTTGCTGCTGAATTATTGTTGAATTATTTTGGGCTGAACTTGTCTTTTGACAACATGTGCACTTGTTTTCTGTTTTGTCTGCAAACCAAAAAAACTTTTTGCCTTTGTTTGATACTGCATATGAGACTATGTTGACAATGTTTTGTTGCACACCGATTTGTTGTGGCATGTAGGAGCTTGACCTTAACTCATACTCTCGAACTTGTGCAAGTACAAATTTAAATGTATTTGCATACAGTTTTCCACATTAAACTTTTGCTATGATGTGTGTTGAGCTCTTCTTTGCCTATTATATATGTTGTTGCTCCATTTTGCCCATTGGTGTTGAGCTGCCTCGACCTTGATCATTTGTGTATTTTGCTTTGACCACATGTCTATTTGGCATTTAATTTTAGCTCAATCTTGTTGACTACTTGCATTCCTCAAACCTGTGCACTTGCATAATATATGTGTGTATATACACACAATCGTATGTGTATACATATATCGTACGCATGTAATTTATATATATAAGCTGTTTAAATGGCACATGTGAATTTTCTATCAGTAGACCGCTATAACTGCGTTGTGGCTGTTCAGAATCAGCTCATTATGATGCTGGTTCTGATCAGCAAACAACTGTAGTGTGTTGAGGCTTATCTTTGAGCACTGGAGTATACAGTCTGCCTTGTGGTATTTACAATGTATCACTATGAATATCACAAGCTGTCTAGACACAGATGAATATCCATACAAATCAGATCAAGTCATTAAAAATGATGAGAAACACACCAAAATTCCGAGGCAAATAAATTTTTATTAAAATAAAAATTATATCAGCTACAATTTAAAATTATTTCTGTTCCAGATTACTATGTGTATGTTTCTTCTGTGACAAGTTAGCAGAGACTGGACTGATTGTGCTGAAAGACAAAACACAAAGGACAAGACTGTGTAAATGTATATGAGTGAGCGAGAATGAATGTATATATGAATTTGTACAATTGAGTGAAGTGTAACTGAGTGACTTAGAGTTCTAGTGAGGAACCATGTAATATGAAATGGAATGTGAAAGTATTGTATTTTAGTGAAATGTACAAATAGTGGAGTTATAAATTTGTACCGTTTGGAATGATGAAATAAAATATTATATTTAAATAAAATACTGTTTGAATATTTAAATTCTTGTGCAATAGTATTCTATTTAAATATAAATATTATATTATGTTTGTGATGTGGTATAAAAGTACAATTACAAACACGTTAATAGTAATAAATATATGATTTTTTATCATCAAGCAAAAATCATAGAATTGTTAGACACAACACTAATCAAATGGAAAAACAGGCATGAATCTGATACTACATGGGAAGATTATTGAGAAGTTATCAAACTTTGTCCAATATTAGACTTTGAGACAAGGTCCCTTTTTAAACGGGGAGGGAGTTGTTACAATCATATATTTAGTCGAACATACAACAAGGGTTCTTCTAGAAACGTATTTCATCAAGCGGTTTCAAAAACAATGAATACTGATCAATGCAAGGACCTATAAGAAGCCTAGCCAATTATAGAGCCTAAGGAGTGATTATTGAGTATATGATTGTAGATAATATCATAGGATCAAAGCTAGAAAATATTACAATAAAATGTGCACTTGTGTATATGAACAAGTGGAGGATAATAAGCTTAAATTCCTTTGGCGCTTTTTGTAATTAAATATGTTGATTAAGTCTGAGTAAATGTATATAAATAGATAATCGATGAACATGTAAATGTAAGAGAGAATTCATTAAACTTTACCTTATGATGTGTATTTTTCTTATCAATATTTTCGGAATGTTCTTTTTTCTTCGCTTCCTTCTTTTTATTTACTTCTTGGTAGATCACTATTTTTCTATGTATTGATCACATCACCACTACAAAAGTGGGCATATTCAACACTATTTTAATGTGACTATTGATAAAAAAAAGTGTTGCCTTAGGCCATTTTTTCAAATAGGCAACACCAGAATGACGTGGCATCAGTGGTTGTTGTTGTAGCTCTCTAAGCAATGTTTTTGCCCATCTACTGCCACAGAGAGAAAGTATTGCAACACTATTAGCAAGTAATGCAACAAAACACAGCGTTTCCTTAAGCATAAGTTAGAGCCTGGCTTTCTGGTCATGATAGCGAGGGCCATGTTAGCTTCCACGTAAGATGTCAATGTGCCACATGCCACGTCAGCTGTGGGGCCCACATGCCATGTGAAATTAATAATATTTTTAATGCAACACCATATCTTGAAATGCAACTTCAGATAAAAAGCATATGAAACAGTAGATGAAGGCAAATCCTACAGTAGAAGAAAACAAATACAACGCTTTAATTAAAAAAATGTAATACTAGTTTTGTACATAAATGAAACCTATCCAAAACATTCATCATCACATTCAAACCATCCAAAATATTCTACATACCATATAAATTCTTCAAATATACCACAAGTGCCAACTACGATCAAATACATAATTTAAAAGTATAATAAAAATATTCTACATACCATAAGTGCCAACACATACCACCTTCAATACAAATGCAATGCACCTTGATCTCTCATAAAGGAATAAGTAATCCCTTTTCCAAGGAGTCCAATCCCTGAAATTTTGTTGATTGCCTGAGATTTCTACTGGTTGCAGCTAATGCATTCATTGCCTCTCCTCCAAAACTAGATTATATTAACCAAAAATATTAAGCACAATTATAATTATATCAATTCCAAACTTCCATTAAAATCGTACATACCCAAAGAATTTTAATATTAATGTTAATGTCCGATTAACTTTGGAGCACAGTGTTAAATATCTATTTAAGTCTATATACAATTTATTCACTGTTCATACTCCCCATTTTTCCTTTTTACATCAATGATACTGAAGACTACATTAATATCTAGCTAAGTAGCAAGCGAAACGAGCTCATTCAGCTTCGGCTTATAATGACAATGTCAGAGTTCATAATACATCAATGATTCATCCTATTTTCATTCACTGTCCATCCATTTCCACACTTTTTAAGCTTCACAACACTGTTCGGACTCAAGTAATTCATATTTTTAAGCTTCATGTAGAAATCAAGATTCAAGATGTGAATCATATTTTTAACTTCATTTTATGGTATATTAGTAGAAACACAATAACATAAAAATCTGCTAAATCACGAATTGTAATTTTCATACAATACGAACAAAATGATCCTACAACTCAAAATTCAATATTTCATTTAATCCTATTCATTTACCTTTTATCCGGGTAAATCACGACAAATGACTAGCTTTGGAAAAATCGGCAAGTGCCTTAAGCAATGTTGCACTGAAAAGTAAAGTTTGGTGAGTTTCAATTAGCTGTTGAAGTATGCTATGCAACTGTTCAGCAAATCTCATGCGAAAAGAGAGTACAATGGTAGCAGATGGTAGTCAACGCTTTGCTAATTCAGATACAACTTACCTGCATCAAAGCATTTTCTAATTCAGATACAAATAAGGAAGTTGGAAAGCTGGAAAGTGAATTCAAAAATAGAAAGTAGCTTTTCATCCGAGAAAGTAGCTACTTCTAAAAACTTTGAAATAAATTTAACTTAAGAATAATTGTATAACATACTAACACCTTCATGGAATATAGAGAGTAGCTTTCCATCCCAGCGAGAGTTCTCAATCGTGATTACATCAGCGTCTATGTCAATGATAGAGAGGATGATGGGGTTGAAGTTGGAGTAGCACATGTGTGTGTGGATCTACAAAGAAGCTAAGTAATAAATTTAAATTTCAAATTTACTGCAGGTTAAAACTGCTGAAGCAATAATACACCATAGAGGGACAGCTATATTAATCTTATGCTACATATTGAATTACAAAAATAAAAAATTATAATATGTCTCAAAGACCACTTTCAAAATGATATGGCCTTTGCACAACAAAATAAGTCATCTCTGGTTTGAAACTTACAAAATATTAACCTTCAAATATGTAACATCATGTTAATTTATTATTTGTAGCCATGACAGATGGAAGCAACGAATTTATCTTGCGGCTAAGATCGAACATTGGCATATATTAAATAATTTTGAAAACTTCAAGACAAAATCAAAGATAATAGTCAATGATCACTATTTGTAACAGAAGTGTAAGACATGCTATAAAGAGGTTTAAAGGTTTTGGACGTGAACATCAAAGACATGAAAACAGTATGTTTATGGATTTATTTGTTATGTTACAAATATGCTGTTATAATCAGACTTCATTTTTCCTAGACCGGTAAACATCAGCTGGTGAGATGATGTCCAATTGCTTAGCATTCCCATGTCACTATAGTAATAACTTGATTATACATGCCTCTTTAATCACCTTTATTATTATAAACACAACACCCCTACTTCATAAACTCATATTCTGAAACCCATATCCATCTTCTCCTACAGCGATGTAGAAAATAAAAATCAATAGAAATAACAATGAGAAATCACGTAGTTTGTGAAATCCAGAAGGAAACAAAGATCAAGATGATCCATCAAAAGGAGGAAAGAAACACAGATGACAGTAGAGTGTAGAGCACACATAATCAAGCTAGTGATAAGCAAACAAAAGCACATAGTTCACTATTACATATTGAATTCATGTAATTAATAATTTTCCATAAAGAAACTTACATAGCTTATAAAAATATATATTCTGAAGGTCCTGGTCATCACCGAATGTTAGCGGACGAATAACATGAGATTCCTTGAGTTTCTTAAGAAGCCACGGTCCAAAATTGTATCCAAATTGAAATTGCTTTGAAGATATGGATAACATACCATTAGTAAACAAGCACATATCCTCGACAAATACATCAAATACAATAAGAACCCTTTCCTGAGCAGAAGAATGCATTTCTAGAAAATTAAAAGAGAAGTATGCCTTACCTTAAAAAAAATCATCACATTCAATGTGATCTGAGAACTTAAGTTTGGAGTTTCTTTTTTCCTCGATGCGTCTTTGAAACAAATAAATTTAAAGTGACAAGTAGTATAAGCTATAAATATTGAATAGTAACAGAACCACTAACCCAGGAGTACAACTAAAATCTGCAAGTTAAGTCGGTACAATAATTGTATAGACCTCAAAATTATATGCATTAATGCATAGTAGAAGCAATAATAACTATAATATATAATCACCCAGCTATATCTATTAGAAAAAGCATGCACGTAGTTGCACTATCAACACACAGGCAAGAAAAACAAATCTCTTCCCTAGAAATCAATATGCCATGTTGATATTCTCAAAACACACATAAAAACAAAGACTAGTGATTCGTTTCTTCTAACATCTTGTAAACATAATGCCAGTTTTTCTCTTGTAAATAAAATGTCTAGCATTATCTACCAAAACAAAGTGCCAAGTATTCATGTTGTGTTCTCTGCTAATGAGGATACAAGTTCTATAGCCCAACCACGGACAATATTAGTTCCACTTACTATTGATATACGAAAATCTATGTTTCCTCCGGAATTTAAGTTTGGTGCTGCATCTTCTACATATCAGGTATCCCATTTTGTATGTAGTAGTTTGGTGTAGAATTATTTGTTCAAGAATTTTCTCTTTGATAATCATACTTTATTTAGACAATATAATAATGAGCGATATGGTTTTAGGTGGAGGGAGTATGGAATGAAGGAGGAAGAGGACCTAGCATTTGGGATACTTTCACTCATGAACAACCCCATACATATATACTATTTTTTTGTCATTTATACATTACTAAGTTTGTAACAACCTGCCTTCTTGACCGCTCCAAATCAATAATTAAACCAACTCAGAACGTTCAAAATGACAGTTTGTTATTAGCTTACAGGGTTTAACAAAATATCACACAAAATCACAAACAGATTTTTATACAATATTTAATAGTGGAAAAACATTTTTATTACAAATATCATAGTTTATACAAAATATTCGATACAACGGAAAATATAAAAATATACATGAATTTTAAATAAAGTTACAGTTTTGTCGTCTTGCGCACGTATGCGTTTTCACGTTCTTCTCCAGTTTGCAAGCTGAATATCCTTAAATCTGGAATACTCGTATCTGACCCAAGCATATTGTATAAAAAAACACAACAAACACTCGGATCAGGATTACTTATTCAAGTAAGATAATTTCAGTAGAAACTGAATATAATAGAAAAATCCGATCTAGTCTTGAAGTTACAAGATCCTGGATATAAGTAGTCCGTTCATGGTCCAAGTAAGGTGTTCAGGATGGATTTCGAAATGTGAACATACAGGCAATTTCACATCTTAATATACAAAAATACGGTGTGCAACTTCATAATATATTAGACAAGCATTTTCATTACACATTGAATACTTCTAATTGTATACACGAGCCATTTTTATACACGCAAAACCAAAAATTTTCAAGTACACTCATAACTATAAATCACAGGTAAACGCACTACTTCCTTTTTTCTATTTTTTGTAATAAAGTCAGCCTTCTATTTTGAACGCAACATTGTATAAAATCCGCCTAAAACATCCCTACACCGCATAGACCCTGAACGCAAGTGCTAAAACAATATTCATATATGTAATTTCCATTGTAATTGAATCATACATAACCAAGGGTGTCTACATAGGTTGTGCTTCACAGGTCGCACTATAAAGTTTCAAAGGGGCATGATTCTCAGAAGTATATATTGAGCGGCTTAGTAGGTTCATGCATAAAGTGGCAACAATATTTAAATTAAAGCAGTACAATATTGAACATAAGGTAACCTTAAATGGAAACCATGTTTCTAAACAAAGTTAAAGGTGATTAAATGGGAGTACATTTCGAATTACTGGGCCTGAAAACAGAGGAGGCTTGTCCCTTCTTTTCACATTCAATAAGACATTCCAATACTTGTATATTGTATGAACAACTTTTCCATTCAGTTCCCTTTTAATAACATAATGAACACACTTGGGATCTACACAAGTTCTCGAGATAATGGTAAAAGATGGGAACATATACATATAGTGATCCAAAGGTTTGCATGCATTAGAATATTTCAAATCTAACTTACCTGTAGCATTTACATGATATATTCACTTGTTGATAATAAAACATGCTTGTGCTCACGGATTATTAACCCATCATACACAAATAAGTGGCCAAGCACAAATACAAATAGACAAGCTTTCAAATACATATATATCAGTTCAAATCATAACCACAAAATTGCACAAATGGATCACAGTCAACACATAAACCGTATAACCGTCCAAAACAAAAGCAGAATTTTGACAATGTAAGGTTAATTGATAGAATTCCTAATATTATACTCTAGTGAAATTATACTACTTGAAGCAGTAATTGATCGTGAGCAAAATACTCACCTACAACAGCAGACAACGCAGCAGATAACGTACAGAAAGCGGTGTTGAGCCAAGCGTGGTGCAGCGGCTTTGGTCACGGTGGTTGCGCGAGACTATGAGGCGCAGCATTTCAACGCCGGCGGGGACAGGTTTAAGAAGACCGAATAGCGGCGCGAAGGACCGACGGATGGTTGCTAGCGGAGGAGGCAGTTTGCGGTAGAAGGGAGTAGTTCGAATTATATGTGAGGAGATGGTTTTTTTTCTTTGTGGCAGCTATTATTAGGTTTGGGTAGGAATTGATGTCGGATGTCATTTTCCTTGATTTGAAAAAGAACGAGATTTTTACGGAAAGAAGTAAATAGATTCTGAGTATTTATAGATGAAAAATTTGAATGGAAACTTGAACGGATAATGTGTGTACCCATTTGAACGTGTCTTCCCAAATACCAAAAGAACCGAATAGTAATTTACCAATTCAAACATTTACCTTCTTTTTTCTTTTTTCTTTGAAACTAATTTGTTGGACAACAAGGAAGCATGCATTGAATAATGAAGGGAAGAGGCATGTTATACAAGAAACACATGCATTTATGCCATGCATTAAAATGAGGTGCATGTCCTTCTACTTTTTTACTTACGTTTTATTTATTTATTATTATTATTCTTTTTTCATTAATTGCTTAGCTTAAAGTTTATACAAGCATACCAAATTCAACTCAAAATTAAAATTTTAAGGAATGTAAGTACATAAATGGAATAAGATGTATGAAAATAGAATGAAGGGAAAAGAAATGAAAGTTGCATTAAGAAACCATTAACGACGGAAAGCTTTGAAAATAAAATGCATGTTTTTTTTATATAAATGACAAAATTTATGTAACATGGATGCATGCCTTGAAATATAAGAAAGGGAAGACCCAGGTTATAAAATCTGACATATTTTACTTAGAAATGATGAAAACACATGCATGAAAATAAATGGGAATGAATGAATACTGCATGGTATTTGAAAAGTTTTTTGTAAAATATAGACAACATGATATTGAAGAGAAAGGAAACATATATATACATGGAGACGGTTCGTTTTAAAAAAAAATAGAGATGGGAAAGAAAACAGGAAACGGGAAATAAGATGTAAATTTAAAAAATAAAAATATGTAAATAAAATAGGATGTGTAAAAATGGAATGAAGTGAAAGAAATTAATAGAATTAAGGAAAATAAATAAATATATAAAGGAATGAAATAAATGCGTAATTAACATTGCAAATTAAATTAATTAATGAAGGCTTAATTGGACATGTAATCCACATTCTGAATTCCTAAAATTTACATTTTGAACAAACAGGGAAAGAATTAAAGACGATAACCAAAGATATATATACATTTATGTATTAGAATTTATTTCCTCTAGAATGTACACATTATTTTCAATCAATCTTTCACTAGAAATTAATAAATTTCATTAATAACATCATAAATTTTATTTTTTAACCACTTTAAATTCAATAATAAAATTTTATGGGATGTTACAAAGTTAAATTGTGTTGAAATGATATGCAGTTTTCACTGCATTAAGAATAATGACTTTGGCATAAATAGCACAATACTTCATAATCCTATAAATGTTCTAGTTTTTAAATAAATAACATAATATAGGTGCAAATAGTAAATTTCAACTATGCTAACTAATGTTAACAACATACCTATATATAAGAAATTATTTGTATTTTATAGTGGTTCATAGCTTAAAGATATAGGTTAATATCATACAGATAAAATCAAGGGTAGGACAAATGGAGACGTTGCCATGGATTTATATCACAGATACAAAGTAAGTAACTGAAATTGGAAAAGAATGACATATTAGAATGTCAATACTAATAAATGTATTAAAAAGCAAATATAACTATGTATTTTTTTGTAGGATAATGTATAGATGATGAATAAGATGGGAGTTGACTAGTATTGTTTCTCAATCTCTTGGTCAAGGATTCTGCGAGGTAAAATTAATCCACTTTATCTATTCTAACCTGCAAATGAAATTCAAATGAAGTTTAATTAGTATGTAGGAAATCAAAGTACAGTAGTAGGAATAAGTTAATAGGAACTTTGAAGGCATAAATTTTCCGATTGTAAGGAAGTAATGAACAGAAACTGTGAGGGGATAAAAAACCAACCAAGGTACAAAATTTTCAAAAATCGTAAGTCTTCAAATCGAAACATTGAAATTGGTAGTTTCCAAATCAAATGGAAAATACATGTGTGCGTAGCAAATCAAATATAGAACTATAAGAGGCGTTCTCCACGACCAAAATTCAATTTCCCAACTGAGATAATCCGATGTATATTAA
Organism: Allium sativum; assembly: GCA_030737875.1. Classification (NCBI taxonomy): domain Eukaryota; kingdom Viridiplantae; phylum Streptophyta; class Magnoliopsida; order Asparagales; family Amaryllidaceae; genus Allium; species Allium sativum. The sequence continues at coordinate 85,316,233 of CM060914.1, forward strand.
CGAACCTACGGCGGTATGGGTGAACAACTCGTCCAGATCAGGAAGAGATTGGAGGGAATAGATGCGATGCGGGTGATAGGAATCGAAGCTGACATGAATTTAGTTTTAAATTTTGGTCAATAATAAAAAGGGGAAAGTGAAAAGAAGAAGAATGACCGGATGATTTTTACGTGATAATTTAGTGAAGGGGGAAATACTCGCGCCAAGATTTCACATAGCGGAAAAATGCAATGAGATGGCTGTCATTGATTGGATGAAGGGGTAATGTTTTAGTAAGAAACATGGATTGGTTTGAACCGATGGATTAACCATGCATCTACGGCTGTGACTTTATTTATGCTGATAATGTGGATTGTTGAACTAGATTGTATATATGTAAAGCTACGCTTTTGACTGGTGTTGCACGTCACAGCATGAGAATTCCCACCGCAACAGTGCATTCACGTCTAATGCAATAATATATGAATATTGTTACAGAAGATCAAAAAAAGCATAACTTTTGCTACAATTTTCATGCAATGCACACACATTAGTGTCGAATATGCCCACTTTTGTACTAGTGCAGTTCCTTCTTGATCCGCCCATACTGATCACCTCCTTCTTCATAAACCTTTGTCACCTTCTCTGAATTGCCTTTTCTTCATTATTTTTGCGACCAGAAACCATAGTAACGATGCCAGAAACCATAGCTCAATCCAAGAAAGGAAGTGAGACTGACACAATGGACTTTTTGATTCTTGTTGAGATCTCATTATGATACACTTTTAACATAGGCACTTAACTTACCTCTCTTTTTGTTTGGCTTGATTCTAGTGGGTGATCTTTCTACTTTCCCTAGATTGTTGAACTCATTTTTTTGATAAATAAGGTGTCAAGCATGCCACGATGTATATTAACGCAAAAAAGTTACACCATCCAAAACAGCTACAACATACACCGTCAAAAAAAAAATAACGAACAACTCATACAACATACACAGCCAAAAACCCAAAAGAAAAACAATTGAAACAACAAGTACATAACCAAAAATCCAAAACTAATAGAAAGTACATTACAATGAAACTACCCCAAAATGCAATAAACAACATACAACAGCAAGAACTGAAAAGAAAAAGACCATCTGGACTTCAATTTTTCCTAGTCGAGGCTATATCAAAATCTTCTGCACCTCTACCATGCGCTGCATAGCCACTAAGGTCTACGAACTTCCAATCTCCAGCCCTTGTCCACAAATGAGTGAATCTCAGCATAGAGTATAAGACAGCATCAAGATGTTTAACAAATTTAGAAAAACATCTAGAGTTTCTTTCATTCCACAAAACCCAGTAGTTAGAGAGATTAATAAGCTCAAACATCTCTCTTTCTACTATCAAGCAGCAACCATCTCTCATGATCCCAATATCTGAACTGAGCCTCAATGAATTTCCTCTAATCAGTACAAATGCCAAAGTGCACCAAGCACTTGGTCAACATGTAAAACCCAAAATCGCAATCCACAAATAGATTTTGATAATTCTCTTCCACTAGCCCACAAAAAACACATTTCTCATTTATCAAAAAATTCTTCCTTCTCAGCATAGCCACCACATTCAACTTGCCATGGATTAAAAACCCACATATGTATTTTAACTTTCAATGCCACATTTATTTTCCAAAGAGCAACAGGATAAAGAAACTTCTACCTGAGAAATTCAGAATTTCATACATAATTTTGACAAAAAAAACTTTTCCATCACCTGTGCACCACGAACTAATCATTATTGGTCGAATCTAGAATAATGTTCTATAGAAAGTTGACTAGCCTACCAAACTACGTCAACATTCTCCCCAACGAAGTTATAGAAAAGGAAAATTTCTACCCAGCCTAACCACTACTATCAAACACATCAGTCACTGTAGAATTTTTATTTAGAGAAATGGCAAAAAGGTCATCGAATTCGATAGCCAAGGGAACGAGTAAAATACAACAGTGAAGCCAAAATGAAACGCCTCTACCATTTTTCAGCAAACAACTCGTATTCTGTTTAAAGAGATGCAAATAGGTCCAGATATTCTTCCAAAAACCGAGCAATATCTAAACTCATTCTTCTACTTGAAGCAATTATCAAAACAAATATTCAAAATCCACTTGCACCACATAACATTCTTCCCAGACATCAACTCCCAAATCCACCTGCATAATAGAGCACCATTCATATTTTACATATTCAAAACCCGCAAACCACCTTTATCCACTGGCTTACACACCTGATTCCAAGCTACCAAGCATGACAACGAACTACCACCCCTAACCCATACTATGAAAATCTTCTTCTGATGCTATTGTAACACCCTGTATTATCTGAGAATATTAAAATAAAAAATTAAAGAATAATTAATTTCAAATCAAAGAATTAAGGGAAACGGGTTACGCCATTGCGTTCATCTCGAAATTTTGCTTGGGATAGACTCCATGTTTTCGAAAATCGGACTTCGTATGAAGAAGTTATGGCCTTCGGAAGATTCAACAAAAATTCAGAATTTACATAGAAAAATACCCAGGCAGGTCGATCTGGAGGTCGACCTACCCAGGGAGGTCGACCTGGGTTATAGGTCGACCAGGGGGTCGACCTGCGCATCGACCCCCCCTACAGGTCGATCTGTTTTGGCCTAGATCCGATTTTCTTTGGCTTATGACGTGGTTTTGGCTGTTCTGATGGTCCGGATTGGTTCTAGGTTGATATCTAAGGCCCTAAACACTTCTGTTCTCCTATAAATGCACCCCAAAGCCAAAACCTAAATCTCTTACGTTATTCTCTAGCCTCCATTGCTCTCTCCTTCTCTAAAAATAAATCAATGGCGTCGCTACTTTACTGAAACCTAAGCTTGAACTAGTACTTCTTCTTCTTCCAATCTGAATAGGATTAAAAGAACATTTAGTCTACATTAAAGGCAAGCAATTCAGTTTCAGAATACAGATTCCAGAAAACAAGACTTGCCTTTATTTTGTAAGTTCACGATTACTTTCAGATTTAGACAACCAATTATAGTATGGACATGGAATAAAATGAATTTGGACCTATGCTTGATTTTCTAGTTGGATCTATTCTTAGCCTTTGTGGATCTATGACTTTGGGTTGCTTCTTATTGATCCAATCGAATCTATACAAGTTGTCGAACCTAGTTTATTATTCAAGCCTTTAATGTCCATAATATTGTTCATAATCAGATCTATATGCCTACAATGATTCTAAATCAGTTTATTCAGTTATGCTGTAATTCTATTAGATCTGTAATTCTTGTGTTTTGGGACTATCATCTTGTGCTAGTTCATATGCCTATCATTGTCATATTATTCATATTTGTTCCTTTTTGTTTGTGAATCTAGATTGACGTATAATCTAGGTTGAACCGCGATATACGTACGATGGGAATACTGGGAAGGTTTGGGTTATTGGGGGCATAAACATGAAATTGACAATATTGGCATAACATAATCGGGAAAGCAACTGAACATAACATATTTGGTGAAATGGTTGGGTAAAACTTGTAATTGACATTGGGGCATTGTTATCATTATAACTGCAAGTTTGAGTTAGTTGGTTTGTAAACCAAGTTTTGGCCATACACTGTAAACTAGAATATTAAAACTAGATTGGGCTTAAATATTTATTTGGAATGCCAAATATATGACATAGTGATTTTGGGAATGACTATTATTGCAAGGTTTGGAAGACGGTTATAGCCTATTTTGATTAATAATTTGAAATTTCATGTAACAGACATATTTGGCTCATAACCATGTAAATGGTTTATGGCATGTAACGGTATAATTTATATACCAAAGATTATGAACATGATTTAGAAGGAAAGTGGGCCATGACAATAATTGATTTATAATTTACATATAAATATGAAGGATAAACATGAAAATTACATGGCATAGATTGGTTCATGAAATGGTATATTTAGTATACCATTAATTGTGAGCATAATTAAAAGGATAATTATGGCATAGTTAAATCGGGAATAATTTACATATGGAATTTGTCATAAATAAGAAATATGTAAATTGTAGGAAAGATGAATAGGCCTAACCCGAGGTTAGATTGAGTTGTGGTGTAAAACTTCCCAGAACCGCCCGGTTGTCCTGTAACCACAACAATACATATCTAATGTGGGAGGTTAGGGCATTGAGCCCAATAAGAACCCAAGGTTAGACTGAGTTGCCATGTAAAACTGCCCTGAACCGAACGGCACATCTAGTGACCGCAACAATACCTGTCTAATGTGAATGGTTGTTGCTTTAATGAATGAATTAATGCTATTGACACATGCTAAGTATGGGGGGTTAGGTTAATTGGTACTTAACCAATATGACATATGGGTGGGTTAAGTTAAACATGAATGGACGAAGGACACCTAACAAACAAGACATGATATAGGGTACGGTTAAGTTAACTTAGGGAACACTTAACCGTTATAACATGTTAACTAAACGGATGGTAGGGTTAAGTTAACTAAGGCAGCACTTAACCGTTATAACATGTTAATTAAGCAGACGATAGGGTTAAGTTAACTAAAGTAACACTTAACCAAAATATATAATGACTTGTGGTAGGGTTAAGTAGCAATGGAGGATACACTTAACCAATATATAATGACATGTGGTGGGGTTAAGTAATACAAGAGGAAAACACTTAACCAATTATATAACACGATGTATGGGAAGGGTTAAGTTAACACGAGAGGGCAACACTTAACCAATATAACATGATTTGAGGTAGGGTTAAGTTAACACCAGAAGGAAATACTTAACCAACATGACAAGACGAGTGGGTGGGTTAAGTTAACTTGAATTGATTACCAATATAACTTGATGAACGAATGGGGTTAAGTTAAATGGGAATTACTTAACCAATATAACCTGATGAATGAACAGAGTAAAGTTAATAAATCACACTTAACCAATCCAACATGATAAGTGAGAAAGGTTAAGTTAATAAGAACCACTTAACCAATAAAGCATGACGAGTAGGAGGGTTAAGTACATGTCGGAATGGTGGGTAATGTTAGTAAATATATAGGCCTATAAAACTTAACCATTATATAAACATGCTTGAATCGGTGGGAGGGTAAAATACATATCGGGTTGGTGGGTAATATTAGTAAATATAGGCCCACAAACTTAACCAGTAGGAAACCCTAGTAACGGGGACCCATTTCAGTAGTAACCTACATAAATGTATCACGGTACCCTAAGCTAGGCAGGGTGGGGCACGATTACTGGGCTGATTATAAGCGGTCAAAACAACGGTAGAGGGTATGTCAGTGTAGGTTCCAACGGTTTACGGGCGTGCACGTATTCCGGATTGGGAAAAAGCAGGCACTGGGTACCAGTAGTTATACATTGTGCATCTTGATTCGTGTCGGGTCGCTATCATAAGGATTGATACAACTTATGGTGGGACTAGTGCAAGGTATCTGCATGCAAGAGGGGGCCGATTAACATAGAAACATGGAACATTTGTCTAAGTAGGGAGTCGATCGATTGGGTAGTAAGGGTACATCTTACATCTTCATAGCAATTAGGCTGATTAAGGTGAAATCCTCATAATAGATGTACACCTGAAGGCTACCACAATTGCGGGGATTGGGATCACGTTGTAATATAATCCTTTATACAGATTATTAGTTGGGACACTCGTTAAGTGGTGCAAAGATACATTAATCAGAATAATAGGGTAATAGCGAAGCAGAGAATAGTTAACATGCGATGTTATACTTAGTTTATCTTGCCTGTTGCTTATCCTGTGTATCCTATGTTCCTTATCATCATGCTTATGTCTTTATTCAGTTTAATTCATTTCATGTTGTTCTTGCTTGTTCATTTGCTGAAAGTAGCTGGACTTACCAGACTTATGTCTGACCTAGTTTTGTTTCACCTCTTTTCTTCCGTTCCCCCTGGTTCTCAGGGAGGAAACACTTCTTCTTAGCTTGGATTACATGTTGCTTCAAGATCATCATGTATTGCTTTGGATTCAGTCTCATTTCATCTATGGCTTGCTTTACTCTATTGGGGAATAAATCGTTGTTATTTTTATGCTTCTTTTATTCTTGGAAGTTAATAAATCAAGACAGAAGTTCTATGTATTACTTTTAAGTGTGATTTGAGAAAATTGTTGTAAAAGCTTAACTGAATTAAGTTGTTTATAAAATGACTTTATTTTCCGCTGCTTTATTTGTCTGCCTTGTAATTTATCTGCATCTTTTACCTATTATGCTCCACCGAAGTTAAGGCATTCCCTTTGTGAGTGACCTTAACGAAGGCGGGGTGTTTCACTTGGTATCAAAGCTGAAGATTACCGGATCAGATAAGATTTGAAAAATTATTTTCAACGGTTTTAAAAGAAGCATTTTCAAAAGAAAAGTTTTTGTTTTAAAGGCAGATTCCCCAAAGCCATATGCATTATCTTTTGATCCTCTGTTTGAATTCTTGTTTCCTTCTTTCCTGAGTTTCCGGGGCTCTTGGCTTTCTAGGAGGTAACCTCATCGCGACATGGTTCCGTAGGCTCGACGAGGCTACGACACTTGTCAAAGGGCAAATAAGTGCCCAACTTCCATCTATAGACGTTGTAGTTTCACCTACGGCTAATTTTCTTTCGAGCTTTGTAGGATTTTCCATGCGATGGAGGCAGCTTTCAAGAGACCTTTCAACAAGTTACACAAGGATGGAAAAAATGAGAATGAGGGAGTTTGATTAGGAGCACAACCCAAGGATGAGGAACTCATGGATATAGACTTGGTTCACAACGAAGGAAAAAAGGAAAGAGGTGTAAGTGGAAGAATCAGGACAAGAAGGAAGGAAAGAATAGAAAAACCTAAGACAAGAGGAAGTATCTTTATTATGGTATAACGGGTCATATAATTAAGGACAAGGGAAAGAACAAAGGACAGGATTTTCAGGAGGGCAAGTGCATGCTCTCACCGCCAGCGTACCGGAGAGAGAGGTAGAGATTAGTTTAGCTTTCTTATCCTCCTATTAGTACTGTTCTTGACTTTAGCGCTTCACATTCGTTTATATCTGCTTCCATAGTTGAGTCTCTGCACCTTAGTACCTGTATAGTTGAAGATCCTATTATTGTCTCAAATCCAATTAGTGGTTCGGCTCATTTATCTTTGGTTTATAAGGAATTGAGGATATCTATCGTAAGTATTGGGTTTAAGCATAATGCTTATGTTTCTAGTTTCATGGGCTATGGGTTGATTCTAGGAATGGGTTGGTGAGCTAGTAAGGAGGGTAGTTAGACATTTTACTTGCCTCGGGAACACCCTCGAGATTTCGTGCGATACTAAGGAGATCAGTTAGGCTTAACTACCTAGAATCACTTGATGCATCTATCGACGATTTGCGATCCATAAGAATAGCCCATGAGTACGAGGATGTTTTGATTAGGTTAGGGGTTTTCCCTCTAAAAATCGAGGTAGACTTCCACATATATCTAGATGACAATGCAAAGCCAGTTATGCGATCTACGAAAGTTTTGGAGCAAGATTGGCGAGGATAGGCAGAGTCGGTTTAGTGCTCAATTGTTTGGTTGTTTTTCTAGTATCATCTCACATAAATCGTCCAAATTCGGAGGAGGTATTCCCTGGGTGCTTGTCTGATATTGGTTTAGGCCTTTGGGGCTTGTACTTGAGGGATGTCAAGTTCAACTAGGATGGTTTGCGTAAGAGATATCGACCCTCAGATTTGTGACATGATGGATAAGCTAAGTAGAAGAGAGACCTACATCTTAGTATATACACTGGGTATCATGGTTAACATCTGTTTATCTTGGAAAGATAGTTCGACTACATTGGATACCCTCTAGCATAGTAAGTGATCGAGGTCCTATCTCTACTAGTGGGTTTTGGGAAATGGAGGTCAAGAAGCTATGCAAATCGTGAAGTTAAGATGGTCAGAGCAATATGGAGTGAAGCTCAAGAAGATGCAGACTGAAGACTAGATACGCACATCATACCCTTTTTGGGGGGTATATCCTTGATCTCTCTTTTTTTCTATAAACTTTATTTGCTAGTCTTTATCTTTTAAGTATATCCCCTCGATCCTTAGGTAGAAGCCAGTGGATGTAAACTTGTGTTTGATACATGTTATGTTTGGAGGACGCAAGTGGATGTAAGTGTTTGCTAGTGGTTGCTCGTGGATGCATATACACACGTTAGGCACTAGATCGACTCAGTCACTTTCATATTGCATATAAATGAGTGAACTTTAATATACATGAATTGAAACTTGATGTGTTATCATATGAATGTTGCATTTGTATGAATGATTGTGCATTCATGTAGAAGTTATAAAGTACGATTAGGAATAATTGCATACATGATGGACTCATGGCACTAACATGATTCGCATTAAGGAGGTCAACTGAATCAGTAGACCGCCTGATTTTGCATTAGATAAGGACATGTACACACACTATGCATATGATCATGAAGGCATTAGAAATATTTTTAAGGAAAATGGATGTTTGTGTTTGATGGTTGAGTAGATGGATGATTGGATGGTAGGATATACATTCTTCTTAGCTTGAAGCTTTCGGGGATGAAATCCTTTAAGGAGGGGAGAATGTAACACCCCGTATTTTCTTAGAATATTAAAATAACAAATTAAAGAATAATTAATTTCAAATGTAATAATTAAGGGAAACGGGTTATGCCATTGCGTTCGTCTCAAAATTCTGCTTGGAATAGAATCCAAGTTTTTGAAAATCGGACTTCGTATGAAGAAGTTATGGCCTTCAGAAGATTCAACAAAAATTCTGAATTTACATAGAAAAATACCCAGGCAGGTAGACCTGGGGGTCGACCTAGGGGTCGACCTACCCAGGGAGGTCGACCTGGGGGTCGACCTAGGTCATAGGTGGACCAGGGGGTCGACCTGGGGGTCGACCTCCTCCCTACAGGTCGACCTGTTTTGGCCCAGATCCGATTTTCTTTGGCTTGCGACGTGGTTTTGGCTGTTCTGATGGTCCGGATTGGTTCTAGGTTGATATCTAAGGCCTAAACACTTCTGTTCTCATATAAATACATCCCTAAGCCAAAACCTAAATCTCTTACATTATTCTCTAGCCTCCATTGCTCTCTCCTTCTCTAAAAATAAATCAACGGTGTCGCTACTCTGCTGAAACCTAAGCTAGAAATAGTACTTCTTCTTTTTCCAATCTGAATAGGATTAAAAGAACAATTAGTCTACATCAAAGGCAAGCAATTCAGTTTCAGAATACAGATTCCAGAAAACAAGACTTGCCTTTGTTTTGTAAGTTTACGATTACATTCAGATTTTTACAACCAATTATAGTATGGACATGGAATAAAATGAATTTGGACCTATGCTTGATTTTCTAGTTGGATCTATTCTTAGCCTTTGTGAATCTATGACTTTGGGTTACTTCTTATCGATCCAATCGAACCTATACAAGTTGTCGAACCTAGTTTATTATTCAAGCCTTTCATGTCCATAATATTGTTCATAATCAGATCTATATGCCTACAACGATTCTAAATCAGTTTATTCAGTTATGTTGTAATTCTATTAGATCTGTAATTCTTGTGTTTTGGGACTATCATCTTGAACTAGTTCATATGCCTATCATTGTCATATTATTCATATTTGTTCCTTTTTGTTTGTGAATCTAGATTGACGTATAATCTAGGTTGAACTGCGATATACGTACGATGGAAATACTGGGAAGGTTTGGGTTATTGGGGCATAAACATGAAATTGACAATATTGGCATAACATAATTGGAAAAGCAACTGAACATAACATATTTGGTGAAATGGTTGGGCAAAACTTGTAATTGACATTGGGGCATTATTATCATTATAACTGCAAGTTTGAGTTAGTTGGTTGTAAACCAAGTTTTGGCCATACACTGTAAACTAGAATATTAAAACTAGATTGGGCTTAACTATTTATTTGGAACGCCAGATATATGACATAGTGATTTTGGGAATGACTATTATTGCAAGGTTTGGAAGACGGTTATAGCCTATTTTGATTAATAATTTGAAATTTCATGTAACAGACATATTTGGCTCATAACCATGTAAATGGTTTATGGCATGTAACGGTATAATTTATATACCAAAGATTATGAACATGATTTAGAAGGAAAGTGGGTCATGACAATAATTGATTTATAATTTACATATAAATATGAAGGATAAACATGAAAGTTACATGGCATAGATTGGTTCATGAAATGGTATATTTAGTATACCAGTAATTGTGAGCATAATTAAAAGGATAATTATGGCATAATTAAATTGGGAATAATTTACATATGGAGTTTGTCATAAATAACAAATATGTAAATTGTTGGAAAGATGAATAGGCCTAGCTCGAGGTTAGATTGAGTTGTGGTGTAAAAATGCCCGGAACCGCCCGGCTATCCAGTAACAACAACAATACATATCTAATGTGGTAGGTTAGGGCATTGAGCCCAATAAGAACCCGAGGTTAGACTGGGTTGCGGTGTAAAACTGCCCGGAACCGACCGGCACATCCAGTGTCCGCAACAATACCTGTCTAATGTGAGTGGTTAGTGCTTTAATGAATGAATTAATGCTATTGACACATGCTAAGTATAGGAGGGTTAGGTTAATTGGTACTTAACCAATATGACATATGGGTGGGTTAAGTTAAACATGAATGGACTAAGGATACCTAACCAACAAGACATGATATAGGGTAGGGTTAAGTTAACTAAGGGAACACTTAACCGTTATAACATGTTAACTAAACGGATGGTAGGGTTAAGTTAACTAAGACAGCACTTAACCGTTATAACATGTTAATTAAGAAGACGATAGGGTTAAGTTAACTAAAGTAACACTTAACCAAAATATATAATGACTTGTGGTGGGGTTAAGTAGCACAAGAGGATACACTTAACCAATATATGATGACATATGGTGGGGTTAAGTAATACAAAAGGAAAACACTTAACCAATTATGTAACACGATGTATGGGAAGTGTTAAGTTAACACGAGAGGGCAACACTTAACCAATATAACATGATTTGAGGTAGGGTCAAGTTAACACCAGAAGGAAATACTTAACCAACATGACAAGACGAGTGGGTGGGTTAAGTTAACTTGAATTGATTAATGACACTTGACTAATATAACTTGATAAACGAATGGGGTTAAGTTAAATAGGAAATACTTAACCAATATAACTTGATGAATGAACAGGGTTAAGTTAATAAATCACACTTAACCAATCCCACATGATAAGTGAGAAAGGTTAAGTTAATAAGAACCACTTAACCAACATAGCATGACGAGTAGGAAGGTTAAGTACACGTCGGGTTGGTGGGTAATGTTAATAAATATATAGGCCCACAAAACTTAACCATTATATAAACATGCTTGAATCAGTGGGAGGGTTAAATACATATCGGGTTGGTGGGTAATATTAGTAAATACAGGCCCAAAACTTAACTGGTAGCAAACCCTAGTAACGGGGCAGCAGTAACCCACATAAATGTATCACGGTACCCTGAGCTAGGCAGGGTGGCGCACGATTACTGAGCTGATTATAAGCGGTCAAAACAACGGCAGGGGATACGTCAGTGTAGTTTCCGACGGTTTACGGGCGTGCACGTACTCCGGAGTGGGAAAAAGAAGGCACTGGGTACCAGTAGTTATATACTGTGCATCTTGATTTGTGTCGGGTCGCTATCATAAGGATTGATACACCTTATGGTGGGACCAGCGTAGTGTATCTTCATGCAAGAGGGGGCCGATTGACACAGACACATGGAACATTTGTACAAGTAGGGAGCCGATCGATAAGGTAGTAAGGGTACATCTAACATCTTCATGGAAATTAGGCTGATTGAGGTGGAATCCTCATAATAGATGTACACCTAAAGGCTACCATAATTGCGGGGATTGGGATCACGTTGTAATATTATCCTTTATACAGATTACTAGTTGGGACACTCGTTAGGTGGTGCAGAGATATAGAAATCGGAATAATAGGGTTGTAGCGAAGCAGAGAATAGTTAACATGCGATGTTATAGTTAGTTTATCTTGCCTGTTGCTTATCCTGTGTATCTTGTGTTCCTTATCATCATGCTTATGTTTTATTCAGTTTAATTCATGTCATGTTGTTCTTGCTTGTTCATATGCTGAAAGTAGCTGGACTTACCGGACTTATGTCTGACATAGCCTAATTTTGCCTCTTTTCTTCTGTTCCCCCTGGTTCTCAGGGAGGAAACACTTCTGCTTAGCTTGGATTACTTGTTGCTTCAAGATCATCATGTATTGCTTTGGATTCAGTCTCATTTCAGCTATGGCTTGCTTTACTCTACTAGGGAATAAATCGTTGTTATTTTTATGCTTCTTTTATTCTTGGAAGTTAATAAATCAAGACAGAAGTTCTATGTATTACTTTCAAGTATGATTTGAGAAAATTGTTGTAGAAGCTTGACTGAATTAAGTTGTTTATAAAATGACTTTATTTTCCGCTGCTTTATTTGTTTGTCTTGTAATTTATCTGCATCTTTTACCTATAATGCTCCATCGAAGTTAGGCATTCCCTTTGTGAGTGACCTTAACGGAGGCGGAGTGTTTCAGCTATCAATTTGGTCTATAACCCAAGTAGGACTTTTATGGATAGAAAGCCAATACAACGACAAGGCAGACAATACTGAATTCAATAATACTAATTTGCACACCTTCGACCAAACTGAGCCCTTTTATCCAGCCAATCTACAATTAATTTTCTCAATAACCTACTGCCAGTAACCTCTGTGTAACATCCCTGGCCTAATAGTTAAATCCAAATAATATAAAGGAAATTGTCCCACTTTGCAATTCAACATGTCCGCAATATTTCCACCATTATCCCCAGTTTCTACTACATACGCAAAACTTTTATGAAAATGAGTTTAGGACCCGAAAACTTCTCGTACGAGTATAGAAGTACTTTCAACGTGGCAATATGCTTACATTCCAAGCAGCTAAAAAGAATTGTATCATCCGCATAATGCAATGAAGTAAGTCCACCTGTGATTACTTCATTGCCAAAACTTTCAATGATATCATTCCTAGCAGAAATTCTAAGGATCTGAGCGAACATATCTGCCACTAAATCAAACAATAACGGAAATAATGGGTCTCCTTGTCTTAAACCCCTCTTAGACATAATCAATTTTTTCAGAACCCTGTTAACACAAATACAAGAACTGCTGGACCAAAGAATGACTATAATCCAACTAATCCAATGATCACTAAAACCTCTAGCTTTCAAAGTGTCTAACACAAAATTCCAATTTGTCGTATCAAAGGCCTTCACAAAGTCCAGTTTCAACATAGCACAGGGAACTTTAAATTTCTCACAGTATGAAATGACTTCCTGAACGATTGTTGCTCCTATCAAGTATATATCTGCCATCAACTAAAGCATTTTGTGCCTTTTCAATAAGAGAGTCCATTTTACCCATCAGTCTATTAGCTAGTACTTTAGTTATCAACTCATAAGTAATATTCAATACGCTGATATGTGTAAAATCATCGAGTTCCATTGCACCATCTTCTTTGGGAAGCAAAACAACATTCGCACAATTCAACTTCTTTAAATTCAACTTACCTTCATATAACTCCTTAAATAACTTCATGACATCACTTCTAAATTAATTCCAATATTTCTTTAAAAGGAAATTCGGAATGTCGCATGGACCAGGAGCTTTGTCACTAGGCATATCATGCAACATAGCCTCCACCTCAGCCACATAGAAAATGTGACGACCGCCCATAACCCCTGCACTAAACAAGAGGAATAATGCACTGAAAGGTGTGCCAGGCAGCTATGGACGATCATCAAGGTAAGGTAACAATCGCAGAACCTGTCGTAAACTCACAGCACAAGGATAAAATATAATAGAACATATACGACAAGTAGTGATAGTGAAGCTGAAAACACTAAACTTCCATAAAAACTAGAAAGTAATACCCATACACATGGATAACAACAATAGTGTCTGTACAATTTGCCTCACTACAACACTCAGAGAAAATAGCAAACAACGGAAATCCAAATACTAGATAGGTAAAATCATATGATAGCCTCCTGCTCGCCTTTGAATAGCATTGTCATCATCACTAAGTTTTATCCTATCACCTGCCACCTAGTCTGCCCATCCAAACAATCGGATGAGCAGCCCAAGGTGATAAGAGGGAAACATAAAACCTTGATTCAGACAACAGTCCTAGTGAGTGATTAAATAGCTAACAAACATCATCAATAAAGTATATGAGAATGGGTAAATAAACGAACTAATCTACCTAGCTCAGAGAAGAACTTACACCTGTCTTCCCCATGCCTGACAGCGATAGCCTTTACGATCCATAAATCCAGAGGGATAACAATTCATCCATGGCAATTAGAACAACCATTCATATATGGCAAAAGCAACTTATACAATATCTAGTTATATCTCACTAAAATCACCATAATCAAACTTGGCATCCCTTAATCACAAGCCCCAGAGGCCGAAACCAATATCAGACAAGCACCCAAGGAACACCTCATTTGAAGCCAGATAATCTCCTGAGATGGTACAACCAAAGCAACCAAGCATTCAAGCATCCATGACTGACTCTAGCTATCACCGCCAACCTCGCTTCGAAATCATAATTAATCGTATGACTGGCTAAACAATTTGCTATCAATTGTCAAGGACCATACACGACGCCCCAGTTCTGGCAAAAACTCCACACGTTATACACAACACGTGTTTACGCCATACAGGACGCCTAGGGCACTCGACCTACAACTTATCTTCAATTGAACCCCTGCTTTGAGCCCAATAGAACCAACGACAATGATAATTCCTCTGCCTATGCATCTCTAGTCATTATCAGTTACGACTATTCATAAGCTCAGAACACTTTAGAGCAATCATTTCACACGATCTCAATACATCCTCGAGTCGTTTCCACATTCGTTACAGCCGACGAACAAATCACCTCACTTCGTCATCCCTCATGGAATTCACTTCGAAGTTATCTCCACTTTCGAACCAAAGAAAAATACCAATCATGAGGTCCGATAACAATGCGTAGCACCATATCAATTTGCTAGAGAAAATAAACCACAACACTTATGCTATCTATCACATCGTTTAAAAGTGGTGTTGAAAACTCATCACGACAGACCAAGATATGACCGACTCGACCTGAACGACCGACCCAATTCAGGAACCCAGCTCAACCAACCAGTCCTTCCCATCCCGACCGACCCAATTTAGGAACCCAACCCGACCGACCAGTCCTCCCCATCTCGACCGACCCAGAAACTTAGGGTGTTTGACCGACCCAACTCCTCCTTTGGGACCGACCGACTCACTTCAGACCAGCTTCCCCAGCCTGCTCGACCGACCAACCCAGAGCAACCGACCCACTCCACAGCATCCGACCGACCCAACATCAACCCAGACCGACCAGGACCAGGTTGCTCGACCGACTCAATATGACTTGCTCCCCAAGACATGCTTTTGCACTGACCCAACCAAGACCGACCCAAAACCTGCATATTCCAATTTAACTCCGATTTCGACCAAAACTTCGCCACACGATAGATTTGACGAAACCAACTTGTCCAAATCAACAAATATGACCACAAACATGATATGAATTCACTAGCAACATGAAAACGATGATTTTCATCACAAATTATGCAAATCACTCCAAAATCATGATAAATGAACATATGAACAAAATTGTGGATGTAACTTACATAAACATATGAAATAGCACAGGAATTACCGGTTTAAACTTGCTAAATTAAATCATAAGGTGATTCAGATGAAAATGGACTTACCAAAGTGTAGATCTATGTTAAAACACTTGAATTTGATGAAAAACATGACCAAACACTCATACACCTGATTGAATCCATGTGAGAGATGTATATCACTCACCAATTCTCCAAAACAAATCAAAAATGGGGCAATACAAATTCGGACACCAAGGAATTGAATCCAAACTCCTTGGTTTGATGAATTCGCCCTTGAAACGGTATTGATCTAGCCTCCAATGATGTAGATCTTCGATTCCCCAAGCTTAGATCTCGATTTTATTGGTAGAAAGGTGTTAGAGGAAGGAGGAACACAGGCCACCAAATGAGAGAATGGAGGAAGTAAACCATTCTCCATACCTCCCACCCCCTATTTATAGCATTCCACCAACTCACTAATGGAACTTTGCAAATCAGCCCATTAAGGCCTTAAAACCTAAACTGGCAACTGCTAAACCTTAAAACAGCGATTCCTCCCAAATCGCTAAGCCAATTCTTTAATGTAACCACTATACGGAAAGACAATCATCATTTCCTTTCCAATGGCATAGGTCTCACCCTCTGATTTGACCTGAGTCAAAAGATATGCCCTATACAAGACTGACAGGGGGAAAATGGTCACAAATAAAATTGGTAAAAATTATGGGCATGTCTCACATTCCCATAAGCACCATATTAAAATATGAGAATGATCCAACCCTCAGGGAATAAAATAAAAACATTTTACGATCTTTTGATACGTAAAATGTAGGTTGTTACATTCTCCCCCTCTCCCCTTTAAGAATTTCGGCCCTGAAATTCCAAGCAAAAACAAGCAACCACGACAATTCTGCATGCCTATCATCCATGAGAAGACAATTCTATCACCAAAACTAGCAACCATCAAGAAATGCATCCATAGCCTTATCGTAGCACGTGGAATTTTATCAAACCACAAAAAGATACAATGATACAATGATATCAAAGGGTCCTACCGACAAAGAGTTCTTGATGATTCGCCTTCATGCTCTCTTCCGTCTCCACGTACAATCGTCACTGTAACACATTGTATTTTCTATGAATATTAAAGTAACGAATTAAAGAATACTAAATTTTAGATGTGGGAATTAAGGAAAACGGGGTACGCCATTGCATTCGTCTCGGAATTATGCTTGAGATAGAGTCCGAGTTTGCGTAAATCGGGTTTCGTATGAAGAAGTTATGGAGTTTAGAAGATTTCAAGTTTAAATAGAAATTAAATTAAAATAGTAATTAAAAGTAAAAACAGTTTGAAATTCGAAATTAAGTCAGAGTGAGCTGAGCGGGAAATTTTCCGCTCAGAGGTGTCGACCCCCCCTCCCCAAGGGGAGTCGACATAGGTGTCGACCCCCCTATAGGGGTGTCGACATAGGTGTCGACCCCCCTGTAGGGAGTCGAACCCTTTGAGATCTGCTTCCTGTGACGAATTTCTATAGTTCTGAGCTGATGTGGCCTTCTCTGATTGGCCAATGACTAATTTTTGAGGTGTTAGGGCTTATGTGTCGTGCTATGGTTGGCTGGATGACACATCTCTTTGGTTTGATGGCTCTGATTTCTCCTAGACTAATCTAAAGGCTAGAATTAATCCTAGACATCTATATATACAAAGCCAAACCTAGACCCTAACCTCATAACCCTAAGACTATGGTGTCGTCATGTTGTTCGTCTACAAGCTAGCCTAGCCTCATTTATCTTCTCCTGAATAGAGAAATAAATCCAAAATAGCAATCGATTAAAAGAACTTCAAATCAAACGTCTACATCAAAGGATAGCTTTTCAAATTCAGAAATCAGATCCCAGAATACAAGATCCGTCCTTTTTCTGTAAGTTCATTTATTATTTAGATTTAAACATCTAATAGAAATTATGACTGTAATAATCAAATCTAGAACGATGCCTAATTCTGATTCGTTGCGATCCTTTTGTCAAATCTGAATTGCTTATGCCTGTGAGACTATTATGATTGATGTAATGACATCTATCATGCCTATGAGACTATTGGACTGACATAATAGAACCTATCATGCCTATGAAACTGTTGTGATTGATATGATGGAACCTATCATGTTGTACATCCTATGCCTATGAGACTAACGCGATTAAAATAATGGGACTTATCATGTTGTACATAAAAATTAGTGATTCTCTTAAGTCCAATTCTATCCAATCTTTATACCTATGGTGTAAATTGCTTAGCTTGTCTACCCATATTGTTAATGTACAACATTGAAATATGATTCTTGAATTGGGTACATCTTTATATGCCTATTTTTCCTTATGTCAATTCTTATGCCCCTTCTCTATTTTCCCCCTTTTTACTTGCTTTTGTGAATACTAAGTTCATTCGGAACTTAGATTGAATCTCGTTGTACGTGCGATTATAACGCAGGGAAAATTGGGTATAATTTAATTTAGTAAATTTTGGGCATAGCTTGGGAATGTGGCATAAACTTGTATTTACTAGACTTGTGGAAAATTTGACACCTAAATTTGGACACATATGACAAATATGTAAATTGGCTAAAAATGAACATGCCTAACCCGAGGTTAGATTGAGTTGTGGTGTAAGACTGCCCGGAACCGCCCGGCACATCCATCGACTGCAACAATATAGATCTAATGTGAGAGGTTAGCGCATTTAAGCCCAAAAACCCGAGGTTAGATTAAACTGTGGTGTAAGGCTGCCCGGAACCGCCCGGAACATCCAGCGACCGCAACAATATAGATCTAATGTGCGAGGTTGGTGCTTTAATGAATAAATTAAAGCTAAGAAATAGACAGGCTAAGAATGGTAGGGTTAAGTTAATCAAAGCAACACTTTACCAATGTAACATGATGTGTGGTAGGGTTACGTTAATCAAAGAAACACTTAACCAATGTAACATGATGTGTGATAGGGTTAAGTAACATAAGAGGGCAACACTTTTTTTGAAACAAAAATGTGTGACCTTTTGAAGAGAAGAGAGCACACATATATATAATAGAAACAAAGATACAGAGTCCGACTATAGTATATAAGAATACGAGATAAAACCTATCACGACTCTAGGGATGTAAAGGATCGTAGATAGATGAGGTCCGGATAAACCACCACCCATCTACTCCAATATCGAATTCCGGCAAGGCCACCACCCGATATTGAAGTATATCTACTCCAATACAATAACCCATACTCTCTATGAAAGAGCAAAAATAATGAAAGTACAACATCAAAAACTCTCTAACAATAATCCTAGAAGACTTCAAATGAAATGCAAATCTTCAATCCAAACAGCCATCTTCTAAACTCCACAATACTATCCATCAACCCAAAAGCCTGAAAAGTACAATCCATCCCGCTATCCACTAAGTACTTCCTCTTAATCTACAACCTGAATCTGCGAAAAGCTCAACAAACTATTAATAATTTGTCACACATATATATATGGAAATATATGTGTAAATATATATATATATATTATATAAGCATATATATATATATATATATATATTCATACATATTTATCTACCATACATATATGTGTAGAAGAAAAATATAATGAAAAAACTAATAAAAGAAATTAACAACCAATGCGATATCTATTACGAAAAAAACTGCTGATTCTAATAAATAGATACAAATTAAATCTGACTTTAATCAGTAAACTCTCAAAGCCCTATTTCTCGAATAGCCTGTAATGTGAATTAGACATCCATTCCAAACAAAAATAAACTATTTTAATAATTAAATTATCCGTAGAAACAGAATTAGAATGAAAACATCTCTGATTCCTCTCGAACCAAATGAACCAACTTATGATATTGACTAAAGAATCTAAAATATATCTTTTACTACCATTATAAACAAATCTATAAGAATCCCAATGTTCAACACAACTATTGTAAGAATTAGGAAAATCAAAAACAAATATCCTCAAAACCATATTAGATATAAAATTAGTGATATTGCATGAGAAAAATAAATGATCAACATCCTCGTTCAAAAGATCACAAAATAACACTTAACATTAAAAAAGATATTCTTCCACTTTAGAAGCTCAATCGTATTAAGTTTCTTATGAGTGATTAACCACATTAGAAACTTAGCTTTAAGAGGAGAATTAGATTTCCAAATAAACTTAAAAGGCCGAAAAGAGATTCCCGAAAAATTTATAAAGTTATACATAGAATTAACCGAATAAACTTGACTCTTATCCATACCCGCAACAAATAAAGTCTCTATACTCATCAATTTGATATAATGATAACTTAGCATGTAGTAATGTTAATTGTCTTAACATTTCCCCTTTTAAGATATTATCAAAAGAAAACTCCCATGGGGGATCCAAATCTCTTCTAAAAATATCTTTAATCAACGCATTTTTAAAACTACAATTATTAAAGAGTTCCCTAAATTCAAATTTAAGTGGTAAACGAGAAATCCACTTATCATGCCAAAAGTAAGTCATATCACCCGAATGAACAATCACCTTATAACCTAAGTTAAAAAAATCGAAGCACTTTAATACTGACTTCCAAAAGTAAGATAATCTATTATACCAACTATCCCTAGATCCCACAATAAACTCTCCTCCTGAATAGTAAAATTTAGATACAATAACCTTCCACGTAGTCGACACTATAGGACACCTAAACTTCCACAACCATTTGGCTAATAAGGAAGAGTTAAAATTAACTAAATTAATGATCCCCATTCCCCCATCTTTCTTAGGCTTACAACACACCTCCCAGTTTACTAAACATTTGAAACCTCTACAAATACGATCACTACCCCACTCCATAGGTAATTACGTCTTATTCTATCAATCTTTTCAATAACCCATTGAGGAAATCTATGTACAGACATCCAATAAGAAGGGATAGCAGATAGTACCGAATTAACCAAAACTAATCTACCTGCTCTAGACAAAAATCTATTGTTCCAACTTGATAGTCTACTATTAATCTTATCAATTATGACTAACCAATCCTCCTTCTTTAGTTTTGAAGGCCTAATCTTAAAACCCAAATAATCAAAAGGAAATTTCATGACAGATAGTTTAAGGTGCTAGCAACCATAGCCTCTACATTACCAAAATCATTAATAACCATAACAGAACTCTTGTCAAAATTAATCCTAAGACCTGATAACATTTCAAAACAATAAAGAATAAACTTGAGAGCAATAGTGTGCTTAGGAAGGTGAGAAGAAAATAACAAAGTATCATCCGCGAATTGAAGTATAGATAACTCATTGTTAAATTCCTCATTACCAACATTGCCCAAAACACCTAATCTCCCAGCTCTCTTAATAATTCTAGAAAAAACGTCAGCCGCTAAATTAAATAATAGAGGTGACAGGGGATCTCCCTGTCTAAGCCCCCTCTTAGATTGGATTTTCTTTCCCATAACCCCATTGACAACAATATTAGAACTACCAGACCTAAGTAAGAGCATTATCCGGTTAATCCATCTGACACTAAAACCTCTAGCAAGACATACTTCACATATGTAATCCCAGTCAATAGAATCCAAAGCCTTCTCAAAATCTAATTTCAAAATAGCACATGAAAAAATATTTTTAACACATACATTAATGTACTCTTGTACAGCTGCCACTCCATCCACTATTTGTCTACCTTTAATTAAAGCAGTTTGTGAATGATCTATAAGATCATTCATCTTCCTACTAAGCCTATTCGCTAGAACTTTAGAAATAATCTTAACAGATACATTTATCAAAGAGATGGGTCTACAATCCTTTAAAAAATTTGCACCCTCTCTCTTCTTAATTAGAATAACATTAGCAAGATTAAACTTACCTAGACACAAATCTCGGCTATAAAAATCATTAAATAATTTAATAACATCAGATTTCAAGATCTCCCAAAACTGTTTGTAAAATAGAACAGAAAAACCATCAGGCCTCGGAGCTTTGTCACTAGGCATATCACAGATAGCCTTCCAAATCTCCTACTCGAAAAAAGGTTTATCTAAATCTAATAACTCTCCCTTAACATCATTAGGATAGATTTCCTTCCAATTAACAATAATTCTTTTCTTGATCCTAGTCCCAAAAATTTGTTTGTAATAATTGGTGAAAGCTTCATTTAAATCACGCTGAACTGTCAATTCCTCATTATTTAAGAAAATAGAATGAATCAAATTATCACGTCTCCTCTTATTAGCCATACTATGAAAAAATTTGGTGTTATTATCTCCTTCCTAAATCCATTGAACACATGATTTTTGCTTCCACGTTATTTCTTCCTTTTCCAAAATCAGTTTGAAGTCGTTTCTAAGATTACTAAGTCTACCTCTCTCAACTAGATTAAGAGTTCTTGATTCGCCCAACTTATCTAAATCTAACATCTCACATAAAATCTTATATTTCTTAATTCGAACACTTCCAAAAATATATTTATTCCACCTTTTTAGAAAAAAATTTAATTTACCAAGCTTTGCGACAAAAATCTTTGCTGAATTTCCCTTGTACAAATTATTAAAATAGAATAACGAATTCCATTTGACAGTGACTAGTTTAATAAAATTGGTATCCAAAAGCCACATCTTTTCAAATTTAAAATTATTACTAATTAAAATATTCGAATCGCACGAGAGGATTAAAGGACAATGATCTGAATATAAAAATGATCTGAATATAAAAAAGGTAAACCCTTAACTTTACAAATAGGAAATCTCTCATCAACCACAGTACTTATAAAAAATCTATCTAATAAGGCAAAAGACGGACTATCCCTATCATTAGACTAGGTGAATGATCTATTGTTGAGCGTAATCTCAATCAAATTATTAATAAGAGGGCAACACTTAACCAATGTAACATGACAAGTGGTAGGGTTAAGTAACACAAGAGGGCAACACTTAACCAATGCAACATGACAAGTGGTAGGGTTAAGTAACACAAGAGGGCAACACTTAACCAATGTAACATGACCAGTGGTAGGGTTAAGTTAACACTTAACCAATGAACGAGTGGGGTTAAGTTAATGGGAAACACTAAACTAATATAATATGATGAACAAACAGGGTAAAGTTAATAGAAAACAGTTAATCAATTACAACATGATGAGTGAGAAGGGTTAAGTTAATAAGAAACACTTAACTAACATGACATGGCATGTGGAAGGGTTAAGTTAACTTGAATGGATGGATAACACTTAGCCAATTTGGCGGGTATACAAATAGACTCTAGAAAGCCCTAGTAACGGGGACCCATTTCAGCAGTAACCCACATAGATGTATCACAGTACCTTGAAACTAGGCAGGGTGGGCACGATTACTAGGATGATTACAAGCGGTCAAAGTAGCGGCAGGGGGTGCAGCAGCGTAGTTCCGACGGAGTATGGGCATTGTAACGACCCGTATTTTCTGCGATATATAATTAATTTATTAAATTATTTAAATAGTGTTTACAGATTTATATGGTTGTTTAATTAAATAATATTGAATATTTAATTAAATATAAATAATAGAATAATATATTTAACTTTGAAATAGTCGGAAATAGTGAATTGACGATATAGTGTGAACTGGACAATTCAAAATATATATTTTAGCTTAGAATTTAATTAGAATAACGAATATATTTAAATAATGACAGCTTGAACGTATAATTATAATATATAATTATAATCGAGCTCGAAATGGCGCAGCAGTTCGCTGTTTGGCGATTTGAACTTAAATTGAATATACAAAATCTATTTTAAGTCGGATTTCTGTGAAACAAGAAACTTTCAAAGCTGGTGAAGTATATTTTTCTAATGGAAGAGAAAAATCGGGATTTCATTGTGTAGATTTTGATTTATGTCCAAATCAAATTTTAGAAAAGTCGCTATGGAATTCCTTTATAATTTGTAACGATTTATTTATATTTTAAAAAGGATTTAAATATAAATCGAATATCGATATAACTGAGAACTTTGAAATATCGAGTTTTAAATTCCATTGGAGCTGTATGATATTCTATTGTGAATATATACAATAATATTTACTTTTAAATATTTAATTTAATTATATATATTTAAATGGGTTATTTAGAGCTTTAAAAATAGCTAGTTTTGCAAACTACCTCCGTTTTCGATGAAACTAATTTTTGTTGGATCCGTAATGTTAAATTATTGTTAGATTTCAAGTTTCATGATTTTTGAAGTCAGTATGTGGCCGTACGGATTTTTAATGTGAAAAACAGTTAGTATTTTGACAGTTAAAAATACGTTGTGTGAGCAAACAGAGTTGGAATTCGACGAAACCAGTTTCGTTGGGTTTGTAATGTCGAAGTGTAGCTGCATACCGATTTTCATGATTTTTGGATATCGTATGTGATCATGAGGATTTTTAAATGATAAATACAATAGCGATTGCTCAAAATCAATATAAAATTAAATATAAAAATATTTCTTCCTTCATGTATAAATACACTCAAACCTTTTCCTAAACCCTAACTCTTCAGTAGTCAACTTCTTTTTTTCGACTGCTTTGATCTCTTCAGAAAAACGTGAGAAAACAATATTTGGAAAATCAAAACAAATTCTATACACTACCATAAATCATGAAATATTGATGATTGTAATCGCCATTCAAAACTCTTCAATCCTATATGAGAATTTGAGTGTTCGGCATTCATTTCATATGCTGCTGAAATGACAGAGTTGGCTAGGGTTCACGGTTTTGGGTGAGATAGACATTGATACTTGGTTTTGTTATTCGTTTGGGGCTCAGGAGGTCAAGCGGCAGCTTGAGGCAGCATCTGGGAAGGTGCGGTGGAAATTAAGGTCGATCGATTTCCTGAAGTAGCGTCGAGGACCTGGAAGACACATTAAGGATGGAGTGTGCGAGTTCGTTGTCAGTGATATGAACGGATAGAGATTTTGGAGAGGAGTATGTTTGTATTTTCTGTTTGTGATTTCATGAAGTAGAGATGGCGTTTGGTGGTTGCAAAGGTCGGCTATAGAAGGTGTTAATGAGCAGTTATCTGGAGCTCATGTCAAATTTGTTGGAGGAAGAAAGGTCACGGTGGGTTTGGGCTTTAGAGGGTAGTGGGCCAATTGGAAGGAGTAAGGCCCAAATTCAAATTTTAATTGAGTTTTGTTTTAAATTAAATATTGTATAAACTTGTATTTATAATATCTTGGCCATACGATATCAGAATTTCGAACGGTTGGATCCGTTGGGATCGTATGGACGGTGGCTCCACAATGGAACTGACTGGGAGAGAATATGACCTCGTTACAATTTATAGCAAAATAAATTATCCGTTTGAATCAAGCGATGGTTATCGTTATTAACGATGATCGTCCAGTGTGAGTAAAACTCACCAACCTTGAAATTATAGATCTGGTTATATATATATATATATATATATATTGATTCTGTTTAGCCGAATATTTCATAGTGAAATGAAATTGATGTTAATTATACTGTGTAACATCAGTGGATGCAGGGAAACAGGTCAGAGGAATCCAACTGGATTGCTCAACATTTATTTTACTGTTTTCATATATTGTAATATATGATGTGATATATAATCTGTGTTGATTACGTGTGTTAAATGATATCGATCATTGTTATTTGGGTATTTTAAATACCGTAAGAAATACTGGAATGTAGAAAAGGGGATTTTCAAAGTGTATATTTGAAAATGAAATATTTATAAAATCAAAGGATTTTATAAAAGGAATATTTATCATTTTATAAATAAAAAATATGAAAAGGATATATTTGTATAACATTTACAAATAGAAATGAAAAGGATATATTTGTATAACATTTACAAATAGAATTGAAAAGGGATATTTATTTGTTAAATAAATAGAATTGAAAAGGGAAATTTATTTGTTAAATAAATAGAATAAAAAAGGGAATATTTGTATAAACAAATAGAAAAGGAAGTATTTGTAATCAAATAGAGTTAGTCGAATGTAGTTATTCGAGAGAAGATAATCGAATAGAGTTAACCAAATGGAGTAAATCTAAAGGAGTTAATCGAATATAGTTTATTCGAAAAGAGTTAAGTGATAGGAGTTAATCGATGAAGTTAATCAATTAGAGTTAAATCGAATAGAGTTAAAAGGAAATAGAGTTAAATCGGATAGAGTTAAATCGATTAGAGTTATTGAATAGAGTTAATTGATTAGAGTTAATCAAATATAGTTAATCGAATAGAGTTAAAAGGAGTTATCGAATATTTATTATTCGAATAGAGTTAAAAGGAGTTATCGAATATTTGTTATTCGAATAGAGTTAAAAGGAGTTATCGAATATTTGTTATTCGAATAGAGTTAAAAGGAGTTATCGAATATTTGTTATTAGACTAGAGTTAAAACGAGTTATCGAATATTTGTTATTCGAATAGAGTTAAAAGGAGTTAATCAAATATAGTTTATTCGAAAGGAGATTAATCAAATGTAAATCATTAGAAGAGAGTTAATTGAATATAATCATTCAAAGAGAGATTATCGAATATAGTTATTCGAAGAAAGAGATATCGAATATAGTTTATTTGAAAAGGAGTTATCGAATAGAGATTTTTTGAAAGAGAGTTATACGCTGAAATTCGATTATATCGAATTCGGGAAAGTACAATTTCCGTTTTAATCAAGATTTAATGATTTATTATAAGTTCCCTATTTAGTTAAATCAAGGAATAAAAGTTATATTTTGAAGTTAGATATTTCAGTGTAGGGATTATAACACTATAGTTATAATAAATGTTTTCAAACAAAGAAGTGGACTCGTAAATTGAATCCGAGAGTTTTGTAAGGAAGTTTGTTAAAGAGTTAGAAGGTGAACTTTGTCTATTTTCGAAGTTAGAAATGTTGTTCAGTTAAGGTCTGAGAGGTAGTTATACCCCAACATGATTGACTTCCTTTTTAACTAAGAAATGGTTAAGGTTCGACAGTGAAGAGTGGTTAAGTGAATTTAGTTAACGAGTATAATGGTTTGAGTTGGCATAGCGATGTTGGATTTAAACATCTGTTTAAATCCAATGTAGGAGTTTTGGATATGTTTTCCAAATAAGAATCAGAAATGTTTTCTAAATATAGAAAATAAGAAATGGAAATGTTTTCCAATGTTAATAACGTATATTTCTAAATTTAGAAAATAAGGAATGTTGCATATATGGAAACAGGAGATGAAAAATGAACTAAAGCGATAAATGTTAAATGATGTTTGATCGATATAATTTCCATCTGGAAATAATATCGTTGTTTGCACACGTGTTTTTCTTTGATAGTTAACTCACCGACTATCGAAGTTTTTGACCATTTTTCCGTCGTCAATACGGAGAGACCGGGATCAGATTCATTATCTGAAAAGCACTCCATATGGCGTTAGTGTTGCGATCAAATATGATGAAGATAATTGAAGATGGAGTTTTGTAAGGGCTGTCCTGTTTACAGAGTAGTGCCTTCGGTTTGTCCAGTCTTAGGACGACCTGTATGGAAGATTGTCTGACATAGTATATTTAATAGATCGCGTATGTTAATCTCTTCAAATGTATATACGTTTGATGGTGGAGGAATTCGTTTCTCTTAGCCTTATACCCGTTGTATTTTTTGGGAAATCAATTTGTGATTTGGCGAGTATGACGATGTGACATTTAAAGTGAATAATTGTGTGATCTGTCAGAGATAAGCGTGACCTCTAGCCTCACAACCGGGAAATGACAAAAATCGGGCAGGCAGCATGGCTAAGTGGTTGGTTGCCAAGTAGGGTGTATTAACACCTATCAAGAGATATTCATTTCATTCTATAATCTATTGTCAATGCTGTCCCATTCGGGAAACGGTTGCTGATCCCAACCGTTGGTGATATACATTCGATACACTCAAGCGAAATAAGTGGTCGGTCATGTGTGGCTGGGTTGCAAGATGTTCTTGTTGAACCCAGTGTATTCCTCTCTTGAGGTACACTATCAGAAGGTAGTTTCATACCTTGTCATGGTTGGAAATCCATTACCCAATAAGTGCTCGTGGTTTTGATTGTATACTATATATGTGGAACATGAGATGAAAGCGTTCTGCAAGATGATTATTATATTGTGGTTAATAGACACTATTATAATATCAAAAGAGTTTTGATATAAAAGATCATTGTTTCTTTCAAAATGATTTGAAAGTTAAATCAAATTGAGTTGGATTCTCATAAGGGAAAAACTCATTCCGTTATACGGCGTGGTCTTATGAGATATCGTTATATTCCCAAATTGTTTTAAATTGTTTACTAATACTAGTCCCATGACTAACTCGGAGTTTGTTTTGTTTTGTTTTCCCTAAATTATTGGGTGCCAAATTTTGTACGGGCAGTCAAGTAGTCGGGATTTTACAGATATACATCGAAAGCTGGAGCAGGAGGCTTCAACAGCGTTTATATAGCTATTGTTTATTTCCGCTGTGTTGTAAGTGCTGTACTTTGATAATAATACGTATATTCAAGTACAATCTTTTATTTCAAAGTTATGTTATATTTTATTCGTTCCGTTGTGAGATTCGTGTTACTTTGATGTTGTATGTTCTTCTTCTATTCTAAGTTTCTATCTTATCTATTCTCACCCTCTGTTTTCTTTCTATTAGTTTTCTGGTTTCCAGTGTAATTTGGGTTGGACTTGTGTTATTTGGTCAGCTCAAATTGTACCGGAATTTCGGGACACTACAGGCGTGCATGTGCTCCGGAGTGGAAAAGCAGGGACTAGGCATCAGTAGTATGCACTGTGCATCTAGAATTTGTGTCGGGTTGCTATCATAGGGATTGATACACCTTATGGTGGGACTAGCACAGGGTATCTACACGCAAGAGAGGGCCGATTGACACAAACACAGGAAAGTTAATACAAGTAGGGAGCCGATTGGTAGGGTAGTAAGGATACATCTAACATCTTCATGGCAATTAGGCTGGTTGAGGTAAGATCCTCATACTAGATGTGCACCTGAAGGCTATGACAATTGCGGGGTTGGGATCACCTTATTTTATAACACAGGATACTAGTTGGGACACTAGTAGGGGATACAGATCCTTTTTCACAATATGGTAGTTGGGACACTAGTAGTGAATACGAATTGTTTTATAAAAGACACTAGTTGAGATGCTAGTTGGGTGGTGTAGAGAAAATAGGAAATCAGAGAAAGAACCGAAGCACATTCAGTGTATCTTACCTTGTCATATCTAACGATCATCATTTGTCGTCTTGCTATGCTTATTATCATGGTTATGGTCTGGTATCCAGTTTACTCATGTCATGATCCTTTTACCTGTTTATATGCTGAATAATAACTGGACTTACTAGGCTTTATGTCTGACTCTGTTTTGTTTCGCTCTCTTTTCTTCCGTTCCCCGCCCCCCCCCCCCCCGCCCCCCCACTCAGGTTCACAGGGAGGGAATATTACCACTTAGCTTAATTTTCTTTCCAAGGTCAAAGATAGACGATGTATTGCTTTGGACTCTCTTTTCCGCTGCTATGGTTGGCTCATGCTTTATTGGGGAATATCATTGTCATTTCATGCTTCTTTATTTTGTTAAACAAGACAGATGCTTTGTTATAATGGGTATTGGTGTTGGAAAATAATCTTTGTATAAGCTGTTTTACTAGGCTGCTGTTTTATCAATAAAGTAAAGTTTTATATATTTTCTGCTGTTTAAATTTTGTCTGTTTTGTAATTTATCTGTTCTATACACTTATGATGCTCGACTGAAGTTAATGCATTCCCTTTGTGAGTGACCTTAACAGAGGTGGGGTGTTGCACGTGGTATCAGAGCTAAAGGTTACCATAACAGATAAATGATTTTCAAAAGCATATTTTAAAAGCGGTGTTTTCTAAAACATGTTTTAAAGAAGCATTTTTCAAGAGAAAAGTATTGTTTTTAAAAGGCGTATTCCCCAAAGCCATATGCACTATCTTTCGATTCTCTATTCCTTTCTTTTCGCCATAGTTTCATAGGCATACGGCACATGTCGAGGGCGAAGCAGTGCCCAACCTCCATCTGTAGCCACAGTTGTTTCATCTGCGGCTAATTTTCTTTCAAGCCTCTTAGGTTGTCATGCGATGGAGGTAGTTTCGAGAAATTATCTACACAAGGATAATAAGGATGATAATAAGGGAGTTTGGGCTAAGGAGCACAAGCCCAAGGATAAGAATCTTGTTGATATGGCTTAATCCAAGTAGAACGAGAAAGGTGAAAAGAAAGAGGCCAAAGTGGAAGAAATAATAGATCCCGTGACAAGAGGCAGTGTCTTTTCTGTGGTATAGCGGTAATTTAATTGTAGGAAGAAGAAGACAGGTGGTTGTTTTCAGTATGGTGAAGCAGGGCATCTTATCAAGAATTACCCGAAGTACAAGGACAAGGGGCAAAGGACGTAATCTTCTAGAGGGCAATTGCATGCTCTCACTGCTAGTGTACCTAAGAGAGGTAGGAACGTTTCTGTTGAAAGTTTAGCTTTTCTTTTCAATCTTTCTGTTATAACTTTGTTTGGTTCTGGCGCTTCACCTTCTTTTCTATCTACTTCCTTAGTTGAGTCTCTGCACCTTAGTACTTGTATAGTAGAAGATCCCATTATTGCCTCAAATCCAATTGATGGTTCGACTCATTTATCTGTGATTTTTTTGGATTTGGGAATGTCTATGCTAAGCGTTGAGTTTAGATATAATGCTTACGTTTTTGGTTTCATGGGATATGAGTTGATTCTAGGGATGGATTGGTTATCCGGTAATGGTGCCATTCTCAATTGTGAAAGGAGGGTAGTTAGACTTTTGACTTGCCTCGGTAATACCCTTGAAATCTCATGTAACCCTAAGGGTTCTGTCATGCTTAGTTACCTAGAATCTCTTGATACATCTGTTGGTAATTTGCAATCTTTTTGAGTATTCCATGAGTATCCTGATGTCTTTGATGAAGTGAAGGGTTTACCCCCAAAACGTGAAATAGATTTCCGCATATACTTGGTTGATAACACCAACCCAGTTGCATTACTCGTACAACACATGGCTCCTAGGGAGAGGAAGGAGCTCAGCAAGCAAGTTTCTTGAGAAGGGTTTCATTTGGCGAAGTATTTTTGAATGGGGTGCTGCAATAGTGCTCGCTACTAAGGTAGATGGTCCACTTCACTTATGCGTGGATTATAGAGAATTAAACAAGCTTACTAAGAAAAATAGGCATCCACTTCCAAGAATAGATGATTTGTTTGACCAGCTTGTAGTGCGTCTGTTTTCTCCCAACTAGATTTGGCTACAGGGTTTCATCAGATGAGGACAGTATAGACAAGACTGCTTTTAGGACCCCTGACGGTTTATTTAAGTGGCTCGTCATGCCTTTCGGTTGGACGAACGCGCCCGCTTATTTTGATGACTTAATGAGCAGGGTGTTTAGGGAGTTCCTTAATAAGTTTGTAGAAATCTTCGGGGAGGATATCTTGATTTTCTCAAAGAACGAGGGAGAACATGCTTTGCATTTAACAGAAGTCATAGATACACTTCGAGCACATCAACTTAAGGCGAAGTTCTCCAAAATGTCATTTTTGGAGAGAAGAAGTAAGATTTCTAGAACATGTGGCGTCCAAAGAAGGGATAGCAGTAGATCCCGCAAAAATAGTTGTGGTGCAAGACTGAAAGGTCCCAAGGAATGCAACAGAAGTAAGAAGCTTTCTTGGACTAGCAGTTTAATATAGGAAGTTCATTAAGAACTTTGTGAAGGTATTAGCCCCATTTACTGGATTAACGAAGAAGAATCTAACCTTTGCTCGGGATATTGATTATGATGCCGCTTTCCAACGATCGAAGTGGGCTCTTACAACGGCCCCAGTTTTGACTTTTATCTTACGATAGTAAAAGGTTTACGGTATACAAGGATGCATGCGGCACGGGACTAGACGTCATTTTGATGTGAAAAGGAAGGGTAAGGTCATAGCGGATGCCTTAAGAAGAAAAAGGTTTACTTCAAGTCCTCTTTATGTGAAAAGGAAAAGTTCAGAATATGCATCAACCTTTGATTTTAAAACCTTCGGTTAAGTTAGTAGTTGACATCGCTAGGAGTAAGACCTACGCTTTTGGATCAAATAGGGACTTCACAAAGAAAAGACTCTCAGATAGTTGACACAATGGATAAGTTAAGTAGAGAAGAGACCTCTAATCACCTTAATAACTACACCTGGTATCATGGCTAGCATCTGTTTATTTTCAAGAGAAAGTTCTTCCATATGGAATACCCTCTAGTGAATTTTGGAAGACCTTTTTAGCATGACATAGCAGAAGTTGTAGTGCCGAGTATACTAGAAGGAGAAGAGGTGGAACGAGAGGCGACAATGAAATGAGTTCCAACTCATATTTTGGAAACAAAAAATAAGAAGCTACGAAATCGTGAAGTTAATACAGTCGGAGCACAATGGGGTGAAGCTCAAGAAGATGCGACTTAGAAGGCTGAAGACTAGTTACGTGCATCATAGCCTTTTGAGGGTATATCCTTGATCTCTCTTTTTCTATAAAGTTTGTTTGCATGCTAGTCTTTATCTTTTTAGTATATCCTCTTGGTCCTATCCTCGATCCTTAGGTAGATGCCAATGGATGTAAACATGTGTTTGAGACATGTTATGTTTGGTGAATGCAAGTGGATGCAAGTGTTTGCTAGTGGTTGCTCGTGGATGCATATATATACACACACATTGGGCACTCGATCGACTCCATCACTTCCATATTGCATCACTTCCATATTGCATATGCATGAGTGGATTTTAATATATATATATATATATATATATATATATATATATATAGATTGAAATTTGATGTGATATCATATGGATGATGCATTTGGATGGATGATTGTGCACTCATATAGAAGTTATAAAGTACCATAGGAATAACTACATACATGTTGGACTCATGACACTAACATAATTCACATTAAGGAGGTCAACTGAATCAGTGGACCGCCTGATCTTTTGCATTAGTATTGGGACATGTACACACACCCTTTCATATGTTCATATAGCATTAGAAATATTTTTTAAGGACAATGGATTCCTGTGATTGATGGTTGAGTAGATGGATGTTGGATGCTAGGATATATTCTTTTTAACTTAGAGCTTTTGGGGACGAAATCCTTTAAAGGAGGGGAGAATGTAACACACCGTATTTCTTGTGAATATTAAAGTAACGAATTAGAGAATACTAAATTTTAGAAGTGGGAATTAAGGGAAACGGGTTACACCATTGCGTTCGTCTCGGAATTCTGCTTGAGATATAGTCCGAGTTTACGTAAATCGGGCTCTGTATGAAGAAGTTAATGAGTTCAGAAGATTTCAAGTTTAAACAGAAATTAAATTAAAATAGTAATTAAAAGTCAAAACAGTTCGAAATTCGAAATTCAGTCAGAGCGGGCTGAGCGGGAAATTTACCACCCCAAGGGGAGTCGACATAGGTGTCGACCCCCTCCCTCCCCCTCCCCCATAGGGAGTCGACCCCTTTGAAATCTGCTTCTTGTGACGAAATAGTCTTGAGATGATGTGGCCTTCTCTGATTGGCCAATGACTAATTTCTGAGGTGTTAGGGCTTATGTGTCGTGCTATGGTTGGCTGGATGACACATCTCTTTGGTTTGATGGCTCTGATTTCTCCTAGACTAATCTAAAGGCTAGAATCAATCTAGATACCTATATATACATAGCCAAACCTAGACCCTAACCTCATAACCCTAAGACTATGGTGTCGTCATGTTGTTCGTCTATAAGCTAGCCTAGCCTCCTATAGCTTCTCCTAACTAGAAAAATAAATCCAAACTAGTAATCGATTAGAAAAAATTCAAATCAAACGTCTACATCAAAGGATAGCTTTTCAAATTCAGAAATCAGATCCCAGAATAGAAGATCCATCCTTTTTCTGTAAGTTCAGTTATTATTTAGATTTAAACATCTAATAGAAATCATGACAGTAATAATCGGACCTAGAACGATGCCTAATTCTGATTCGTGCCTATCCTTTTGTCAAATCTGAATTGCTTATGCCTATGAGACTATTGTGATTGATGTAATGACACCTATCATGCCTATGATACTGTAGGACTGACATAATAGAACCTATCATGCCAATGACACTATTGTGATTGATATGATGGAACCTATCATGTTGTACATCCTATGCCTATGAGATTATCGCGATTAAAATAATGGGACTTACCAAGTTGTACATAAAAATTAGTGATTCTCTTAAGTCCAATTCTATCCAATCTTTATACCTATGGTGTAAATTGCTTAGCTTGTCTACCCATATTGTTAATGTACAACATTGAAACATGATTCTTGAATTGGGTACATCTTTACGTGCCTATTTTTCCTTATGTCTTATGCCCCTTCTCTATTTTTCCCCTTTATACTTGCTTTTGTGAATACTAAGTTCATTCGGAACTTAGATTGAACCTCGTTGTACGTGCGATTATAATGCGGGGAAAATTGGGTATAATTTAATTTAGTAAATTTTGGGCATAGCTTGGGAACGTGGCATAAACTTGTATTTACTAGGCTTGTGGAAAATTTGACACATAGATTTGGGCACATATGACAAATATGTAAATTGGCTAAAGATGAACATGCCTAACCCGAGGTTAGATTGAGTTGCGGTGTAAGACTGCCCGGAACCGCCCGGCACATCCAGCGACTGCAACAATATAGATTGTTAACCCTCTTCTTGGCAAGAGTCTCAACGAGCCGGACCAAATCCCGAACGCGCAAATGGATATAAGCCGCGTTTCAGGAAGCCCAGCAGACGCACGGTCCGAAGCAGTCACATATCGTCCCAAGTCCAGCCTAGTCAATCGACAACTCACTCCGGAAGAATCGCTCTCCCAGTCGACCGAATATCTTGCTTCCGTGAAAGGCGTGTCGACCGATTATCTCTGGCCAGCTTGGAAATCTTCTACAGAGTCATTCCACCATATATCCCGACTTCCAAGGCAATAAAAGCGGTCAAACCACATTCGGACAAAGCTCTACTTTTGACATACCCTTCCGTGGAGGCCACGTCAGCCGCAACTTCCGAGGATACTATTTATGAATAGCGGAATCAGTCCCCAGCTGCTATTCAAACCAACTGACGGGTTCAACGTGTCCAGGCTTTCCCGGAATGGCCGGATCATATTGCAACAGCCCAAGCTGCACTTTCCTCCAATAAATACCCCCAAGCTAAAAGAGAAAAGGGGACTCTTCCCTTCCGCCAACTTCTTTTACACTTCGATTCTGGAGTTCATTTCTCTTAATCTCTCTCAAAAAGAAGAAAGGAAAATAGCCATATTCTCTTTCTTCTTCAAACAAAAAAAGTATTGTACTTGTAATCAAAAAAGAGAAATAATATAAAAAGTGGACGTAGGCACCGTCTTTGCCGAACCACTATAAAAATTCTATGTGTGCTCCTCATTCTTTTTGCTTTTACTGCATTTTATAATCTTTACTCGTGTGTTAATCGCACGATTGGGGGTTGATTGTCACTAGTAACCAACTTTTGACGTCAGCATAGATCTAATTTGAGAGGTTAGCGCATTTAAGCCCAAAAACCCGAGGTTAGATTGAGTTGCAGTGTAAGGCTGCCCGGAACCGCCCGGCACATCCAGCCACCGCAACAATATAGATCTAATGTGAGAGGTTGGTGCTTTAATGAACAAATTAAAGCTAAGAAACAGACAGGCTAAGAATGGTAGGGTTAAGTTAATCAAAGAAACACTTTACTAATGTAACATGATGTGTGGTGGGGTTAAGTTAATCAAGACAACACCTAACCAATGTAACATGATGTGTGATAGGGTTGAATAAAACAAAAGGGCAACACTTAACCAATGTAACATGATCGGTGGTAGGGTTAAATTAACACTTAACCAATGAACGAGTAGGGTTAAGATAATGGGAAACACTTAACCAATGTAATATGATGAATGAACAGGGTTAAGTTAATGGAAAACACTTAACCAATTACAACATGATGAATGAGAAGGGTTAAGTTAATAAGAAACGCTTAACCAACATAACATGGCGTGTGGATGGGTTAAGTTAACTTGAATGGATGGATAACACTTAGCCAATTTGGGGGGTATACGAATAGACCCTAGAAAACCCGAGTAAGGGGGACCCATTTCAGCAGTAACCCACATAAATGTATCATGGTACCCTGAAACTAGGCAGGGTGGGGCATGTTTACTGGACTGTTTAAAAGCGGTCAAAGTAGCGATAGGGGGTGCAGCAGTGTAGTTCCGACGGAGTATGGGCGTGCACGTGCTCCGGAGTGGAAAAGCAGGCACTGGGCATCAGTAGTATACACTATGCATCTAGAATTTGTGTCGGGTTGCTATCATACGGATTGATATACCTTATGATGGGACCAGCACAGGGTATTTATACGTAAAAGAGGGCCGATTGACACAGACATAAGGAAAGTTAACACAAGTAGGGAGCCAATCGATAGGGTAGTAAGGGTACATCTAACATTTTCATGGCAATTAGGCTGGTTGATGTAAGATCCTCATACTAGATGTACACCTGAAGGCTACCATAATTGCGGGGTTGGGATCACTTTATTTTATAACACAGGATACTAGTTGGGACACTAGTAGGGAATACATATACTTTTTCACAGGATACTAGTTAGGACACTAGTTTGGAATACGAATCGTTCTATAAAAGACACTAGTTAGGATGATAGTTTGGTGGTGCAGAGAAAATAGGAAATCAGAGAAAGAACTGAAGCGCATTCAGTGTATCTTACCTTGTCATATCTAACGATCATCATTTGTTGTCTTGCTATGCTTATGATCATGGTTATGGTTTGGTATCCAGTTTATTCATGTCATGATCCTTTTACCTGTTTACATGCTGAATAATCACTGGACTTACCAGGCTTTATGTCTGAATCTATTTTGTTTCGCTCACTTTTCTTCCATCCCCCCCTCCCCACCCCCTCCAGGTTCACATGGAGGTAATACTACCACTTAGCTCAATTTTCTTTCCAAGCTCGAAGATAGACGATGTACTGCTTTGGACTCTCTTTTCCACTGCTATGGCTGGCTCATGCTTTATTGGGGAATATCATTGTCATTTCATGCTTCTTTATTTTATACAAGACAGATGCTTTGTTGTAATGGGTATTAGTGTTTTGGTGGTGGAAAACAATCTTTGTACAAGCTGTTTTACCAAGCTTTTGTTTTATCAATAAAGTAAAGTTTTATTTATTTTCCGCTGTTTAAATTTTGTCTGCTTTGTAATTTATCTGTTCTATACACTTATGACGCTCCACTGATGTCAATGCATTCCCTTTGTGAGTGACCTTGACGGAGATGGGGTGTTACAGTCACCATTTTCACTCCATTGTACCTTGACTAACTTAACCGTCTTCCTCTTAAGTTGTTTCGTATCATTTTCCATGACACGAAGCAGATTTAGAGGTCATGCAACAACGGTCGAATTATGCATGAACTTCCGCAGAAACGACACATGGAAGAAATTATGCACACTCGACATCTTCGCTGGTAGCTCCAATCTATACGCGAGCTTTTCAATTCGCTCGACTATCGAAAATGGTCCAACGAACCTAGGACCTAACTTTCCTTTACTTCTGAATCGAACCACATGCTTCAATGGCGAAATCTTCATGAAAACCATGTCACCAACGTCGAATTCCAAATCTTTCGACGCTTACCGGCATAACTCCTCTGATGATCTTGGGCCGCCCTCATTCGTTGCCGAACGATCTCGATACAATCTGAGGTCTCTCTTATCATCTCAGGCCAAGTCTCTAACCAGAAAGATGGGGAATTGCACGGTCTTCCATACACCGCTTCATATAGTTCCATCCCAATACTCGACTGGTAGTTGATGTTATAAGAAAACTCAACTTGATGTAAGTGGTCTTCCCATGATCCTCCGAAGTCTAACACACAAGCCCTCAGGAGGTCTTCCAAAACTCGGTTAACCCTCTCAGTCTATTCTTCAGTTTGGGAATGATAAGCCATACTAAAGCACAATTCGGTCCCCAAAGCTTCTTGCAAACTCTTTCAAAATCCAGTCGTAAATAATGGATCTCAGTCACTCACTATACTCTTTGGGACACCATGGAATCAAACTATCCATTTCACATAAAGTTCAGCCAATTTCGATGTTATCCTAATCGATTTGACAGGAATGAATCTCGCACTTTTGGTCAAGCGATCCACGATGACCCAAATCCCTTCATTCCTTGCCCTGGTTCTAGGTAGTCCAATGATACTTGCTCCCACTTCCATGTAGGAACCTCTAATGGCCGAAGCAAACCACTCGGCTTCTTCTGTTCGGCTTTAACCAACTGATAGTTCATGCACTTAAAAATGAACTTTTCAGTATCTCGCTTCATCCCCTCCCAGTAGTAAACTCGCTTCGTATCCTGATACATCTTATTACCACCGGGGTGAATTGTCAACTTCGAGTGCTGACATTCCCTTAGAGCCTCATCTCTCAATCCGTCGATATCAGGAACAACTAATCGCCCTTTCTTTCGAAGCAACATTCTCGATCGACTTCGAACTCTTTATCTTCTGGTTCTAGTTTCTAGATAAACTCGACAAGCTTTGCATCTTGCTTTTTTCTCTTGCTAACTCTTTCGATAAGAGTAGGTCTTATCGACAAGCTTGCCAACATGTGAACACTTGGTTCTTTTTCGTCAATCCTGTCACCGGTGTAGCTATTATGGAGAAATCCTTGATAAACCGTCGGTAATATCCTGCCAACCCAAGGAAACTCCGAACATTCATCGCATTCTTAGGTCTATCCCAGTCCTGTATTGCTGCTACCTCAGCGAGGTCAACCGCTATTCAATTTCCAGAAACTAAATGGCCTAAGAATCTCACTTCATTCTTCCAGAAGTGACATTTTGCAAAACTTTGCTCTCAGCTGATGCTTTCGCAAGATTTCCAACACAACTCTCAAGTGCGTCTTGTGCTCTTGCTCATTCCGAGAGTAAACCAGAATACCATCCATGAATACAAGCACAAAATTGTTCAAATGATCTCTGAAAACTCTATTCATAAGATCCACAAAGTATGTTGGTGCGTTAGTCAACCCAAATGGCATCACCAATCATTCGAAGAAACCAGATGGTGTCCTAAAAGCAATCTTTGGCACACTATTCTTAGCTACCCTCAACTGGTGAAATCCCATTTCCAAATCCATCTGAGAAAACACTTTGGCTTCATGAAGCTGATCGAAAAGTCATCTACCCTAGGCACCAGATACTTGTTCTTTTTGGTTACTTTGTTTAGCTCACGATAGTCCACACACAATCTTAACGTGCCATCTGCCTTGGTTGAAAATACAACTAGTGCACCCCATTCGGAAACACTGCTACGAATGGATCTTTTTTCCAAAAGGTCACGAACTTGCACCTCCAACTCTCGATGTTCATTAGGCGCCATCCGCCTAAGAGGCATAATGAGTGGTCTAGCACCCCGACCAAATCGATTCGAAACTCGATATCATGATGCGGCGGCAACCCTTTGACCTCATCAAAGACATCCTCAAACTCTTTTGCGATTAGCACAAATGACAGGTCTTCCCATGGAATCTAAAGCGAATATAGATAGTTTACGAAGACACCCTCTTCGCGCTTACATCTAATCAACAACTTTCGCCCTTCCACATCCCTAACCCTCACCTCTAGCTTCTCACAATTCACCCTCGCCGCATACCTCTTGAGCCAATCCGTGCCCAAGATGATCCCAAACCCAGCGAAGTTAAGAACAAAGCAATCACACACAAAAGAGTAACCATGACTCGACAACACTAGACCATGACACAACATGCACAAACTGGACGAACCCCCAACTGGATTAGTTACGATCAATGGTTTATCACAAATCTCTTGTTCCAAACCCAAGTGACATACAATCTAATTGCAAATGAATGAATGCGATGCTCCAGTATCAAACAAAACTCGAACTGAAGCACCATGAACAGAAAAAGTACCTTGAACGACGACACCCTTTCTCTTCTCCTCTACATTTGGAGCTCTCGAAGAAGATGACACTACCCCCAACGCATAAGCCTTAACCACTTGCTTCCCTTTAGCTGATTCTGGACAATCCTTCTTCTCATGTCCCGGCTTCCCACACTTGAAGCACTTCTTCTCAGCTTTATGATTCATGCATTCACTAGCAAAATGGCCCTTGTGCCAACAATTGAAGCAAGTCACTTCATTCTTATACTTCTTTTGACCATCCTTTCCCTTCTGTTGTTGTTGCTTCCTTTTCTTATTGTTACCACCCTATTGTGGCTTCTGTTCTTCCTTGGGTGCAATAATAGACATCTTCTTAGGAAAGACTTTCATGCTTCTAAGCATTCTCGACGATCTACTCAAAATTATTATCAAGGTGACGCACAAGTTGATTCCCTAGATATTCATCCAATCCCAAGACAAACTTCTCGTTCTTTTGGTAAGAAGTATCTACATATGAGCAAGCATATTTCGATAAAGCCTCGAAGTCAGAGATATAATCAAGAATTGGTTGACTATTCTGCTTAAGCTCCACGAACCTCTTAAATAGAATAGACTTTTGCATGGTGGAGATAAACTTCGTTTCAAACTTGGCTTGGAATTGCCCCATGAGATCTCTTCCCCTGGAGTCTCCAGTGTGACATAGTTCTACCATTCCATTGCTCTGCCCTCTAACTGTCTGGATGCAAGTTTCCTTTTGGTTGCATCATCAATGCCCAAGTCCTTGAAGAACAGGACACAAGTATCCAACCATCTTTGAACCTCCTCAACTGGTTCGTGCCCTTGGACTATTTCCCTTCCAGTGATGAAAAGTCTTTGCATAGCTTTGCAAATTCCGCAGCTCTAGGCACCGGGACTCCAACATCTACCGTAGCTTCCACTGGAGCGGGGGGCCTTCGCAGGCATACTTCTATCATAGCTTCAAATATGGTCGGGT
Organism: Allium sativum; assembly: GCA_030737875.1. Lineage (NCBI taxonomy): Eukaryota > Viridiplantae > Streptophyta > Magnoliopsida > Asparagales > Amaryllidaceae > Allium > Allium sativum. The sequence continues at coordinate 85,357,035 of CM060914.1, forward strand.
AGTCAAGTGCCCCGCCATTACCCCTTCTAGGCACAACCCCTCCCTAGCAGTTTGTCTTGTATAATGTTGACTCATTCTAAATCTGTAAATTAGAATGAATAGCCAGTTACAAGATAAGCTGCTAAAGAAGTACGAACGCTACTATACTATATAGTACCAAATAGTATACATCCAACTGAAATCTACAAGTAAGTCTCTCATACGTGATTACATCTTGGAACTTTGGCTAAAATCGTTAACCAGAGCTCTGGTACCAAATGTGACGACCGCCCATAATCCCTACACTAAGCAAGAGGAATAATGCGTTGAAAGGTGTTCCAAGCAGCTATGGACGATCATCAACGTAAGGTAACAATCGCGGAACCTGTCGTAAACTCACAACACAAGGATAAAATATAATAGAACATATACAACAGGTAATGATAGTGAAGCTGAAAACACTAAACTTCCGTAACAACCAGAAAGTAATACCCATACACGTGGATAACAACAATAGTGTTTGTATAATTTGCCTCGCCACAACCCTCAGAGAAAATAGCAAACAACAGAAATCCAAATACTAGATAGGTAAAATGATATGCCAACCTCCTACTCGCCTCCGAATAGCATCATCGTCATCACTAAGCTTTAACCTGTCACCTTTCACCTAGTCTTCCCATCCAAACAATCGGTTGAACAACCCAAGCTAATAAGAGGGAAACATAAAACCTTGAGTCAGACAATTGTCCTAGTGAGCGATTAAACAACTAACAAACATCATCAATAAAGTATATGAGAATGGGTAAATAAACGAACTAATCTACCCAGATCCAGAGAAGAACTTACACCTGCTTTCCCCACACTTGACAGTAATAGCCTTTACGATTCATAAAGCCAAAGGGACAACAATTCAGCCATGGCAATTAGAACAACCATTCATACATGGCAAAAGCAACTCATACAACATCTAATTATATCTCACTAAAATCACCCTAATCAAACTTGGCAACCCTTAAGCACAAGCTTCAGAGGCCGAAACCAATATTAGACACCCAAGGAACGCCTCATTCAAAGCCAGATAATCTCCATGAGATGGTACAACCAAAGCAACCAAGCATTCAAACATCCATGATTGACTCTAGCTATCACTGCCAACCTTGCTTCGAAATCATCGTTAATCGTATGACTGGCTAAACAATTTGCGATCAATTGTCAAGGATCATATATGATGCCCCGGTTCTAGCAAAAACTCCACATGCTATACACAACACGTGTCTAGGCCATACACGACGCCCAGGGCACTCGACCTACTACCGGTCTTCAATTGTACCCCTTTTTTGAGCCCGCTAGAACCTACGACAACGATAATTCCTCGGTCTTCGCATCTCTAGTTGTTATCAGTTATGTCTATTCATAAGCTCAGAACACATTAGAGCAATCATTTCACACGATCTCAATACATTCTTGAGTCGTTTCCACATTTGTCATAGCCGACGAACAAATCACCTAACTTTGTCATCTCCTGTGGAATTCACTTCGAAGTTATCTCCACTTTTGAACCAAAGAAAATATAAATCATGAGATCCGAAAACAATGCATAGCACCATATCAATTTGCTGGAGAAAATACACCATAACACTTATGCTATCCACCAAAGCGTTTAAAAGCGCTGCTGAAAACTCATCACGACCGACCAGGATAGGACCAAACCACCCGCCTGGACCGAGCCGACCCAGATGACTGAACCAATTCAGGAACACAGCCCGACCGACCAGTCCTCCCCATCTCGACCAACCCAGAAACTTAGGGTGTTTGACCGACCCAACTCCTCCTTTGGGGCTGACCGACCTACTTCAGACCAGCTTCCCCCGCCTGCTCGATCGGCCGATTTAGAGCAACCGACCCACTCCACTACAGCCGACCGACCCAACATCAACCCAGATTGACCAGGACCAGGCTGCTCGACTGACACAATCTGACTTGTTCCCCAAGACACGCTTATGGACCGACCCAACCACGACTGACCCAAAACTTGCATATTCCGATTCAACTCCGATTTCGACCAAAACTTCGCCAAACGATAGATTTGACGAAACCGACTTGTCCAAATCATCGAATACGACCACAAACATGATATTAATTCACTAGCAACACGAAAACGACGATTTTCATCACAAATTATGTAAATTACTCCAAATCATGATAAATGAACATATGAACCAAATTGCAGATGTAACTTACATAAACATATGAAATAGCATAGGAATTACCGGTTTAAACTTACTAAATTAAATCCTAAGGTGATTCAACTGAAAACGGATGTACCAAAGCATATACCTATGGCAAAACACTTGAATTTGATGAAAAACATGATCAAACACTCATACACTTGATTGAGTCCATGTGAGAGATATACATCACTCACCAATTCTCTAAAACAAAGCAAAAATGGTGCAATAAGAGACCGGACAGCAAGGAATTGAATCCAAACTCCCAGATTTGATGAATTCGTTCTTGAAACGATGTAGATCTGACCTCCAATGGTGTAGATCTTCGATTTCCCAAGTTTAAATCTCGATTTTAATGGTGGAAAGGTGTTAGAGGGAGGAGGAACATAGGCCACCAAATGAGAGAATGGAGGAAGTAAACCATTCTCCATACCTCCCAACCCCTATTTATAGCATTCCATCAATCCACTAATGGGCCTTTCCAAATCAGCCTATTAAGGCCTTAAAACCTAAATTTTCAACTGTTAAACCTTAAAACAGCGATTTCTCCCAAACTGCCGAGCCAAATATTTAATGTAACCACTCCACGGAAAGGCAATCAGTATTTCCTTTCCAATGACATAGGTCTCACCCTTTGATTTGACCTGAGTCAAAAGTTATTCCATGTGCAAGACTGACAGGGGAAAATGGTCAGAAACAAAGTTAGTAAAAATTATCGACATGTCTCACATTCCCATATGCAACATATTAAAATACGAGAATGTTCCAACCCTCATGGAATAAAATAAAAATATTATACGATCCTTCGATACGTAAAGTGCAGGCTAATACAGAAAGCCTCCTCTAAACCAGCCAAATCTAGTTTAACTCGATACAACACCTCCCATTCCGCATCAACTTTCTCATCCAAACAACTACAAAAAATATTTTTACGGAATTCAGTAAAAACACTGTTAAGCTCCAATTGCTCTAAAATTTCATCATGGCTGCATGTCATACTGCAAATACGATTAGATCTTCTTCCCCATTCGCAACTCTGTGAAAATAATTCGTATTTCAATCACCTTCTTTGAGCCACTGCATCTTAGAGCTTTGCCTCCAATAAGTCTCTTCTTGATCAGTTAATCCCAGTAGCTCATTTTCTTTCAACATTAATTGGCACTTTTCCAAATCACTCAAAGATCCGCTCTCTTCTAATCTATTCCATTGCAAAATGTCATCCTTAATTTTCTGCTTCTTCACAAAAATAATGTTGAACACCTCTTTGTTTCAAATTTTCAAATGCTTCCTTAAGAACTTTAACTTCCCAACTATCATACTCCCAGCATCCTTATTGCAGCAGAGTGAACCCCAAACATTTCTAATCATCTCTTCGAAACCAGCTTCGAAACACCACATTTTTAAAAAATTTAAACATACTCCTATTCTTCAAAACGTCCCCGGAATCAAGCACAATTGGACAGTGATCAGAAACAATACAAGCTAACCCCTGAGAAATGATAGTGAACAGATGTCTTCAAACTCTGGATTAATGGAAATTCTATCAAACCAAACCAAAGAAGGAATCTCAAGCTTGCTGCTCTTGGTAAATCTCCTATTATTCATCGGCAAGTCGATCAGATTACATCTACAAATGAAATCACTAAACTCCTCCAACTCACTAATGTTATCACTACTAGAATTACTTCTCTCGTCCACAAATCTAATAGTATTAAAATCTCCATCTATGACCCAAAGTCCAGCGATCAAATTCATATAATCAATCCCTTCTTTCCACATCAAGTACCTAGCACTACACCAGAAATGCCAATTTGGCAGTGCTTTGGGCCGTATCTAATGCGATTAGGCAGTGCTTTGGACCGTATCTACTCGTTGTGTGCTTATCAATTAAACACAACCTTAGGCCGTATCTAAAGATGAATTAGATACAACCATAAGCCGTATCTAGTTCGTCAATGAGGTACGGTCTTAAGTCGTATCTAGTTCATCATTAGATACGACATAAGGACGTATCTTATTTTAAAAAAAGAAAAAAAAAAATAGCTTTATAACCCATGAAAACTACTTTGGTACCATAATAAAGAAAGAATGAATAAAAGTAGTCGCAAAACATAACTCTACAACTTCCATGAATGTCAAAAAAAAATAAACCAAGTTCAATCTGAAAACGGTACAGTAACTTTAAACATGTAAGAAAACAATCACAGCATCCGTACAAACTCACTTCACATTCGAATGTTATTGCATCTACTTGTTCACTGAAACGCTCCCTGCTCTTCAGGTTGTCCGAAAAATCCATTGCATCCAATCCCTCGACCCTTACACTTCACTGAAAACATTATAAGAACACAATTGCAGTGAGTAATTGTAATTGTACAAGTGTAGGCTCTTCAGGAACGCTCTCCAAGAAGCTTTCAAGGAGCTCATCTGCATTATCAATTCTTTCTGGATATTCTCCAATAATCCAAATCATTGATGCCTGCAAGTAATGAGTAAGTTAGAGAAATAAAATCATTTGATTCTGATTTACCAATATATGTTTTCCAAATTCAAATGATTACCTTAGCTTTAGGCTCATCCGAAGTGTATAAACTCTCACAGAATGTAGCAATAATCAACTCATAACTGAAAAGAAAGAGTAATTCTAGAGAGAAGAAATCATATGATGTGCAAATATCATAAAGAGCACAAAATCTTACGTGTTAGGGTAGCGTCTGAATATGTCTTTAATGACGATAATGGCAGAATCAAATCTTGCTTTGATTCGACCTTATATGCGATTGAGCACCAGAAGTTCACTGAATTTGTCATAAAATTTTGAATTTGTTAAGCAACCTGAATGATTAATAATTCTCCACTGCACTTCACCAAAAGAAGATTTGTCAATATATCTCAAAATCAAAGTAGATATGGAAGCACAACAGAACTACTATTACTACAGTAACATGTATGATAATCCGGTTGAAGACGAGTGTAGGGTAATTTTAGACAATGATGATGAAGAAGAAAATGGGTGTAGCCATTACAGAGAAAATGGGAAAGGTCTATCTCTTACACTTGGTAATTCATCGGCTCTCCTTAACCCAAGTCATCAGTATCACTTGCAAACCAATGACAATGACCATGGAAATAGCTTAAGGTCCAAGTCAGTTTATCATAATTATCACTCATGTGCACAAAGATTTTGTGATCGTCTTCTTCCAACAACATTGTTAAGGCAGCTGCTTCACAGTTGTCGAAATATGAAAGCCGCTCAGCAGTTACTGGATAAAGTGACTTGTGTAAGCAATGCAGCTGAGATTGTTTATGAGCATCCTTCTAAACAAACTTCTGCTTTTCAAAGCAACAATACTGCTTCAGCTACTTATCATCCTTCCAAGTGTGCATTGAATGATTTGGATAATGTGGAAGAAAGCAACATACACGTCAACGATGCAGAAGCAACAATTGCTGCTTGTATAAACTATGCACATGATAACCACAATCTACCCAGCAAAATCTTAGAAAAAAAGAACTGAAGTTAAGATGCAAACTACCCAGCAACATAAAATTCAATTTTTATTATCTAAACATCTTCTTGCGTTGATAGTAGGTACGATAAAACACGTCCATGGGTTTCTATCAAGATAAAAAAGTTGTAGGGGCTGAAACTATTCTTATTTTCTTGTACTGGCGTGACCAGCACATTATTAGTAAAGCAATCATATCTACTTGCGCTTGTCATTGTTTCACTCAGTTTAACATGCAAAATGTATGAATAATTCATACCAATTTTATTATTATCATAAATAACATGGACTAATAATATCAAACTCGGATTTTGAGTAAATTAAACTATTATACAAGGAATAATTTTCTGCTGCTTACCAAATCGACAATTGTAAACATTTAACGATCACATAATTCATAATATTTAGAGAAATGATCATGTTAGCAACAAACTAAGATAACAAAAAAAAAAACCTTTTCCAAAACGATACTATATCATGTAGCCTAAGCACAGTTGTGCTTGTTAATCGAATTCAAGTAATCATTATGCTAAATCTGATATGGTTCTTATCGGATATAACTTAGCAACTTAACAAAAGGATAGACTGTAATAGAAGAAACACTCACCAATCTTTCTATTTCTCCTAAGGCATCAGCGTGATGTGTATGATAACAAGTTTTTTTGTAAAAATTCTGGAACTATCAGTGTGATTACTTCATATTGGAAATGTCAGGTACCATGAAAACGTTCACCAGTAAAGTTACACTATCCAATCTCCAAGTATTCTTAAACACTTCAAGGTTGTAAAGAGCACATCTTTAAAGTGCATAAGTCTTGATAAGCTTCAATTTTCCTTAGAACTACAGTATCCTGCTTCAATTTTCCTATGACATAAGCTAGAGAGGTGATATGAGAAATACTTGCACGAAATGGAAACGGTGGTGTCATCATTTGAACAGTAGCTGGAGTAGAAGTAGCTTCATCTTATACAATATTGACGATCCAAGCGATGTCTAAACATTTCTCAAATTTAAGACATGCCATTATCACTTAGATTAACAGTTATTGCTCAACTTCAAAGCTTCAACACCTAAAACATAAACGAAATGATACAACTACCTAGGTTAACAGCTGCAAAAAAAAAATAGTAAGAAAATTCTTTTATCACCTACCTAAGGAAGAAAGAGAACAAATAAATGGAGGCAAAAGGTCTGGCACTTCATGTTTAATACCCGGTCTATGTTCCTATCAGAAGCAAGCTTTATCATTATCTCCAACTTTTCCATTTTCACATATATCGGGTCATTGTATTTGCAAAAGAACACCTAATATTTATGGCAATCTTGTCTTTTTGAAATATATGACGAAGCGCATTACCAGACACACAAAAAAAAATGTGTCGACTTGAAAACAAATAATTGTGCAAAGCACATTAATTTCATGTGCGAGAATAGTAGGACGCATCTGTAGCTTTATTTCCAACTGAAGCAGCTTGTGATGGTTTATTATCCTAATCAACATCTTCATAACCAACTTGTCTATCACCAATTTCTTCTGCAACTACCAAACTATCTGTGTCATTGCATCTATCAGACATCCTAGCATCTATAAAATGATCATTTGCTTCTTCACATTTTTCCTGCATGCCTTCATTATTGTAAGCAAGAACATTAAAAGGGTTACAATTTCTACCATCATTGTTTTGAGTTAAAGACAAGTCATCACTTGGAAATTTATCCACTTCCATAACCTTAACTGTCTTTAACACAGTATCCTTATATTTTAAATCCCACACTAAAATATTCTTACCAATCATTCCTTGTTTTTTCACAGACTCGTCAATGTCTAAGAAATTGAAAATAAGGTTTGTTCCCATATACATAAAACACTATTGAATTAGACCATCTCTCTCTTGCTGAATTAACCAGCTTATCATCAGTAACCACAACCCTGATGTTATCCTAAATCAAAGCCTCAAAATATTTTAGTTGGATAGACGAATCATGTGGTTTATTTTTTGATCTATCTAAGATTTTGATTATGACGCATAAACTTTTTTTTAACTCATGTAGATCCTTAGAGATTAAATCTAGAAATTCAGATCTGGATTCTAAACTGAGAAAATGAGAATTACCTTGAATTCGAGTATCCCTCTGCTTTGCATGTTGAGAAGAGGACTTTATATCAGGTGGAAACGCAGATCGATGATTAGAATCGATAGTTAAAATGGCCTCTGTCTATGTATTTGAATTTAAAATAGATGTGGTCACCATTATCATATAATATTAGGGATTGTGATAAATGAAAAATAGCGGGGAAACTAGAGCGAAAATGCAGATTTGATATGGCTTAATGCCGTATCAAATGAACTGATCCGGGACTTTGAACATGTAAGGTTACATTTTAGGTGTTGAAGGTGGCGTGGATCGCAAAAGAAATTTGATATGGCTACAAGCTGTAGCCAATTCGATATGGCTTACAGCCGCATCAAATCTCCGTTTCCTGGTATGCCAAACGTGTTGTTTTGGTGTAGTGATCATTCAGTCCGCACACATTAGACACAAAGAAAATTTTCCTAGAAGCAATACACCTCAAAGCAACATGTAACATATATTTCGTCTTAACTTCTTGCACCAATTCCCAAACACTACTATTCCATCTAATAAAAATTCCGCCGAACTACCCACATCATTGACAAAACTCCAAGAATCTATAACCGAAGAACCTAAAGATCTGAAACAATAAATTTTGGCATCATCAATCTTTGTTTCTAGCAGAAGAACAATGCACGGCTTGATAGATTTTAACACATTCCTAACCCTTTGGCATTTAATGAGCATGCCTAACCCTCTCGCATTCCAAGAAATAAAAATCATCTTTGAATCGAAACCCTATCTACCTCCTTCTGTTTAAAATCTCAAATATCACCCTCACCGTTAGGCAAGACAATGTCAGCACATTTCATAGTGTTATACATTTGTTTAAAAGAAAGTGAAGTTAAAAACAGCGGGGATAAAAACGCTACCTGCAAGCAGGTGAGCCGCTTCATCACCATGCATCCCTCTTGCACTTTTTCTCAGCAAAGAAATACCACTGCCTCCCACAACCTGCTTGCCCTTTCTTATAGCCGCACGTTTGTCTTCAGTAGCCTTAGCAGCTACTTCCAGATCAATCCCCGCTTCATTCCTGCCCGCGACACTAATATCTACAACATCCTCACTTCCTCAAATTTTATGACAGCCTCATTCACACCCATCACCGCAACACCATCCTTGTATGGAAATTCCTCAACCAAAATAACATTGTCTCTAACTCCTCTAACACCAACATAATCACCCTCAACGACAAAACCTCTCCCATCCACTGCTAACTTGCTTGTAACTTCAAAACCGTCCTTAGATGAATCCATAGAACCAACCCAAACACCCATAACATTGCCAAAATTGCCTTCTTTGCTTTGATCGAGAACAACCTCCTTCTTGCTTCTCCAAGAAGAAATTCTACCATCTTCTCCTCTAAAATACACCGTCTTCTTGAAGTCTTTCCCAGCTTCCTCTTCATCTGGGTATCCTATAAGCCTTCTAATATCAGTTTCATAAAGGAAGTCATCAATGAAGAGATACCATTTTGAGGGGAACCCTTCCATCAAGTTAAGATCAATCAACACGTTGATCAAACTATAGTCAAAAGAAGACCCATAGTTTTCCTACAACCTCACAACCTTCCAAACTTAATCAATAAAGACCGCAAAATCCCCAAGTCTCTGCAAGCAATTGGCAACCTATCCAATTCAATCCATACTCTCTCACAAGGCCTGACCTCCTTACTCCACAGGTACAAGCTCTACTTCTTGATATGAAGAGTTCCTTCCGGAACTACAGTCGTATTGATCAAGTCTCTGCCCATGATCTTTCTAGGAATCTTACTACAAAGTCAGATTTAAACTTCTTTATATCCCAATACCAGTCTCCATGAAACCAAATTTATCCTTCAAGACTTGCTCAATTCTCTCTACAGAAAACCTTCCTTTAGCAATAGAAATCAAAGCCCATGAATCTTTGTTTCTCAATTCTGGTTGAATATCAATGACATAAATTTTTTGCCTCCTTGATTGACCCCATTTTTAAATTTTCCATTTTAGAAGAGAGCGAATTTGAAGAGTACTGCGGAATTTTACAAGTAAAACACTTATGCCCAATTTTTCCACATTTAAAACAGACGATTGGGCTCCTACAATTGGTGGAAAAATGAACAAAAAGCCCGCATCAGAAAATTTCCTCTTAGATTTGACGTTATCCAACCTCTGAGAGTAATTTCTGAAAGTTGGGCGATCAGAAACGCCATGATTAAGAGTATTCATGGAGGAAATATTTCGCAGCAACACATCCTTATACGAACCCTTGGGTTTAACACCTTGGGAATTAAAAGAATTATTAAAAGGGCTCCATCTATTCTCACCCCTTCTTTTGCTTTTCACCCCCCGTCTATAGTCTTAAACAATTTATTTCAGTTTTACCCTAAATCAATCAATCATTTTTTTTTTTACTTGACGTGTCTCTTCAACGGGTACATTTTACTGGTTGAAATTATGAAATGAATTTTGAAGATTTCATGGGATGGGCATCCTGAAGCTGAAGTTAGACTTGCATCATTTATCATTTCTAAATGAAAACAAACGATGAGAAAGAAGAAAAACTATTTTAATTCTATAATTATGGCACTACAAATTTCTTTCTCTCGTATTTCTTTAAGTTTTACGACTTTTCATTACTATCAGATTATGGAAACTAAAATTTTAAAATGTTTTAAAAAAAAAGGAAGAAGCAGCAAATGAAAGCAAAATAAAGAAATATGAAGATGAGGTATCACTATATAAAAGGATAGGGGCAAAACTGGAATAAACGGGGTGCATAAAGTAAAAAGTGAGGTGAAAGTTTTATCTTTAAAAGAACGGGGTGGGAAGAGCAATTGGTGGGGTGAGAATAGCCAGACCCTATTAAAAGATGACACTGTTGCAAAGTTGGTCGTCATGCGAATCAAAATCAAGATTTGGTTCTGCCATAGCTGTCACGTGAGAGAGATATTTCAAGTTAGAAGTATTTTGATTGCTGAACTCATTGACTTTTAGATTTTGCTTGAACAGGAAAAAAAATTGATAATGGGTTGGTTACTACGTCTGCAACCTTGTATGCTGCAAGTATGTCGCTTAACTCAGCTTATCTCTTACGACTTGCTCTCTTACAAAGTACAAATTTAATTCCACATGTTTTGATTTAGAGTAGAAGATTTATTTAACATCGGGCAATACTATACTAAGATTGTCATAACTTATTGATAGGTTTCTTCGTATTTTCACTTGAGTTCATCCAAAAGGATTTTAATCCACATTATTTCAGTAGTAGCTTTAACAGTACTTCTATATTCAACTTCTATAATAGATTTAGATATAGTCGGTTGTTTCATAGAACTCCATGAGAAAAGATTTTTTTCTTAGAAATATACAAAACCCTAAGGTATATATTCTATAATCTGGATTAGAAGCATGCAAAACCATTGACATTAATATTCTTGCATGACTTTGGAGTTAATCCATGTTCCATTCTTTCCTCTAAAATCTTAAAATTCTTTTAAAAACCTTCCAATATTCGTTTAAAGGATTTGGCATAAACTAACTTACTTTGTTCATATTGAATGTGATGTTTTGGTCCCATGACTTAAGCAAATCGCAATGCTCAGACTATACTTCTGTAATGTTTATCGTTTATTATTGCATCATCTTTCATTTGGACAACTGTAGATTACTTGCTAGATAGTGAATTTGATTTATCCATTTTTGCTTTGGCTAGAATATTTTAAATGTATTTTTCTTGATTTAGGTGGATCTCTGTGTTTGATTCTCTTCTAATATCAATTTCCAAGAGGTAACTCAAGAATCATGGATCTTTGATTGATAATTCTTTATTTAGATGTTGTGTAACCTTGTTAATTTTAGTATCAGTGCTACCAGTAATAATGATATCATTAAAATATAATGTGCATAAGTAGTTGCAAGTTAATCGAACAATATAAACAAAGAATTATCAGATTTCATTGAAATTTAGACAAGGTTAATTAATTTTGACTTCAGTCTAATAGACCAGACTAAAGAAGCTTACTTGATATTAAAAATTGCTTTGTTCATTTGCACACAAAATTTCCACTATTCTTTTGTTTGAATCATTGAGCCTATTTTATATATACTTCTTTCTATAAAACACCATTTGATGCAATACTTGCGTCTAATTATTTAATACTTCAATCTATGTACAAGGCAATAATAAGAATTAATTAAATAGTAGAAGGTTTCACAATAGTTATAAAAGTCTCATTAGAATCATGTGAATAACCTTTTCCTACCAGTCTTACCTTATACTAAGAGATTGAACCATCATGATTTTTATTTATTTCATATGTCTGTTTACATCCAATAATATTTTTATTTCTTAGTGAAGGAACTAGAGTCTAGGTCAATTTTTCTATTAAAGCATTATATTCTTCCTTATGTTCGTTCTCCATTTCTTATTAGCTTCATATTAAATCCTTGACTCTTTAGTTTTGAAGTTTATGTTGTAAACATTGAGTTTAAACATCCCACTCTTTGCCCTTATTATCATTAGTGTCCACTTATTGTAGGAGTGGATTATTCATATCTATTGTTAATTTTCTCTTCTTTATCATTATATGATTACAGATTGTGCATCATGTAATGACTGATGAGAGCTTGATTGCTTGCTGATGTCATGCTATAATGCTTGGATGGGAGTTTCAAATTCCGGTTGCTCATGACTTGGCTTATCTCTAGCCAATTTATACTGTGAGATGGAACTTTCCTCGATTGAAGAGAGAGAGAGAGAGTGTGTGTGTCTATATATATATATATATATATATATATATATATATATATATATATATACACACACACACACACAAATTCTTAGAGAGTATATATTCTATGATGACTTGATATTTATCTTACTAAATGGGTGTACTTTTCATTAAAGACCAAATGCCTTGATTTTAAATATTCTACCATTATGTACATGAGGATGATATAAAATTTAATTTTTAACCATAATTGTGTCTTAAATAAGGAAAACATAAGCATAAAATACTTTTAGAATATCAAGTCTAATTTTGTACAACACTTTCATTTGGCTTTGAAATCGAAAGCTTTTATTGGTAATTTGTTTATTAAATACACTGTTGTAGAAAATGCATCAAGCCAAAATTTTAGTATTAAAGATGTGTGAGTAGGAGTTAACCTAGTAACTATTCGTCTACGTTTTTTCTCTTAACTAGTTCATTTTATTCCGAAGTGTATGGAAAAGTTTTTCTATGGATTATTCCTTTTTCAAAAAAAATCTTTAAGTGGTTAGAACACCATTTGACCATTATTTTGCATGATTTTTGCATTAAAATTTGTTTGTTTTTCAACCTGAGCTATGACACCCACCCCGAGACCTACATTAATAAATAATACTAGTAGGTAATGTTGTTTGCTAGTGTAGAGAAAAGGTAAGGTTAGGAACGAACATCCGTGAGTCTTGTATTAAAAAAGTATCAAGTAAATCGATATAATGCCATATTTTTTCTTACTCAAGTGGATAAATATACTTAATTCTAGCTTAATACAATACTGTGGTAGCTAATAGATCTATTCATAAACAAAAAATGATTACGATAAATAACACAAATCACCGAACTTCCAACATAGCTGTATACAGACACATCAAGTACAATACATATTGGTACATAAGTGAGTAGTTATACAAACCACAAATATAAACAGCATGCCCCAACAAAAGGATATGTACATATCAGAGTTATGTTGATAAACTATAGTTGAAGCTACTCAAAATATGCCTAAACATCCCAAAAAGTCAATAGAAAAGTCCATAGAAGAAGTAGGCAAAGTGAGTACCAATACAAATCCACCTGAAAACAATTCGGTCTGACCTAGATACATAAAAAACATAGGTCAGTCTAACTTAGCAAGATAGTTGGTGTATGAGAAATGAAATATAATTCCATATGGACTTGGATCATTACATACTACATATGATAGGTTCACTGAATCGACATGTAAGTTAATCATGTAAAGTGAGTACACCAACACAGGCGTTCCCATCATATAAGCTACTCAAGCTCTAAGGCTATGGCTTATAATGTTTTAAATCACATAAAACACGGGATGGAAACCACAAAAATCATGGAAGTGTGTAAGGATTTAAGCACAGAAATCTAATTACCATATATTCAAATCCACGGATAGTTCTAAGGCTTTTTTTTTTTTTTTGAAAATTGGTACGCTTTATTGAAAAAACCAATCATATACATTATTTATATGCCTCGTCACAACCTTACAACACATAATCTAGGTAGATACCTTACAAGGGAAAAGAGTACATAATAACTTCGCATGTTGACCGTACAAAAGAATTAAAACTAGCAAACAATAGTACTAGTAGGAAACCGCAAATACAAAACCAAGCCCAAAAAGCCCAAACCTAAGCATTCAAACAAAACCTTTAGAAAATGGTGAAAATATTTAGAAATCAGAGATTTAGATATAAAAATAATGAAATCTAGAAAGTAACACAAAATGGAATCAAGTCAGAGATGAAGTGTCTAAGCTATGCATGCACATGCCTAACACAGATGACTAAAGCCTCCAATTACTACAATAATAAATATGGCGCTAACATAGATGACCGGAAGGTAACACAGATAGCCCAGAAGCCTAACGCAGATGACCAAAAGGTCTAATATAGATGGCCTAAAAGCCTAAACAAAATGGAATGAGTTTAGCACAGATGAATCGAAGGTCTAGTACTAGCAGTGTTGCAGACTATATCAAAAACATCCAAATAGTGGTAAGAATGGATCCCATAGCCCTCGTACTCACTTATCGGTTTACTATCCGTCAGTTAATTCTGCATTAAAATAGCTTCGATCTCCCAAGTCTAGAATTAACATATATAATAAACCTATATATCCTATAACACACGATTTACTGCATTGTTTAAGTCAAATCCTCACTTTCTTGAAGAGTACAAAAACGTTTAGTTATATAACAAAATATACTATGAGAAACTAAGGTTTTAAAACGATTTTGAAAACAATTTGGAAATCATTTTTTTGGAAAACTCTTTATAATAGGAAATATTCTATACTTATTAGCTTTGAAATAATTATATTTCTATGAACAATTTTATAAAACATTTATCTTAAAATGACAGTTATATATATTTAAATTCCTTTCGAAAACAATTTGTGAACTCGTGCACTGTGTAGCAAAATCGCGAAAAACGCTTGAAATTAGACACAAAGAATCACATGAAAACTCGTTAATTCAAAATGTAGATTAACAGTAATGTTGGCTTTCCTACTGTAGGAACAATCCTGTTGAAGAACTCAAAATATAGCTTTAGGAATTAGTTAAAGACTGGAAAAAAACACTTGGAAATTCACCCAAGCGACATAAAGACTTCAGAAAAATGTACATATAATGAGAAGCCCCAAGGTCAACATATATTATCCTCAGGTCGACCTTACAGGTCCATGGATTGACATATAGGTCAACCCAATGAAGATCCAGGTCGATCTTAATGTCGCACCAGTTACATAAAGTTTTTGCTGATTCATGCTCAAATTTCGACATGAATTTGTGGTAGTTTTAGATAGTTTTTGAGATCCCTTTCATGCATGCACAGAGGGTCATATTCAAACAATAGTTTAGAACAAATTTGGAATGGATTCAGGATAAAAAAAGGAGCAACATGCTTCCAAAAATCAACACATACTCATTTTTTATTACAAACACTAAATTCAAAACATGTTTACAATAAAGCACATATTCACAGAGAAACACAGATAAATTAACATACACAACTTGATTATGCTAGAAAATGTGAGATTCAACTCACCTTGATTAATAGTAACGAATATTGAAATCTGGGGAGAAAGGTTGGTCCTTGAGTCCCTAAATTCCCCAGGAACCTTTAAAATTCGTTACAAGAACATGCAAACCAAGATGAAATCACAGTGAACATGTATTTTAAAAATTAAAAATTTCAATGAATAAAGTTCTGCATTATAAATATTATGTTTTTTATATTAACAAGTTTTTCTTACTTTAATTCTAGATTTTAAGCTTATGTTTTTGGTTTGGGAAGGAAAATACTGGTTTTTCTTTCTCTTTCCATTTTCAGGAACGAAAGTCTGGAGGAAGAAGAAAGTACATCACTTTCTTTCTCCATATTTTTCTTTTCTTAATTAAATTAGGTAATGGGCTTAGTTAAGGTACAATTTTTTTAAGTGATAACTAGATTTGACTTATTTAAGATATTATGTTTACGTTTACACCTATTAAACCAAGTTTTACACATTTTAAAGCCATTTAACACCAAATGTTTTCATTTTAACATTATTTTACTTTGTAAAATTGGTACAACATGTGTAAGATCTTTTCAAACAATTTAACCACAAATTTTAACCTAAACACAACATAATTTCATTTTATTAAAAACACACATTTTACATTTCATTTATTAAAATTTTACATTTTAGTGTCTAAATCTATACAAATTGCATTATCTTCTCAAAATTAACACCAAACCTTGTTAAAAATATTTTAGAACTTCAAATAGAGTTTTAATCAATCTTTACATTTTATACTTTGTTTGTAATTTAAATGAATTTAGAAAATACAATTTCACACATTGTTTGACCATAATTCACAAGTTACTGTAATAAGGCTCATACAAGTCTTTTAACACATATTTTACCACAAATTTCACTATTAAGTTTTTCCAAAACTTTATTTTGTCTACAATTAAATTACAAAATTATTTTAAATAGTGATTTGTAAAATAACTTAGTGTATTTTTATTATGCAATGCTAAAAAATTGTTTGAATTACATTATATGTATATTACATATATAAGTAGCTAAACATTAATATACATATGACTTTTTTAATAAAAATAAATTTGTTATTGTTTCAACCAGAAATATTTGTTGAATTAATTTATAGAGGTAATTTAGGGAGAAGGACAAACTTTGAAGAAAAATTAGGATGAAGGATACAAGTTTCATTTTTAGGTTGAAGGACAAGCTTTTAAAAAAAAATAGGACAAAGGAAAATGCTAAATAACTAACATTATATTCGATTTCAACGCTATTAACAATGTTAGTTAAAACTAGAATTATGCTCAATTTTACATTGTACAGAATGCTATTTATATTTAGCACTATCCTTCAGCCTAATTTTTTTTAAACAAAGTTTGTCCTTTGGCTTAAAAATGAAACATAGTGCCCTTCTACCTATTTTTTTTCAAAGTTTGTCATTTGGCCTATGTTCCACTAATTTATAAGTTTATATTACTTATAATCATATAATTAGTTACAAGTTAATTAATATATATATACCAAAAAAATATAAGAATAAATCTAATACTAGCCTTGACTTTCCTTTCCTATATAATAATATTTCAATAAAATGTTTATTAAATAATAATAAACTATACATATTAAATAAAAATTATTAAAATTTATGTTTGAAATCATAATCTATATTTTATATTATATAAAATTATTCCAGGATAATACAATTATAAATATGTATAAATGTATTCTATATATTTAAATAATTCTTGATAAAACAAATAATTTTGAGTGTATGTATATATATATATATATATATATATTGTTAGTTGGATTTTTGACCAAATAAAATCTAGAGAAGCTAGAGCATTGAGATAAACGAAACAACTAAAAACATGGAAAATACACTCAAAGGTACTAAGGAAACAACTTACACAACTCGAACCCGAATTATCTTCATAATTCAGACCAAGTTAGCTTCGTAATTCAAACCAAGTTGTCTTTATAACTCAGACCTAACTTACGGTACTTCATCACCACAACACCAAATCTTGCATAAATGATTCTCTAGTACTCCTATGCATGTCCAAATGATTTCATGTCGTTCTTAATGACTTATCTTCAGAATTGAAAAGTTGCTTGTTTAAGCTGTAGAACCAATCAAGTTATAAAGGAACGCTCACCAAATCAAGTTATGAAGGAACCCAAAGGGGATATTCAGTCAAAGTAAGTAGCACGACACAAGAGGAGTGAGCCAATTTCCCAATAAGGCTACGACTCAAGACTGTGTTATAGGCATAACATGGCAATGATTTACCTCTTTAACTTGTGAATTCCTTTGACTTTCCACACTTCCTCAGACTGACAAGTGGGCTTACTGTTGAATTTGTTGATTCAAACATATTTTTTAAGAGGAATTTAATCAATTATTTGACTTGATTGATTGATTTTATCATAGAAGGTAAAAAGATTATATTATGGAGATATTTTGAAGGAGCAATTTGGATATTTTCCTAGGTCTTATATTCCCTTATATACACATCCTTCTTGGTTAGATCAAAACATCCAATACCATTTGAGATATCTGGAGATGTTTTGTGCCTCTAGGGCTTGCACCCTGGAGAGGTAAATGAAGTAATTAGGGTTGAGTGTAGTTATTCCTATTTATTGCTAATAGACGCAGTTGGTGCCTCTAGGTTGATTCAAGCGTTTGTCGTTGTTTTTCATTGCTCTTCTTCTCCAACAATAATTGTAGTCATCTAGATATTCTCTCTCTTTCTCAATTTGGTTATTGATTCAATTACATTTTGCTTACTTTGGCTTTATTCCATTAAGTGTAAATAAAATTTTGGTAAATCAACAAAGAGAATGGTTGGGTGAAATATTTATGTATTGCTATTTTTTCTGACCTATTATGTTGTTATTCTCAATCAAATTTATCTTCAAGTGATTGGGTGAAAAGATCCGTTTTATTGGTGTATTTGTCTTTTCCGCTACGTACAAAACCTAAACAGATTGGTAATAGAACTCAAATCGTCGCATAACTTAGAGTGATTTTGGATTGAAGATTGTAGATGTCGAATATGATGACGTTTTCGATGATGACTATTTTTGATGGAAGAAACTTAGGGATTTGGAAGTCTAAGATGCAGAATGTTCTATATCTCAATGTTCTCCACAATATGCTTTTAAGAAACGCATACTATCCTAAAACGTACCATGTCCATACTGCATCCACTTTGTATACCTCCGCTCGTTTCTTTCTACGACCAACCGTACAAAATCTAAACTTCAGTCAGCTACCCTGAGTACGTGCACACCTACATATAAGTCAACCTACCGATGTTATTATATTTTTGAAGTCGTGAGACAATGCTGGACACAACGGTGTTTTTATTTCTGTCCATGGCCGTCTGTATGTGAACGAAATTCTATGTAACAGGGTACCAAATACACGGTAGACTACCCTATAACCAACATGGTAGAACGCAGCCATATATGCACACATACCGTACCCAGGACCTTCAAAGTCTAACCTAAGCAAGTGACATGCCCCATGTGTTATCTTTTCAACAAGAGCCTAAGAATTTAAGCTGCACATATCCTATAATCTAAGTGACACGGCTATGACAATCGAAAAGGAAAACTCCATGCAGACCCTACAACGCCTAAATTGTAAAAGAAACTGTGAAAGGATATTACACTGCAAAGGCTACTCTAACATAGGAATAGTACGGCTGCTCTATACGTTAAACAGTCGGTTCCTTGCGAACCAAAGAATTAATTCCTTGAAGGCCACGCTGTGTCACTTTGCTTGACTACCAAACTGTCTTCACCGTGCTCCCTAAGAAAACGTGAGTACCACGTTTCTCTCCCTATATAAATCTTTCTACTTTATTCTTTTCCTGCTTATGGAGGACTTCACTTCTTTCTTCTATACTAAATAAATCCATCCCACTTTCTCTCCTCCTCTCAACAACGAGAAATATTCGTAACTCAGAAACCAATGCAAGCACTTCTCCCTTAAAATAAAACTACCCATCAGTTTTATGTGTTTCGAAAGGATATATGTGTGTGCTTCCGAACAGAAGGCAGCAAAGGGAAGTTCAGATGTTTGCTGCAACTATATTCGAATTAATGGAGGGAATTTTTGGCGAAGTGGCAACGCTGGAAGGGTTTCTCGCAAGCCAAAGCAGAGCCGATGATCTTCGTAAGGCTGGCGGGTGTTCAGGTGGCACTGGGAGGAGCTCGTGAGTGGTCAGACCGTGGAGATGGACGGCCAGAGTAGTATGGTATAATTACTTGGGTGATGCATGCAGTGGTGTGGTGTCTGTTAGGTGTGCACGCTGGAGTTAGTTCCAGGCAAAAACGAAAAGAGAGAATGATTGATGTGGCTTCAACTTGGACGCTGGAAGGGTAAACGTAGGGCGGATGGTTTCATTAACAAGCGTGTGTTCCTTGTTCTGGCGTTGGGGAAGACAGCATGTTGTAGTAGTATTGTGAGGGCGGTGGAGGATTTTTAAATAAAAAAAAAAGAAACGAAAATGAAAACAGAAAGCAAAGAAATGGATGAAACGACATGTTTCAAGAGGGAGGAAGCGTTTGGAAGATGGAGCAATTTTTAACGAAGCGTGTGCGTGGGTCTACAGCAGGTACTGTGCTTTCGGGCCTCATTAAAAAAAAAAAGGAAAAAAAAGAAATAAAAAGAAAGAAGGGAATATGGTTAGAAGAAAAGAGGATGGGCAGAAAGACAAACACGTTGAGAATGGAGGTGAATTGGTGAATACATGTGAAGCAAAGAAGTGGAAGTCGATCTATTTTACTTTGAGCAGGAGGCCGGGTTCGGCCAAACGTGTTTGAAGGTAAAAGGCCTATTTTTATTTAAAGTTTAGTTAAAAACAATAATTATTTAACAAATAAACCATGTAGCTTATATATTAACCACTTATGATTTCGTTATTGATTAAGTACGAACGTATACGGGCATTAACCATAAAATTTACGTTTATTATCAGATCCGAGCAAATAAGGAATGTCGGAGTCGTGGAGCTGGTCTAAGCAAGACGGGAAGCAACCGTAATTTCTAGTTAAATTAAACGCCAGTTTAATTTAATTAAGAACAAGCGTTCAGCGACAGAATAAAAGTTCAAGGTGAGTTAAACTCACTCAGTTCCCCACTTATATTTACTATAAGCTGGGTTTAATATTTATTTGCTATGTTTGCTGAATATTGGATTATTTGATGATTGTTGGATGGTGTTAAATTTTGTTATACTGATTATTTAAATTAAACGTTGTTTAATTTAAGTGAAACGGCATCGTTATTTTTAACGATGATTTCCAGACAAGGTAACTTACCTTGTTGGTTACGTTTATAACGATATAAACGTACATAAATTAAATTGGATGTCTGCATTTTTGTTATTGGTTGACCACTATCGGTTGAATTGAGGATTTTGCATATGATCATCACACAAAAGGTTAAACCGGTATGACTAGATTGTTGGTTTGAATATTGATTGTTGAATAGATTCAATGGTTGTTGTGTTATTAACCAATGGTTAGTATCGGTTGAGGAATTTACCGCAGATGGCCAAATACAAACTGTTTTTATAAAAGTTGATTCACCGTCAGGTGAATCGATAGAAATTAAGTTATGAAATTTATTTAAAACTGAATATATATTTTTAATTATATTAGTTAATTGGGTTTATAAAGAGGAAATAAACCAACCATATTTACATTGATTGTTTTAATCAAAGTCACTATTTTGTACCGGAAATCTAACCGTGCGCGAAGCACGTGCTTCATCTCAATAATGGGATGATACTTATGTGTACAAGACTAATGAGCAAGTGAGCGGATATTAACAACCGAGGTTAATTGTTTTAAGTAACAATTTAAAAGGAGATTATGTTGAAGTGGTTTTTGTTCCAAATAACCAAATGTGATTATTTAAATCAATTGAATTTAGTGGAAAGATGAATTGAGATCTGATTAACTTGTTAATCAGGTTAGAGTTTGGCCAAGTCAACTATGTAAATCATAATGGAATTATTACATTCATGGAATGTAATCAATGGTTAAGTAAACATTTTCTTAAAATGGGACATTTGGTTATCATTTATTTAATTATAATCAAAGTGGAAATCCTGGAATTTAGAAAGAGCAAATGGAGGTACAAACCGATAAGGTCAATTTAAATAAAAATGATATTTTAAATGATATTAGCGATAATACAAGTTAAAAGATTAAATGGAGGTTTAAAGAGAATTCTTATTTAAGGTTCCATTTAATTGGATTTTATAAAATCCAGGATTATGACGAAGCCGAGTTTTGCTGTATATTACTGGACGAGTTATTAAGGATGAATTTGGAAATGGGAATCAAATGGAAAACCAAGTCTGAACTTGAATAGTTAAACGAGTGAAGTTATAAAGATGAAATATAGATCTGTGATGATGTTTCATCAAGGTAGAATTAAAATGGGGTTTGAGTGATATGGGAAAATGAATATCGGTTTTGGGTATTGAAACTGACATCTATCTTAAGATAAGACTGTGATTGATCAAGGTCTGAGAGGTAATTAAAATACCCCAACTTGTACAACTGCAGGATTGTCAAAAGATGATATTAGTTGTAATGGTGAAGGTGTCAAAAGTAATTTACTATGAGAAATGATAGGGTAATGTTTTGAAGAAATTGGAAATATATACTTATAAAGGGATTCAGATATAAAAGAAATTAAAAAGAGACTTGAGTATATGAAGTGAAAATTCCATAATAAATAGGAAAAGGGAGATTTGCGAAAATATAACGATATATTCAAAAGTATGAAGCTGGGATTTGGAATGAGTTAAGGAAAGTGACGATCGGGCGTTCAAATAACGAAACAAAGGAGATATCGTAACGATTGCGTAAAAGGATGAGCTGAATCAGATTTCCAATTATAAATATTAAGTATTGTTGTAACAAACGTTTTTGAAAGGATAGTTAACAAGAAATAATGGATATGATTTTAAGATATTTTTCTAAGTATATAAGTAAATGATTTGAGAATATTTATATATTAAAACTAATACATCACTTTGGTATCACAACTGATATACTATTTGTAATGGCCAAATGATGCTGTGTACTGAACCAATGGATTTATTTATTGATTGTTTATTTTGATAGCTAAACAACCGACTATCAAAATCTTACCCAACGTTGTTGGTACGGAAAGACCGGGATCGAATTTATATTCGAAAACCATTCCGACCAACAAATACGTAAACAAAGAAGATATATGTTGTTGGTCGAGATGGAGCTATTGAAGACCGTATATCTTCATGAATGGAAGGACTATTGTTGGATTTCTCTAGCTGATCCCTAGAGATATTTTGACAATGATTCTGTCAGGATTGAAATCTATGGATCACAAGGACTACTCGCTGCTGATCTATAGAGTGATTCCTAGGATGCGGTAGGAGGGTGCCTTTGGTTCATCCTGTTCCTGGGTGGACGTATATGGATGGATGTCTGATAAAGTATTTCCAGAAAGGTCACGTACATTGGTTTCTTAAACCGTACCAAGAGGGAAAGCGGAGAAGGAAACTTCTTTAGCTGACACATAATGTATGGTTGTGGATGCCAATTTGTGATTCTGATGGATCTGACGATGTGGCATTCGAAGTAAATGTGATGTGTTGATGAAGCGTAGCCTCAAGCCTCAACAACCGGGAAAAATTACAAAAATCGGGCAGGCAGCATGGCTATGTGGGTCGCTCCCATTAGGGTGTATAATCACCTATCTAGAGAAATTCCTTTTGTTCTACCTCTATCGATTCTGCCCATTCGGGAAACGGTGATTTGAGTCCAACCGTTGGTGATATACATTCGATACACTCAAGCGGAATGAGGGGTCGGTCATGTGTGGGCCAGGTTGCAAGAAGTTCTTGTTGAACCCAGTGTATTCGCGTCTAGAGATACACTATCGGCAAGTGGTCCCATACCTTGTCATAGTCGGAATCCAATCTCCAATAAGTGCCCGCGGTTTTGATTGTATGCTATGTATGTGAAGCGTGAGATGCAAACGTTCCACTAGATTGCTATTTACTTGTATTTAGACACTATTATAATATCAGAAAAGATATTGATTTCAAAACCGTTTTGGGTTATCGTAAGATAAAAACCGTCCGTCTTTATGTGTGGATTTGGTCTTACGATTATCCTTTTCTTTCGAAAGTATGTTAACTTTAAAATCAAGTTGTGTGATACCCTTAATACTGTGCGAGTTTTACTCACTCTGGTTCACCAGACTGACCCGGTGTTTTGTAAATGCTCGGGTTAGACCGGGTGTACAGGTTCAGGTTATCGGATGCAGTGAAGTCCAAAAGACGAGTTGAAGGAGTTCAGACGTATGATGTATACCCTTATTATTCTTATGTGTGTTATATATATGAGGACAGTCTATTATAACTGCCCAGATGTGTTGACTATAAGTTGTACTCTGATTATTAATTTTATTCCAAGCTCTCAATAAAGATATACTTCTATATTATATTTCGTTCCGCTGCGATGTGAGACTCTGTGTAGTGTTGATTCTTCTTCTTAC
Source organism: Allium sativum (assembly GCA_030737875.1). Classification (NCBI taxonomy): domain Eukaryota; kingdom Viridiplantae; phylum Streptophyta; class Magnoliopsida; order Asparagales; family Amaryllidaceae; genus Allium; species Allium sativum. Next base: position 85,381,255 of record CM060914.1, read on the forward strand.
TCTTCTATTCTAATATTCTTTCTTTCTTATCTCACCCTCTAATTTCTTTCTCCTAGCTTTCTGGGAGTTTCGGTACTTGAATTTTGGACGAGAGATGTGTAAATGTCAGGATTCAAGGGTCGAAATTCCCGGGTCGCTACAGTTGGTATCAGAGCAATGGTTTTGGAATAACCTTGGCTTTGTGGTATAACTCGATAGAGATTGAGTTAGTAATACCCTAGATTGAGATTGAGTATATATATATGAGAGCGTATTTGTAAATTTTATGTACAAACATTTTGTATTGTGTTGTTTAATCGGTTCAATCGTTGAGAAGCGTTGAACTGGCAATTTGATACAATATTGTTTTGAAAAGAGGATAAATGGATAATTTTACCCGAATTATATTTTTGTATAGAAAAGGAATAATTTTCTCAATTTATTGAGATATTGGTGTATTCGATGTGTTTGTTGATTTGGATAAATTCAAATTTGATTAAGAATTTGAATTGGAACTTAACTTGTCTAAGTAGAATTGTATTAAGAATGATAATGAAATTTAATAAAACAAATTTGGAAGTTTGAAATTTTATTTGAATAAATAATAATCAAAAGAAAATCAACCGAACATTAATCGATTAATGTTCAGTTATGTGAAACCAAAGTAAAATATTAATATTGAATGTGAATACAATTGATTTGGTTGATTCGGTTGTATATTGGTTGTTTATTGTGAAATGTTGGTTATTGAATGGTAGGTTGTTTGAATGAAATGAATCGATGATTTAATGAAGTCAATTAAATTATAAACTAAAGTAAATAAATTCCAGTATAATAAAACTGGATTAAACTTCATGTGAACTAAGACTAAGGATATATACCTAGATTGGCAAATAAGTTGATGCTCATGTTTGAATTGGTGAATTTGTGAAGTTATACTTGTTAATCAATGAAATGTTATTCTGAATCTCATGTATTTGTGACTTACATGTTAATTGAGTTAAGTACAGGCAGAAGGAGACTCGAAATTAGATTTTGGTTGCATAGATTGAAATAAATTGTGCAAATATGCTCAATAGCGCTCGTAAAAGGTACGCCTACGCAAAATATGGAATTTTGGGTTTTTATTTGGGTTTTGAGTTTAGATTTTGAATTTTTCCCGACTGTGTTGGTCGATGTATATATATTTCTTGAACCTGTGATATTGCAGATGTCCTCCGTACAGGGGAGACTCTGCCAAAAATTTTCCAAAATTTAAGGTGTTAGAAATTTTTGAAGATTTTTGGAAAATTCATTTATTTGGAATAAATTGGTTTTAAAACCAATTAGATTAGTTTTGGAAATAAAAATCGAGTTTTATTTAAATATTTTTATAAAGCTAATAGGCTTGTAACGTTCTTTCTTATCTTAGCAATTTCGAGGACGAAATTATTTTAAGGGGGGAAGAATGTAACGTCCCGTATTTTTGGCAGTCAAATATTATATTTATTTATTGTTTTAAATATTATTTTTGGAATAAAAATAGATTTTTATATTGAATTTGTTATTTAAACGGAGTTCGAACGTTATATATTTTTATAATTATAAAACGAACTCGAAACGACACGGCAGTTCGTAATTCAACGTTCTGAACTTCAACCGAGTGCACATGATTCATTATAAGTCGGAATTCTGTGAAACAAGAATCGTTAGGATCGACTTGACTATAATTTTCTAATGGAAAAGAAAAATGGAGATTTCGGCTTTTAAATTGTAAGTTATGTCCAAATTAGATATTCAGAAAAACAGCGCCATGATCATAACGGTTTATTTGAAATAACTAGATATAGGATCCGAATTTGGACAAGGTTCTTTTAGGGCGTAAGTATAATTTAATTTTTAGAATTTTTCTGTAATTTTTAAATAATTAAATAAACAACTTTTTTTTGAGTATTTTGCACCCTGCATCAACATTTTTGGGGTTTCACAATATAAGTCAATCTACCGATATTATTACATTTTCGGGATTGCGACACCTCGCTGATCACGACTATATTTTTATTTCAGTCTGCAACGCTCATATAACCGTACATGGTGGTGTGGGTAACTTTTATTGAATGGTTAACTGGCCAAACGAACTCCAAATTCAACGAAACAAGTTTCATATGAAACCTTAGGAAGAGGCCTAGTGAAACGTCAAGGCCTCGTATTTTTAGGATTTTTTCTGAAATTTTTAGGAATTAAATGTGACGGCCCGCCCCGCACCAACCGACACTTCCTCCAAGTGTGCGCTATACACATGTCCAACTGGCATGGAACGGTCGTCATAAGAAAAGAAAGAAGAGAATGAACTAATCAAGGAACCTGTAGAATGTCTCACAGCGCATGGAATAAAATATAATAATAACATATTTGACATAAAACAGGTGAGACAGTGCATAAGCTGATAACTAATAATAAATGTCAACATCAGAGCAGCGGAAATCCAAATACAGCTTATTACAACTTTTCAAAATCTATTGTCTCTAAACAAAAGAAAGCTAAAGTGGAAGATGCACCACCAATGCCCAAGCAGTGATCTTCAACAACACAGGGAGAATACTAAATATATATATATATATATATATATATTACGTGGAAGCCTCCTGCTCGTCTCCGGATCATCTACCCGTACATCACCAGCTAACTTGTCTCTAGTCTGCTCGTGTGAGCACCCAGAGTAATAAGAAGAGACATAAAACTCTGGGTCAGACAAAAAGTCTGGTATGAGCGATAAGCAGCTAAACAGAACAATAACAGGTATACTAAACCATACCTGAACCTGGACCTGCAACCAAAGAGTTAGCACTACATACTGTACAATACTCTAAGGTGCCATCAACATATGGTGTAAAGAAATACGGGGGTGGGGGTGTGCATGTCATAGTGATAGCAAACAATTCAATCATGGCAACCATCCTCACATCTCTCACTCAGTGCATAAAGCATACGATGTATACCGCTTTCAACCACTAGACCCATCGAAATAGTGACGGAGTTCGGCTTGTACAACTATTGCTACCACCAAGCTTACCCCATGGAGTCATGACTAAACCTTTACAAATGACCCCACTTCATTGGCCTATAGCTCTTTTAGTCGTACCTAGACCACTGTGGCCCTGAATCCGTTCACGTACCCCCTATACATAGTGATCCAAAGTTACCGACATCGACAGCCCCTTAGCACACGTCCCGCAGCAAAGCCCAATCATGAAGTTAACTCGTTGATTCCCATCTGAATCCTTGGTACAAACTTCCCATTTGGACTACCTTTGCATCTCGGGTTATGGTCTTCTTCGGTTCGGTTCGGGTCTCTTCCTCCTATTCGGTTCGGTTCGGGCATCCTCCTCCTATCCAGTTCAGTTCGGGTCTCCTCCTCTATCCGGTTCGGATCTCCTCCTCCTATTCGGTTCGGATCTCCTCCTCCTATCCGGTTCGGTTCGGGTGTCTCCTCCTATCCGGTTCGGTTCGGATCTCCTCCTTCTATTCGGTTCGGATCGGATCTCCTCCTCCTATCCGGTTCGGTTCGGATCTCCTCCTCCTATCCGGTTCGGATCGGATCTCCTCCTCCTATCCGGTTCGGATCGGATCTCCTCCTCCTATCCGGTTCGGATCGGGTGTTCTTCCTAACCGGTTCTGAAAATCTGCAACTTTTTCCAGCAAGCTATTTTCGCCGAACGACGGCGTTTTCAACCATTCTAAACTTCCTATGACATTACAAAACATTCCAAACAGCAGTAACAACATATAGAATCAATCAAAAACATTAAAACATCATTTACATGAAATACTTTAGATCAAACATACCCAGAAACCCATGTTTTCCCCTTAATCCTTCTTAACCGTGATTATGCATACAATTAGCAAAACTTATCCAAATTAGCCCAAATTTTTATCAGAGCCATAAAACATCATTATAGAATTTTAGGAATTTTTCCAGAATTTATTAATGTATAAATTCACTAATCTTCACTAATTACTCAGAATTAACCGTAATTAGTGTAAAAGCAAGCTAATCACTCACCTTTGCCACCACTAAAACCCAAAACTGAAATATTCTCTGATTTGGCACTGTTCCCAATCTTACACAGCAGCTCTACCTCGGTTCTCGTGCTAATACTCCTTGATTTGATGTTTGCTAAGCCTAATCTTCAATTAGAAAGTGATTAAGAGGTGTTTTGAAGAGATTTAGAGGGTGGAGGTCATGGCTAGGTTAAGAGGAATGAATAGTGACGGCTGAAAAATGAGAAAAAGGTATTCTCCAAACCCTAACAGCCCTTTTAAACTCCTAATCCCGAAATTCCCCTTTGGGCCTAGCTGTTAATCACCCGGTTAAGCCCAATTAAGCTGTTTTTCACCATCTGAAACTTGTTTCAGCCATATCTCCCAAACGGTGAGTCCGTTTGGCTAATATGACCACTATACGGAATTGTAAACCATCATCCGGATCCAATGAAAGTGCTTTCAGGTCAAAATTCCTTTCCAGTCAAAAGTTATGGTCAAAACAAGTTCAACTAGGGGCAAAACGGTCATTTAAAATTCGACAAAAATCATGAACATGGGAAATGACCCTACTAGTCGTTTCCCAAAAGTACACGACCATACGACTTACTAAGAAAAAGAAATAAATATTCTACGATCTTCCAATGCGTAGAATGCAGGTCGTTACATTAAAGCTCGGTGTTTTTCATCGATATTTTCTAAGGGATTTTTTCAAACGACCTCGGAATTCGGTGAAACCTGTCCCATTGGGTCCAGAATATTTTTTTATGCTAGGATTACATATTTGTTCGTCAAAAACGGGGGGTTTATGTAGTTATTTTGGAACATTTCTTCATAGCAAAGCATGTATGAATAAAATAATATTTAATTGGTCCAACTTTCCTATATAAGTGATTTTCAACTACTACCTGATGCGCACCATACCAAATTCTTCTCCACAATATGCTTTTAAGAAACGCATACTATCCTAAAACGTACCATGTCCATACTGCATCCACTTTGTATACCTCCGCTCGTTTCTTTCTACGACCAACCGTACAAAATCTAAACTTCAGTCAGCTACCCTGAGTACGTGCACACCTACATATAAGTCAACCTACCGATGTTATTATATTTTTGAAGTCGTGAGACAATGCTGGACACAACGGTGTTTTTATTTCTGTCCATGGCCGTCTGTATGTGAACGAAATTCTATGTAACAGGGTACCAAATACACGGTAGACTACCCTATAACCAACATGGTAGAACGCAGCCATATATGCACACATACCGTACCCAGGACCTTCAAAGTCTAACCTAAGCAAGTGACATGCCCCATGTGTTATCTTTTCAACAAGAGCCTAAGAATTTAAGCTGCACATATCCTATAATCTAAGTGACACGGCTATGACAATCGAAAAGGAAAACTCCATGCAGACCCTACAACGCCTAAATTGTAAAAGAAACTGTGAAAGGATATTACACTGCAAAGGCTACTCTAACATAGGAATAGTACGGCTGCTCTATACGTTAAACAGTCGGTTCCTTGCGAACCAAAGAATTAATTCCTTGAAGGCCACGCTGTGTCACTTTGCTTGACTACCAAACTGTCTTCACCGTGCTCCCTAAGAAAACGTGAGTACCACGTTTCTCTCCCTATATAAATCTTTCTACTTTATTCTTTTCCTGCTTATGGAGGACTTCACTTCTTTCTTCTATACTAAATAAATCCATCCCACTTTCTCTCCTCCTCTCAACAACGAGAAATATTCGTAACTCAGAAACCAATGCAAGCACTTCTCCCTTAAAATAAAACTACCCATCAGTTTTATGTGTTTCGAAAGGATATATATGTGTGCTTCCGAACAGAAGGCAGCAAAGGGAAGTTCAGATGTTTGCTGCAACTATATTCGAATTAATGGAGGGAATTTTTGGCGAAGTGGCAACGCTGGAAGTGTTTCTCGCAAGCCAAAGCAGAGCCGATGATCTTCGTAAGGCTGGCGGGTGTTCAGGTGGCACTGGGAGGAGCTCGTGAGTGGTCAGACCGTGGAGATGGACGGCCAGAGTAGTATGGTATAATTACTTGGGTGATGCATGCAGTGGTGTGGTGTCTGTTAGGTGTGCACGCTGGAGTTAGTTCCAGGCAAAAACGAAAAGAGAGAATGATTGATGTGGCTTCAACTTGGACGCTGGAAGGGTAAACGTAGGGCGGATGGTTTCATTAACAAGCGTGTGTTCCTTGTTCTGGCATTGGGGAAGACAGCATGTTGTAGTAGTATTGTGAGGGCGGTGGAGGATTTTTAAATAAAAAAAAAGAAACGAAAATGAAAACAAAAAGCAAAGAAATGGATGAAACGACATGTTTCAAGAGGGAGGAAGCGTTTGGAAGATGGAGCAATTTTTAACGAAGCGTGTGCGTGGGTCTACAGCAGGTACTGGGCTTTCGGGCCTCATTAAAAAAAAAAAGGAAAAAAAAAAAGAAATAAAAAGAAAGAAGGGAATATGGTTAGAAGAAAAGAGGACGGGCAGAAAGACAAACACGTTGAGAATGGAGGTGAATTGGTGAATACATGTGAAGCAAAGAAGTGGAAGTCGATCTATTTTACTTTGAGCAGGAGGCCAGGTTCGGCCAAACGTGTTTGAAGGTAAAAGGCCTATTTTTATTTAAAGTTTAGTTAAAAACAATAATTATTTAACAAATAAACCATGTAGCTTATATATTAACCACTTATGATTTCGTTATTGATTAAGTACGAACGTATACGGGCATTAACCATAAAATTTACGTTTATTATCAGATCCGAGCAAATAAGGAATGTCGGAGTCGTGGAGCTGGTCTAAGCAAGACGGGAAGCAACCGTAATTTCTAGTTAAATTAAACGCCAGTTTAATTTAATTAAGAACAAGCGTTCAGCGACAGAATAAAAGTTCAAGGTGAGTTAAACTCACTCATTTCCCCACTTATATTTACTATAAGCTGGGTTTAATATTTATTTGCTATGTTTGCTGAATATTGGATTATTTGATGATTGTTGGATGGTGTTAAATTTTGTTATACCGATTATTTAAATTAAACGTTTTTTAATTTAAGTGAAACGGCATCGTTATTTTTAACGATGATTTCCAGACAAGGTAACTTACCTTGTTGGTTACGTTTATAACGATATAAACGTACATAAATTAAATTGGATGTCTGCATTTTTGTTATTGGTTGACCACTATCGGTTGAATTGAGGATTTTGCATATGATCATCACACAAACGGTTAAACCGGTATGACTAGATTGTTGGTTTGAATATTGATTGTTGAATAGATTCAATGGTTGTTGTGTTATTAACCAATGGTTAGTATCGGTTGAGGAATTTACCGCAGATGGCCAAATACAAACTGTTTTTATAAAAGTTGATTCACCGTCAGGTGAATCGATAGAAATTAAGTTATGAAATTTATTTAAAACTGAATATATATATTTAATTATATTAGTTAATTGGGTTTATAAAGAGGAAATAAACCAACCATATTTACATTGATTGTTTTAATCAAAGTCACTATTTTATACCGGAAATCTAACCGTGCGCGAAGCACGTGCTTCATCTCAATAATGGGATGATACTTATGTGTACAAGACTAATGAGCAAGTGAGCGGATATTAACAACCGAGGTTAATTGTTTTAAGTAACAATTTAAAAGGAGATTATGTTGAAGTGGTTTTTGTTCCAAATAACCAAATGTGATTATTTAAATCAATTGAATTTAGTGGAAAGATGAATTGAGATCTGATTAACTTGTTAATCAGGTTAGAGTTTGGCCAAGTCAACTATGTAAATCATAATGGAATTATTACATTCATGGAATGTAATCAATGGTTAAGTAAACATTTTCTTAAAATGGGACATTTGGTTATCATTTATTTAATTATAATCAAAGTGGAAATCCTGGAATTTAGAAAGAGCAAATGGAGGTACAAACCGATAAGGTCAATTTAAATAAAAATGATATTTTAAATGATATTAGCGATAATACAAGTTAAAAGTTTAAATGGAGGTTTAAAGAGAATTCTTATTTAAGGTTCCATTTAATTGGATTTTATAAAATCCAGGATTATGACGAAGCCGAGTTTTGCTGTATATTACTGGACGAGTTATTAAGGATGAATTTGGAAATGGGAATCAAATGGAAAACCAAGTCTGAACTTGAATAGTTAAACGAGTGAAGTTATAAAGATGAAATATAGATCTGTGATGATGTTTCATCAAGGTAGAATTAAAATGGGGTTTGAGTGATATGGGAAAATGAATATCGGTTTTGGGTATTGAAACTGACATCTATCTTAAGATAAGACTGTGATTGATCAAGGTCTGAGAGGTAATTAAAATACCCCAACTTGTACAACTGCAGGATTGTCAAAAGATGATATTAGTTGTAATGGTGAACGTGTTAAAAGTAATTTACTATGAGAAATGATAGGGTAATGTTTTGAAGAAATTGGAAATATATACTTATAAAGGGATTCAGATATAAAAGGAATTAAAAAGAGACTTGAGTATATGAAGTGAAAATTCCATAATAAATAGGAAAAGGGAGATTTGCGAAAATATAACGATATATTCAAAAGTATGAAGCTGGGATTTGGAATGAGTTAAGGAAAGTGACGATCGGGCGTTCAAATAACGAAACAAAGGAGATATCGTAACGATTGCGTAAAAGGATGAGCTGAATCAGATTTCCAATTATAAATATTAAGTATTGTTGTAACAAACGTTTTTGAAAGGATAGTTAGCAAGAAATAATGGATATGATTTTAAGATATTTTTCTAAGTATATAAGTAAATGATTTGAGAATATTTATATATTAAAACTGATACATCACATTGGTATCACAACTGATATACGATTTGTAATGGCCAAATGATGCTGTGTACTGAACCAATGGATTTATTTATTGATTGTTTATTTTGATAGCTAAACAATCGACTATCAAAATCTTACCCAACGATGTTGGTACGGAAAGACCGGGATCGAATTTATATTCGAAAACCATTCCGACCAACAAATACGTAAACAAAGAAGATATATGTTGCTGGTCGAGATGGAGCTATTGAAGACCGTATATCTTCATGAATGGAAGGACTATTGTTGGATTTCTCTAGCTGATCCCTAGAGATATTTTGACAATGATTCTGTCAGGATTGAAATCTACGGATCACAAGGACTACTCGCTGCTGATCTATAGGGTGATTCCTAGGATGCGGTAGGAGGGTGCCTTCGGTTCATCCTGTTCCTGGGTGGACGTATATGGATGGATGTCTGACAAAGTATTTCCAGAAAGGTCACGTACATTGGTTTCTTCAACCGTACCAAAGGGAAAGCGGAGAAGGAAACTTCTTTAGCTGACACATAATGTATGGTTGTGGACGCCAATTTGTGATTCTGATGGATCTGACGATGTGGCATTCGAAGTAAATGTGATGTGCTGATGAAGCGTAGCCTCAAGCCTCAGCAACCGGGAAAAATGACAAAAATCGGGCAGGCAGCATGGCTATGTGGGTCGCTCCCATTAGGGTGTATAGTCACCTATCTAGAGAAATTCCTTTTGTTCTAACTCTATCGATTCTGCCCATTCGGGAAACGGTGGTTTGAGTCCAACCGTTGGTGATATACATTCGATACACTCAAGCGGAATGAGGGGTCGGTCAAGTGTGGGCCGGGTTGCAAGAAGTTCTTGCTGAACCCAGTGTATTCGCCTCTAGAGATACACTATCGGCAGGTGGTCCTATACCTTGTCATAGTCGGAATCCAATCTCCAATAAGTGCCCGCGGTTTTGATTGTATGCTATGTATGTGAAGCGTGAGATGCAAACGTTCCACTAGATTGCTATTTACTTGTATTTAGACACTATTATAATATCAGAAAAGATATTGATTTCAAAACCGTTTTGGGTTATCGTAAGGTAAAAACCGTCCGTGTTTATGTGTGGATTTGGTCTTACGATTATCCTTTTCTTTCGAAAGTATGTTAACTTTAAAATCAAGTTGTGTGATACCCTTAATACTATGCGAGTTTTACTCACTCTGGTTCACCAGACTGACCCGGTGTTTTGTAAATGCTCGGGTTAGACCGGGTGTACAGGTTCAGGTTATCGGATGCAGTGAAGTCCAAAAGACGAGTTGAAGGAGTTCAGACGTATGATGTATACCCTTATTATTCTGCTGTGTGTTATATATATGAGGACAGTCTATTATAACTGCCCAGATGTGTTGACTATAAGTTGTACTCTGATTATTAATTTTATTCCAAGCTCTCAATAAAGATATATTTCTATATTATATTTTGTTCCGCTGCGATGTGAGACTCTGTGTAGTGTTGATTCTTCTTCTTACTCTTCTATTCTAATATTCTTTCTTTCTTATCTCACCCTCTAATTTCTTTCTCCTAGCTTTCTGGGAGTTTCGGTACTTGAATTTTGGACGAGAGATGTGTAAATGTCAGGATTCAAGGGTCGAAATTCCCGGGTCGCTACAGATTCAACAATGCCTTGATGTTTTGGTTCATGTTTCAGACAGGGTTCTTCACGTTGATGATGCTCGAGGGATCCGTGGTGATCGAGAAAGAGCTCAGGTCAAGTGACAACCAGGTTTCGATTTGGAGAATCCATAAGATGGAGATCTTTGTGGTGTTACAAAGGCTTTTGAGACTGTTAGTTTTACTTGGTGCACCTCAAGTGAAAGATGCATCTTTTGCGCGTGGTGGGTTGTTTTGTAATTGAGAAGGTGTGGTCGTAGCCCGTTCAATTCGACTGCGTGTGATTGTAGCGCAGAAATCAATTGAGTCTCACTATACTCTAAAAACGGGTAGGGTGTACCTCATGGCGTCAAAATCGAGGGTTGTAAATTCAGAGATGAGGTAGTGCTAGGGATGACTTGTTTGGTGATTTTGGAGATATGTGGTATTTAAATCAAGGTGGAGTGATGAATTTGTTGATTCAAATATATTTTTCGAAGAGGAATGTAATCAATTAATTGATTTGATTGATTGATCAATCATTTGATTTGATTGATAGATTGATTGATTTTGTCATAGAAGGAAAGAAATAAAAGAGTTATTCTGGAGATATTTTCAAGGGGTAATTTGGATATTTTCCTAGGTCTTATATTCTCCTATATATGCAGCCTTCTTTGTTAGATCAAAACATCTGAAATCACGTGAGATATCGGGGGAGGTTGTATGCCTCCAAGGCTTGCTCCCTAGAGAGAAAAATAAAGGAATTAGAGCTGAGTGTAGCTATTCCTATTTACGGCCGATAGAAGTAACTGGTGCTTCCAGGTTGATTCAATGGTTTGTTGTCGTTCTTCATTGCACTTCTTTTCCAACAATAATTATAATTATCTAGATATTCTCTCCATTTCTCAATTTGGTTATTGATTCAATTGTATTTTGTTTATTTTGGCTTTGTTCCATTAAGTATAAATAAAATTTTGGTAAATCAATACAGAGGGTGGTTGGATGGACAAGGATCTTCTAGAAATTAACTACCATTACTATGTAAAAATCCTTCTCCGCCTTCTTCCTCCAAACACAAAAATTACCTAAGAAGCTATTATTGACAACTCAATGTAACTAAATATAATCTTATAATTTCTACATATAGTCAGATGACAAACATCACAAAGTAGACATAGGCTAAGTATAGCTGAACCATATAAAGATCCATGTGTCTGCTTCTCTTCCCTTTTTATTTTCTTATTTACTGCTAGATCTAAGCCCTGCAATCTTATCTTGGGTGCTGATCTATTTTTTGGGTATAAATTAATATATATTTTGATTGCTAAACACTTTATACGTGCAAACATTTTTTTTAGCATATATGATTTAATATTCAATATTTAGATTTAATTAATAAACTCATTAAATAATATTATTTTAATAAATTATTAATAATCAGGTCATGCGCACATAACATGTGTACTAGTGATAATAATAATTTTACTAGCACATATAAGTATAATCATGCAATGTGGCAAATAGTTATAGATTGACTCGATATTTTGGTAATTATCTAAACTAACATATCAAACAATCGTATATATAATTAAAAGACTACTATATGATAACAAGTAAAGAATGATAATCTCTATCAGTGCGTAGAATTCATATGTAAAATTAAAGAATAACAGTCCTCACATTTAATTTAATTTAGAATGTAATGATGCATAAATTTATGCTTAAAATAATGAAATTTAATTTATTTTAAATGAAGGGAAAGGAAACTTAGATTTTAAAATTTGAATTTAAAGTTAGGCTACATATATTTTGTTCAATATTAAAAAATTAAAATGATTGTTAAAAACAAAAGTTTATTCGATTTAAAATGTCAATATAAAGTTAGTTAATGATACAACGGTAGAATATTAGTTTTTGAAATGTAAATATTTTGCATGAAATTATTTTAGAAATTTTCACAATTAAAACGTCAACTATCGTTTTGTCGAATTTGATTTCTCTAGCTCTGTTTAAATCGATATATATATATATAGGAAAGTAAAAATCCAAATGATTAACTTTCGAATTGCTTCTTTAAGACATATTATTGAAGATCAAACCACTAGGACGGGTGAGATCTGGTGGAATCGAATCACTACAACAAAATAAGCTTTTAACAGCGTTTCAAAAACGCTGTAATATAATATAACAGCGTTGTTAGAAATGCTGTATAACAACATGCTGTTGTAAGCATGAAATTATTAACAGCGTTCAATAAACGCTGTTGAAAAAAATATTGGATAGCGTTCAATAAACGCTGTTGTTAGTTTATCACAGCCTTTTGGTTATGTTGTCATAGTAATGTACGTTATCTTCACAGAGAACTAACAACATGGTTTAAACGCTGTCGTTTGTCCCTGGTAAATCTATTAAACCCATATTACGTTGCTCCAGTGCAAATCAAACTAAATCACATTGTATCATATTTCAACCGAATAATATATATAACACATGCAAATCAAACTAAAACTATGTAATAACATAACTATTAATCATTTTCATAAATTAAGTTGAATACAATATCCATAAACAAAGTTTACACAAAGTCATAGACAAAGATAATATTTACAAACCAACTTCATACGACAATAGACAATCTACACAGGCCACCAAGACAGCAAATGCAACAACGGATACCTAAGACTGACACATGGTAGAAGGCACACATTAGTTTGTCATCGTGAAATAAAAATCATCGTGAAGTAGTAGTAACAAAACAATACAAACATGTACGCGGGTGCGGCGCAGTGGAAAGGAGACCAAACTTCGTAGTAAAAGGTCGCGGGTTCGATTCCTACCATGCGCTTCCCCATCCTACATAAATTTACTGGGGGGGGGTATGGGGGCTTGGATTAGCGGACGGCTTTACTGTATCCTCCTCAGGAGTTTACCAGTCCGTCGGGTTCTCCTGGGTTTTCAAAATAAAAATAAAACAATACAAACATACCACTTACATTTCGCGGATAGCCTACTTTGCTCATCAAAAAGAAAGATTCATGTTATGCATAAAGCTGAAATATCATTCTTGTAGGCCTGCATAATATGATAAGAAAAACATGAATATCATTCACAACAACATGAATATCATTCACCGCAATATCAGTTCTCTCTTTTTTAGAAGGGGATTTATGTACAATATTCAGAAAATATAACATTTTGATTGACTAGATCACATGGGCAGGAGAGAATGAGACCAACTAATTTCTGACAATCAAATTGCATCTTAAATAACTGAAGTGGCAGCCAAGTAATTTCTCAAAATACTCATGGTCTTCTATTTATAATTCATCTTGAGAATGGCCATTCAATCTGACACATAAGTCGGCAATTTTAAAACACTTGTACTAATAAAAAACAATGTATTCTAATTATTATCACATGTGAAGCTTGATGAATATCCAGGGTTTTGCTCCCTAGGTTAATGGGAAATTATTTGAGTTGTTGTTGTCCAGTTCTTTGCAATTTATAGTGACTACGGTTGTATTTCTTATTAACTGGAGCTTTCCTACCATAAAATTACTTCTTGTGGTGGGTTGAGATATAACATTTACATTTATTTATACAAAAAAAATACAAGTATCGGGGTACTTGCACTTCAAGTTTGGTTATGAGCAAGCCACCGAAAAACAGCCACTGAACACAATTTTTATACTAGCTCTTATCAAAATATTGGTTTACTTCTGTAAACTTTATTCCACATTTTACAATATTATTATTATAAACTTAGTTTGTCATCGTCATTACTATGATCTTGTTAATTTCTATAAAAATTGGTTAGCTTAGTTAAATTTTTATAATATTTAGCTACTTTTATAGATTTAGTTAATTACTATAAATTTAGTTAACTTAGTTATATTAGATTTTATTTTTTTCATAATATTCAGTTAATTTTTATAATATTAGTTAACTTATTATCATTACTGTAAAATTTAGTTAACTTGAGTATATTATTATTGTTATTTTAGATTTAGTTTTATTTGATATTCTTATAATACTTAATTTTTATAAACTTACTATTATAAAGGTGAGACTCAATGCACGAGGCTTCCCGTACAAAAACGAGTATAAACTTACAATTATATACTCATTTAATTCTTTTTAACTATAATCATCATCGTTATTATTATAAAATTGTTAAATTTTTATAAGCTTAATTAATTTTTAAAAATCTTAGCTATTTTTTATAAAATTAACTTAACTAGTTAAATTATTTATTATTATTATTATAGATTTAGTTAAATTTTGCTTTTTTATGATACTTAATTGAATTTTATAAACTTAATTAATTTATTGTTATTATTCTAATATATATACTTGTACAAAATTTTTAACAATAATCATCACCAATACAATTAACATTATTACTACAAACTTTTTTTTATATAAAATTTAGTTGAATTTTTACAATTCTTAGTTAATTTATAGACTTACTTACATTTATAAACCTTAGTTATATAATTTAGCTAACTTAGTTAATTTTATAATACATAGTTAATTTTTATGGCCTTCTTTAATTTTTATGAAGTTTAGCTAAGTTAATTAGGTAATTATTATTACCATCATTAGTATAATAATAATAATAATAATAATAATAATAATAATAATAAATTATTTAGTTTTTATAAATCTTAGATAAAACTTAGTTAACCTCGTTAAATTATCATTACCATTATTATAATAATTATTATTATAAACATAGAGTGACTAACAACGACCTCTAAGAGTTATCATGAAATATGAAAAGAAAACCAATAAGAAAAATACTGCCCCATGACTATCTTCAAATTTTCATGTTTGCAACCAAGGTACAGACAACTGATTTTTGATGTTGAAAAACGGACATAAGAAAAAAGCAAGCAACTAAGGAATACATGTACAGTAATCATCATTCAACAAGATTAAAAAAACAAAGCCCAATGGCTACCTTTAATGTTTCTAATATCGTTATCTTACGTAAGAGTGAAAGAAGGTAAGTACCTTACCTAAGGATAGGTATGCGGTTTTTCTCTATACAACACAAGTGTAACTATACTTGCAGTTGGTATAACAGGAATAAAAAGCTCAACTGTATATCAAACGTTCATAGGAGGATGCCTACTATAGTTACGGAAAGTTGGCAGCTGTTTGAGGTCCAAGTGTATGCAATCTATCGTAGCGTGGATGGTGAACAACTGTTTTAGAAGCTCGAAGTTTGAAAAAAAAAAGTAGAAAAAAATATAGATACCCCAGGACTTAGAATGATTAAATAAAAATTTATGTGAAGAAATAGATGGACTGTAGGTTTTAACAAAGTATATTCTAAAGTATACTAAACATGGAATAACCAACATGTGTTCTCCGAGATTCTTCAACTTCTCCTTTGCCCCTTTTTTCTGAGTTAGCACTACATATGCCTTTTATTCAAACCTGTAGTCTTACATAGTTTGCTGTTGTCAACTCGAAAAAATAGGACTTAGCAATCTCCATGTAATGTTATGGTACATATAATTAATGTCCACAGAATTAAGAAAATATGGAACAACAATGTTGAATGTTATAATACATGCAGCAAATTAAATCCAAAATTAAAAAAATTAAAAAACAATTAAAATGATAAATGTCATGGTACCTCTAGGATCTTGATTTTTATCAGGATGATATCTTAATGCAAGCTTCTTATAAGCTCTTTTAACTTGCTCCTCAGATGCACATTTAGGAACTTGAAGAACATCATAATAGTTCCTCCTAATACAAAATGGGCCTATGAAAGAAGGCAGGCAAAGATGAACTACATTCATGCTTTGTTTATAAAAAAATGAAAAACTGCACAAGAGGAAAATATATTTCTTAATACTTACAACCATCTGACTCAAGACCCTCAATTCAATAATCCTGTATGACTTGTCAATTATTCGTGAACTTTCCCGTATCTTGGAAACATATAATTATATAGATTATCATGTTTATATAATAATCAAGAACAGAAAAATATAAAGAAAAAAATCATACCTTATGACTAGAGAAACAAAAATATTAATGTGTAGCTTTAGGCATTTTCCTTTTCCAGAATAATCGCACATCTTTTGTTCTTCACTTCTACTTCTTAATTCATATCTTCTTCCAAACTCAGATTAAGGTATCAGATATAGTTTCACTCTAACCCTTAACAATTATGAAAATGACCGCAGCTATGACAGTGAGGCGTGGGTGGTCACACACCAACCTACCTGAGTATCAACTGCATAAAGAAATGCACGGCAAAGGGATATAAGAACAGAATATGCAAGCCTTAGGGAAATGAAAGGCCAAATATGTTTTACCCTGGCTGAATATTACATGTATATTATACTTTTGTGTAGTTCGAAGTCATCTCCCATTGTGAAGAAAATATCAAAACAACTGGTTTTATATATATGTCAGTACTATTAGCCTTTAGTATGGAGCATATGTATTCCTGATAGGCTAATATAACCAATATATTCTTTGAATATCTGATGCATTTCAGCACAATGCGATCAACATGATTATGAAAATTTTGGGTTACCAGTTACTCCTTTAGATCACATATTTTAGTAAATGTAAAAAACAGTATATTGCACAAATCCAACTGTGTTATTGACAAGCTGCAGTCTGTAGAATTAACAGTTTGTTATGATTTAAGATCAATCATCCTTTAGACTGCATTGTATGATCATCTGCTAACAAGTAAAAAGTCCAAAGTATTCCAGGTTATATAAAATGCTAAAAATCTTTTGGAACAAAGGGTGTATTATTGGGTATTACAAAGGACTAGAACTTACACTTGCACTTGCTGAGATTAGCCATGAAGCAACATATTAATATTTGTATTACTGGGATTAGCAATGAAGCAATGTATTAATATTGCTGGGATTAGCAATGTATAGGCTTATTATTAACATAAATAAATATATATTTTCCTAAAGAACCAAATGAAGATTTGAGTTTGATTGATCATATTACCTGCTAGCCTTTTGTTCCATTGCTATCTATGATTTGAGCTAACTTTCTTTTTCCGAAAGCTAGAGTTAGTTTTCCATCCTTATATGCTCTAAATATTTTTGTTATTCATCAAACACCTGCACTAAGCCAGAGTTCAAATAACGGGAAATATTAAATGACGTGCACACACACTTATTTAATAACCACTCATAATATATTTTACCTAATATTATTGCGAGTAACTATTAAATGACGTGCACAGACAGACACATTCTTCCATTTTTTGTTTATTTTGACTTGGTTTAAGAACTGGAAAGATTCTATATTATCCAAAAGAAATAAGAGCATGCTGGCTAATTGGTCAATTGGGCTATTATTTATATAACCAATATTTTGGTTGGCTAATGGTTAACTGGTCAACTAGATTTTGTTAACCTTTAACCAAACCAAAAATGACTAGTTGATCTCGTCGGTTAACCGATTTTGTAACAGCCTATAAATTTTGGATCATGGAAAATTATGAAATAACGGAGAAAATAATACTTTCTCTGGCCCATGATTTGTAAATTATTTAAGAAATTGTACTCATCATCCAATTCAAGTAGCATGAAAAATGAAGAATATTATATCATTTCACATCTGTACATATATAGCTGTTGCACGTAAAACATTATTCAAAGGGGGCATAAAATTTGTAATAAAATAAACAGAAACAACTTCTGAAAAATAGCGTTCAAACTCAGGGAGAATCTAAGTTAGCTCATTGGGCATGAATTCCACTAAAATTTAACATAGTACGTCTGGTAAAATCAGTACAAATAAAAGAAATTCAAAGAGTAAAAAAAAGTCCAAGCACTACGATTCATATGTCTCTTTGAAGATTCAGAACAGAAAATTTTCAAAATAAAACTACTTTAACTGGCTGATTAATATAAGGCTTAACGCAAGACAGATTATAGTTGCATATAATTTAACCCCTTAGATTTCTTACACCTGAATTTCATGTCTACGTATCCCTGATATTCTACACGAGGTCATTCAGTAAGATCCAAAGTTTTGTTAGCGCGGAAGTTCAATTAACTGATTTTGCCAATTTTTAGTTTAAAACCATTATTTCTATAAAGGTGTCTAGAACTAGATAGTGAGAAATTACAGTCTTAATATATTTGAATCAATGACGAAAACTATCGAGTGAGCCGTTAATTTCACCAACAAATATAAATTGTGACAATTACTATAAAAAACTTCAACAATTACAAAAGCAACCTGCAGGAAATTTTTTGGGTGAATCATTTTGGAAGAATCTACTATGGTGATTCTTCTGAGCAACATGCAAAGTAAACTTTTGGTGATCACTTTTACACCAATAATTTGCATGTCTATCCTCAATATAAAGCAAGTTCCATGAACAATTTGTCAGACACCATTTGTATGATGAAAGTGAAAGTTAACAAGCTAGGGAAGACACTAATGGTAAAATACAAAATAAAATCAAAATAAAAAAGGAGGTTAATAGTAAAACTTTTTCATGTTAAGGTGCTAACATTAACAAACCTCCATAATTTGATCCAATTCAGTGTTCAACACCTGATTAAACCAGGACTCGCACACTCCATCCCTGGCATGATTAAAAAACATTAACAATAGTTGCCTCTAAATTCCCACACTCTATCATCACTTGAATATAAACATAGGTGTATGGGTAAAAAAATTAAAGAAAAAAAATCACAGCTGGATTCGTTCTCACCAGCATATAGTTAAATATTTATACAATTGAACTGTCACACTGTAGACTACAGATACAATATAAATGTATGTACGCTGAGTTGTGCAAAATAAATTTATTTGACCACCTTCTAATAAAAAACTTATATATTAGCTAAACAATAATAACATTAATTGTTCAAGAGTTCCATTAATATAGAAGCATTCTACATTTATTCCAATATGTCGAATAAAAACAGGTATTTGCATATCATCTAGGACAATCCTTACAACAACAGCAGAGGTGATTAAACATTTGTAATGTAACATAGCAGAACCCAAAAAGACAATTAGAACTTAAAATTTGCCTAGGTATAATAATACTCTACGGCTTACTACTGTGAGAGCTATGGTAATAATCCATTAAAATATCCATGTGAATACATAAAAGTGATATTTTAAAACAAACCGAAATGATTATTTACTCTAAAGAAGATTTGTTAAAATTTCAGAAGGTAACATAGGTTCTCTGACCAAATTATTCCATCATCCCAACATTTTTAGAATCTGAAGGTTTGAATAAAGAATCTACCATTTCATGCTTAGGGCTTTGTGTCCTCACGGATGCTATGTATCGTGAAATTGAAGGCCAACCATGGGAACTCACAACCTAATACAAATTAACCATTGCATGCATAAAACAAGAAAAAAAATGATATTTCTGACAAATGAAAGAGTATGAAACTAAGAGATCAGGTGTGTAAAAATTTTCTACTCAAACTTATACCTTTAGCAAAATTATAACATACTGTCAGTGATGTATGCACAAATTTGGATCATAAAATGAAGAAAATAGCATAATATTGCAGCTATAGAAGGAATACCGGATTGTCCAGGCGAACGATGTGATTACTGCCTTACTGATTACTGCCTTATTGTTAACCAACACCATCTCGCACGAGGAAATCCCAGTCGCCTCAGATCAAGATCCAAATCGCGTCAACCACAACCGTAGCTGCGCTTGCGCGTATGATCCTCCGCCTTCATCAGGTCGCACGGCCTCCTACCTTGCTGGCGTCAATATCGCCCACCATCAATTCTCGTTCGCGCGATATCAATTTTTTATGTGATTCACGAGTTCTCCTTCAGATTTTTAGCTCAGAACTAGGGTTATGAAAGAGGGAAAGCAAAATTTTGGTCAAGAGGAAAAGTGAAACAAGCGGCAATTAAAATTTAAGCGGTCATTTTTATTAAAGTGACGGACAACATTTAGAAAGGTAGTAATTAAAAATAAGACGACATTTCTAGGTCCAATGCAGACATGGAATGCTGTTAATAGACACGTTTCTTGTAGTGAATCAATCGCTAAACGTAATTCCACATCTCCTGGCCTCTTTAACCGATCTTCTTTTACTCAGTTCAATTCGACTAAGATTCGATCTCCGAAAGGTAAGATTGCTTATTTTGGTCTCCAGTTTTTGAGATTTGGAATAATTTTAATTATTCGATGTCATCTATCTTGGATTTACTATATGTTACAGGATTTTTGATTTATAGTCAATCTTGTGGTTTGATGGATTCGTCTTTTGTTAACTGTTTTGCACTTGATGAAAAGCGAGCCATATGTTTTATGTTTCACAATTCGTAATTTTCTTGTCACAATGGGATTTACACCTGTGGAATCATAATCGGGTGTAAATCAAAGTCATATATTGCAAAAATTCAGAGTTCAAAAGTTTTAAGATTGGATCTGCATTTAATCCAGTTGGGAGATTCAACACAGTAATCTCTATTTCAGAACAATTTCATACTTAACCTTATACCAATTTGACTATGCGAAGAATCAAAGACACTATTTATGGCATTTCGAATGTTGCTGCTTCAGCTTTCATTCCACATTGATGCCCCGAGAAGAAGAATGAAGGAATGTTTTCAGATGGCTGTTATGGTTATCATGCACATTCGGTTTTGAAATTGGAGGAATTTATTGACAAGTAACGCAACAATTGCAAGTACACTAGATTTTTTTCGGAACTTGGTTTAATGCTGGTATTCATCCCTTATGGAATCTACAGTTTATACACTTGATCCCAGTACTTTGATGCGCACAACAGTCTCACATCCAATGACTTTCCTTATGCTATTATTGTTCCTCTACATCATGTAACGACCCAGATTTTTAATAGTTTATTTTAAATATTTAATATAGTTTTAAATATTGAGTTGATAATATAAATGATATTTTATATTGATTTATCGATTAAATAATCGAAATACTATTTATTTCAAATATATATAATTATCATAATACGAGAATATGAAATAATTAAATTCAAAATTTAAAACTAAGTCAAAAACAATTCAGATAATTTATAGAAGTTCAATTTGAATAGAATCGATAATAAAAATAAAATTATTACTGAGGAATTAATTCATTTCTGAGTTTAAAATATATTATATAAATTTCTATGGTTATTTTATAGATACGTTCAAATTTTATTTCAGAATATATTCTGTTGAGCTCAGAACACCGTTGTTACATTGGAACGACGGTCGATACGCTAAAATAGTGGTTCATGATATTTAATTGTGAACCCCGAGATATTTTATTGTGGATAGATTCGAAATCAAATCGATAACGTTGTAAAAAGAATAAAAATCTCTTTATTTCAAATCAAATTAAATAAAAATCAAATCACATTTAATTAAGTTGTACTTGGCGCAGACTATAATTCTTTAATCACTAAGCTTTCTTCTTCTATAAAATCGCGACCCCCTTATTCATTTCATTTAGTTCTTCTGCTAGGAAAAAATCATGTCTTCGGCTAAATTAAAAATGGCAGTGCTCCACAAATGAATTCAAATCGTTGCCCTCGTTTCTTTCTCTCAAATCAAATTCGTGAACAGAGACCGATAATTCCTAGAGCTTGAGCTCGATGCTGACCCACTCGCGATTAGGGAAAAAGGTTCGGTGATGTCAATCGAAGGTCTACCGTGGTTTAGGGCAGATTGTGGGAGTCGCGATGCACAGTAAAGGTTGTGATGAACGGAGGGAATGGTTGTGGAATTGTTGAAGGAGGCACGATGACTTCTAGCGGCTCGAGCTAGAGTATGAGTTCTGGGGGAACGTGGAACGTCGAAAGTCAAATCAGAGGACTCTGACCTGTGCGAAAGGGTTTCTGGAGCTCGACTGTTCAAGGGTAGCACAGGGTTGATCTCGTTTTAGGCGATTAAGTGAAGTTCAAAGTTACTGGTGTTGAACAACGTGGTTTTAAGCCTTTGATGACTTTTGCAAGCAATATGTTGGGATAGTAATCAATGTAGAAAAGGAGGAATTAAGATCAGGTAATGATATTGTTTCAAACTGAATATGGTATGTGCGAGCTGAGGGACTCGATGTCTAATGGTCGATTTGGGAATTTAGGAAGCATAGTGTTTGAACAACAAGGGGATTGGCAGCAAGGAAGAAGGAGATGGTGGAGGAGTCAGACTTTCAGTCCAAGTGTTTTACTGGTGACAGTAACAATACTTCTAAATACCATATGGGATGGAGCGATATTTTTGAAAATGGGATTTAAGGTATACACTTTTATTTTTACCAGATAGTTAATTTATTAAGTAATTTAAATTAATGGTAGCAAGTCGATTAATAAAATTAAATAATCATTGTTATAGACTTGTTCAAGACGTTTCATAGCTGAGATGATTTGGAAATTTAACAGGATATTTCGACAAACAAAAATGGCGGTGAGTAAATCTCACTCACCTCTTTATTTAGAATTATTTTTATTCGTTAAAAATAATTGTTTGATGCTTGTTGAATGCTTTCTGTTTGATTTAAATATATTAGTTATTTAGGGTTGACTATTTTATATATATATTGGTGGTTAGATTCCCGCAGTTTCATTAGTGGATGCCTGCGGTACCATTAGCGGATGATTGCCCTATACGTCCCACGCTATGATAGTGGATGACCTTCTATACCGCGATATCCTGCCTCGAAGCAGGATGGGTATTATTTATGTTGACTAACGTCTGTGGATGCAGGGAAAACAGGTTGGAGGGATCCAACTGGATTCCTCAAAAATATATTATTTGTTTGTTTGTTTACATATATACTGCCATATATGATGTGTTAGAAACCCTGAAATTAATAATTGGTTGTTTGGTGATTAAATATCACTAGGCATGAGGGTTGATTTATAAAATATCCTGAAAAGGATATTTGAGATTTAAAAGGAAAATTCTATTTTTAGAATAGAATTTGGAATTTTAGAATGGAATAAAAATATTAACTTGTTTTAAAATAATAAAAACAAGTAGTTCTTTTATAAACGAAGTTTATAAATGAAGTGAAAAGAATTATCATTGAATAATTCAGAAATAAAAATACAAGTGTGAAATTGAAAAAGGGAAATCTATTTTCCAAAAGTAGAAATATCGATTTCAAAAGAAATTGAAATCGAGACTTGTTTAAGAATTTGAATAAGACAATTCAAATAGAAATTGAATATAGAAATTCAAATGGCGTTTGAATACAGAAATTCAAATGGCGTTTGAATATAGAAATTCAAATGGAGTTCAAATATAGAATTTGAATATAGAAAATATAAAGGAAATTCAAATATAGAATTTGAATAGAATTTGAACATAGAGAATTCAAATAGAATTTGAATATAGGGAATTTGAATATAGAAAATTCAAATAGAATTTGAAAATAGAAAGTTGAAATCATTTCGAAATGGGAACGACGAAATATATTTCAGCATGCGGATTTTTATATAGAATAGAAATAAATCCGAAGGATTTATAATTTGTAAAAGTAAATGGAAATTTAATATAGAAATTTAAATAGAACTTGAAATAGAATTTCAAAATAGAATTTGAAATAGATTTGAATATAGAAATTTAAATGGAGTTTGAAAATAGATTTGAATATAAAAATCCAAATGAAGTTTGAAAATATATTGAAATTCAAATGGAGATTGAAAATGGAATTTGAATATAGGAAACTAAATTTGAATTGAAGTAGAATTTGAATATAGAAGATCGAAGTATAAATAAATTTATTTCCGAGTTAGGGAAAATCGACAATTTTAGAAGATCGAAAATATTATGTTGAATTGGAAATTTGGATTTGATATATATTAAAAATATATCAGAATGGAGTTGAATTTATTATAAACGAAGTTCAAACGTTTATATATATAAATATAATTAAAACGAACTCGCCGCAGCGTTGTAGTTCGTAAATTATCGTTTCGAACTTCAATTGAGTATACAGAACTCAATTGAAGTCGGAATTCTTTGAAACAAGAAACGTCAAGACCAATTTGATAATAGTTTTCTAATGAAGGAGAAAAATCTGGATTTCGTCTACTAGATTTTGCGTTATATCAAAATCAATTTTTCAGAAAAACAGCGCCATAACCATTTAAAAACCATAATGGTTTATTTAATTTTATAAAAGGATTTTAAGCGAATAAAATCCGAATTTCTATTTAGAAAATTTCAGATTTTGAGTTGTAAATTTTATGTGAACTCAAGTGGAGTAATGAATTGATTTTGAAACGGAAATCAGATTTTTGATTATTGAATAGAATTAACTAATTTAAATAGTAATTAGTTAATGAGATTTTGAATTGATATTGGGCTTTGAATAAGTGAATTCGATTTGAAAATTTATATTCGAAATCGAAAAGGAAACTAGAATTGAAATTGAAATTGAAATTCAATTTGGGTATGAGCAGGTTAAATATTTTGTTTGAACATGTTATGTTCAAACAATGAAGTGAAATAGGCAAAATAGCTAATTAAAGAATAAATGGGTGGAACTGAATTCAAACGATTGGATAGTGTTGAATTGGATTGAAAACAGGTAAGCATGTGTTAGACAGATATGGGATGAAGTATATGAAGATTTTAATTTATGTGCCCGTCAAAAAGGTACATGTTTAAATTCATATATGAGATTTTATGCGCCGTATCGGCAAGCCGCTTGGCTTTTCTTTTTCTTTTGGATTGGTGAGGGCCATGGGAGCTATTTGAAATATCCCGATGCTCCCGGTACAAAGGAGGTTATGGAGAATTTTTCCGGGAATTTAAGGAGTTAGAATATTTTTAAGAAAAAATTTGATAGTTAGAAATAAATGTATAAACAAAAAGGAAATCGATAGGCTGGTAATAGAAAGAGAAACATATATACGTTTAAAAATGAATAATTGGGTTTTTATAATGTTGATTATTCGAGGTAAGTGGTTTTGTCTGTTTTGAAGTTAATGATGTTTTCAGTCAAGGTCTGAGAGGTAATTTTACCCCAACTTGATTGATTTTATTTTTAATTGATAAATAGCAAGATCCAATATCGAAGAGAAGTGTTGAATAAGAGTTAGTTGAATAAAATATATTTGGGTTGTTGTAACGATGTTTTACACAGCATTCATTTTAACCCATGTGGTGGAAATTTTGGAAATATAAAAGTAAATATTTCCTGAGTATAATCAAAGTAGTCGGGAAAGAGATAAGTGATTGAGATTTGTTTCAATTTAAAATAGAATATATTTTCTAAGTGTAGAAAATAAAAGGAGGTGGTATAGGGAAATGTTTTTCCAAATAGCGTAAGAGTCCAACAAGATCACTGAAAATATTTGGTTAACGAATATTGATAGGGAAATAAGGAAGTGAATTAGTAAATGAAATATTAATTAACATGCCCAGTGATTGATGGATGTTATGGATGAATGTTTGTTTGTTTTTCTTTGATAGTTAAATAACCAACTATCGAAGTATTTGCTAATATCGTTGTCAATATGGAGAGACCGGTTGGATTATTATCCGAGAACCACTCTGTATTGGCAGTAGCGTTACGAATCAGATTATATGAAGATAATAGAAGATGGAGTGAAGTACAAGGACTTTTTCTATTAATAGAAATTGTGCTTTCGGATTCGTTCAATCCCAGAACGAACGTATATGGACGAATGTCTGACAAAATATTTCCAATAATAGAATATGATTGTTCTGTACAAATATACATGGTGGCAATGGATTTATTCCCTTAGCATAATATCTAGAATATTTGTGCAAATCAATTAGTGATTAACGGATCTGACAGTGTGGCATTCAAAGTGATTGTGCTATCAATGAATGGAAAGTAACCGTAGCCTCAGGCCTCGACAACCGGGAAATGACAAAAATCGGGCAGGCAGCATGACTATGTGGGTCACTCCCATTATGGTGTATTATCACCTATCAAGAGTGTAACACCCCACATCCGTTAAGGTCACTCACAAAGGGAATGCCTTAACTTCAATGGAGTATTATGGGTACTGGAACAGAAATATTACAAGACAGACATATATAAAACATTGGAAGGTAAAGTAGAAGTACTTCAAATCATTTATTAAATATAATTGTTTACAATAAAATCCCATCAACTTTCAAATACCCAATTACATAGCTAAAATATTTGTCTTGCTAAAAAACAAAGAAGCATAAAAATAAACTGTGATATTCCCCAATAAAGCAAAGCAAGCCATAGCCAAGAGAAATCCAAGCCGTACATGAAAGAGCCTTGGAACTTGGTAAGATCCGAACTAAGCTGTATTCCCACCCTGTGAACCTGGAGGGGGGGGAACGGAAGAAAAAGAGGCGAAACAAACCGGGTCAGTCATAAAGACTGAGTAAGTCCTAGTGACTTTCAGCATAAAAACAGGTAAGATAACATGGCATGAATAAACTGAAAATAAACATAAGCATAATGACAAGATAAGCTACAGGCACGATAACTAAGAATAACATCATATGACTTTTGTCATGCATAACATTGCGAGGTTCCCATTCAAGATGAACTAAGTATAATTTCGCAAGATCGCAAGATTTCTCTGCTTCACCGTTAAAATATTTCTATGATATCTATTTGCTTTGCACCACCCGTACTAGTATCCCAACCCGTGCCATGTGTTGACTATAAAATGATCCCTTGCCCAATGTCATGAAATGACCCGTTACTTGGTCTCACAAAACGATCTATTAATCGATCGGCTCTCTACAAGTCCTATCTCGTTCATGTGTCTGTGTCATACAGCCCTATCACGAATGTAGTTACCTGTGCTAGGTCCACCATAGGGTGTATCAAGCCCTAGGGTGCCAACCACCGACTTGAATCAAGCACGCACAGTGTAAACCTACCGGTGCCCAATGCCTGCACTCCGGACTACGTGCACGACCATAGTCTGCCTGAACCTACAATGGCGCACCAACTCAGCCATCGTTCTAGTCGCTTACAATCAGCCCAGTAATCGTGCCCCACCCTTCCTAGTTCCAGGGTACCATGATACATCTAATGGGTTACTGCTGAAAAGGACTGCGTAACTAGGGTTTCCGTCCAGCAGGTTAAGTGTTGTCATTTAAATTCGAGACTTAACCCCATCAGTCTAGCATGTCAAGTTGGTTAAGTGTGGTCATTCAAGTTCGTGACTTAATCCGTCCACGTGTCATGTCAAATTGACTAAGTGTTGTCGTTCAAGTTCATGACTTAGCCCTATGAATCATGTGTCAAGTTGGTTAAGTATATTCAAGCGGTTCATGACTTAACCCTACCAAATCATTGTGTCAAATTGGTTAAGTATATTCAAGCGGTTCATGACTTAACCCTATCAAATCATTGTGTCAAATTGGTTAAGTATATTCAAGCGGTTCATGACTTAACCCTATCAAATCATCGTGTCAAATTGGTTAAGTATATTCAAGCGGTTCATGACTTAACCCTATCATGTGGCATTAATTCATTAATGCACCCCAACCTCTCACATTAGACTAGTTGTTGTGGTCGTTGGATTCGCCGGGCGGTTCCGGGCAGATTTACACCACAACCTAGTCTAACCTCGGGTCATAAGCGCGATATGACTAACTACCCACATTGGATCCTATTGTTTGCAGTCAGTGGATTCGCTGGGCGGTTCCAGGCAGATTTACACTGCAAACTCAACCCAAACTCGAGTTGGCCATTTTCAAGTTCATTCTAATGTCATGTCCATGCTCAAGTTTCATGTCAAGTTCGTGTCAAGTTTCTAAGCGAGTTTCCTGTCAAGTTTTCATGTCAAGTTTTTAGGTTTCAACTTATGCCTATTATCAAGTTCATGATTCATATTCATAACCAATTCATGTTTTTCCTAATCTTCCCAAATCGTATTCCCATCGCACGTAGACGTGAATCGATCTATACAACAAGTAAATCCAAATCCTAAATGAAAGGGGAAGACATCAAAACTATGATAGGCAAAAGAACGAGCACAAAGTGATAAATCTAACATGATATAGCTTGAGACAATTGGTTATAACATCTTTGGCATATAGCATAATAGTCCCAAAACATTAGGATTACAGATCTAGCATAATAAGGCATAGTCATGATAAAAGTTGGCATAAAAAAATAGGCATGCAAAATCAAGCCAAATACAAGGATAATGGATCCAATGGTTTTGGTGTACATAATAGCGAATAAACTAAGCAAGTCACACCCTAGGTATGAGATCCAAAAAAAATGCCAATTCGGTGTACAACTTGGTTTTCAACTATAGTGTTATGAACAATCAACTATAATAGTCAATTAACCACAACAGTCATAGTCATAGTGAATCATGAGAGATTAATCTCAATAGTCATGGATAATTATCCAAAATAGTTCTAGGCAACTACCCTAAATAGTCATAGGCAATTAACTGTAATAGTTTCAAAGTCATGGTCATAGACGATAGCCTTATGTTCATAATCATAGGCAATAATTCATAGTCATGAGTCATAGGTGATTAGCCACAATTGTCCTTGTCATAGTCATAGGCAATAGTCTTATGTTCACAGTCATAGGCATAGTCTTATGTTCACAGTCATAGGTATAGGCATAGTCTTATGTTCACAGTCATAAGTATAGGCATAGTCTTATCATCAAGTCAAGATCCAAGAATTCATTTTACAATCTAGCGTTTGAATAATAAACTAGGTCCAACAACATGAATGGGCATGATTCAGTCGATAAGAAATAACCCAAAATCATAGATTCAAGAAGAGACAAGAACATATCCAAATAGATAATCAAGCTTAGGTCCAATTTCATTTTATTCCATGTCCATATCAAATTTAACAAGTTTCAATCTCAAAGTAACTAGAACTTACAGAGCGCGGATCGAGAATTAGAGTACAGAGATTTGATTCTAGAAACAGTTGTTGCAGTTGTTGAATCTCTATTTGTTTAGTCTTGTTCTAGTTGAAAACCCCTAATTTGCAATTCCTAGATGTTGTCTTGACGAAGAAGAAGTAGCAATTCTCTCTTTAATTTAATTATTTCAGAAGCAGCATAAGGACATAATGAAATGGTGTGGAGAGAACGAGGCTAAGGGTGAGTTTATATAGGATTAGAGTCACGAATATGGTCAGAAAATAGGTCTAGATTCAGAAAAATACAAAAAGACTCGGATCTGGAAAAAGGGGCTAGGTCGACCCCCAGGTCGACTCCCCAGTCGACCTGGTCATGGGGAGGTCGACACCCCAATCGACTCCCCAGTCGACCTGGTTGGTGGGAGGTCGACTCGCTAGTCGACCTAGGTATATGGGCGGGAATTTTCCCGCCAGCCTTCTCTGGGTTTGAATTTCGAATTTTCTGTCTTTATTTTATTCAAATTCCTGAAACTTCTGAGGGCCATAACTTGGTCATACGAACTCCGATTTTCGAAAACTCGGACTCGATTTCATGCAGAATTTCGAGACGAACGCAATGGTGCAACCCGTTTCCCTTGGTTCTTATTTTAAAATTTAATTCTACCTTGATTTATGGTTATAACATGTTATTAAAATACGGGTTGTTACATTCTCCCCTCCTTAAAGGATTTCGTCCCCGAAATCTCTAAGTTAGGAAGAATGTATTCTACCATCCATCATCCATCTACTCAAAACATCATCCACAAGCAATCATTGTCCTTAAAAGATTCCTAATGATGTATGTATATATGTGGAAAGTGTGTGTATATGTACTTATCAAATGCAAAAGATCAGGCGGTTACTGATTCAGTAAACCTCCTTAATGCAAAGTATGTTAGTCCGATGAGTCCAACATGTATGCAAATTCCTATTACATTTCACAATTTCTACATGAGTGCTCAAACATTCATTCATATGCAACATCCAAATGATAGCATATCAAGTTTCCATCCATGTACAAGTATAAACATTCATGCATATGCAATATGAAAATGTGACTGAGCCGATCTAGTGCCTTATGTGTGTTATGCAACCACGAGCAACCACTTGCAACCATTTGCAAACATCAACCATAACATGTTTCAAATACATGTTTACATCCATAGAGTTCTACCTAAGGTTCTCAAGATAGGATCGAGAAGATAAAAGCAAGTAAAAACTTTGTGCCCATTAGGCAATGTTAAAACTGGAAATCTACGTCACACATATACTGATTAGGAGAACTCCATAAGCACCAGCCCCGAAGACCGAAATCAACATCAGACTGGCACCCAAAGAATTATTCAACCCAACCAATATATATATATATATATATATATATATATATGTTTCTAGGAAACTGAGCATGATGGACTCCTTTTAGGTCACAAGAAATCCCTTCCTAAAACTAACCCATTTCCTATAAAACCCAAGAAGTTTAGTCAACCCAACGAACATCCTCAAGCCCCAACATGTATTACTAACAGATGAGTCATACTCCCTATGGGGTTTGCAACAGAAATAGGATTGAGAATATGACCGAGAGGATATACATAAAAGATAACATGCAAGTAAACTGTACAGGAAAAGAGGGATCAATTATATACTCTTAAAAAGAGCTATGTTGCGCGTATCTAGTCTTCAATCTTCTAAGTCGCATTTCCTTGAGCTTAACCCCATTGTGCTTTGATTGTATTTAACTTCACATTTCATAGCTTCTTAATTCTTGTTTCCAAAATATGAGTTGTAACTTATTTCACTATTGCCTCTCGTTCCACTTTCACTTATTCCCCTTCTAGTATACTCGGGTCAAACATATCTGCGTACTCATGGTTTCATGCAAGCTCTCTGAAAATTCACTAGTGAATCCTGGATCTCGTTTACTCACTATAAGGTATTCCACGCAGAAGAACTATCTCTTGAAAATAAATAGATGTCAACCATGTTGCCAAATGTACTTACTAAGGTAATTTTCTATAACTCATGCATAAGCGAAATGAACCATCCGCCTTGGTGGCGAACACTACTCGAGCGGAAATAAATATATCAAGAGATTCTAGGTAACTAGGCATGGCAGAACCCTAAGGTTTACACTAGACTTCGAGGGCATTACCGGGGCAAGTCAAGAGTCTAACTACCCTTTTTTCATACTCGAGAATGGTATCATTTTTGGAAAACCACTCCATCCCTAGAATCAACCCATTGCCCAAAAACATAAGTATTACTTCTAAACTCAACATTTAGCATAGACATTCTCAAATCCAAACAAGTCATGAATAAATGAGCCAATTCCCCACAGGATTTGAGACAAAAACGGGATCCTCTACTACGCTAGTACTAAGGTGCAGAGACTCAACTATCGAACCAGAATTAAAAGGATGAGATGAACAAAAACAAAGTTCTAACGGGATGAAACTAAACCTTCAACAGAAACATTACCACCTCTCTTAGGTATGCTAGTAATGAGAGCATACAATTGCCCTCTCGACGATCTTGTTCTTTGCCCTTGTCCTTGTCCTATAACACTTAACTACATGTCCCTTTTTACCATACTAATGATACTCTTTCTTGTCATGGGTTTTATTATTCTTTCACTTTGGCCTCTTCCTTTTCACCTTTTCCTCCTTCGTGGATTAAGCCATATCAACAAGTTTCTTATCCTTAGGCTTGTGTTCTTTTATCCTCATTCTTACTATCCTTGTATAGCTTGTTGACAAGTTTCTCGAAATCTACCTCCATCGCACGACAATCCTACAAAGCTTGAAATAAGATTAGTCGCAGATGGAACTACCGCGGCTACTGATGGTGGTTGGGCACTTCTTTGTCCCCCTACATCTGTTGTATGCCTACAAACTATGGTGAAAAAGAAAGAGAGAAAAGACTCAAGGAGAGAATCAAAAGATAGTGCATATGGCTTTGGGGAATATGCCTTTCTAAAACAAAACTTTTCTTAGAAAAATGCTTCTTTGTAAAAGTTTTGAAAATAATTTCAGAAGGTTTTTAAAAGCTTTTGCCCAGTCTGGTAACCTTCTGCTCTGATACCAAATGTAACACCCCACATCCGCTAAGGTCACTCACAAAGGGAATGCCTTAACTTCAATGGAGCATTATGGGTACTGGAACAGAAATATTACAAGACAAACATATATAAAACAACGGAAGGTAAAGTAGAAGTACTTCAAATCATTTATTAAATATAATTATTTACAATAAAATCCCATCAACTTTCAAATACCCAATTACATAGCTAAAATATCTATCGTGCTCAAAAACAAAGCAGCATAAAAATAAACTGTGATATTCCCCAATAAAGCAAAGCAAGCCATAGCCAAAAGAAATCCAAGCCGTACATGAAAGAGCCTTGGAACTTGTAAGATCCGAACTAAGCTGTATTCCCACCCTGTGAACCTGGGGGGGGGGACGGAAGAAAAAGAGGCGAAACAAACCGGGTCAGTCATAAAGACTGAGTAAGTCCTAGTGACTTTCAGCATAAAAACAGGTAAGATAACATGCATGAATAAACTTAAAATAAACACAAGCATGATGATAAGATAAGCTACAAGCACGATAACTAAGAATAACATCATATGACTTTTGTCATGCATAACATTGCGAGGTTCCCATTCAAGATGAACTAAGTATAATTTCGCAAGATCGCAAGATTTCTCTGCTTCACCGTTAAAATATTTCTATGATATCTATTTGCTCTGCACCACCGTACTAGTATCCCAACCCATGCCATGTGTTGACTATAAAATGATCCCTTGCCCAATGTCATGAAATGACCCATTACTTGGTCTCACGAAACGATCTATTAATCGATCGGCTCTCTACAAGTCCTATCTCGTTCATGTGTCTGTGTCATACGACCCTATCACGAATGTAGTTACCTGTGCTAGGTCCACCATAGGGTGTATCAAGCCCTAGGGTGCCAACCACCGACACGAATCAAGAACGCACAGTGTAAACCTACCGGTGCCCAATGCCTGCTTTTTCAACTCCGGACTACGTGCACGACCATAGTCCGCCTGAACCTACAATGGCGCACAAACTCAGCCGTCGTTCTGGTCGCTTACAATCAGCCCAGTAATTGTGCCCTACCCTGCCTATTTCCAGGGTACCATGATACATCTAGTGGGTTACTTCTTAAAAGGACCGCGTAACTAGGGTTTCTGTCCAGCAGGTTAAGTGTTGTCATTTAAATTCGAGACTTAACCCCATCAGTCTAGCATGTCAAGTTGGTTAAGTGTGGTCATTCAAGTTCGTGACTTAACCCGCCTACGTGTCATGTCAAATTGGCTAAGTGTTGTCGTTCAAGTTCATGACTTAGCCCTACGAATCATGTGTCAAGTTAGTTAAGTATATTCAAGCGGTTCATGACTTAACCTTACCAAATCATTGTGTCAAATTGGTTAAGTATATTCAAGCGGTTCATGACTTAACCCTATCAAATCATCGTGTCAAATTGGTTAAGTATATTCAAGCGGTTTACGACTTAACCCTATCAAATCATCGTGTCAAATTGGTTAAGTATATTCAAGCGGTTCATGACTTAACCCTATCAAATCATCGTGTCAAATTGGTTAAGTATATTCAAGCAGTTCATGACTTAACCCTATCAAATCATCGTGTCAAATTGGTTAAGTATATTCAAGCGGTTCATGACTTAACCCTATCATGTGGCATTAATTCATTAATGCACCCCAACCTCTCACATTAGACTAGTTGTTGTGGTCACTGGATTCGCCGGGCGGTTCCGGGCAGATTTACACCACAACCTAGTCTAACCTCGGGTCATAAGCGCGATATGACCAACTACCCACATTGGATCCTATTGTTTGCTGTCACTGGATTCGCCGGGCCGTTACGGGCAGATTTACACTGCAAACTCAACCCAACCTCGATTTGGCCATTTTCAAGTTCATTCCAATGTCATGTCCATGTTCAAGTTTCATGTCAAGTTCGTGTCAAGTTTCTAAGCGAGTTTCCTGTTAAGTTTTCAGGTTTCAACTTATGCCTATTATCAAGTTCATGATTCATATTCATAACCAATTCATGTTTTGCCTAATCTTCCCAAATCGTATTCCCATCGCACGTAGACGTGAATCGATCTATACAACAAGTAAATCCAAATCCTAAATGAAAGGGGAAGACATCAAAACTATGATAGGCAAAAGAACGAGCACAAAGTGATAAATCTAACATGATATAGCTTGAGACAATTGGTTATAACATCTTTGGCATATAGAATAATAGTCCCAAAACATTAGGATTACAGATCTAGCATAATAAGGCATAGTCATGATAAAAGTTGGCATAAAAGAATAGGCATGCAAAAGCAAGCCAAATACAAGGATAATGGATCCAATGGTTTTGGTGTACATAATAGCGAATAAACTAAGCAAGTCACACCCTAGGTATGAGATCCAAAAAAATGCCAATTCGGTGTACAACTTGGTTTTCAACTATAGTGTTATGAACAATCAACTATAATAGTCAATTAACCACAACAGTCATAGTCATAGTGAATCATGAGAGATTAATCTCAATAGTCATGGATAATTATCCAAAATAGTTCTTGGAAACTACCCTAAATAGTCATAGGCAATTAACTGTAATAGTTTCAAAGTCATGGTCATAGACGATAGCCTTATGTTCATAATCATAGGCAATAATTCATAGTCATGAGTCATAGGTGATTAGCCACAATTGTCCTTGTCATAGTCATAGGCAATAGTCTTATGTTCACAGTCATAGGCATAGTCTTTTGTTCACAGTCATAGGTATAGGCATAGTATTATGTTCACAGTCATAGGTATAGGCATAATCTTATCATCAAGTCAAGATCCAAGAATTCATTTTACAATCTAGCGCTTGAATAATAAACTAGGTCCAACAACATGAATGGGCATGATTCAGTCGATAAGAAATAACCCCAAATCATAGATTCAAGAAGAGACAAGAACAGATCCAAATAGATAATCAAGCTTAGGTCCAATTTCATTTTATTCCATGTCCATATCAAATTTAACAAGTTTTAATCTCAAAGTAACTAGAACTTACAGAGCGCGGGTCGAGAATTAGAGTACAAAATTTGATTCTAGAAATGGTTGTTGCAGTTGTTGAATATCTATTTGTTTAGTCTTGTTCTAGTTGAAAACCCCCAATTTGCAATTCCTAGATGTTGTCTTGACGAAGAAGTAGCCATTCTCTCTTTAATTTAATTATTTCAGAAGCAGCTTAAGGACAGAATGAAATGGTGTGGAGAGAACGAGGCTAGGGGTGAGTTTATATAGAATTAGAGTCATGAATATGGTCAGAAAATAGGTCTTGATTCAGAAAAATACAAAAAGACTCGGATTTGGAAAAAGGGGCCAGGTCGACTCCCTAGTCGACCTGGTCATGGGGAGGTCGACACCCCAGTCGACTCCCCAGTCGACCTGGGTATATGGGCGGGAATTTTCCTGCCAGCCTTCTCTGTGTTTGAATTTCGAATTTTCTGGCTTTATTTTCGAGCTGTTTTATTTTATTCAAATTCCTGAAGCTTCTGAGGGTCATAACTTGGTCATACGAACTCCGATTTTCGAAAACTCGGACTCGATTTCATGCAGAATTTCGAGATGAATGCAATGGCGCAACCCGTTTCCCTTGGTTCTTATTTTAAAATTTAATTCTACCTTGATTTATGGTTATAACATGTTATTAAAATACGGGTTGTTACATAGAGATTCATTTAATTCCTTTTTTATTCGATGCTGTCCCATTCGGGAAACGGTTGCTGATCCCAACCGTTGGTGATATACATTCGATACACTTAAGCGAAATGAGTGGTCAGTCATGTGTGGACCGGGTTGCAAGACGTTCTTGTTGAACCCAGTGTATTCCTCTCTAGAGATACACTATCGGAAGGTGGTTCCATACCTTGTCACATTGGAAATCCAATCTCCAATAAGCACCATGCGGTTTTTGATTTTATATTATATGTGGAGCGTGAGAGGCAAGCATTCCGCTAGATTCTATTTATTTGATTTAGTCACTATTTATAATATCATTGGATTTCTGTATCAAAGTGTTTTGGGTTATAGTAAGGTAAAAACCGTCTATGTTTATGTGTGGCTGGTCTTACTATTATCATTTCTTTAGAAAGGATTTTTAAAGTTAAACAATTGGTTGGAGTTTACTCACACCAGTCCCATGACTGACCCAGAGTTTATTTTGTTTTGTTTTCCCTAAACTCTTGGGTGCCTAAATTTGTACGGGCAGTCAAGTAGTCGGAATTTTACAGATTCATTTGGAAAAGCTGGAAGCAGGAGGCTTCACCAGTTAGCTATAGAATATCATATCTCCGCTGTGTACTATGTTGTATCTAGAAACAGGTGTTTATAACTGTTCCAGGAATAACTGTTGTGCTCTGATGATGGTATGTATATACAGTTACTGATTTGTATTTCAAAAGTTATGTTATTTAATATATTTTATTCGTTCCGCTGTGAGATTTGTCTTCTTTGTTTTCTTCTATTCTAACCTTTCTTTCTTTCTATTTCTCATCCTCTAACTTCTTTCTAATAATGATTCATATTTCTGTGCAATTTGGGTTGGACGTGTGGTGTTGTTAGTCAACTCAGATAGTACGGATTTGCGGGTCGTTACACATCATGTAACTATTATGAATTTGGGAAATAGTTGATAGTTAAAATCCCATTGTTTGCTGAGAATCTTTTGGGTATTAAGTAATCTTTATTCGGGAAGTTTGTATTTAAGGACTTGAATTATTACTTTATTACTCAGATAATGTGCATGGGATTGAGTAGTAAGTTTGGGATTTCAGTTCTTGCTAAATTCAGGTGTCATAACAATAATGTGAACAAGGGTTTCCACTGTGCGATTGAAGGGGAGCAGTGTAAGGCCTGAGCTGGAGATTACAGGTCCAACAATATTCACTATCCATTATACAAATTTTTCCTTTTGCAAAATTCAGTTATTTCAAAGTAATTGAAAGCCACAGTCCACTCTTTGTTTGTAGATGTTGTGAAGGAGCAGTGTGAAGTGCAAGGATAATGTACTTGAATGTGGGTTTCCGACATAGTAGAGCTTATCATGGGTCAAGCTTGTTATCATAGCTTAGTTTGTTTATGTTTGTACTGCAGTTCATGTATTTATATTTTATTTTGCACTTTTTGTTGTTTTAATTTTGGCAGGTTAGTATGTTAACCTTGCCATGTACTGTATTTCAGAATTTAATAAAACGTACCAATTTTCAATATATATATATATATATATATATATATATATAAAATTCATTAACCGTTAGCGGTAGCGTATTTGATGAATATAATAAAATTTTACGCGAACATTAAAATTTAGATTTTCAGTGTGTTACTTTGGTCCTATCGATGGGTCGAGAAAAGAAATAAGGTTATAACAACGTTTGAAATTTAATTTTCGGTGTACCAGACTAATTGGGATTCTCATAACTCATAAAGACGACGTGACATATAAATTTACATTAAAACTAAAGCCTATTGAATGCTTACATGGTTGATCTATTCTCTAGGATATAGGGTATGTGCGTGATGTAATAATAGTTTACGTATGTTTCCACGTTCTTATAGTTTATAATTTCTCGTAACTACATCTTTGTAACGGCAAGGAATTTCGCTCGGTCCGAACCAGTCGCTAAACCGACCCAGACCGGTCGAGACGCCCTATCGTTTTGAGAACAGGACAAAATAGAACGCATACAGAAGAACATTTCATTGTATATTACAATGATGCATCAGATTACAAGAATATACAGAGTATAAATGAATAAATATTACACAGAAATAACAGAGATTTAAATTACATTTAAATACATCGCAGCGGAAAATAATACAATACACAACTAGAAGAGATATACGGATACAAAGCTTTCCGGATATCGTTCCAGCTGTAAACCAGGATCCTGTGAATATAAATCTGCAAAACCAAAACTACTAGCTGCCCGTGTCAAAATAAGGGCACCCAGAGTTTAGGTCAAAACAATAAACTCCAGGTCAGTCATGTGACTGGTGTGAGAACTAAAACAGTTATAATTCTTTATTTTAAAGTTCGGTAAATCAAGGGACCACGCCGTATAACACGGAACGGGTTTCCTCCCAAGAATACCAGTGCATAAAACAAACAGCGCAATGCTAAATGAAGAAAAATGAAGCTGTTATAAGACCCAGGTCCCATCACACCATGCAACGCAGCCGAGGATAGGGTTTTCCCTTATAACAGCCAAAGAATGCTTGATACGTTTTAAAACAAATCATTTGATACTATCATCAGTGCATAGTGTATAAAATCACTTCAAATCATAAGTATCAATCATAGGCGACATGAGCGTCCCATGCCACTATGTCGCCATATATAGGTTTACAAATAAAACCGCAAATGTCACGTATTTGGAAATTGGATTTCCGTCTATGAACCGAGGCAAAAGATAGTCCTCAACCGATTCGAGACAATCTAGCCCATGTCTCAGGTCAGAGCTCGAGTGACCTTGGAGCGACAGGGCCGGTCCACCGATGTGGATTAAACTTAAACCCTGAACATGCGTTCCCCCGCCCTATGGGGCGTAAATGAGCCAACGAATGACTCCATCGGACCCGGATCGTCCGATCAAACCGAGGCGCCTCGCAACAACAACAACCACATAAGTCAAACTCGTCAGGGCGTGTAAAACCACTGACGCCACTTCTAACTAGAAAGAAACGCATGCCCTCCCTGAGGTCCGTCTCCCGTTTTTGGTTCATACCGGGTGTGAAACTCGCGAAGCAAACGTTACACAAAGCTACGCCACAAAGGCCTTGCTTTGATCATCACCACAAGACTTTACTTTTCAACAGAAGCCTCGATCAATTGCCACTTAGGCATGCCACACAGGCAATTCACTCCATGCGTTTGATATCCATCAATATATAACCCCTGAGCTCGTACGTCTCAAAGAAGGGCGTTAAGCAAGAGAATAAATTCTCCGCCGCCAAACAGATATATATTTAATAGAAATCAATCACACAGACTAAAATCCAATGTCAGACACACAGTCCATTTACAAGTCCGTTCTGGGGCTGAACGAAACCGGAGGCACCTAGTACCTCGCATATCCATCGATCTCCAAGTACGTCTGGACGATCACAAACTGTTTCCATCTTCTTGGGTGTACAGCCCAATCAAGATCATCAGTAATCACCCAGACGACGTGAAGACTTCTGGTCTTCGACCACCGTCTTCATCTTCGACACCACGTCGAATCAGTTATTCAGAATGGGATAAACCCGGTCTTTCTGAATAACTCGCGTATATATTATAAAAGTGTTACACAAACACAACATACGCCTCATTCCAATTCAGAATATTCTTTTATTCAAAATTTCCTATACTTTGGGAAAAGTTCCCATTAATTTTATCCAAGATAAATTCTTTAATCTCCTTTGAATATCAATTCAAACTAGTCGGGATTAGCGAACCACACCGAAGTAATCATTTATTTTATTTCCCAATCCCAACCTATTCATCCCATGAAGTAAAACTGGTTATACTTCATATCTAACACCACGGTGTTATCGGTAAATTCAATTACCATTTCACGTTCAAATCTAATTAAAGATTTAACTATCGCTTGGAGTAAAACTAGTGATACTCCATTCTCGATCTTTTCAATCTAATTAAAGATTCATTAAAACTCCACTTAGTTTTAATCTTTGACTGGGTTAAAGAATCAGTGTCATTTAAAACACAGTTCACGATAAACCCAAAGTCACATCCCATTGATTATCGGGTTAAAGAACGAGTGTTATTTAAAACACTGTTCACGATAAACCCAAAAATCAATATCAATTCAATTCCAATTAAATATTCTTTAATTGGTACACTTCATTAAATCTAAATAAAAAGATTTAACCTTTTCTCAACTGGGTTCAAGAACAGTGTTAGTGAAGACACCACTCACGACAAACCCAAATCACATTCGATATTCAATACAAGGCTCTGAATAGAAAATATATCGGCTTATATTCAATATCGAATTCTACGACTAACAAATGTCGTATTGGAAATAACGATATACATATATATCTTTCAAATTTCCATAACAACATCTGTATAATCACGAATTCCAACATCGAAATATTCCGAAGACAATTTCGATTCAAATCCACTCCAATGCAATCATTGGATATTCTGGTTATTTTTAAAACCCTTTTTAAATTCAATTTATTTATTTAAAAATAAATAGAATTATAATTCTAGTTCAAAACCAGTTCATTTCGATAAAAATCTATTTTTATCTTTTCAAACATGAAGTTTTCCATCCCAAATCTTCACAAATCATTTCTTATGATTTTACACAAATTATTACTATTTTTAATAATTTTATCAAGGCCCGTACAGTCGATTTCCATCAATGGCCATCGAACTGCACTTACAGCGACCTTTTTCAAATTTGATTTGGACATAATTCCAAATCCAACCGTTAGATTTCTAATTTCTAATATTCGTTAGAAAGCTCTTTTCGATACGAACCCAACGGTTCCGGTTTTAGGAGAATCCGACGGTCGGATCTCCCGCAATGTCCGTTTGAAATAAATGGTCGAAATTCACAAACTGCCGCGGCGCGGCGCGTTCTATTCAGGCCATTATATTATATATATAATATATATATAATATATTTCGTCGATTTCTATTTAAAACGAATTATATAAATAGTTTTAAATTCGTTTCAAAAGCAATTTCAACTTCCGTTTCAATTCAAATCAAAATTGAATTCTTCTCTATAAATTCGTTTTAAAATTCATTTCTATTCAATTCAAATTTCAATTCAATTTGAATTCATTTCAATTTGCTTTCAATTCGATTTGAATTCGTTTTCAATTCATTTCGAAATCGTTTTCAATTCAATTCATTTCGAAATCGTTTTCAATTCAATTCATTTCGAAATCGTTTTCAATTCAATTCATTTCGAAATCATTTTCAATTCAATTCATTTCGAAATCATTTTCAATTCAATTCATTTTGAAATCGTTTTCAATTCAATTCATTTCGAAATCGTTTTCAACTCAATTCATTTCGAAATCGTCGATTTCGAAATCACTTTTCAATATTCATTTTAAAATGAATAAAATCGATATAAATATCGTTCACGTCAAAATGGAGTCAATCTAATCAACACGGCTTCATAAATTTCTATCTTCAAATATTCTATTTCAAATATTTCCTATTATCAAAATATTTGTTATTTTCAAAATATTCTTTATTTTCACGATTGGAATGAGGCCCAATCAATTACCATATAAAGTGAATTATATGGATTTTCATACAACACATGTATATAATAGCAACGATAAATAATCAACCATCAACCAAAGTGCACTGCACCGTATAAGCATCAAATATAGATATCTAATGCTTATAACAGCCTGTCAATCAATCGATTGACATATTTAATCAATCAGGATGGGTGGACTTCAAATTTCATCCCAACACCCGTGTGGGGTTTCAAACAATCAAACACATATTTTATTTGTGCTGTTGGGCGATGTGTAAAATTTATCGTCCCAATCAATGTCCTTCAAATAGGTGTGCATAAACAAACCATCCGGTTTATAAATGAATATTTTATTTTATTCACTTCACGTTAAAATTATATTTTAACGATAAAACATTTTATTTCAACCTATGAATTTCTATTAAGTTCATTCTTTAAATAAAATGATATTTTTATTTTCTAACACATTTTAGAAAATTTCGGCGGCATAACGGCACGATACTAGAAACGGGACGAGGCCTAGCCTTATCCCCGGTCTAGTGAATGCCCACGCCATTCACACATCAATCAAATCAATTCATTTCACCACACAATTCAATTTCAATCAAATAACCTAACTAATTTTTGCAATCAAACAAACAAGTCCATGGTCTGTGGACGATTGTGTCGGGTGCTACTAAGCACCGTCTGCATCCTAGTATATATATATAACTAGAAAAGAAATTGAAGAGTGAGAAATTCTCACCTATAGCTATCCTAGCTCCACGGCACTTCATTGATAGAAATCTTCTTCGTTCTCGCCTCTTATCACTTTCTTCGCCCGTAGCCACTACATATATAAAAATCGAATTTTTACTTCGCTACTCAATATATAAAAATCGAATTTTGACTTCGCTATTCAATATATAAAAATCGAATTTTTAGTTAACTATTCAATATATAAAAATCGAATTTTTAGTTAGCTATTCAATATATAAAAATCTGATTTTTTATTTCGAAGTTCAATATCTAAAAATCATATTTTTAATTCGAAGTTCAATATATAAAAACCATATTTTTATTTCGAAGTTCAATATATAAAAACCATATTTTTATTTCGAAGTTCAATATATAAAAACCATATTTTTATTATGCTATATAGATAAAAATTATATTTTTATCACGCTATTTTCTATATAAAGTTTCCGCCTTTTCAAAAATAGATCTTTCACCTTTATAAAAGTATGGATTTTGCCTTTTCAAATTTAAAGATTTCGCCTTTATAAAAATATCGCCTTATCATGTTTTAACATCTATATCTCATAAAGATTATATTTTTATAATTCCTACTATGCAAAGATCATATTTTTATCTTTCTGCAATATAAAAGATTATATTTTTACTACTTTAAAAATATAAAAATCATATTTTTAATACTTTAAAAATATAAAAATCATATTTTTATCTTTTCAGAATATAAAAGATTACATTTTTATAACTTTACAACATAAATATAAACCAGTTTTTTTTTTAAGGTAAATAAAAATCAGTTTTTAAAGTAGATAAGATTCAGTTTTTAAAATAAACAAAATTCAGTTTTTCATATAAACAAAATCAGTTTTTAATATCACATAAAATTTTACAGATAAATGAAAATAAATAAATAAAATAAAAAGGGGCGGAAGCTTACAGTGTTCGACGACTGGGGGGGCGGTTTCTGCTTGGCGGCGGAGCTGAAAAGGGGGGGGGGGGCGGAGGTGTGTGTGTGGGGTCGGTGGAGCTCGGCGGTGGGCCCCTTCTGGCGCAGCGTGGGGGTTTACTGGAGGGTGCGGTGGGTGTTCGATCTAGGGTTTCGAGGCTGGGCGTGGCAGTTGTTCGCTGGGGGGAATTGGAAGGAGGAGGAAGCGAAGCAGAAGAGGGGGAGCGACGGCGGAGGAGTTGTCGGAGATGGGGGGGGGGGGGAAGGAGCGCGCTCGACGGCGCGATGGCCGACGTGGCCAGGAGCGAGATCGACAGTCGTCCATTTTTTTTTTTTCGTTTAATTTTCTGAATGAAGAGGAACAAAGGGGGGGGTGGGATTATATTTTATATTATTTAATTTATTTTATTTTTCGCCTAAAAGCAACTTTTATTTTCGACCTCAAAACGAGGCCCACCGCCTGTCGCCCATAGCGTATTACCCCCGTTCCGAACACAATGGGATATGTATCATAAGCTGATTCGACTGTTTCGATCAGTTTCCTTTGAATTTACATTTAAATCACTATATTGAATTTTAAACGTACATTTCAAATTACCGGGGTCACATACTAACTAGAAAAATTCCTGAAAAATATTTTCTAGCTTCGTATTGACGATACGGTCCTAACAAAACTAGTTTCATCG
Source organism: Allium sativum (assembly GCA_030737875.1). Classification (NCBI taxonomy): domain Eukaryota; kingdom Viridiplantae; phylum Streptophyta; class Magnoliopsida; order Asparagales; family Amaryllidaceae; genus Allium; species Allium sativum. The sequence continues at coordinate 85,425,303 of CM060914.1, forward strand.
AATTCTGAGATCGTTAGAAAAATGGCCAATTTCCAGTCGATTAAAATTAACTGAAACTGGTCAAACGCGTTTTCCTTTGCCACGCTCACATATTGATTCGAAAAATTATGAAATTTGGAATCTAGCAATAACTTTACATCCCGGACCCAACAAAACTGGTTTCATCGAAATCCGAGGTCGTTTGCAAAATGCCCATTTTTAAGGGCCTGAATTCCATAGCGACTATTCAGAATTTTCAACTGGACATATCTTTTGATTCCCGCTACGAACTTTTGATTTTTCGGATTCGTTGGAAAGATATTCACTATTAGATTCCATTATTTTTGGTTTCACTAAAATCCGGATTGTTTTGCACCCGGTACATTCAATTGAAGTTTGAAATCGAATTATCGAACTACCGCGCCATTTTCAATTCTATTTATAATTATATATAATTATTTATATTCTAACGACGACGCGTATAATATATACGTTCGAATTATATTCAAAATAAATTTCTCGTCGATATTATTTAAAATAATCTATTTTAAATAATCAAAATTCGTTAAAATTGCCAAAATAAAAATTTTAAACTGGCCTAGATTTTCGAGTTATTACAATCTCCCCCACTTAAAACTTTTCGTCCCCGAAAAGGAACAAAGTCGAAAGTGGTTTGATTAATCAGCCCTACGCTCGATCTGGCTTCCATTCTCCAACTCTTTAGTTTCTGAGAATTTTCAAATTTTCAAAAATTTGGCTAACACCCTAAATTTTCGAAAAATTTCGCCATAACCTCCCCTGCACCGGGAGCATCGGGGAATTTCAAATAGCTTCCCCGGTCCTTCAGATCTCAAAAAGAAAAAGAAAAAGCCAAGCGGCTAGCCAATAGGCTCATAAAATCATCATCACCCAAACAAAACAGTAAATTATGTAGTAAACATGTACCTATTTGTCGGGCAAACAAATTTTATTCTTCGGCTCTAGCCTCCTTGCTATGACCTGTTCAATGATATACATGTATATGCAAGCAGATGCGACCAATTTTCAATACAATTCAATATTTGACTCAAATGAACTAAATGGTTCAAATTTTAATTATTCAAACAATAATCAAACAATACAACCATCAATCAATTAGTCGATTAGTTTTTCAAATGCATAGCTTTGATATATATACAGAAAATCATGTTTTTGATGCCAATTCACACCAACGAGTTCTATCTAATTTTGGTTCTCACACCAGTCTAATGGAAATATATAGAAATCTCACCTTCGAAACACGAAAATAAATTCTAATGATGACGCGTCAATCATTAGAATCAGGTCCGAGCGACTAGAGTGTGATTCTATATCTATCCAGTATATTGAAATTTCAAATACACGTGGATTAGACGTATACGCAAAATATTTATATACTGGACTGTCCAAATCAATATAAATAGATAATCAAATACGAATAATTGATTTAAATTTTCAAAACAAAAATTTGTTTTCACTTTCAAAAATATACTCTTCACACTCGTTCTAGGATACTACTGATCCCATCTCTAACGAGTCATTCCCATTGGATATTACTAATCCAATATCTGATGAATTCTTTCGTATGGTTCTAATGTGCCTTGTTCTCTAGCTTTGTAAACCAAAGCTCTGATACCAAACTGTAACGGCAAGGAATTTCGCTCGGTCCGAACCAGTCGCTAAACCGACCCAGACCGGTCGAGATGCCCTATCGTTTTGAGAACAGGACAAAATAGAACGCATACAGAAGAACATTTCATTGTATATTACAATGATGCATCAGATTACAAGAATATACAGAGTATAAATGAATAAATATTACACAGAAATAACAGAGATTTAAATTACATTTAAATACATCGCAGCGGAAAATAATACAATACACAACTAGAAGAGATATACGGATACAAAGCTTTCCGGATATCGTTCCAGCTGTAAACCAGGATCCTGTGAATATAAATCTGCAAAACCAAAACTACTAGCTGCCCGTGTCAAAATAAGGGCACCCAGAGTTTAGGTTAAAACAATAAACTCCAGGTCAGTCATGTGACTGGTGTGAGAACTAAAACAGTTATAATTCTTTATTTTAAAGTTCGGTAAATCAAGGGACCACGCCGTATAACACGGAACGGGTTTCCTCCCAAGAATACCAGTGCATAAAACAAACAGCGCAATGCTAAATAAAGAAAAATGAAGCTGTTATAAGACCCAGGTCCCATCACACAATGCAACGCAGCCGAGGATAGGGTTTTCCCGTATAACAGCCAAAGAATGCTTGATACGTTTTAAAACAAATCATTTGATACTATCATCAGTGCATAGTGTATAAAATCACTTCAAATCATAAGTATCAATCATAGGCGACATGAGCGTCCCATGCCACTATGTCGCCATATATAGGTTTACAAATAAAACCGCAAATGTCACGTATTTGGAAATTGGATTTCCGTCTATGAACCGAGGCAAAAGATAGTCCTCAACCGATTCGAGACAATCTAGCCCATGTCTCAGGTCAGAGCTCGAGTGACCTTGGAGCGACAGGGCCGGTCCACCGATGTGGATTAAACTTAAACCCTGAACATGCGTTCCCCCGCCCTATGGGGCGTAAATGAGCCAACGAATGACTCCATCGGACCCGGATCGTCCGATCAAACCGAGGCGCCTCGCAACAGCAACAACCACATAAGTCAAACTCGTCAGGGCGTGTAAAACCACTGACGCCACTTCTAACTAGAAAGAAACGCATGCCCTCCCTGAGGTCCGTCTCCCGTTTTTGGTTCATACCGGGTGTGAAACTCGCGAAGCAAACGTTACACAAAGCTACGCCACAAAGGCCTTGCTTTGATCATCACCACAAGACTTTGCTTTTCAACAGAAGCCTCGATCAATTGCCACTTAGGCATGCCACACAGGCAATTCACTCCATGCGTTTGATATCCATCAATATATAACCCCTGAGCTCGTACGTCTCAGAGAAGGGCGTTAAGCAAGAGAATAAATTCTCCGCCGCCAAACAGATATATATTTAATAGAAATCAATCACACAGACTAAAATCCAATGTCAGACACACAGTCCATTTACAAGTCCGTTCTGGGGCTGAACGAAACCGGAGGCACCTAGTACCTCGCATATCCATCGATCTCCAAGTACGTCTGGACGATCACAAACTGTTTCCATCTTCTTGGGTGTACAGCCCAATCAAGATCATCAGTAATCACCCAGACGACGTGAAGACTTCTGGTCTTCGACCACCGTCTTCATCTTCGACACCACGTCGAATCAGTTATTCAGAATGGGATAAACCCGGTCTTTCTGAATAACTCGCGTATATATTATAAAAGTGTTACACAAACACAACATACGCCTCATTCCAATTCAGAATATTCTTTTATTCAAAATTTCCTATACTTTGGGAAAAGTTCCCATTAATTTTATCCAAGATAAATTCTTTAAATTTATTCTTTAATCTCCTTTGAATATCAATTCAAACTAGTCGGGATTAGCGAACCACACCGAAGTAATCATTTATTTTATTTCCCAATCCCAACCTATTCATCCCATGAAGTAAAACTGGTTATACTTCATATCTAACACCACGGTGTTATCGGTAAATTCAATTACCATTTCACGTTCAAATCTAATTAAAGATTTAACTATCGCTTGGAGTAAAACTGGTGATACTCCATTCTCGATCTTTTCAATCTAATTAAAGATTCATTAAAACTCCACTTAGTTTTAATCTTTGACTGGGTTAAAGAATCAGTGTCATTTAAAACACAGTTCACGATAAACCCAAAGTCACATCCCATTGATTATCGGGTTAAAGAACGAGTGTTATTTAAAACACTGTTCACGATAAACCCAAAAATCAATATCAATTCAATTCCAATTAAATATTCTTTAATTGGTACACTTCATTAAATCTAAATAAAAAGATTTAACCTTTTCTCAACTGGGTTCAAGAACAGTGTTAGTGAAGACACCACTCACGACAAACCCAAATCACATTCGATATTCAATACAAGGCTCTGAATAGAAAATATATCGGCTTATATTCAATATCGAATTCTACGACTAACAAATGTCGTATTGGAAATAACGATATACATATATATCTTTCAAATTTCCATAACAACATCTGTATAATCACGAATTCCAACATCGAAATATTCCGAAGACAATTTCGATTCAAATCCACTCCAATGCAATCATTGGATATTCTGGTTATTTTTAAAACCCTTTTTAAATTCAATTTATTTATTTAAAAATAAATAGAATTATAATTCTAGTTCAAAACCAGTTCATTTCGATAAAAATCTATTTTTATCTTTTCAAACATGAAGTTTTCCATCCCAAATCTTCACAAATCATTTCTTATGATTTTACACAAATTATTACTATTTTTAATAATTTTATCAAGGCCCGTACAGTCGATTTCCATCAATGGCCATCGAACTGCACTTACAGCGACCTTTTTCAAATTTGATTTGGACATAATTCCAAATCCAACCGTTAGATTTCTAATTTCTAATATTCGTTAGAAAGCTCTTTTCGATACGAACCCAACGGTTCCAGTTTTAGGAGAATCCGACGGTCGGATCTCCCGCAATGTCCGTTTGAAATAAATGGTCGAAATTCACAAACTGCCGCGGCGCGGCGCGTTCTATTCAGGCCATTATATTATATATATAATATATATATAATATATTTCGTCGATTTCTATTTAAAACGAATTATATAAATAGCTTTAAATTCGTTTCAAAAGCAATTTCAACTTCCGTTTCAATTCAAATCAAAATTGAATTCTTCTCTATAAATTCGTTTTAAAATTCATTTCTATTCAATTCAAATTTCAATTCAATTTGAATTCATTTCAATTTGCTTTCAATTCAATTTGAATTCGTTTTCAATTCATTTCGAAATCGTTTTCAATTCAATTCATTTCGAAATCGTTTTCAATTCAATTCATTTCGAAATCGTTTTCAATTCAATTCATTTTGAAATCGTTTTCAATTCAATTCATTTCGAAATCGTTTTCAACTCAATTCATTTCGAAATCGTCGATTTCGAAATCACTTTTCAATATTCATTTTAAAATGAATAAAATCGATATAAATATCGTTCACGTCAAAATGGAGTCAATCTAATCAACACGGCTTCATAAATTTCTATCTTCAAATATTTTATTTCAAATATTTCCTATTATCAAAATATTTGTTATTTTCAAAATATTCTTTATTTTCACGATTGGAATGAGGCCCAATCAATTACCATATAAAGTGAATTATATGGATTTTCATACAACACATGTATATAATAGCAACGATAAATAATCAACCATCAACCAAAGTGCACTGCACCGTATAAGCATCAAATATAGATATCTAATGCTTATAACAGCCTGTCAATCAATCGATTGACATATTTAATCAATCAGGATGGGTGGACTTCAAATTTCATCCCAACACCCGTGTGGGGTTTCAAACAATCAAACACATATTTTATTTGTGCTGTTGGGCGATGTGTAAAATTTATTGTCCCAATCAATGTCCTTCAAATAGGTGTGCATAAACAAACCGTCCGGTTTATAAATGAATATTTTATTTTATTCACTTCACGTTAAAATTATATTTTAACGATAAAACATTTTATTTCAACCTATGAATTTCTATTAAGTTCATTCTTTAAATAAAATGATATTTTTATTTTCTAACACATTTTAGAAAATTTCGGCGGCATAACGGCACGATACTAGAAACGGGACGAGGCCTAGCCTTATCCCCGGTCTAGTGAAGGCCCACGCCATTCACACATCAATCAAATCAATTCATTTCACCACACAATTCAATTTCAATCAAATAACCTAACTAATTTTTGCAATCAAACAAACAAGTCCATGGTCTGTGGACGATTGTGTCGGGTGCTACTAAGCACCGTCTGCATCCTAGTATATATATATAACTAGAAAAGAAATTGAAGAGTGAGAAATTCTCACCTATAGCTATCCTAGCTCCACGACACTTCATTGATAGAAATCTTCTTCGTTCTCGCCTCTTATCACTTTCTTCGCCCGTAGCCACTACATATATAAAAATCGAATTTTTACTTCGCTGCTCAATAAATAAAAATCGAATTTTGACTTCGCTATTCAATATATAAAAATCGAATTTTTAGTTAGCTATTCAATATATAAAAATCGAATTTTTAGTTAGCTATTCAATATATAAAAATCTGATTTTTTATTTCGAAGTTCAATATCTAAAAATCATATTTTTAATTCGAAGTTCAATATATAAAAACCATATTTTTATTTCGAAGTTCAATATATAAAAACCATATTTTTATTTCGAAGTTCAATATATAAAAACCATATTTTTATTATGCTATATAGATAAAAATTATATTTTTATCACGCTATTTTCTATATAAAGTTTCCGCCTTTTCAAAAATAGATCTTTCACCTTTATAAAAATATGGATTTTGCCTTTTCAAATTTAAAGATTTCGCCTTTATAAAAATATCGCCTTATCATGTTTTAACATCTATATCTCATAAAGATTATATTTTTATAATTCCTACTATGCAAAGATCATATTTTTATCTTTCTGCAATATAAAAGATTATATTTTTACTACTTTAAAAATATAAAAATCATATTTTTAATACTTTAAAAATATAAAAATCATATTTTTATCTTTTCAGAATATAAAAGATTACATTTTTATAACTTTACAACATAAATATAAACCAGTTTTTTTTTAAGGTAAATAAAAATCAGTTTTTAAAGTAGATAAGATTCAGTTTTTAAAATAAACAAAATTCAGTTTTTCATATAAACAAAATCAGTTTTTAATATCACATAAAATTTTACAGATAAATGAAAATAAATAAATAAAATAAAAAGGGGCGGAAGCTTACAGTGTTCGACGACTGTGGGGGGCGGTTTCTGCTTGGCGGCGGAGCTGAAAAGGGGGGGGGGGGAGGCGGAGGTGTGTGTGTGGGGTCGGTGGAGCTCGGCGGTGGGCCTCTTCTGGCGCAGCGTGGGGGTTTACTGGAGGGTGCGGTGGGTGTTCGATCTAGGGTTTCGAGGCTGGGCGTGGCAGTTGTTCGCTGGGGGGAATTGGAAGGAGGAGGAAGCGAAGCAGAAGAGGGGGAGCGACGGCGGAGGAGTTGTCGGAGATGGGGGAGGAGGAGCGCGCTCGACGGCGCGATGGCCGACGTGGCTAGGAGCGAGATCGACAGTCGTCCATTTTTTTTTTTCGTTTAATTTTCTGAATGAAGAGGAATAAAGGGGGGGGGTGGGATTATATTTTATATTATTTAATTTATTTTATTTTTCGCCTAAAAGCAACTTTTATTTTCGACCTCAAAACGAGGCCCACCGCCTGTCGCCCATAGCGTATTACCCCCATTCCGAACACAATGGGATATGTATCGTAAGCTGATTCGACTGTTTCGATCAGTTTCCTTTGAATTTACATTTAAATCACTATATTGAATTTTAAACGTACATTTCAAATTACCGGGGTCACATACTAACTAGAAAAATTCCTGAAAAATATTTTCTAGCTTCGTATTGACGATACGGTCCTAACAAAACTAGTTTCGTCGAATTCTGAGATCGTTAGAAAAATGGCCAATTTCCAGTCGATTAAAATTAACTGAAACTGGTCAAACGCGTTTACCTTTGCCACGCTCACATATTGATTCGAAAAATTATGAAATTTGGAATCTAGCAATAACTTTACATCCCGGACCCAACAAAACTGGTTTCATCGAAATCCGAGGTCGTTTGCAAAATGCCCATTTTTAAGGGCCTGAATTCCATAGCGACTATTCAGAATTTTCAACTGGACATATCTTTTGATTCCCGCTACGAACTTTTGATTTTTCGGATTCGTTGGAAAGATATTCACTATTAGATTCCATTATTTTTGGTTTCACTAAAATCCGGATTGTTTTGCACCCGGTACATTCAATTGAAGTTTGAAATCGAATTATCGAACTACCGCGCCATTTTCAATTCTATTTATAATTATATATAATTATTTATATTCTAACGACGACGCGTATAATATATACGTTCGAATTATATTCAAAATAAATTTCTCGTCGATATTATTTAAAATAATCTATTTTAAATAATCAAAATTCGTTAAAATTGCCAAAATAAAAATTTTAAACTGGCCCAGATTTTCGAGTTATTACAATCTCCCCCACTTAAAACTTTTCGTCCCCGAAAAGGAACAAAGTCGAAAGTGGTTTGATTAATCAGCCCTACGCTCGATCTGGCTTCCATTCTCCAACTCTTTAGTTTCTGAGAATTTTCAAATTTTCAAAAATTTGGCTAACACCCTAAATTTTCGAAAAATTTCGCCATAACCTCCCCTGCACCGGGAGCATCGGGGAATTTCAAATAGCTTCCCCGGTCCTTCAGATCTCAAAAAGAAAAAGAAAAAGCCAAGCGGCTAGCCAATAGGCTCATAAAATCATCATCACCCAAACAAAACAGTAAATTATGTAGTAAACATGTACCTATTTGTCGGGCAAACAAATTTTATTCTTCGGCTCTAGCCTCCTTGCTATGACCTGTTCAATGATATACATGTATATGCAAGCAGATGCGACCAATTTTCAATACAATTCAATATTTGACTCAAATGAACTAAATGGTTCAAATTTTAATTATTCAAACAATAATCAAACAATACAACCATCAATCAATTAGTCGATTAGTTTTTCAAATGCATAGCTTTGATATATATACAGAAAATCATGTTTTTGATGCCAATTCACACCAATGAGTTCTATCTAATTTTGGTTCTCACACCAGTCTAATGGAAATATATAGAAATCTCACCTTCGAAACACGAAAATAAATTCTAATGATGACGCGTCAATCATTAGAATCAGGTCCGAGCGACTAGAGTGTGATTCTATATATATCCAGTATATTAAAATTTCAAATACACGTGGATTAGACGTATACGCAAAATATTTATATACTGGACTGTCCAAATCAATATAAATAGATAATCAAATACGAATAATTGATTTAAATTTTCAAAACAAAAATTTGTTTTCACTTTCAAAAATATACTCTTCACACTCGTTCTAGGATAATACTGATCCCATCTCTAACGAGTCATTCCCATTGGATATTACTAATCCAATATCTGATGAATTCTTTCGTATGGTTCTAATGTGCCTTGTTCTCTAGCTTTGTAAACCAAAGCTCTGATACCAAACTGTAACGGCAAGGAATTTCGCTCGGTCCGAACCAGTCGCTAAACCGACCCAGACCGGTCGAGACGCCCTATCGTTTTGAGAACAGGACAAAATAGAACGCATACAGAAGAACATTTCATTGTATATTACAATGATGCATCAGATTACAAGAATATACAGAGTATAAATGAATAAATATTACACAGAAATAACAGAGATTTAAATTACATTTAAATACATCGCAGCGGAAAATAATACAATACACAACTAGAAGAGATATACGGATACAAAGCTTTCCGGATATCGTTCCAGCTGTAAACCAGGATCCTGTGAATATAAATCTGCAAAACCAAAACTACTAGCTGCCCGTGTCAAAATAAGGGCACCCAGAGTTTAGGTTAAAACAATAAACTCCAGGTCAGTCATGTGACTGGTGTGAGAACTAAAACAGTTATAATTCTTTATTTTAAAGTTCGGTAAATCAAGGGACCACGCCGTATAACACGGAACGGGTTTCCTCCCAAGAATACCAGTGCATAAAACAAACAGCGCAATGCTAAATAAAGAAAAATGAAGCTGTTATAAGACCCAGGTCCCATCACACAATGCAACGCAGCCGAGGATAGGGTTTTCCCGTATAACAGCCAAAGAATGCTTGATACGTTTTAAAACAAATCATTTGATACTATCATCAGTGCATAGTGTATAAAATCACTTCAAATCATAAGTATCAATCATAGGCGACATGAGCGTCCCATGCCACTATGTCGCCATATATAGGTTTACAAATAAAACCGCAAATGTCACGTATTTGGAAATTGGATTTCCGTCTATGAACCGAGGCAAAAGATAGTCCTCAACCGATTCGAGACAATCTAGCCCATGTCTCAGGTCAGAGCTCGAGTGACCTTGGAGCGACAGGGCCGGTCCACCGATGTGGATTAAACTTAAACCCTGAACATGCGTTCCCCCGCCCTATGGGGCGTAAATGAGCCAACGAATGACTCCATCGGACCCGGATCGTCCGATCAAACCGAGGCGCCTCGCAACAGCAACAACCACATAAGTCAAACTCGTCAGGGCGTGTAAAACCACTGACGCCACTTCTAACTAGAAAGAAACGCATGCCCTCCCTGAGGTCCGTCTCCCGTTTTTGGTTCATACCGGGTGTGAAACTCGCGAAGCAAACGTTACACAAAGCTACGCCACAAAGGCCTTGCTTTGATCATCACCACAAGACTTTGCTTTTCAACAGAAGCCTCGATCAATTGCCACTTAGGCATGCCACACAGGCAATTCACTCCATGCGTTTGATATCCATCAATATATAACCCCTGAGCTCGTACGTCTCAGAGAAGAGCGGTAAGCAAGAGAATAAATTCTCCGCCGCCAAACAAATATATATTTAATAGAAATCATTCACACAGACTAAAATCCAATGTCAGACACACAGTCCATTTACAAGTCCGTTCTGGGGCTGAACGAAACCGGAGGCACCTAGTACCTCGCATATCCATCGATCTCCAAGTACGTCTGGATGATCACAAACTGTTTCCATCTTCTTGGGTGTACAGCCCAATCAAGATCATCAGTAATCACCCAGACGACGTGAAGACTTCTGGTCTTCGACCACCGTCTTCATCTTCGACACCACGTCGAATCAATTATTCAGAATGGGATAAACCCGGTCTTTCTGAATAACTCGCGTATATATTATAAAAGTGTTACACAAACACAACATACGCCTCATTCCAATTCAGAATATTCTTTTATTCAAAATTTCCTATACTTTGGGAAAAGTTCCCATTAATTTTATCCAAGATAAATTCTTTAATCTCCTTTGAATATCAATTCAAACTAGTCGGGATTAGCGAACCACACCGAAGTAATCATTTATTTTATTTCCCAATCCCAACCTATTCATCCCATGAAGTAAAACTGGTTATACTTTATATCTAACACCACGGTGTTATCGGTAAATTCAATTACCATTTCACGTTCAAATCTAATTAAAGATTTAACTATCGCTTGGAGTAAAACTGGTGATACTCCATTCTCGATCTTTTCAATCTAATTAAAGATTCATTAAAACTCCACTTATTTTTAATCTTTGACTGGGTTAAAGAATCAGTGTCATTTAAAACACAGTTCACGATAAACCCAAAGTCACATCCCATTGATTATCGGGTTAAAGAACGAGTGTTATTTAAAACACTGTTCACGATAAACCCAAAAATCAATATCAATTCAATTCCAATTAAATATTCTTTAATTGGTACACTTCATTAAATCTAAATAAAAAGATTTAACCTTTTCTCAACTGGGTTCAAGAACAGTGTTAGTGAAGACACCACTCACGACAAACCCAAATCACATTCGATATTCAATACAAGGCTCTGAATAGAAAATATATCGGCTTATATTCAATATCGAATTCTACGACTAACAAATGTCGTATTGGAAATAACGATATACATATATATCTTTCAAATTTCCATAACAACATCTGTATAATCACGAATTCCAACATCGAAATATTCCGAAGACAATTTCGATTCAAATCCACTCCAATGCAATCATTGGATATTCTGGTTATTTTTAAAACCCTTTTTAAATTCAATTTATTTATTTAAAAATAAATAGAATTATAATTCTAGTTCAAAACCAGTTCATTTCGATAAAAATCTATTTTTATCTTTTCAAACATGAAGTTTTCCATCCCAAATCTTCACAAATCATTTCTTATGATTTTACACAAATTATTACTATTTTTAATAATTTTATCAAGGCCCGTACAGTCGATTTCCATCAATGGCCATCGAACTGCACTTACAGCGACCTTTTTCAAATTTGATTTGGACATAATTCCAAATCCAACCGTTAGATTTCTAATTTCTAATATTCGTTAGAAAGCTCTTTTCGATACGAACCCAATGGTTCCGGTTTTAGGAGAATCCGACGGTCGGATCTCCCGCAATGTCCGTTTGAAATAAATGGTCGAAATTCACAAACTGCCGCGGCGCGGCGCGTTCTATTCAGGCCATTATATTATATATATAATATATATATAATATATTTCGTCGATTTCTATTTAAAACGAATTATATAAATAGTTTTAAATTCGTTTCAAAAGCAATTTCAACTTCCGTTTCAATTCAAATCAAAATTGAATTCTTCTCTATAAATTCGTTTTAAAATTCATTTCTATTCAATTCAAATTTCAATTCAATTTGAATTCATTTCAATTTGCTTTCAATTCAATTTGAATTCGTTTTCAATTCATTTCGAAATCGTTTTCAATTCAATTCATTTCGAAATCGTTTTCAATTCAATTCATTTCGAAATCGTTTTCAATTCAATTCATTTCGAAATCGTTTTCAATTCAATGCATTTTGAAATCGTTTTCAATTCAATTCATTTCGAAATCGTTTTCAACTCAATTCATTTCGAAATCGTCGATTTCGAAATCACTTTTCAATATTCATTTTAAAATGAATAAAATCGATATAAATATCGTTCACGTCAAAATGGAGTCAATCTAATCAACACGGCTTCATAAATTTCTATCTTCAAATATTCTATTTCAAATATTTCCTATTATCAAAATATTTGTTATTTTCAAAATATTCTTTATTTTCACGATTGGAATGAGGCCCAATCAATTACCATATAAAGTGAATTATATGGATTTTCATACAACACATGTATATAATAGCAACGATAAATAATCAACCATCAACCAAAGTGCACTGCACCGTATAAGCATCAAATATAGATATCTAATGCTTATAACAGCCTGTCAATCAATCGATTGACATATTTAATCAATCAGGATGGGTGGACTTCAAATTTCATCCCAACACCCGTGTGGGGTTTCAAACAATCAAACACATATTTTATTTGTGCTGTTGGGCGATGTGTAAAATTTATCGTCCCAATCAATGTCCTTCAAATAGGTGTGCATAAACAAACCGTCCGGTTTATAAATGAATATTTTATTTTATTCACTTCACGTTAAAATTATATTTTAACGATAAAACATTTTATTTCAACCTATGAATTTCTATTAAGTTCATTCTTTAAATAAAATGATATTTTTATTTTCTAACACATTTTAGAAAATTTCGGCGGCATAACGGCACGATACTAGAAACGGGACGAGGCCTAGCCTTATCCCCGGTCTAGTGAAGGCCTACGCCATTCACACATAAATCAAATCAATTCATTTCACCACACAATTCAATTTCAATCAAATAACCTAACTAATTTTTGCAATCAAACAAACAAGTCCATGGTCTGTGGACGATTGTGTCGGGTGCTACTAAGCACCGTCTGCATCCTAGTATATATATATAACTAGAAAAGAAATTGAAGAGTGAGAAATTCTCACCTATAGCTATCCTAGCTCCACGGCACTTCATTGATAGAAATCTTCTTCGTTCTCGCCTCTTATCACTTTCTTCGCCCGTAGCCACTACATATATAAAAATCGAATTTTTACTTCGCTACTCAATATATAAAAATCGAATTTTGACTTCGCTATTCAATATATAAAAATCGAATTTTTAGTTAGCTATTCAATATATAAAAATCGAATTTTTAGTTAGCTATTCAATATATAAAAATCTGATTTTTTATTTCGAAGTTCAATATCTAAAAATCATATTTTTAATTCGAAGTTCAATATATAAAAACCATATTTTTATTTCGAAGTTCAATATATAAAAACCATATTTTTATTATGCTATATAGATAAAAATTATATTTTTATCACGCTATTTTCTATATAAAGTTTCCGCCTTTTCAAAAATAGATCTTTCACCTTTATAAAAATATGGATTTTGCCTTTTCAAATTTAAAGATTTCGCCTTTATAAAAATATCGCCTTATCATGTTTTAACATCTATATCTCATAAAGATTATATTTTTATAATTCCTACTATGCAAAGATCATATTTTTATCTTTCTGCAATATAAAAGATTATATTTTTACTACTTTAAAAATATAAAAATCATATTTTTAATACTTTAAAAATATAAAAATCATATTTTTATATTTTCAGAATATAAAAGATTACATTTTTATAACTTTACAACATAAATATAAACCAGTTTTTTTTTAAGGTAAATAAAAATCAGTTTTTAAAGTAGATAAGATTCAGTTTTTAAAATAAATAAAATTCAGTTTTTCATATAAACAAAATCAGTTTTTAATATCACATAAAATTTTACAGATAAATGAAAATAAATAAATAAAATAAAAAGGGGCGGAAGCTTACAGTGTTCGACGACTGGGGGGGGGGGGGTTTCTGCTTGGCGTCGGAGCTGAAAAGGGGGGGGGGGGCGGAGGTGTGTGTGTGGGGTCGGTGGAGCTCGGCGGTGGGCCCCTTCTGGCGCAGCGTGGGGGTTTACTGGAGGGTGCGGTGGGTGTTCGATCTAGGGTTTCGAGGCTGGGCGTGGCAGTTGTTCGCTGGGGGGAATTGGAAGGAGGAGGAAGCGAAGCAGAAGAGGGGGAGCGACGGCGGAGGAGTTGTCGGAGATGGGGGGGGAGGAGCGTGCTCGACGGCGCGATGGCCGACGTGGCCAGGAGCGAGATCGACAGTCGTCCATTTTTTTTTATTTCGTTTAATTTTCTGAATGAAGAGGAATAAAGGGGGGGTGGGATTATATTTTATATTATTTAATTTATTTTATTTTTCGCCTAAAAGCAACTTTTATTTTCGACCTCAAAACGAGGCCCACCGCCTGTCGCCCATAGCGTATTACCCCCATTCCGAACACAATGGGATATGTATCGTAAGCTGATTCGACTGTTTCGATCAGTTTCCTTTGAATTTACATTTAAATCACTATACTGAATTTTAAACGTACATTTCAAATTACCGGGGTCACATACTAACTAGAAAAATTCCTGAAAAATATTTTCTAGCTTCGTATTGACGATACGGTCCTAACAAAACTAGTTTCGTCGAATTCTGAGATCGTTAGAAAAATGGCCAATTTCCAGTCGATTAAAATTAACTAAAACTGGTCAAATGCGTTTTCCTTTGCCACGCTCACATATTGATTCGAAAAATTATGAAATTTGGAATCTAGCAATAACTTTACATCCCGGACCCAACAAAACTGGTTTCATCGAAATCCGAGGTCGTTTGCAAAATGCCCATTTTTAAGGGCCTGAATTCCATAGCGACTATTCAGAATTTTCAACTGGACATATCTTTTGATTCCCGCTACGAACTTTTGATTTTTCGGATTCGTTGGAAAGATATTCACTATTAGATTCCATTATTTTTGGTTTCACTAAAATCCGGATTGTTTTGCACCCGGTACATTCAATTGAAGTTTGAAATCGAATTATCGAAATACCGCGCCATTTTCAATTCTATTTATAATTATATATAATTATTTATATTCTAACGACGACGCGTATAATATATACGTTCGAATTATATTCAAAATAAATTTCTCGTCGATATTATTTAAAATAATCTATTTTAAATAATCAAAATTCGTTAAAATTGCCAAAATAAAAATTTTAAACTGGCCCAGATTTTCGGGTTATTACAATCTTCGTCGTGTTCACTTTATAAGGCTGTTTGTCATTCTCTCTTCTTTATAACCCTAAAACTGTTATGAAACAAAGAAAATAAATACAAATACATAGAAAAGAAGAAGGGAAAGTGACTTTTTATTCATTCAGGATATGTGTATAATTACTATTACAATGACTTCTTTATATATAAGCCTTGGAGCTGAAGATTAAACTTATCCCCATGATGTGGGACTAAACAGAATATTACAAAAGCATATTAACTCTTATATATTTCAACACTCCTTCTTGAATAAGCACCTTTAAAATCTTGAATGCTCTGCTAACTTGAAGTTGTCACTTTTAAAACATATATGATGATTGCTCCCCCTTATTATTATCTTATTTGCATATATCTGTTCGGTCGATACAACTATTGGTTGTTGCCTTAAAAACTCTATTAGGAAAATGCGATATGAAAAACCTTGAACCAGAAAAGAGTGCAACGTGTAATATTATGGATATAATAATAAAATGATATTCCTTCTAAGAGTTTGCTACTTTAGGATCAATATAATGCCTCATTAAAACCTTACTAAGAAAAACCCAATGGAAAAAATCTTAGTGAAGGAAAAAGAATCCAGTTAGATATTTTAATATCTCATTTCATCTAATGAAGTTTGATACTTCTAGATTCAACGTTGAAAACCTTACTAAGAAAAACCCAATGGGAAAATCTTAGTGAAGGAACATGAATTCAATAATATTTCAAAAATTTATTATGTCGAATGGAGTTTGATACTTCTAGATTAACGTAATGCTTCGTTAAAACCTTAATAAGAAAAACCCAGTGGGAAAAATCTTAAATAAGGAAAAATAGTACATTATAACTTATTTTCATATGTTACTATTTGGATTGATACTTCTGGATGATGCTAATGCCTTATTAAAACTTTACTAAGAAAACCCAGTAGGAAAAACTAAGTTAGGGAAAAAGATGGCATTATAATATGCTTAAGGATGCTCCCCCTGATTTAATAATTTTCTCTGAATTCATATTCTGCTGTCAATAACTCAGATTACTTATAGATATTTCTCAGTGAAGTTTTTCTTTAAAAACATCATGTGCATTTCCATGCTTCAGGCATGTTTTCTTATTTAAAACGCCTTCTTTTTGTGTTTCAATCGAGTTTGCACATTGCAATACACATTTGATGAATAAGACAACTTTCGTTACAACAACAGTAAGTAGGAAATAATCTACTTATCTCGAAGTACATCAAGATTTTCATTGCAACAATACATAAAAGAATGTTGTAATCTGTCATCCAAGTTCTTAGTATTCTTTATAACAACAAATGTTATTTATATTCTACAGAAACTTATATACTATAATAAGTTTTGCAGGAACTCATATATCAAGATTTTCATTACAACAATACTTCGAAGAATGCTCTAATCTATCATCCATGTTCTTTGTATTCTTTATAATATCAAATGTTATTTATGCTCTTCAGGAACTTATATATTATAGTAAGGCTTTCATATCGCAACCATAACTTCAATGGATATTGAGAGTTTTATTACAACAATTCTTGAAAGCAAGAAGTGATTTACTCATCATGAATTGTATCAAGATTTTCATCACAACAATACTTAAAAGAATGTTGTAATCTATATTTTTTGCTCTGTGCATTCTTTATCACAACCAAAGTTATTTAAATTCTTCTTGAATTTGTATAGTTTCATTGTTTATATGGCTTCAGGGTATTGTAAACGTTATAAACACCTTCACTATTTTAATCAATTCAATTATCTCAGAAAGTACAATGCTCATGGCACATAACAAGTTATTGACACTCTATGGTGCTTCAGTAACTTTAGTGTGCTTTTGTCATTATATATATTTCTATTTTTATCTTATAAACTACAGGTCCATATATCTTATTTAGGAGAATTTCATGATGGCGAAACATTCTTCTCTCTTAATACAGGGTTTTTAATCCATTTATAAATATAAGCACTTTATTATTTATAAATTTATCATCGATGATTATTTCTTGTCAGTTCTGTACATGATTTATTGAGATCTCAGAACTTAACAAAATTTAGGTACCAAAACCACTTCTAAGGTTATTTGACAATCATGTCATGGGTTTCTTTCAAAGAAACCTTAAGTGTTTCTTCAAGAACAGTCACCTCAATTATTTGACATCTATATGACTTACTTCAAGAATATTTTGAACTGACTTTTGTACCACATTTTCAGTTGCAACTTACATCTTTTGATCCTTCAGGGATTCAAATTTATATTGGAGAAAGTCTAATAGGAAAATAATTAATAATTTATGCAAATTACTTAATACTTTGCATAATTCTATATGTTAGCAAATATTTAGCACCAATGATCAAGATGAACTTATATCCCTTTATCCTTCCCCTCAACATTGACAAACATTGTCACATTAAATAATATACCTTCTTTGGATTCTCATTTTGATCCATTATCGCATTATTACTAGAAAATATGTTATATGTATTTGAATTATAGGAGGATAATGCTCTTATTAGTTAATAAGATGCATTCATATTAGATTGCTTATTCTTTTTTACTGATCTTGTAATCTGGAGGAATTTTCTAAATAAATAGATCATTTGAATATGCACATGACTTCAGATCAATCAATATGGATTTCAATCGACTTTTTTGAATTACTAAATAATATATGCATAATTTATAATATGAGCTTATAACAGCTTCAGGTTGTAAATTACATATTCACATATATGTGTATATACGTGCATCCACGCATTACATATATAATTGATTTGCATATTCTTTCTCATTCGAGTTATCGACTTTAGAACATATTGTTTATAAGGTTCCAAATCATTAATTTTTGCTTATCAAGCAATATCAATGCGAATCTTAAAGAGTGTATTATAATATATAAGCAAGATACAACTCATTTAGAATAAAATGGCCTAAACGATCATACCAAAGAATCAGTTTCTTTTTATTCGTGAGCTTCTAACTCATGTTTATAAAATGAGATTTAGCTATGCCAATTTTTGTAAAGTATAACCCAGTTGAAATTGTATCAATTTTTTTTTCTAAAATAAGCTTTTTGCTTTCAATTTAGAAATAAAACAAAGATATTTATTGTTTCAATATGATTGAATGAATATATGTGTACAATTTGGTAACACTATATAGGCTCTTCCGGACCCTTCAATTATATTAGCACTAATATTAAGTAATATGCCATCAAGCAAACTTGTTTGCATGAAATTGCTATTTAATAGCAAGGACATATAAATGATTTAACCATCTAACAGAAAACTGAAAGAATGATAACATCTTTTAGTAGCTATGCATTTGAAAAGGATAAATAATGCTAGAAATCTAAATATTGTGATTTCATCGTGTATGAATATAATTTCAGTATAAAAAAACAGAAATCTTGTATCAAATTGCAGCACCAACGAAAGCATTAAAGAATATTAGTTGGTGAAAACTTGCATGGTATGTGCCGCCATTTGGTAGCTATATTGTTTTTGTACCGCATAAATGATTTTGTGCCATTATTTTATATACGCTTGTGCACTGAGTGAAATGAGTGGTTATATTGTATGCATGATTTTGTGCCATTGTTTATATATATTGTGCATAGGATAAAATGATTACCTTGATTTTTTTGATTTTTTTACAAAACCATAATGACACAAATTCGAATCCTGGTAATGTAATCTTCTCTATATTACATGAAGTATAAGACATTTTGTACTACTGTTTATGTCTCACATGGACATAGAACTCAAGATCATTGTTAAAGATATAGCATTGAAAAATTTTAAAAAGAAAAAATTATATCACACTGTGGCAAAATTTAGCCTATGTACCGTTATATTTACATAACTGTATGTATTAAATTGGTCTAGTGTTAAATGGTCCGGATCAAGGTTCGAACTTCCACCCGGCACGCCGGAAACCTGGTGATTCCGTTCCGGTTCCGGCGTGGACCGGAATGGAATACGCCCAAATTTCCGTTTTTAGATCTAGGGCAAACAAAAAATCAGACCGACACTAAATTTTGGGGTAGCGGCTCGAAAGTGGAAGTTGAAGTGGGCATCCAACAACGACAATAATTGAAGAGGATTATCTTGCTTTCTTGAGGATGAGATTCGTTCTTTTAGTTGTATTTTGAAATTGCTGAAAGTATATCTGTAAACTGAAATGAAGTGAGAAAGATTGAGGCATTTTATTGGGCCATGGGCTGCTTAAATTGATAACTGTATGAGTATATTGTTATAAACTATAAACAAAGTTTGTGTTAATTTTGTTCAGCATCATAAGCCACACTATTTAGGCTGCAGATTTTTTTAATAAATTTTGTTTAATTTATTGATAATTGCATTATTGCATACTGATTAGCAAATTTAAAAAGAAAAGGTACCGGAACGGAACTAAAGCGGGATTTCCGGAATTTCCAGAATTTCCGAAACGGAATCGAAAATTTAAAATTTTCCAACGAACAGAACAAAAACGGAAAGCGGGATTTCGAACCTTGGTCTGGATGTATGAGTTAACAAATTAGACATCATATCTTGTCATGATTATAATTTCGCGACAAAAGGATAAAAATCTCCATCAGTTGAAGTATCAATGGAAATATCACTCTAAATGATATTAATTAGTCAGCATCTCGCTTTTCAACAAATTGATTCATGCTCTCAATTTGTTGTATCTGGCAAAAACATGTTTTTCAAAATATCTAATGCATAAATTAATTGCTTTAAAAATGCACTAACCATGTTCAAATAGAAAGACACTGAGTTTTCTATTATGTTCCATTATCATGGTTATAAATAGAAAGAAACTCATCGCTGAAACTAAGCTATTTTGAAGACAAAATTTCAAACTACCTTGCTTTGTCAACTAGTTCTTTTGGTAGCATATACTAAATAAATTCCCTTTAAAAATTATGAAGTGCATAACATGCATTAGTTATTGTAGGACTTACATATATGATTCATAAATGCAAATTCGTGAATGGCTACCAACAAACCATTTATTTAAAAGGCCTTCTTTTTTTTCTTTTTTCTTTTTAAATGTCCATATAACCCAAGTAAAGATGGATTTGGTTATAGATTCCAACAAAAGCCAGAATTTAAACATACTCATCTAAAAACATATTCATCTAAAAATATAAACGCATAACAACATGCAGCTTATGTACATAAGCTATGAAAATATTATAGATACAATTAAAGAAACACACAACTGTCTTTTCGAATAATAATAGATAGATGCAGCACATTAGAGCAGTGAGACAATACCAAATAGAGCAACAAAAGTACCTTTAGGGAAAAAAATATGTAGCAATGTTAGATGCATGTTTATTCAAACTATAAATAAAATGACATATTTATTTATGAGCATATGCATATATCAATATCACTTAAATCATCGCCTTTGAATAAAAAAATAAAAAATGTTTGAAGGTACATAAATGCATGAAGTCATAACAAACAAAGCAAAAAAAGGAAGGACAGAAAAACCATACCATACAAATATACAATAGAACCGAGAGCTGAGAATTGACCTATGAAATAATGACGGTTTTTGATTTCGTTATCACCTCCTTAGAATTCACCTAGCGTACCTGCTTTGGGTAGACTAGATACGTGAAATCTAAATCTGATTGAATTGATCAGAGGTTTTAGGATTTGTGTGAGCTTTTTCTTTGAGCTACTTCTATCAGTTATTATGCCATGATCCACACCTGGATTTTGCGGATCTAAGATTGGAACCTGAATCTGTATTTCGTGGATCTGAGATCTGAATTTGAATCCACTTTGACGTCAGATGATTTACTATTATCATCTGATAGATAAAATTTGTGAATTCTCTGTTAACCGGCCTTTTGGTTCGGTTACCAAAAGTACTCAAGACACGCTCGACTCAACTCATCGCGTGAGGCCAGAGCCAAGGGCGAAACTCAGGAAGCACAGGAGGAAGACCGAAGAGAGATCGCACCAACGAACCTCGACCACGTCCCTCGCCCAATACACTTCGCACCCAGCCAAGTGCGAAATTTTGTACCTGGAAGGTGCGAAATTTCGCACCAGGTGGGTGCGAAATTTCGCACCCAGCAGGTGCGAAATTTTGCACCTCGACTCAGGTGTGAATTTCTGGTGGCCGACAGCTGGAGGCGCGAATTTCTGTAGATGGTCCCCATTTCTACCTACTCCTACCTAACCACTTCCTATAAATACCCCATGGTCTCACACTTCAAAAGGGGGAGATTCTTGGGCTTTGAGACCTCCATAGAGCTTCATTAATGGCATCTCCTCTTTGAGGAAGAAGAAGGGCAAAATTGTTCATTTTACTATATCTTGCAAATATGACTATTGTAACTTCATGTAGCATAGTCAACAAATGTAATGAGAGGGTCTCAATCTTGTAATCGTTCAAGTGATCAGTAAAATTCCAGCAACTCTTCAAAGTGGACGTAGGCCCTCACTGAGGCCGAACCACTATAAATCTCTTGTGTTATTTACTTCTTATGTTCTATTTTATGTTCTTGTCAATGCGACCATATTTATAATTACTAGTAATTAGGAATCTTTGGTGTTTACAACAATTTTTTCCTTCAACATTTGGTGCTTTCACTGAGAAAACTCGGATATTGCGTCTTTTTCGCACATTACCATCTCAACTTCGCCGAGCTTAAGGTTCCTTGCTTAACCTGCCGTCGAGTCTGCTTACAATGGTAAAAAAGTCAAAGAACGCAATGATCGGCTCTTCAGCCGTAGCCGAGGCCGGTACATCTCAGCAACCTTAACCGGTGGACATCCCGACCACTAATGAAAGTGAACCTCCAACTGCGGACCCCGAAGTACCCGCAACCCAAGCACATATCTGCACACTCAATGAAAAATATGAAAATACAGCTGTCGAGCTTAACTAAGCGCTAAGGAATAACATCGAACTTATGCGACAACTTCAAGAAAGTCAACGCATCGTCGTTCGACTGCAGTTAGCTCGGAACAATGCTCGACCCCGACCACCAACATCGGAAACTTCCTCTTCCGAGTCGAGCGGCCCGCACCAAAGAAGGAGGTTTAGTGTCATCAACAACATCGTCGTTCGAACAAACGTCCTCGACAATGGCAATGACAATAGTTATGCCAACGGCAACAGCGACCGGACCACGGTTACCTATAGCAAGGGCGCCCAATATTGGGACCATTCTCGCTTAGTCATCAATGAAGGACCCGCTCCTACTAACCAACCTCCTCCTCGACAAGACTCAACGGCTTCCCGTCGAGACAATGAACCTGATTTTTTGGCGGCCCATGCCTTTCCGGAACCGGATCCGTGTAACCCTGCTCCACATCATCACGCACACCAGAATCTCGTTATAGATGTCGAGGACATAGAAGAAGAAAATCCTGATGTCCACCCTAGAAGATGCCCTCGCACCAGAACTCTGGAACCTCGCCAAAACCCATGGGTCCCAATAGTGGACCTCCATAAGACCTACCTTTCCGACATGGTCCGAAGGATCATGAGGGAGATGCGAGGGAACGTGCATGATTCATGGGAAGCGCACATTAGGCGCAACCCTTTTGCTCGAAGATTTAATGAAGCTGAATGTCTGTGACGCTTCAGCATGCCACACATGCCGCTCTATGATGGCACCACTGACCCTTGCGCTTTCCTAAATCGTTATGAATGGCAAATGGACTCGAACAGAGGCGACGATCCAGTCAAGTGCAAATGCTTTCCAGTCTTCCTATCAGGAATCGCTTTATTATGATTCTCCCGCCTTCCGCTTAATTCCATCAACAACTTCGGCCAATTAGCGACATAGTTAGTTAAGAAATTCAGGATGCATATCCCGACTACGAAGAATGCCCTCACCCTTTCCAACCTATACCAAGGGCCTACAGAGTCGCTCAAAAGCTACCTTTCTAGGTTCAACATCGCCCCTCGTCGAGGATCCGGATCCGCACACCATACTCTTTCAGCTAGTGAAAGGTGTCCTTCCTACTTCTGAATTTGGAGAATGGATCGACCGAAAGCAACCAAAGAGCCTCGATGCTTTCTATGAGAAAGTGGGGGCAGTTCTTATGCCAAGAAGAAGCAAGACGGAACCGCATCTCCGAGACCAGTCTCCCCAATATCCCTCGAACAGACACCGCTAGTAACCGTCCTAGGGGGCGAGAAGCGGGAGGACCCTCCAATCCGAACACGGGGGCAAGACCCCCCAGACAAAGACCAAACACTAGGGGGTAGGGTGACTGAGGCAACAATCAGGTCCAGACAGAGCCAAGGAAGCCCGGCCCTTACCAAGCTTACGAGACATACACTCCGCTGAATGAAGATCCGGAAACTATCTACCTAGATACATGTAACACTTTGTCGTACAAGAAACCCCGCTTCAGGGAGTCAACCGATTCCGAGATGAACTCGGGGAGATACTGCCGATATCATGATATGTATGGGCATAACACAATTGAATGCCACCAGCTAAGGGATACAATTGAAAAGCTCATCCGCAAAAAGCGACTCGAACAATACATTCAAGAGCCCTTTCCCCCCGAAACTAATCCAAAATCCCCAGCGCCAACTCCTCAGACGGCCACCAAGAAAACCCCGGGACCATCCAACGCGAGGCGAGGAATCGTAATCAACACTATATGCGGCGGGCCTGGCCCCATGCATGACAGCGTCCGAAAGATGGAGGAATATGTGGGGTCCATTAAACATGCAACCTATGAGGCTTGCTCTGCTCCCGATGAGTCTATCCCGACCAAGCTCTGGAAAACCATGCGGGACGACATTATCTTCAATGAAAGGGAGTCCACAGGATTTGAAATCCCGACCACCGATCCTTTGGTTATCACTGCCCAAATTGGCGCTGCAACTGTTCAAAAAATATTGGTCGATTCAGGAATCTCGGTTAACATCATTTTCAAAGCCTCCTATGACCAGATGAAGTTAGAAGCAAGAGATCTCAAGCCATGCCATTCCGCGATCCACGGCTTTAAGGGACCATTCAGCTGTCCGGTAGGAGTCATCGACCTACCCGTCGAACTCGGTACGGGGGATCGGAGTCGGGTCCGAGTCCTCACCTTCGTGGTTATCGACATCATCTCGCCGTATAACATCTTCCTTGGATGTCCTTTCCTCACAAAATTTCGCGTCTGCCTATCGCCATGGTCCCACCTATGAAGTTTCCAAAAGAGAATGGGATCAGAATAGTCAGAGGTGACCAAGTCAATGCTAGGGAGCGTTATCCAATAGAATGGAAGAACGCGCGCAATAAGGATAAGGGAAAAGCAGTGCCCGCGGCCTTTTACGCCAAGACCACCTCCTCATAGTAATCAGCGGCATCTAGGCCTTGGCTCAGGCGCCACTGTCGTCTTTCCGATGACCTCGAATTCAAGGAAATACGAGGAGCTTGAGTGCAAGAGACCTACTCCGGCCGAGCCCACATTAAATGTTCCTGTCAGTCTCGACAATCCGTCGCGAGTATTAAAGATAGGATCACACCTTCACCCAGCGGTCAAAGACGATCTTGTGGATTTCTTAAAGGCTAATCTGGACGTATTTACATGGACTCATTCTGACATGAAAGGCATAGACCCAGCAATCGTCTACCATTCTTTATGCATAGACCCTACGATGCCTCCAGTCAAGCAAAAGCGCTGCTTCCTGGGACCCGACAGATCCAGGGCACTCGAAGAAGAGGTAGATCGCCTCCTAAATAACAACTTCATCCGAGAGGCCGACTACCCCGAGTGGGTCTCCAAACCAGTTCTAGTCAAAAAGGCCAATGGTAAATGGCGGATGAGTGTTGACTTCTCTGATCTAAACAAGGCATGTCCTAAGGACAGCTTCCGCTCCCAGAGATCAGTCAGCTAGTTGATTCAACTGCCGGATACCAATTGCTATCCTTCATGGACGCCTACTCCAATTATAACCAGATCCTTATGAATCTCCGCGACCAGGACCATACCTCCTTCATAACTAACCATAGTCTTTACTACTAACGCGTCATGCCCTTCGGCCTTAAGAATGCCGGTGCCACATATCAACGGGTGGTTAATCGACTCTTCAAAAATCAAATCGAGAAATCCATAGAGGTGTACGTGGACGACATGCTAGTTAAATAAAAAGTGTCTAGCGACCACGTCCACGACCTCTCTGAAATGTTCGATGTCCTTCGTCGATACGACATGAAACTCAACCCTCTGAAATGCTCCTTTGGCATCGCTTTAAGAAAGTTTCTAGGTTTCATCGTCAACGCCTGGGGCAACGAAGCTAATCCCGAGAAAATTCAAGCCATTCGGGACATCCAAGTCCCGGAAAACATCAAGGATATTTAAAGTTTAAATGGAAAGGTCATCGCTTTAAGTCGATTCATCTTAAAGGCCACCGACAAGTGCATTCCTTTCTTCGATTTACTTCGAAAAGGGAAGCGCAACTTCAAGTGGACCCCTGAGTGCGCTTCCGCATTCAAGGAACTCCTGGATCACTTGGATCGACCACCCATCTTATCTAAGCCTGCAGACCATGAGGACTTATATATTTACTTCGCTATTTCTTCGCAGGCAATCAACTCGGCATTAATATGGCTTGAAGATCGCATTCAACGACCTGTCTACTACATAAGCAAGCGATTGAAGGGGGCTGAAAAGAACTACCCAAAGCTCGAAAAGATGGCATTCTGCTTACTGATCTCCTCCTGGAAGCTTCGGCCATATTTCCAGGCTCATCCCATAAAGGTCTTCACCAGCCGCTGCGTCCGGTGCTACAACGACCCGAGGCATCCGGTCGACTGCTAAAGTGGAGTATGAAACTAAGTCAGTTCGAGATAACATTCGTTCCCTGTCGAGCCATCCTCGGACAAGCCCTCGCTGACTTTATAATAGAATTCACGGCTCCCGAAGAGACTTCTACAGAGAACGTGGCGGCCCGCGATTGTAGATGGAAGTTATTTGTGGATGGGTCCTCCAGCCACAAGTGTTCGGGAGCAGGCATCATACTCATCACTCCCGAGGGACGCTCGATACACTACACACTAAATCTAAATTTCCCCGCCACCAACAATGATTCAGAATATGAGGCGCTGATAGCCGGACTAAGGATCGAGATCGAACTCAATATAAAGATTATTCATATTTTCTCCGATTCACAGCGCATCGTACGCCAGGTGAAGGAAGAATTCAAAACTAAGGGGGAACGACTTGCTCTATACCTAGCTCAAGTACAGGAACTACTCACTTGCTTTGACCACTTCATTATCACTCACATTCCGCGAGAACAAAATGAAAGGGCCAACTCACTGGTCAGATTAGCAAGTTAAGAAGATATGTAGCTGTTGGGGTTCGCCCCCGTCGAGGTGCTCAACTCCCCAGGTACCAAGTCAACGCAAACCAGTACGGCCATGAGCGCCGAACCTGAGCCAGAATCTTGGATGACGCCAATCAAAAACTACCTACAACAGGGGATCCCCCCTGAAAGCCGCAAAGAAAGGCGAGCGCTCACCCGCTAGCCAATCTGTTATCTCCTTATGGATGGGGTACTCTATCTAAGAGGCTTCTCTGTCCCCTTACTTAGATGTGTGGCCCATGATGACGCCATCAAGGTTTTGGTCAGTGTACATGAAGGAGAATGCAGTGACCACACCGGTGGGCAAACCCTGGCTAGGAAAATACTCCGACACGGCTACTACTGGCCTACGCTCGACCAAGACGCCACTGATTATGCTCGCAAATGCGACAAGTGCCAACGTTTCTCAAAGATCCCGAGAGCCCCCCCAATAGAACTGACACAAATGACAAGCCCATGGCCATTCGCCATGTGGGGAATCGACATCATTGGGACTCTTCCCGTGGCCCGAGGTGGGGCATGATACACTGTCGTTATTGTTGATTATTTTACTAAATGGGAAGAGGCCAAAGCCCTCGCCACAATCACTACCAAGAAAATGATCAACTTTATGGTATGCAACATCATCACCCGATACAGGGTCCCTCAGGCCATCATTTCAGATAATGGCACTCAGTTCGAGAGTATAGACTTCAAATCCTTTTGTCAGCGACACATCATCGAAAAATGGTTCTCGTCCATAGCACAGCCCAGGCTAACGACAAGTTGAGGCAGTTAACAAAGTTATCAAGTTCATCATAAAGAAGCACCTCGAGAAGGCCAGGGGCATGTGGGCAGATGAAATTCCTCGGGAAGGCCCGTACTCTATAATACGAAGACTTAGTGATGGAACTTTCAAGCTGGCGACCATGGACAGAGCTGAACTACGAAGGGCTTGGAGCAGTGAACATTTTCGCCGCTACTTCACATAACATAGTACATGGTTGTTTACGCTTTCCAGCGATGTTTTGTAACAATTCAAGGCATTGTAAAGGCTATTCATGCCAAAAGTTACTAGTGGAAATGATGTTCATCTTTCTATCTCTTTATTATGTGTTTACTCCTCACGTGACATGTTTGATTAATCCTGGCAGCTAGATTTCGTGTAAACTGCCGACCGCTGTGTCGACCTCTAGTATGGGGACCGACACCACCGTCTAGGCCATGAGCCAACCTCGCAATTTAACCCCATTGGCACTGATCGACACCCCGAGTACGGGAGCCAGCAGCGCTACTCGAGTCGCCGGACCGTGGCGCGGCCGAGTATAGATAACCTCTAACTCGAACCTAGGCCCAAGGCCGAGGCCTAGGATAAATCGCTCACCCAGGTCCCATGTGACTTGGGGCTACCAATCAGCTAGACGGGGCGATACAAACTCCCCTTGAACTATGGGTGATGGTCGAATCTTGGCGCAGCACCGGGATCGACCCTTAAATCATTACTTCTCTGAAGTTATGAAGGCTAAGGGGTAGCCCACGACCACAATTTATGGGCTGATGATCCGGGCTTTTATTCCCAAGCGAACAACGACGCCTACAGGCTCTCCTCAACCCGATGAACGACGGGAGAGCCTACACCGGACGGACTGCATAACGCGACGTCATACGCCTTCACTACACTTGGGATTAATCCCAGGCAATCCAAATACAGCAAGGCACTTAGCTTGGCTTCGCAAACTACGAGTTTCCTGAGCTGAGGGAAACTTACTAGAAGCCTGCACACTATCACACTTCCCTGGAACCGTCGATCCAGGGCACAGTACTCACAACCGCTTTTTTGTTAAGTGTAACGATAAGTAGGCCTATGCAAGTACCGGACACCTGTAAACATGGGAAGAACATCTGGACATTTAACAGAAAATGCGATCTTTAATAATTCATATTTCATTACAACACACGCATACACATTACAACCAACTACATAGCTAATATCTTTCTTTCTAATCACAGGGTGTACATGAGAACCACACCATGTCTTGAAAAACCAAAAGCGAGGGCTGAACTCGTGTAAACTACTGACCTACACTACCAAAATGATCGCTAAACTTATATATAAGCAACTAACGGTAACTGTGACGGCCCACCCTGCACCAACCGACATTTACTCCAAAAGTGTATTGTATACATGTCCAGTTAGCACGGAACGGTCGTCAGAAGGAAGACGAAGAATCAACGAGGAACCTGTAGAATGTATCATAGCGCATAGAAAAAAATATAATAACAACATACTTGACATAAAATAGGCGAGACAGTGCATAAGCTGAAAACAAACTATCATAGCAGCGGAAAATCCAAATACAGCTTATGTTCCACATCATCATTATTACAACTTTTCAAACTGTCTCTAAAGGTAAAAACAAGATAAGGGAGGTACACTAATAATGCTAAGTAGTGACCACCAACGATAAAGGGAGAATATATATATATATATATATATCATACGTGGAAGCCTCATGCTCGCCTACTGATCAGCTACTCGTGCATCACCAGCTAACCTGTCTCTAGTCTGCTCGTTTAGGAGCACCTAGAGTAATAAGAAGAGATATAAAACACTGGATCAGACAAAAAGTCTGGTATGAGCGATAAGCAACAAAACAGAACAATAACAGGTATAATCCAATCATACCTGAACCTGGACCTACAACCAAAGAGTTATCACTACATACCGTACAATACTCTAAGGTGCCACTAAACAGATGGTGTAAAGAATACGGGGGTGGGGTTGTGCATGTCGCAATGATGACAAACAAATCAAACATAGCAACCATCCTCACATCTCTCACTCAGTGCGTAAAGCATACGATATCCACTACCCTGGTCACCTATCCATTGGGCCATGACGGAATCCAATCTCGTACAACTATCACTACAAGCCCACTATCCGTTTCTCAGTGGTGAACCAAAGTTATGAATACCGACAACCCTTTGCATACGTTCTGCAGCAAAGCCCAACTCATGAAGTCGACTCGTTGGTTCCCAACTGGATCCTGAGCTCTAACTTCCATTTGGACTACCTTTGCATCTCGGGTTATTGGTCATCACTGGATCGGTTCGGTTCTCAGCCCTTCTTCTCTGTCAGTTCGAATAGGTCTTCATTCAGTTCATGATCATCATACAGGCTCGGGTTCATCTCAGTTCGTAGCACCCTCTTCAGATCGGTTCGGATCGGATGACCTTCCCCCATCGGTTCGTATCGGCCTCCTTCCAAGTGCTTCGGATCGGGTCGTGGCCTCCAAGTCCCTTCGTAGTACGTCGGTTCGGTTCGGGTGCTCTCTGGCGGGTCGGATCGGTGTACCCTTTCCACTTCCCCTTTCTCTTCCGTTCTGATCCCCTTCTTTAGCTCGATCCGATCCCAGTTCAACCAATTTGGCCTTCCTTTTTGCCATACTTTCCCTTGTGCCAAGCCTCGGTTCGTTTCGGTGATCCCTTGCCCAGTCCACTATCCGGTCCGAGCCTATCCCTCCGATCCGATCCGAAAACCTGCACCATTTTCTGCAACTTTTTCCAGTAAGTGTTTTACGCCATCCGACGACGTTTTCGACCATTCTAACTATTCTAATAAATCACAAAGCATACCACAAAGTCATAGCAACAAATAGAAGTGACCCCAAACACCAAAACATCAATATGATAGATTAAAATGGATCAAACATAGCCAAAACCCATATTTTCCTTTAAGTATGCTTAAGCAAAACTAATGGCATGATTAGCAAAACTTAATCAAATTAACCCAAATTTCTAACAGAGGCCTAAAACATTATTTAAGAATTTATAAATATTTTTCCAGAATTTATTAGTGTATAAATTCGCTAATCAACACTAATTACCCTTATTTAACCGCAATTAGTGAGGAACTATGCAAATCACTCACCTTAGCCACAAACAAACCTTAGATCTGAAATAAATCTCTGATATGACGTGAATACTAATGTTAAACAGCAGCTCTAATCTTGATTTGGTGAAGATCTCCCTTGATTTGATGTTGCTAAGCTTAATCCTTAATTAGAAAGTGGTTTGGAGGTGATTTAGAGGTTGGAGGCCATTTTTAGGGTTTTTAAGAGGTAAGTGGAGGCTAGAAAACTGGAATGGAATGAAACCCTAACTCTTTTCAGCCTCCACATAACCCTATTCCCGAAATGGGTTATGGGCCCATTCACTAATCACCCTATTTGGCCCGGTTAAGCAGTTTTTCACCTTCCAAATCTTATTTCAGCCATTTCTCCCAAACGATAAGTCCGTTTAGCTATTATGACCACTCTACGGAAAGGTAAACCATCAAACAAATCTAATGGAAGTGGTTCCAGGTCAAAATTCCTTTCCAGTCAAAAGTTATGGCCAAAACAGTATCAGCTAGGGGCAAAATGGTCATTTAAAAATCGGCAAAAATCATGAACATGGGAAATGACCCCAATGGTCGTTTTCCAAAGCACATGACCATATGACTTCATATAAGAAAGAATTAAATATTCTACGATCCTCCGATGCGTAGAATGCAGGTTGTTACATTCTCCCCCCTTAAGAAATTTCGTCCCCGAAATTCCCTAACCAAAACACATAAAGGGTTCCGCATGCCTTCCAGCCATAAAACAACAATCAAACGTGCAAAACAAGTCTATCCTAGCATGCGGAATAACTAAATTGCAAAGTAAATCTTATCAGGCAAAGAGTTTTGGATACAACTTTCTTATGTCATTCTCTACTTCCCAAGTACAGTCGTTCTCTCGTCATCGATTCCCATCTCTACCCTAGAGGTAATTTCTAATAGGTTGGGATCGTCCCTCTGACTGGAACTGATCCACTTAATCTAGTTCGATCTAATCGTCAAGCTTACTAGCGTTTCTGAATCCAATTCACACTTAGGTCTGAAGTCATATCCCGTGATATACTCTAGTTGCTCCCATTCCAGAAAAATAGCCTCTAAACTGGCATGTCTCCTACCCAAATGTATCAGCTATCGCACCCAGTCCAGGACTATGGCATTCGTCTACTGTCATCTTCTTAGGTAATCCAATCCTATACGCCTAATTTTCAACTACATTCCAAATGTCCTTTCAAGTCCAACTTGAGTCCTTCCTACATTCGTACTGCACGTCCAACGTACATTCACCTCCTGGAGGCAAACTAGACCCATCCAATGAACCTAGGTACTCCACTTATACTTGTACTGTACGTCCAACGTACATTCACCTTCTAAAGGTGAACTAGACTCATCCAAAGAATCTAAGTACTCTACCTTCGAGTCCAAGTCCAACTTGAAGCTCCTTTATCCGCTGAATCTCTAAGGTCAACGGAGCTCCACAATGCCCAACATACTTCAAGTCTAACGTAAAGTATCTTACACCCATCATATCACCATGATCAACGAACTTATACTATTTCCATTCAACAGGATCCTACAGGTGATACTCAAGAGAAGAGAGGTAGGAGCAAACACAATAGCATCCATCAAACAAATCCTATCTATCACCTGCTAAAGCCATGAATACGTCGATATCTGTATGTCTGGTCCAACCAACATCAATAACCAATGGAAACTTTGCCTCCAAACGAACTACCATACATCCAACGTAGGTTTACCCTCCAAGGATAACTAGATCACGTCCAACGGATCCAAGGTAAGTGGGCATCCCCAGATACCCCTGCTTTTAATCCGCCTGAAACACTCGAGTCCCACCCAAGTCTATCCATTATCTTGCTGCCCTCTCGAGTCCAACTCGAGCCCATCCAATTCCTTGCAGCCTTCTCGAGTCCAACTCGAGTCAATGTATTACCCATACACTCAGACCCAGTCTTGAGTACCCATTACCTACAAACCCTAGTCCAACGTGAGTCGTCTCCCTATTCGTTGCATATCTAAGATCAACGAACACCCATTTTCTTTTACGAGTTCAAGTCCAACTTGAATCGTCCTAATCTTCATTGCATCTTCCATGATCGATGAATACATCTTATTTCTTCAAAAAGAACATCAACATAAGGTCCTAAACAATCCATTACTTTGCATCTTCCTCGAGTCCCACTCGAGTCATCTCATAATCCTATCGAGTCTAACTCGGGGCAGTCCATACAATTGAATAGTCTTATCCTGTCACAACTTCCTATTACTCCTCTAGTAAACCAAGATATTATCCAATGAAAATCACAACAACTACTTATCTCTCATGCAAACCATCTTAGTCGAACTCGACATTCACCAAGCACAAGCCCCAAAGGCCTAAACCAATATCAGACAAGCACCCAAGGAACATCTCCTCCGAATTCGGACAATACACGTGAAGTGATACTAGCAAAACAACTAAGCACTGGAGCACTCATTTGCTTCCCAGAGACAACTAGAACTTATTACAACGATAAACTCTCAGCTTCCTTGCCTCCAGTTACCATCGCCATCAGTAGGTAGGTACCTAATACCACCCTATTCCTTTAGGGTAGATTGACTCCCCAAAATATTGCTAAACCCACTAAAGCCCAAAACAAAGTAATTACAAACAAACATACATCCACAACTCGATAAGACCACGTTACGACAAATCATACTGAGGCTAGTCGAACCACCAATCGGGTTCGTCACTACTAAATGTCTATCGACTAACTCAGGTTCGTCAAACAAAACTCGATCAAAAACATCTTAAATAGAAAGCATACCTCGAATAACGACACCTTTTTCCTTCTGCGCCGCAGTTGGGGCATTCGACAAAGAAGGAACAGCGTTAATATCATATGCTTTCACGATCTGATTCTCCCTAGGAGGTTGTGGACATTCATTCTTGTGATGTCCCGCTTGGCCACAATTAAAGCACTTCCTTTCCCCAGGCTTTTCCCGACAATCTCTGGCATAGTGGCCCTTCTTACCACAACTAAAGCACTCGCTATCTTTCTTATTTTTCTTATTCTGACCATCCATGGTTTGGTCTTGTTTCCTCTTATTCTGGGAATTATTCTTGCTTCCACCTCTTGCTTGCGACTTTGGCTCCTCTGCAGATGCGACCTCAGTCTTCGACTTAGGGTAAAGACTCTCTGGCCTCAATGCTTTCCCCATAGTCGATTCAAACGTCTCATCAATGTGGTTAATAAGATTTTCCCCTAAGTACTGATCCAAACCTGTTATAAACTTCTCGTTCTTCTTCTCAGCAGTATTTATTAGGGATAACCCGTATTTCACCAAGTGTCGAACTCAGCAATATACTCCAAGACTGCCCTACCATTCTGCTTAAGCTCCAAGAACTTCCTAAACAATTCCGACTTCTAAGTAGCTGGGATAAACTTGTTGCTAAAGCGAGCCTTAAACTGATCCCAAATAACCTGATCCTCTGGAGTGGCTGTCTTAATAGCATTCCACCAATTCATCATTCGCCCTTGCAGCTGACGAGACGCTAGCTTTCTCTTTATCGCATCCTCGACACCCATGTCGTCGAAGATACGATCACAGCTATCCAACCAATCCTTAACATCCGTGGTCGACTCCATTCCGTGGAACGGCTTCCCACCAAGGTTAGTGTAATCCTTGCACAGCTTGGCGAAATCGACCCTAGGCGCCTGCACTATTGGACCACCACCATTACCGACATTGGGAGCTGCCCCTGCACATCCCTAAGCATTTCTCTCATGAGGTCAGTAAACATCATCCTCATGTTAGCAGCATTCTCATTATTAGCCCCTCTAGCAGCACCTCTTGCGTATCGGCTCATCGTTCAATCCGTAAAGAGAAAACGATTAACCATGTCCATAGTGGTGCTAGACAAGTGCAACTTCGTCCTTAGCTATACTAATAGTATATATATGTAGCTTTTGAAAACCAAAGTAATCACAAATACACACTCTCATATACGTACTATCTCTCCCCAGTGTCCTTCCCTAGGTTAACTACGCAACCTAGAGTTCTGATACCAAATGTAACATCCCGCCCCGCACCAACCGACATTTACTCCTAAAGTGCATTGTACACATGTCCAGTTAGCACGAACGGTCATCAGAAGGAAAGAAGGAAGACGAAGAATCAACGAGGAACCTGTAGAATGTCTCACAGCACATAGAAAAATATATAATAACAACATACTTGACATAAAACAGGTGAGACAATGCATAAGCTGAAAACAAACTATCATAGCAGCAGAAAATCCAAATACAGCTTATGTTCCACATCATCATTATTACAACTTTTCAAACTGTCTCTAAAGGTAAAAACAAGATAAGGGAGGTACACTAATAATGCCAAGTAGTGACCACCAACGACACAGGGAGAATATCTATATATATATATATCATACGTGGAAGCCTCCTGCAGGCCTCCGGATCATCTACTCGTGCATCACCAGCTAACATGTCTCTAGTCTGCTCGTTTAGGAGCACCCAGAGTAATAAGAAGAGACATAAAACTCTGGGTCAGACAAAAATTCTGGTATGAGCGATAAGCAACAAAACAGAACAATAACAGGTATAATCCAATCATACCTGAACTTGGACCTGCAACCAAAGAGTTAGCACTACATACCGTACAATACTCTAAGGTGCCACTAAACAGATGGTGCAAAGAATACGGGGGTGGGGTTGTGCATGTCGCAATGATGGCAAACAAATCAAACATAGCAACCATCCTCACATCTCTCACTCGGTGCGTAAAGCATTCGATATCCACTACCCTGGTGACCTATCCATTGGGCCATGACGGAATCCAATCCCGTACAAATATCACTACAAGCCCACTATCCGTTTCTCAGTGGTGAACCAAAGTTATGAATACTGACAACCCCTTTGCACACGTTCCGCAGCAAAGCCCAGCTCATGAAGTCGACTCGTTGGTTCCCGACTGGATCTTGAGCTCTAACTTCCATTTGAACTACCTTTGCATCTCGGGTTATTGGTCATCACTGGATCGGTTCAGTTCTCAGCCCTTCTTCTCTGTCGATTCGGATCGGTCTTCATTCAGTTCATGATCATCATACAGGCTCGGGTTCATCTCAGTTCGTAGCACCCTCTTCAGATCGGTATGGATCGGATAACCTTCCCCCATCGGTTTGGATTGGCCTCCTTCCAAATGCTCCAGATCGGGTCGTGGCCTCCAAGTCCCTTCGTAGTACGTCGGTTCGATTCGGGTGCTCTCTGGCGGGTCGGATCGGTGTATCCTTTCCACTTCCCCTTTCTCTTCCGTTCCGATCCCCTTCTTTAGCTCGATCCGATCCCAGTTCAACCAATTTGGCCTTCCTTTTTTTTCATACTTTCCCTTATGCCAAGCCTCGGTTCGGTTCGGTGATCCCTTGCCCAGTCCATTATCCGGTCCAAGCCCATCCCTCCGATCCAATCCGAAAACCTGCACCATTTTCTGCAACTTTTTACAGTAAGTGTTTTACGCCATCCGACGACGTTTTCAACCATTCTAACTATTCTAATAAATCACAAAGCATACTACAAAGTCATAGCAAAAAATAGAAGTGTCCCCAAACACCAAAACATCAATATGATAGATTAAAATGGATCAAACATAGCCAAAACCCATATTTTCCTTTAAGTGTGCTTAAGCAAAACTAATGGTATGATTAGCAAAACTTAATCAAATTAACCCAAATTTCTAACAGAGGCCTAAAACATTATTTAAGAATTTATAAATATTTTTCCAGAATTTATTAGTGTATAAATTCACTAATCAACACTAATTATCCTTAATTAACCGTAATTAGTGAGGAACTATGCAAATCACTCACCTTAGCCACAAATAAACCATAGATCTGAAATAAATCTCTGATATGACGCGAATACTAATGCTAAACAGCAGCTCTAATCTTGATTTGGTGAAGATCTCCCTTGATTTGATGTTGCTAAGCTTAATCCTTAATTAGAAAGTGGTTTGGAGGTGATTTAGAGGTTGGAGACCATTTTTAGGGTTTCTAAGAGGTAAGTGGAGGCTAGAAAACTGAAATGGAATGAAACCCTAACTCTTTTCAGCCTCCCCATAACCCTATTCCGGAAATGGGTTATGGGCCCATTCACTAATCACCCTATTTGGCCCGGTTTAGCAGTTTTTCACCTTCCAAATCTTATTTCAGCCATATCTCCCAAACGGTAAGTCCGTTTAGTTATTATGACCACTCTACGGAAAGGTAAACCATCAAACAAATCTAATGGATGTGGTTTAGGTCAAATTCCTTTCCAGTCAAAAGTTATGGCCAAACCAGTATCAGCTAGGGGCAAAACGGTCTTTTAAAATCGGCAAAAATCATGAACATGGGAAATGACCCCAATGGTCATTTCCCAAAGCCATATGACCATACGACTTCATATAAGAAAGAATTAAATATTCTACGATCCTCCGATGCGTAGAATGCGGGTTGTTACACTAACCATGCTTCTTCTTCTTCTTGTCTTTGTGCTTCTTCTTTACAGATTCAGCACTCGACGGTTCATCCTTGGAGCTGGGCCTTTTCCTGCCAGACCTGCCTTTTCCACTTTGGCTCCTTTGGGAAGTGGTCGACCCGTGAGAGGCTGGAAGACGCCTCTTGTCTGCCCTATCGCTGCTGGAAATCTCGGTGACGTCAGCAGGGGTAATAGCGGCAAAGGCCTAGGAGCACCCCCGGCAGCAAGACCTATCACTGCGGCACTCGTCTCTGGGATAGTTTTCCCTTCTAGTCTTGCTTCCTTCCTGGCTTCCTTATCGGCTTATCGCCTAATAAGCTTTTGGGACTTATGTTCTGGATCACCGACCCTGGTTTTTCGTGAGTTTCAAGGGTCCTTCGCTGAGCTTCCTCATCCTCTTGCTTCTTCTGAGCCTCGTGAGCAGCCCTCTTCCTCTCTGCTTCCTCATCAATATGTTCTTGGGCAACAGTCACAGCAGACCTCTCCACAATATCCTCCCTGGTCAGTGTTACGACCTCCTACCTTGTAGCTTCATCCTGCCCTAGCTTTTCCTCCACCGGGCCTCGGGAAGTCGCACTTTTCCCATCTACCTCCTCTCCTTCGTCGATAAGGCCTTAGTAAAGGCTGGGAGTTATCCTTATCACCAAGAAGGTATCAAGCTGATCTCCACTCTCTCCGAATTGTATCCCCTCGAGTCCTAGCCTAGATTCGGTCACTTGGGGAATCGCGGGGGCAGTGCCCAATGCCGTAGTTAATCTAGAAGGGACTGCATAATAAAAACACAATCTTTTAGTCCGCAAACTCGGTAATCACGTCATCCTCAGGTATGCACTGTAAAGGGAATTTACCTATGATCAAGGCTGGCATAGGAAGAGCGGAAAAGGCACCCGGCGCAACAGACAATGTAAATCCAGTCTCCCCCAGCTCCAAATGCCTAGGATGATGCTCGGTCGAAACCCGAGTCAGAGCTGCCGGGTCAATCGCTGTGACCGACCCAGGAGCGGATGGCCGATAAGAACTTCCCTCCGCCGATCCTCCGCTGCCACAACGCTACTAGGCATGATAAATTTCCCCTTCTTAGCAGCAAGCCTCTGCAACCTCTCTCTCTCCACATCCTCGAGCAGCAACTTTGTAATACCCCGTATTTTATGTGAACGTATAAGTAACAAATCAGAGAATAATTAATTACAAAAATAAGAATCAAGGGAAACGGGTTACGCCATTGCGTTCGTCTCGGAATTCTGCTTGAAATAGAGTTCGAGTTTGCGTAAAACGGATACCATATGAAGAAGATATGGACGAACAAAGTTTGGTGGCTAAAGAGGAAAAAAAAAAGGTATGCACTGGCGCACTTGGGAAATGCGCCCGTAAAAATTTACATGTCGCACTTCCCAAGTGCGCCCAGGCCGAGAGGAAACCTGCACAGCTTTCTGGTTTGACCCTGGCTGGCCTAGTCAGGTTCTGGTCGAATTTCTGAGCTCTACCGTGCCTTTAGGGCTAACTTGTCACTTTCTGATTGGCTTCTCTTGAGATGGATGGCCTTGATTAACCCTAGCTTCATCGACGACTCTAATTAGTTTGAAACCCTATATAAACAGCCCCCTAGCCCCCTTCTCTTTACACCATTCTTCTCTAACCTTATGCTACACAATTTCATTCTTATACTCTGCCTCCGTTCTTATTAAATAAAATAATGGCGTCGTTACTCTGCTGGAATCAAAAGTTGGACTGATGCATCTTTTTCCAACCTGAATAGAATTAAAAGCTAAATCAAATCTCAAATCAAAGTCTAGATCTACAACAACAAGTAAAGAGGAGTAATTCAGCATTTCTGCATCAACAACAGTTTGTTATCCTTTCTTAAAACCACGGAAGGCAAGTACAGTTATTTTCCGCTATAAACGTTAATTATGATTGTGACATGAATTGTAAATCTGAATTTGAGGTTATGCCTGTTCTGTTCTGTTTAGATCTATCTTATTCTGTATCTCTTTCTTTTTTCTGTTCTATAGCCAGGCTACCACGAGCCTGAGCCAAATCTCATAAGAGATTAACACACGAATGCTAAAGTGTTTGGGACAAATAATGAATGATGCATAATTGGACAGGACTGATTCGAGGACATGACATAAGATCTGAGGCATATAATTGGACATGTGGCATATTTAACATATGACTTGAGATTGAGGCATAAAATATATTGGACTTATGACTTGGGATTCGGGGCGTAGATTTAACCGTAAACATGAAACTAATTTAGATACGTAGTACATGTTGTAATCTAGGCCTGTAGTTAATTTGAGAAATAAACATATGTTAGATCTAGATCTGTTCATACTAGGTATGATAATCTGTGATTTGGTAGAAGGGGAATTATAGGACAAATTGAAACTTGGGGCATAACGCATGTTTTAAATCAAGGTCTGATGTTAGAATTTAAAGATAATTTACAACATGTTATGCATGAGTGATAATGCATGTTGAGGACATACTACATGTTATAGTTTAAAAATCTAGATTTTTGGGACATATTCTTTTATGTAAAAATTCATGACTTGAAAAAGGAATATATGACTTAGGCGTAGAGACCTATACAAAAACAGGATAACAACTAATGTGAATGCGCCTAAATAAGGTTTTTTTTGGATATCTGGCATCATAGGCATAATTCATATTGTTTATCGTGATTTATGGAGAATATTCTGTACTATGTAATATTTAACTAAAAATTAGGAGCAAGATGTGGTATTATGAATTATGACCATGATTTGGCAAGTGAGTTTAGGCTAAATTTATGATTCGGCAAGATTTGATATATATATATATATATATATATAATCTGCTAAATCTGTTATCTGCTAAATCTGTTGTATTGCCTGATCCGCTAGTTCTGTTATATTGCCTAAACTGCTAATTAGGTTGAATTGCCGAATCGGCTAATTATGTCAAATTGCCTTATCTGCTAAATCTGCAAAATAGCCTAATCTGCAAGATATGTTATCTGTTTAATCTGTTGAATGACGTAATTTGTTGGAACTGAAATGCTGAAATTTGAAGTATGTGAATATATAGGATCGATTTAAAATTGAGCAAAACTTGTTAATAGAACCTCGAATAATCTGCTATAACTTGTTTAGAAGTTTAATCTGTTAAATAAACAGAATTAGTCGAATATCTGAAAAATCTGTATTGGAATGAATTGGCTATGACACGAGGTTAGACTCTGTTTGTGGTAGAAGCCTGCCCGGAACCAACCGGCTTAACCAGCGACCGCAAAACAGTCAGTCTAATGTGAGAGGTTGTAGGCATAACTAAAATATTCTTAGACACGAGGTTAGGTCTGGCTTGTGGTAGAAATCTACCCGGAACCGCCCGGCATATCCAGCGGCCACAAGCTACCGACCTAATGTGAGAGGTCTGTGCATTAATATTTAATTAATGCAAATCTGGGATAAATATTATGTCTAAAACGTGTTGGGTGGATAGGGTTGAACCAATTGGACTAATGAATTAAACAAACCCGTTTCGTGAATCTGTAGGCCCAATTACAAAGTTAGACAAATCTGTAAATCTGTTAAATCCGTATATCTGATCTGTTAGTCTGAAAACTTGTCTGATCTGTGAACTAGTTGATCTGAACTCTATATGTCTGAACTTGTAAAAAAATTTATCTGAAATCTGTTAGTCTGGGGACACAAGGTTAGGAGGGGAATTACTTGTGTCATCTATTGTTTGGGACCCATATTAGTCAGTAACCCTTTCTGGTATCTAAACTTTGACCCAACAGTAGGTAGGGTCCACGCACGCTTACTGAACTAATTATAAGTGGTTCATTCTGATAATGGCGAGAGGTGTTGATGGTGCGTTCCAACCGGGTCATGTGCGTACATGGATCCCGGTCTGCCTTTGAGGATGTAAGACGCCGTGACATCTGTAAATAGGTCTGTGCCAATTGGTTGTCACTTTAGGGAGTGATACACCCTATCGTGGAGCCAACACAGGGTATTTATGTATTAGGGAGCCGATCGCTTGGGGTAGGGTTTTAGGGTACACTTAGTTCTGTCTGTTTCTGTTGGTACTGTCTGCTTCGGTTGGGTGGCAACATCTGTCTGTTTCTGCATGGTACCGTCTGTTCGGGTGGTAAAGGCCCATTTACTAGTGTACACCTAACTCTACATTCTGTTTCTGTAGGGATTAATCTGTTTCTGTTTCTGTACCTTCTGTTCGGGTGGTAAAGGCCCATTATTAGTATTCTATTTCTGTCTGTTTCTGTTCGGGTGGTAAAGGCCCATTATTAGCATTCTGTTTCTGTCTGTTTCTGTTCGGATAGTAAAGGCCCATTATTAGAATTCTGTTTCTGTCTGTTTCTGTTCGGGGGGTAAAGGTCCATTATTAGCATTCTGTTTCTGTCTGTTTCTGTTCAGGTGGTAAAGGCCCATTATTAGCATTCTGTTTTTGTCTGTTTCTGTTGGGGTGGCAAAGGCCCATTACTAGCATTCTCTTCTGTGGAAGTTGTTGTGTTCCCGTTTTGTTTCAGTTTAGACATTAGGGTGACACCTAATCCTGTTATACTAGTATTAGTGCAGAGAAATGAAAAGTAATATTATTCTGTTTCTTCTGTTTAACCTAAGTACATCTGCTACTCCAGTTACTGTTATCTCTTATCCAGCTTATTTTCATATCATAATTATTATTATCTGTTCATATGCTGAAAGTCACTGGACTTTCCAGACTTTATGTCTGACCTTTCTTGTTTTCACCCCTTTTTCTTCCGTTTCCCCCTAGGTTTTCCAAGGAGGGAATACTTTAGCTTGATCTAGATTTCCTCTGCTTGAAGTACTCAGAGTGCTTAAAGTATGGCTTGACTCTTTATGGCAGCTTCTGTGGGGATTATGATTTTAAAGTTTTGTACTCTGATGATTTTCTGAACAAGACTGATATTTATGTACTTGAGTTTTTGGTAAAGATGTAACCAAACCGATTCCTGTTTTCCGGCTGTAATAAAGTTATAATTTCTCAAGTATTGTTTATCTGTCTTGTAAATTTCCGTTTTGTCTACTAAAACGCTCCATCAAATTTAAGGCATTCCCTTTGTGAGTGACCTTAACGGAGGTGTGGTGTTACACTTGGTATCAGAGCTGAAGGTTACCAGATTGGGTAAAGTTTTTGAAAACTATTTTCAAAGAGGTTTTAAAAAGGACGTATTTTAAAAAATAAAGTTTATTTTGAAAAACATAATCCCCAAAAAGCCATATATCTATCTTTTCCGTTCTCCGTTTTAAATCTTTTTCTTTCATTCCAGCATGTCTGGGAATCTTAACTTTCCAGAGGACATGCCAATACCTGGCTGGTTCAGGAGGTACTTAGAGGCTAGGGCCAACGATGCAGGCCCAGCAGAAATCCCTCCTCCAGCTGCAGCGATTCCTCCTCCTCCACCCCCTCCTCGTGCAATTGCTTTTTCAAAGATCTGTAAAGATTTTAGGTCCATGGGTGGAAAGGATTTCAAGGGAACTGAATCATTCGTAGAAGCAAGGAACTGGCTCAAAGAAACTGAGGATCTGTTCGTTATCTTCGAGGTGGACGATAGGCAAAAGGTACAATTGGCGGTGTGGTTGCTCAAGGACGAAGCTTCCTATTGGTGGGAAGTCAATAACGCCGAAAGACCGGTTGAAACATGGATGGATTTCAGAACAAGGTTTGAGTCGAAATTCCTCTCGCAAGCTGAACGAAGTCTACAACTGGAAAGGTTCTTATCTCTTAAGCAAGGAAGTATGACGGTCAAGGAATACGTCAACCAGTTCAACCAACTGGCTAGGTTCGGACTGGATTTAGTCAACACTCAGCATAAAAAGGCTCTCCGCTTTGTTAAAGGATTGAACGAGCCACTGCACTGTCTAGCCATAACCCATGTACCCATGGGAGCGACTTACGAGAGATTGGTGGATATGGCACTACTGCACGAGGAAGACAACGACAAGAAAGAGGCAAAGAAGGAAGAACCACAGAACAAGAAAGCATGGCCCAAAAAGGAAACACAAAAGAAGGGTGAAAAGTCTGAAGATAAGAAGGAGAAAAAGTGCTTTACTTGTGGAAGCTCGACTCATCTGAACAAGGATTGCAGAAAAAGAAAGGGCACTTGCTTCAACTGTGGTGAGATGGGACACTTCACTAGGGACTGTCCGAAGAAACGAGGGCAAGGGCAGAGGGCAGGACCAACTTCTGGAAGGCAGGCGAACACTCTCGAGGCTAGTGGATAGGATAGAAATAGGAAAACTTTCTGTAGGGGGTTTAATTTTTTTATCTGATTTTTGAGTTGAAACTCTTTTCTGATTCTGGCATTTCGATTCTGTAATCGGTACTCTACACTTGAATACTAGTATTGTTTCTGATTCCACTATAGGCTCAAACCCATAAGGGTTACGACTCATCTGCTTGTGATAGATTGGGGTTTGAGAGATATCTGTGTTAGGCGTCAAGTGGGACGCATACATTCTGGGTTTTATCATGCTTAGTTTTCTAAGAATCGTTCGATAATCTGATCTGTACTAGTAGTCTGTAAGCATCTGGATATTTCTGATAAGGTTGAGATTTCCAGTTTTGACATTGTCTAAGGAGGGTAATCCTCTGGGTGTCAATCTGATG
Source organism: Allium sativum (assembly GCA_030737875.1). Classification (NCBI taxonomy): domain Eukaryota; kingdom Viridiplantae; phylum Streptophyta; class Magnoliopsida; order Asparagales; family Amaryllidaceae; genus Allium; species Allium sativum. The sequence goes on from CM060914.1 coordinate 85,469,496, forward strand.
TTGATTTCGGTCTTCGGGGTTGATACTTAGGTGAATTTGTCTCTCAACCAAGGTTTAATGGAAACCAAGTTTTTGTTTTATTTGCACTCGCTTCCATCATTCAACTATCCTATCGATCGAATCTTCGAACTTTAGGTAGAAACTAATGGGTGTAAACATGTGTTTGAGACATGTTATATTTGATGGTTGCAAGTGGATGCAAGTGGTTGCTCGTGGATGCATATACACACACTAGGCACTAGATCGGTTCAAAAACACTCTCATAGTGCATATGGACGTGTGAGCATTTTCAATTTCTGTGGATGCAAAATGATTGACTCATCACATGGATGTTGCATATGAATGAATGGTTGTCACTCATATAAGAATAATATGTATCAAATAGGAAAATTGCATACATGTTGGACTCATGGCACCGACATAATTCGCATTACGGAGGTCAACTGAATCAGTGGACCGCCTGATCTTTGCATTAGATAAGTAACATATACACACACTTTTGCATATGTTCATACAACATTAGAAGTTTTATAAGAACAATGGATGCTTGTGGATGATGGTTGAGTAGATGGATGATTGGATGGTAGGACACATTCTTTTTAACTTGAAGATTTCGGGGACGAAATCCTTTAAAGGAGGGGAGAATGTAACACCCCGTATTTTCTGTGAACGTATAAGTAACAAATCAGAGAATAATTAATTACAAAAATAAGAATCAAGGGAAACGGGTTACGCCATTGCGTTCGTCTCGGAATTCTGCTTGAAATAGAGTCCGAGTTTGCGTAAAACGGATGTCGTATGAAGAAGATATGGACGAACAAAATTTGGTGGCTAAAGAGGAAAAAAAAGGTTTGCACTGGCGCACTTGGGAAGTGCGCCAGTACAAATTTACATTGGCGCACTTCCCAAGTGCGCCCAGGCCGAGAGGAAACCTGCACAGCTTTATGGTTTGACCCTGGCTGGCCTGGTCGGGTTCTGGTCGAATTTCTGAGCTCTGCTGTGTCACTAGGGCTAACTTGTCACTTTCTGATTGGCTTCTCTTGAGATGGATGGCCTTGATTAACCCTAGCTTCATCGATGACTCTAATTAGTTTGAAACCCTATATAAACAGCCCCCTAGCCCCCTTCTCTTTACACCATTCTTCTCTAACCTTATGCTACACAATTTCATTCCTATACTCTGCCTCCGTTCTTATTAAATAAAATAATGGCGTCATTACTCTGCTGGAATCAAAACTTGGACTGATGCATCTTCTTCCAACATGAATAGAATTAAAAGCTAAATCAAATCTCAAATCAAAGTCTAGATCTACAACTACAATTAAAGAGGAGTAATTAAGCATTTCTGCATCAACAAGAGTTTGTTATCCTTTCTTAAAACCACGGAAGGCAAGTACAGTTATTTTCCGCTATAAACGTTAATTATGATTGTGACATGAATTGTAAATCTAAATTTTAGGTTATGTCTGTTCTATTCTGTTTAGATCTATCTTATTCTGTATCTATTTCTTCTTTCTGTTCTATAGCCAGGCTACCACGAGCCTGAGCCAAATCTCATAAGAGATTAACGCACGAACGCTAAAATGTTTGGGACAAATAATGAATGATGCATAATTGGACAGGACTGAATCGAGGACATGACATAAGATCTGAGGCATATAATTGGACATGTGGCATATTTAACATATGACTTGAGATTGAGACATAAAATATATTGGACTTATGACTTGGGATTCGGGGCGTAGATTTAACCGTAAACATGAAACTAATTTAGATACATAGTACATGTTGTAATCTAGGCCTGTAGTTAATTTGAGAAATAAACATATGTTAGATCTAGATCTAGATCTGTTCATACTAGGTATGATAATCTGTGATTTTGGAGAAGGGGAATTGTAGGACAACTTGAAACGTGGGGCGTAATGCATGTTTTAAATCAAGGTCTGATATTAGAGTTTAAAGATAGTGGAAATTAGGCTAAGGTCCCTATTTTGAAACTTAATTAGACTCAGATCCGGTCATAAATTTATTGTAAATTAGGTCCCTATTTTTCTATTTAGAAAAATTACATATATTTATGCAACAATTCATCAACGTTAGTTCAACTTTATTTGCATACATGTATCCAACAATTCAGAATATTTGCATACATGTATGCAAATATTCGTTCAGAATAGTTGCATACATGTATGCAAAAATTCAGAATATTTGCAAACATGTATGCAAATATTCGTTCATAATATTTGCATACATGTATGTAAATATTTTGAATAGTTGCATACATGTGTGCAACTATTCTGAACGAATATTTGCATACATGTAAGCAAATATTCATCAGAATAGTTGCATACATGTATTCAAAAATTCAAAATATTTGCATACATGTATGTAAATACTCATTCAGAATATTTGCATACATGTATGCAAATATTATGAATAACACGTAAAAATGAAAACAGGGACTAAATTTATAATAAGTTTATGACCGGATGTGAGCCTAATTTTGAAACTTAATAGGGACCTGTAGAAAACGCACCCTTAAAGATAATTTACAACATGTTATGCATGAGTGATAATGCATGTTGAGGACATACTACATGTTATAGTTTAAAAATCTAGATTTTTGGGACATATTCTTTTATGTAAAAATTCATGACTTGAAAATGGAATATGTGACTTAGGCATAGAGACCTATACAAAAACAGGATAACTATTAATGTGAATGCGCCTAAATAAGGTTTTTTCGGATATCTGGCATCATAGGCATAATTCATATTGTTTATCGTGATTTATGGAGAATATTCTGTACTGTGTAATATTTAACTAAAAATTAGGAGCAAGATGTGGTATTTTGAATTATGACCATGATTTGGCAAGTGAGTTTAGGCTAAATTTATGATTAGGCAAGATATGACACATATATATATATATATATATATATATATATATATATATATAATCTGCTAAATCTGTTGTATTGCCTGATCCGCTAGTTCTGTTATATTGCCTAAACTGCTAATGAGGTTGAATTGCCTAATCTGCTAATTATGTTAAATTGCCTTATCTGCTAAATCTGCTAAATAGCCTAATCTGCAAGATCTGTTATCTGTTTAATCTGTTGAATGACGTAATCTGTTGGAACTGAAATGCTGAAATTTGAAGTATGTGAATCTGTAGGCTCGATTTAAAATTGAGCAAAAATTGTTAATAGAACCTCGAATAATCTGCTGTAACTTGTACAGAAATTTAATCTGTTAAATAAACAGAATTAGTCGAATATTTGAAAAATCTGTATTGGAATGAATTGGCTATGACACGAGGTTAGACTCTATTTGCGGTAGAAGCCTGCCCGGAACCAACCGGCTTAACCAGCGACCGCAAAACTGTCAATCTAATGTGAGAGGTCGTAGGCATAACTAAAATATGATTAGACACGAGGTTAGGTCTGGCTTGTGGCAGAAGTCTGCCCGGAACCGCCCGGCATATCCAGCGGCCACAAGCTACCGACCTAATGTGAGAGGTCTGTGCATTAATATTTAATTAATGCAAATCTGGGATAAATATGATGTCTAAAACGTGTTGGGTGGATAGGGTTGAACCAATTGGACTAATGAATTTAACAAACCCGTTTCGTGAATCTGTAGGCCCAATTACAAAGTTAGACAAATCTGTAAATCTGTTAAATCCGTATATCTGATCCGTTAGTCTGAAAACTTGTCTGATCTGTGAACTAGTTGATCTGAACTCTGTATGTCTGAACTTGTAAACAAATTAATCTGAAATCTATTAGCCTGGGGACACAAGGTTAGGAGGGGAATTACTTGGGTCATCTGTTGTTTGGGACCCATATTAGTTAGTAACCCTTTCTGGTATCAAAACTTTGACCCAACAGTAGGTAGGGTCCGTGCACGCTTACTGAACTAATTATAAGTGGTTCATTTTGATAACGGCGAGGGGTGTTGATGGTGCGTTCCAACCGGGTCATGTGCATGCATGGATCCCTGTCTGCCTCTGAGGATGTAAGATGCCGTGACATCTGTAAATAGGTCTGTGCCAATTGGTTGTCACTTTAGGGAGTGATACACCCTATTGTGGAGCCGACACAGGGTATTTATGTATTAGGGAGCCGATCGCTTGGGGTAGGGTTTTAGGGTACACTTAGTTTTGTCTGTTTCTGTTGGTACCATATGTTTCGGTTGGGTGGCAACACCTGTCTGTTTCTGCGTGGTACCGTCTGTCCGGGTGGTAAAGGCCCATTTACTAGTGTACACCTAATTCTACATTCTGTTTTCGTATGGATTAATCTATTTCTGTACCTTTTGTTCGGGTGGTAAATGCCATTATTAGCATTCTATTTCTGTCTGTTTCTGTTCGGGTGGTAAAGGCCCATTATTAGCATTCTGTTTCTGTCTGTTTCTGTTCGGGTGGTAAAGGCCCATTATTAGCATTTTGTTTCTGTCTGTTTCTGTTCGCGTGGTAAAGGCCCATTATTAGCATTCTGTTTCTGTCTGTTTCTGTTCGGGTGGTAAAGGCCCATTATTAGCATTCTGTTTCTGTCTTTTTCTGTTGGGGTGGCAAAGGCCCATTGCTAGCATTCTCTTCTGTGGAAGTTGTTCTGTTCCCGTTTTGTTTCATTTTAGACATTAGGGCGACACCTAATCCTATTATACTAGTATTAGTGCAGAGAAATGAAAAGTAATATTATTCTGTTTCTTCTGTTTAACCTAAGTACATCTGCTACTCCAGTTACTGTTATCTCTTATCCAGCTTATTTTCATGTCATAATTATTATTATCTGTTCATTTGTTGAAAGTCACTGGACTTGCCAGACTTTATGTCCGACCTTGCTTGTTTTCGTCCCTTTTTCTTCCGTTTCCCCCCTAGTTTTTCCAAGGAGGGAATACTTTAGCTTGATCCGGATTTCTTCTGCTTGAAGTACTCAGAGTGCTTAAAGTATGGCTTGACTCTTTATGGCAGCTTCTCTGGGGATTATGATTTTAAAGTTTTGTACTCTGATGATTTTCTGAACAAGACTGATATTTATGTACTTGATTTTTGGTAAAGATGTAACCAAACTGATTCCTGTTTTCCCGCTGTAATAAAGTTATAATTTCTCAAGTATTGTTTATCTGTCTTGTAAATTTCTGTTCTGTCTACTAAAACGCTCCATCAAAGTTAAGGCATTCCCTTTGTGAGTGACCTTAACGGAGGTGGGGTGTTACAAACTTCCTACCCTCCTCCAACTTCTTGCGCTCCTCCTCGGTCAAGAGGTCAATCATAAGTTGCTGCTCGTCCAAGGTCCCAACATCCACTTGGTGCAAGAAGGCCTCGAACGGAACCAACCTATCCCATGTTCGAGCTAGCTCACGGGAGTAGTCATCCATCCAAGAAATTCCATGGAATTTTATGACCTTAACAAGCATGTCCTTAATATCTTCCTCCACAGACGACTATGCCCGGTACTCTGCATCCGCTAGCCCGTCTCTTAATTGCTCCACCTCTCTCTGGAACTCGGCTTTAGATCCTTCTACAGTGCCTAACATATCCCGATTGTTGGCTTCCACATCCTCTTTTTCCTTCTTCGCCGCCTCAAGCTCCCTCTTTAAGCGGTCATTCTCCGATTGTAAAGCTTTATTATCCTCCTGAAGCTGGAAGACCTTGGCATTTTCTCTCTCCAAGTCAATGCAAGCCTGGTCCACATTAGCCCTTTCCTTCTTCAAAGTCATGTTCTGGGTGGTTAAGTCGGCTATAGTCTCTGTGAACATAGAGTGAGAATAGCGTCTCGTACCCCTGCTTTAGCTCAGCTGAAAGACCACAAGACACGTAAGCCAGTGTTTAAAGATACAAAAACAAAAGACTTCTAATAAATAGGAAAGGAGGAGAAAGAGGAAGATCTAGCAATTTCCGTATTCAAGTTAGCAACAGAAGTCTTCTCAGTATCAGTGGTTAGTTGATGGTTCAGGAGGTGCAGGTTCTTCTGCCTAATCAGGTCCGATAGATGGTGGGAGTATTTGGTAAGCTCATTGACCTGGTGATACACGACCTCCACATGCATCCATATCACTCCAGATGCCTTATTAGGAGCTGGGCGAAGATCAGGGAGAGACGACAGCTCATCAAAGTAAAGTTGAGGGAAATGATGCTTCAAGAATGCTTTCTTCTCCTTTAGGGAAAGCTGTTGAACTTGAGGCTCCGTCAAATCTTGCGTTTCTACCATAGTCGCCCTACCGACCTCGGTTGTGAAAGCGGTGACTCTCTCCCCTTTGAAGTCTGAACGGGAGCCAATGGAGAATTGATGGGTGGAGTTGTTGATGACGTACGACTCAGCCCTTCTAGATCAAGCCATGAATCTCCTCTGGACACCCGAATCGGAGGAGGAGGGGGAGAAGTCGCGAAAGATTGAGGTCAATTTGGGTGATGACTCCCGTTGCCGTGACCCCGTGGGTGCGGAACATCACCGTATAAGTTGGCCCCCTTCTGAAGGAGCTAACAAAAGCACTCTCGGGGCAATGGCAGTCTCCATGACCTCATCCTCCACTTCCTCTGGCCATGTCACTTGTCAAATAAATGAAGCAAAATCAGTCAAGAAGCACGCACAGGCACACTTTTATGCGACGTAGTGTGTATAAGTATATTCCCTAAGTGCTCTCTCAACAGACCAGATTGTTCCCCAATCATGGGAGTTAACCCCTCCGCAGCACGAGCTAGATCCTCCATACTAGCCACAAAGACAAGTCCACAGGAACGGTATCTAGACCAGCAAACTGATCCACTTTCTCAAGGGAGGTGATAGCCTCAAGAGAGGTCACAGGAGAGTGAGGACTAGCCAACGCCTCTTCCCCCATCCCTCCCATCGGGGGTGGGACAGAAGCATCGGAAAGCCCCTCATCCCGAGCAGTTGTCTCCGTGCTACCAGCTTTGCTACCGCAAACATCTTCTTGAAACTTAACGGCCTTTTTTGGTCCGAGCCCAGTAGAAGCTATCTTCCTCTTCAGAACGGAAGCAGCAGGGCCTTCCGTTGCTTTCCCTATTAATACACCACTCGCCATCGCAGGCCTGATTATCGCACTATTGGCCGGAAGCAACCCAACATGCCGAAGGCAGTCCTGATCTACCACAGTATCTGTCTTACGGGAGTCTTCAAGGATGGCTCGGAGGACATCGAGACGTTGACAATACTCGTCACCAGTAGGCGCCTCAATATTTCCTGCCACAATAAGAAAACAATGAGACACGGAGCCCGACAACGTTATAAGAAGAGATCGAAGGTACTCACTCTCCTTGTATCCACCTCCTCGCAAACCCGGGAGGGCAGCGAACGAAGAACCAGTCATGCTTGATCACAGACGGCCTGGACCACTTTCCAACAAAAAAAATTAGTAGCGGGAGATGCTTCCAAGAACCACTGGGAGGAAGATCCACCAGTCGATCACCTAAAATGAAAGAGATACCGAATATCCACTCCAGTAGGATCCCGGTGTAGAAATTCCCGATAAAGAACGCAAGTACCTAGAAGTGAGGAATAAGCATTCGGGTGCAGCTATGAAGGTGCGAAGCAGAAGTAGAATAACATTTCTCGAATGAATTCATTAGCCAGGGGTATGCACCCCGCAAAGCAAGTATGTCGATTCCAAGCAGTGAAACCCTCCGGCGGTGCATGGGCCCTTCCACTCGTTCTAGGGGCATGAGCATCTCCCTCCGGGATGCTAAACCGCAATGCCATCTTTCTACCTGTCGTGGCATCCAAGCGCGACGGCACCGAGTCCGGTGGATTGTTTAAAATAACTGCATCAGGCAGCATGTACGGAGTTACTTGGGCAGCTGGTTCGCCACCATCAATGATGTCCACGTTTTCCATTTCCGCATGTATGACGGGAGAATATATTCTCTCAATGTGCTCCCCGTGCTCAGACACTTTGCGCGAGCTGCCCGATTGGGAGGGAACCAATTCTTCAATAGTCTTAAGCTCGCTGCCGCCTGAGCTGTCGTTGTCCGTAGAGTCAGATGTGGGAGACAATGGCGGGGAAGCCTCGTCTTCCATAAGTTTCCCAGTCCTTGATCTTGTTTGCATGGCACACTATACTTTAATACACCAGTATTAGACATCACAATGGAATACCCCTCGCGTTGGTGAAAATTAACAAGTATTTGTGGTGTCATGCAAAAATCAGAATGTACATAGAAACTTTAAATATCCTAACAAGTTTGGTTATAGTCCAGAGATATGCTCTATCCTATGTGAAAGATTCGAGTTCCTGCCCGTACAGTTATCGGTGTGCACTTTGGTACATTCACACAATCGAACAGACAGTATATAAGTCCGAAGGGAGTCAGTCAGGAAATCAAAGTTCGAAGTGGCGAAAGCCGACATCCGGCCAGGGCAATACGCTCACCTGCCCCGGGGATCGAAGATTCAAACACCTAAGGTTCGAAAGTCCATGCAAGTGGGGTTCGAAAATTCGAACCACGGTCGCTCGAAAATTCGAACTCCTCAGGGTCGAAAATTCGACCCCAGTGGTTCGAAACCAGGGTTCGAGAATTCGAACCCCGGGGTGTCGAAGGTTTGAGCTCCCAAGGTTCGAGAATTCGAACCCCAGAGGGTTGAAGGTTCGAACCCATCAGGGTTCGGAAATTTGAGCCCGAAGACTCGAAATTTTGAATCCTGCAGGGTTTGAAGGTTCGAGCCCTATCAGGTTTGAATTTCCAAACCTCACATATCAGGCTCGAGACCCCAAGCCTCCTCCAACTGTCGTACTTCGACCTCTCTTCTTCCGTTCCTCCTTCGACCAAGTCCATTACCTAAAAAATTTAGTCGAAAGGATCGAGCAACGACGCTTTCAAAATAGTGGCAGCCAATGACGTAAAATAGAAGGAGGAAGAAAAATGAGGGGGGAGGGAGGGGCCTATTTATAATAAAAAGGGAAAAAAAATCTCTTTTCATTTTGACCCCTGGCTCGAAATTTCGAACCTACGGGCTTAAATTTTCGAACCCCCAGGGTTCAAAATTTCGAGCCTTGCAGTTTGAAGTTTCGAGCCACTACGGCTCGAAAATTTGAACCTATGCGGTTCGAAATTTCGAACCCCAGTGGTTCGTAATTTCATGCCTTAAAAAAAACCTCTCGACCATCACGCTCGCATACACCTACTCCCTGCAAGTGTCAAGTCGCCTAAAACGTGCAACGACGACACCATGCGAATACTTAGCAATGCGAGTGCGACGCCAAACCAACAGTGACTCGCTCACTTTTCCCCAACGAGCGAGCCCGCTAGCTAACATGTTTTTTCCTATAACTTGCAGTGTAAATCCGCAATCCAATTATCATCTCAACTTTCATTCCAAAGCACATCATGTCAAGACAAGACGTACTTTAGGGGGGGGGGGATGTTAACCGGCCTTTTGGTCTGGTTACCAAAAGTACTCAAGACACGCTCGACTCAACTTATCGCGTGAGGCCAGGGCCATGGGAAAAACACAAGAAGCATAGGAGGAAGACCGAAGAGAAATCGTGCCAACGAACCTCGACCACGTCCCTCACCCAATACACTTCACACCTAGCCAGTTGCGAAATTTCGTACTAGGTAGGTTCGAAATTTTGCACCTACCAAGTGCGAAATTTTGCACCCCGACCCAGGTGCAAATTTCTGGTGGCCGACAGCTGGAGGCGCGAATTTCCTGTAGATGGTCCCCATTTCTACCTACTCCTACCTAACCCCTACCTGACCACTTCCTATAAATACCCCATGGTCTCACACTTCAAAAGGGTGAGATTCTTGGGCTTTGATACCTCCATTGAGCTTCATTAATGGCATCTCCTCTTTGAGGAAGAAGAAGGGAAAAATTGTCCATTTTACTATTTCTTGCAAATATGACTATTGTAACTTCATGTAGCGTAGTCAACAAGTGTAATAAGAGGGCCTCAACCTTATAATCTTTCAAGTGATCAATAAAATTCCAACAACTCTTTAAAGTGGACATAGGCCCTCACTTAAGCCAAACCACTAAAAATCTCTTATGTTATTCCCTGCTTATGTTCTATTTAATATTCCTGTCTATGCGACCGTATTTATAATTCCTAGTAATTGGGAATCTTTGGTGTTTATGAAATTTTTTGCTGTCAACATTCACCTGATTGATTTTTTGTGTGTGCTGTAATTCCAGTAAGTGGATCCCAAACCTCCATTCTGCAGCAATATGCTGTAACTGCAGCTTCTCAAATTTTGTTTGGAATTAATAATATAAATTGTTCGGAGATCAATCCACTCATTTACAAAAACTTCGGGTTCTAAAATACTGGAAAAGAACACCAGGTTCATATTTCATAGTCGAAGAATTCCCGTTGATAATGTGTTATGAAACAAAGAAATTAAAATAAAAATACATAAGAGAGAGGAATAGAAAGAGACTTTTTATTCATTCAGGATATGTATATGTAACAACCCGCATTTTACGTATTGGAGGATCATAAAATATTTTTATTTAACTCTCCAAGGGTTGGATCGTTCTCATATTTTGAAATGTTGTTCATGGACGTGGCACATATCTATGATTTTTACCAATTTTTTGTGACCATTATGCCCTTATTACTTTTGTATAGGGAATAACTTTTGAATGGAATCGAAGTAGGAGCTGGGATTGATTTAATTCGATCGGAAATGGTGTTCTCAATTCCATAGAGTGGTTGTAACATCCCGTATATTTTGATCATTTAAGTTATTGAATCAAATTAAATCATTGAATTTAAAATGGTTTTTAAATAAAATTTATGATGTTATTAATGAACAATATAAAATTTTATTTGTGATAAACAACAATTTAAAATTTGTTAAATTTTGATTGATAACAAGGGAAATTATTAAATTGTTTATACACTTGGACTAGCTAACTTTAAACTATTGTTGATAAAAAAAATCGGTAGTTGAATCCTTGATTTTATTTTAAAGGTTCAATGTAAGCATTGATGCCATAATTGAAAATAAATTTATGAATGTTTCCAAATTAATTTTATGTAGGAAGAATTGTAAAACATGAGTGTTAAAGGTATATAATGTATGTTTTAACTATCAGAATTAATGAAATTTATGTTATCATTTATAATAATAAAAAAACAATCAAAACATAAAGCATATTTATTGTCCAACCTTATCATGTATTATGCATACATTTATAATAAAAAAACATAAAACATATTTATTGTTTCCCCCTTCTTTATTTACTTTCCCAAATTCACTTCCTCATCTCTCTCAACTTTATTTCTTCATTAAACATGCATTCATTTCTTTCTTTTATTCTATTAATTTCTTTCCCTTCATTATGTTTTCATGCATATGTCATGTATTTATTCTCATTCCTTAAATTTATTTCCATCTCTTATTTTTTTTCCATTTTCTTTTTAATTCACATTATTATTATTTTTCCAAAACAAACAATCTCTCTATATATAATTCTTCTATTGTTATATTAAAAAAAAATGAAAAAAAGCGCGCAAAACTTTCAAAATAACATATGTACAACTTTGACCATTCTATCTGTAAATTCTTTTAATTGAGGAAAATAAATACTAGATTAGATTTACATGTCATTCCTACTCAAGTCAATTTAATTTCTGTGTAACGTAATCTAATTAGAAGAAACATCTTAGGAAAATTTATCATGTATTTTCTCTCATTCTATTTCACTATTAATTACACGTTAATTTTTTTACCTTATTTTCGCCCATCTAATATAAAAAAATATAGCATGTAGTCTTCCCTTTTTATTTTCTTTCCTCTTATTTTTCTACCTACCTTAAGTTGCGTACCCAATATTCATTTTGTTCACATTCCTACACTCTTTAAAATCTTCCTCTTTCTCACGTTCTTCTCATCCATTCATTTTATTTAAATAAATAAATAAATAGGAACCACGTATTCCCCTTATTCCTCTTTCCAAACATAAATTCTAATCCTTCTTCTCTCCTAAACCTAGATATTCCACTCTGCAAATCTCCATCTCTTTCTGTAAACCCCCATTTCTCTTAGTAACTCACCATCTTCTTCCTAAAAATCCTAATTTAGTGCCCACCCTCTTTTATAAAAATATAAGAGATAGAAAAAAAAGAAAAAAAATCTTTTATTTGTTTTGTTTTCGTCGCTACCTTATGTTGACAATCTTGTGTCTGCTTGTATCCATCGTCAAGTCCACTCAAGGTGAGTTTCAGCTCGCAATTAACATTCTTTTTAAAAGTATTGACATCAAATGAAATGATGATAATATTTTGGTATTTTTTTTTATTTTTTTTTTATTAGTTGTTTATTACATGACATTCAATCAATTATTAAATGTACGTTTTTTTGTCATTTACATGAATTGTTGATAGTAAATTTCATGAAATGTTAGTTGAAATGTTAGTGGTTGTTTATATCAAATGGTAGATTTTAGTCTAATGAAATGATAGTGAAAATCATATTATTTTTTCATCGCATGGAATAATAGTCATTGAGGTATAATATGTTATGTTTGCATTGTTATCATCTTTCTATCATACTATAAGTTCCCAATATTCATATGAATTGTTAATTGAAAATTTCATGTAATGTTATGTGTAAGTTACGTGAAATGATGTGATAATTCACTTGAAACCATACTTGTTCATGGCATGAAATGATAGGGATTGATTCATAATATATTATGTTTGTTGCATTGTCTTCATCCTTGCATAAAACCTTATGTTCTTAATATTATAGATTGTATAGAGACCAAGTTGACGTTGGATTGAATGATGTTAAGTTTAAATTAATGTTTGAAATATTTAACCTAAAATTATGAAATTGAAATTTAATGCAAAGTTGTCATTATGTTTTAAACTAAATTTTGTCGTTTGATTTAATTTTTAATGTCAAGATTTAAAAAAAATTCATTAACATTTAGGTAAGGAGTTGATTTGGTTTAATTTAAGTTAAAGATTAAATTAAAACAAGATTGTTATTAAGGTTAATTTTTTGATTGATTTATGGATAAAATTATGAATTTGATTCAAGTGATAAATAATTAAACTTTCAATGGTGTTTTTAATTTAATGAAATGAAATTTAAGCTTATAATTTAATTTTGATGTGAATGGGATTAGATTGGAATTTATATTGCAAACTAATATAACACTTTATTGAAATGTGAAATTCAAAATATGAAATTTTATGTCGAAACTTGGAAATGTTGACATGGTGTTTAGATTTGATTTGGAATAATAATGAAAACCTATGTTTGAATTAAATCGATTTACAGCATAAATATGATGTTTATTTAAATTTGAGCATTTCATTTATTGAGTTACTTGTACATTTAATGTAGTTAATTTACTTGAATATAACCTGAACTGCTCGGGTCGGGGTCAGACCTAAGTAAATTACAGCTTAGGTTCGAAGTTGACGATGATGAAGAATTCGTGAGGACGCACATGCAAGCCCGATTTAAGGTGTAAAGCTTTATTTTAAAATTCATGTATATATATATATATATTCCGCTATGCTAAATGTTTGGTAAAACTCTGGTATTTGTATCAAATTTATTCCACTGGAAACATTTATGTTCTATGATTCTGTGTGTATTTTCTATTTGAACCCTGTAAGCTAATAACAAGTTGTCGTTTTGAGCACTCTGAGTTGGTTTAATTACCGACTTGAAGCGGTCGAAATGGCAGGGCGTTACAGTTGGTATCAGAGCTTTGGTTTATACAAAGCTTAACTTATGGGGTTTAACTAGAATTGCCACCAGAATCTCTAGGGACAACATATTTTGATAATTTAAGCATTTTTTAAATTAATTTGGGAAAAAATTGGAATTGAATTTAAAAGTACTTTTGAAGTGTATACTAGTTTGAAAATATAATGTATTTAGAAGTATAAATTGATTTGGAAATAGACTTTGTTTAGAAGTATAAATGGACATGAAACATAAAACATTTTGGAATATAAGTTAACTTGAAATATTAAGTATTTTGAAATTTTGAGATCTTATGATGAGAAATAAGTTGGAATAAATTGGAGCATAAATAAAAAAATTCCAAATAAATTTTTGGACTTTAATGTGACCAAAATGAATTTGCATATCAAATAAAATATCATTTGAATTGAATGGGAATCTAAATAAGCCTTCATAAGTAAGGTTATGTTTTGTAAATTATTTGAAAATATAAGTATATTGTATTAACCAACCTGATTGAATTGAGTTATGTTTTGGAAATTGTTTAGCAATATAGTATGAGTGTGATTAACAAATCTGATATTGAATTAAGTATTTTGAAGTCTCTTAATGGTTTAGAAAAATGATTGTTTTTGAATTCCAACAAATGAGTTTAGTATATAAATTTCATATAGAAAACACATATATTAAATATGACGAAAGTTATGAATTTTCAAAGAATATATTCGTAGTTGTAAATTGATGCTTGTCATTATTGTAGTATATTTAAGATATACTAATGAGTGATAACTGATATTTTGGTAAATAAATTACAAATTTTAAACCATTGATGAAATATGAAATGTATATCATGAAAAAAATTGACATACTGATTTAGCTAAAACTAAGGAGATTGTTTGACTAAAACTTGAGAATTTGATTCCTGAAATTTGTGAAATTGATTTTTATTATTTTGAAGAAAAAGACTAGTAGTATATACAAGTATGTTCGGTTAAAAATGTTTGAGGTAATTTTCTGAATTGTTTTCAAAAAGGAAAATATATAAATGGAGAACCCACTTTTGTCACTAGAAAATAATTTCAATGATAATTTTACTTCATTGGAATTTATTCTCGAGTCTCAAAGTGGGGGAGACCATTTTGGTAGCTTTGCTACTTGTTTTTCTTAGTCAAACAAACGTTGATTTGTGAAGCATAATTCGATATGAAAATATATTTGTATATTTTGAATGAATGAAAGAAAATCTAAAATTGATTCTTGAGTTTAGTCGAATGGTAATCCTATGTATTAGGATAGTGTAATTGCACATCTTGTTGATAAGAAATGATTGAATGTAAATATTCAATTGATTAACGATATTTGTGATATGCAACCTAAATCGAAAGGGAAGTTTTAATAATGAATTGATTGTCAATATGAACTAGATTTGAAATGATATTGAATATTAAAATCAATTGTGAAATCAAAACTAAATTGATATTGAAATGGAAATTTTGAAAATTTATCGACTTATGAAAATTATGATTTGAAATGTTTGAAACTTATATGACTTATATAAGCACGAGATTAATTCAAAAATCACTGAATTTGAAGATAAATGATTTAAATAATAGTCTTATATAATAGAATTTATATGAGAATGATATGTTGAAAAAAACGTGATTTGAAAAGAAAATCTTATGTAAATTGATACTTATGCAAGTGCGATATATGCGAATCGTGAAATGAAGTACTATATATTTAGTATGTATGTTTTCCAAATGAAGATATGGGAAGTGCCTTCCACTGAAAATTAAAATTTGAAAAATCGTAGCTACGTTGGTGCTCCGTTGATGGGAGTATCCATCGATATCGGAATCCCAGTCGGTGGGATCACATTGGTTATTATTACTTATCTGTTCTAGCGTAATTCGAGGGGTGTGAAGCCTACAGCTACAAGCAGTTCCACTGAGATAGTGGTTGTAACCGTCGTGTAACTGCGATCTAGACGCCATAGCGAAACTCGAGGGGCGCGATGCCTACAGTACGAGAGGTTCCACTGAGGTAGTGGTCGTAACTGTCATGTAATTGCAATCTATGGCAACAACCATAGCGAAATTCGAGGTGTGTGATACCTATGGTTACAAGCTATTCTACTGGGATTGTAGTGTAACCGTCCAGTAACCGTGATCCATGGCGGAACGTACTTTCCATATCTAATTTTTTTAATATTTTCACTGGGAGTTGAAACAAGTATATTAAGTACTTAGAGATTTTAGTCATGCGTCTGGCCAGCGTATGCCTAACGTCTGTAAGAACGATAATAAATTTGTTAAACTTTGAGTTATTAAGTATTTTCAAACGTTAAATAACAAATCAATAACCTGCAATTAAATTTATTTAACTTCAACATAATAGACTAAGAAAGAAAAGTTTTAAATGTCTTAAGAAATACAACAACTTTGAAATTTTAATAATATACTTATTTCTGATTTCAAAAGTTATTTTCAAACAGGGGAATCATATTTTCAAAATTTTAGTTTGTTATAAGTAATTTAAATTGTGACTATAAGAAAACTTGAACTTTAATAAGAGTGTTTAAAATAGAGATTTTGAATCTAATAAATAGATCTAAAACAAATGAATTTGATTAATAATAAGGACAAATCCTTGAATTTAAAATCCTATGATTTATTTTGTTCCAAACTTTGTAAAATTTGTATAAGTAAGAATATTTTTGTTATATACATAAGCAATTTTTTTTACAACTTCTCCTTTTTGAGGACGAAAAGTTTTAAGTAGGGGTGATTGTAACATCCCGTATATTTTGATCATTTAAGTTACTGAATTAAATTAAATCATTGAATTTAAAATGGTTTTTAAATAAAATTTATGATGTTATTTATGAACGATTTAAAAATTTATTTGTGATAAACAACAATTTAAAATTTGTTAAATTGTGATTGATAATAGGGGAAATTATTAAATTGTTTGTACACTTGGACTAGCTAACTTTAAACTATTGTTGATAAAAAAAAATAGCGGTTGAATCCTTGATTTTATTTTAAAGGTTCAATGTTGGCATTAATGCGATAATTGAAAATAAATTTATGAATGTTTCCAAATTAATTTTATATAGGAAGAATTGTAAGACATGAGTGTTAAAGGTATATAATGTATGTTTTAACTATCAGAATTAATGAAACTACTGTTAGCATTTATAAAAAAAAAACAATCAAAACATAAAGCATATTTATTGTCCAACCTTTTCATGTATTATGCATACATTTATAAAAAAAAAACATAAAATAGATTTATTGTTTCCCCCTTCTTTATTTACTTTTGCAAATTCACTGCCTCATCTCTCTCCACTTTATTTCTTCATTAACCATGCATTCATTTCCTTCGCTCATTCTATTAATTTCTTCCCTTCATTGTGTTTTCATGCATCTTATGTCATGTATTTATTCTCATTCCTTAAATTTATTTCCATCTCTCATATTTTTCGATTTTCCTTTTAATTCATATTATTATTATTATTCCAAAAACAAACAATCTCTCTATATATAATTCTTCTCTTGTTATATTCAAAACCGGAAAAAAGAAAAGAAAAAAAGCACGCAAAACTGTCAAAATAACATATGTATAACTTTAACTATTCTATCTGTAAATTATTTTTAATTGAGAAAAATAAATACTACATTAGATTTACATGTCATGCCTACTCAGTCAATCTAATTAGAAGAAATATCTTAGGAAAATTTATCATGTATTTTCTCTGCACTCTATTTCATTATTAATTACATGTTAATTTCTTTACCTTATTTTCACCCATCTAATTTAAAAATATAGCCTGTAGTCTTTCATTTTTTATTTTCTTTCCACTTATTTTTCTACCTACCTTAAATCACGTACCTAATAGTCATTTTGTTCACATGCCTACACTCTTTAAAATCTTCCTTTTTCTCACGTTCTTCTTGTTGTATGTAACAGTGTTGTACACACAATTATATAATTTTTTTTTGATGATAACAAACAAATATATTTTATTTTAAATGTGTTTGTTACCGTATTATTTCATATCTACATCTCAGACAGGAATATAATATTTATATTTAAATAGAATACATCTATATAGAAATTCAAATATTTACACAGTATTTTGTTTAAATATAATATTTTATTTCAAATACTTAATCAGTACAAATTTACAACTCCACTGTTCGTATATAATCACTGATATACAATGCAGTTCAATCTTTTGTCACTCATATATTGTTACATACTCTTTCAGTTGTACAAACACTGTTTTTTTTTTGCATATACACACATACTGACACTCTCTCTTTCGTTGCTTCTGTCTTCTGTCTTCACAGCTCACTGTCAGTCCATTCATCATCTACTTACCTGTCATATATAAACACACACACACAATACACTTCAATAGAATTGAAACTAAATACATGCGAATATAAATTTTATTTTTTAAATTTTATTTGCCTCAGGTTTCTGGTGTGTTTCTCATCATTTTTCATGACTTGATCTTATTTGTATTTATTCATTTATACCCGCTGGTCAGCCTTAACATACCACACTGGTTTGCTGATCAAAACCAACATCAAAACTAGCTGATTTTGAACAGCTACAACACAGTGCAGCAGTCTGCTGATAAATAAGTTTCACGTGCATGATATATGTGTACACACACTATTGTGTATATATACACATATATAGATATGCAGGTGAACTGTGAGGAGCCAAGCAATTCAAGTCAGTGCAATGGTGTGGTCAGAAATAACATTCAAATGAGCAGCATATACATGGGAAAGTTCAAGGCAGTAAAAGAAATGCGCAACAAAGTCAAAAACATGTAAATAGTGAAGCACTCAAGCATTCCAGATGATGATCAACCAAACACAAGTCGACACATGCATGCGAATGGACGCAGCATAACAAAAGTACATGTAGTCAATGCATCAGTGAGCAAGAACCACAACAGCAAGGTTAAAGAGCAACAAGTTTCAACGTGGACAAAGATACAACACAATGACCAAGCCAAAATACTGTGTAAGACAATTTGAAAAGTGGGTGCAGCATACAGCTCAGGTGATATACATTGGTGTACATGACAGGGCAACAACAAAAGTGAGAAGTGGTGGATGATACAGGTAGTTCAGACTTGAAGTAAAAGCAACAAGTCATGTCCAGATCAAGACTACGTACATGTCGGTATGGACAATTACAAAATAGAGCAACATATGTGAAATGAGCAAACAAAAGTATACAAGTTAATGAGGAGCAGCAACACTCAAGAATGGTCAAAGAAAATGGACAACTCAGGTGAACAAGTCATGATACATCTACATGGTCGAGCGCATATAAGTGCATCAGTAAATTCATGAACAGTGTATAATGAAGTGTACACATGAATGACATATACTCAAAATCAAAATGGTTTAGCATAAACAAGTTCAGTTCAGGATGTCCAACACAATACAACATGATGATTCATACTCATGTATACTTGGCAAATGAAAAATAACAGACCAAGAGTCACTAGAATCAAGGCAACATATACATGGTGAAACCATGAAGCAACATGCAGGATCATAGGGGACAAGGCATAAAATGTCAAAGCATTATTTTGGCAAGCCTACATGTATACAAACAGAAAATGGTGCAACGACTCTAAAGTGGTACAAGTTCATATCCAGAAAAGTGAGTAGACAACCCACAGCAGTGCTAGATTTTATCAACAAAGCAATCAAAGAAAATTGTTTTTGGACAAAAATATTTTCTTTTCCAGAAATTCAATCGAAGAATTTATTTTTTTGAAAGAAATAAAGTCAAGAATCAAACCTTCCCAAAAAATATACGGGCAGAAAATAAATCACAGTTTTTGGCAAGTGTTCAGTCCATGAAAATCAAGTATACAACCAGCGTATGGATTGATTTATTTTTAGGAAAATCAGAGGAGCAATATATGGAAAGGAATCAGACTAGCTAAAGATAATTTCAGGAACAATCTATCTTCTAGAATCACTCAAATTAGTCACTAGGGCCAAGAATACCATCAGAGAATATATAGCAACAAATTCAAGCAAGGTTTCATTGAAGGCCAAGATCGTATCTAAATTCATCGAGGAAATCTTGCAAGAAATATACAGAACAATCAAAATAGGACACGCAAACAATCAGATCCAAATCATTTAATTGAAATCAGAGAATATACAGATTTTCTAATCCTATGTAATTACACCACATCATCACTGGCAAATGTGTATCGAAACCCAAGCATCAATAATTCAAAACATAGAGCAATTAAAATTTAGATTCGCTCACAACTATTTAGAAGGTTTCGATCGAGTGAGAGGAAGCCCAAATCGAAGCACCAAGCTAAGAGAAAAACTAACTCGAACACCAAAGATTCATTCACCAATCGTTTGTAAATTTGAGAATCGAGAGAAACCCTAGAAATTTCCAAATCGCCGCCGCCATGTGTTTCCAAAGAAAAGAGATCGGGAGATAAAAGAAAACAAGGGTGCAACATTTATTAAAGTGGGCCGGCCTAATTGAAGCTTTAAAGGGAGATTAATTTTTCTTTTATAATCAGGGTTTCTATTTGTTTTGTTTTTATTTTGTATTATTGTAATTTGTAAAAAAAATGAACAGTTTATAGAGTCTGTAAAATTCTAGGGGATCCAGTTAGTGTTTTACTGGCAGTTTACTAGAGCCTGTAAAACTAAGGGAAAATCTGGTCTAGGGGATATAGACCAGTCTAGGGTTTTGAGCGTAGGACTAGAATAGGAGCGAGGGGTTTGCGAGTGTACATGGTCTTGTATGCGGGTTTTTTCTTTTAACTAGTAGAAACCTTAGGAATGCAGCAGTTTGAAGGGTTTTGCCGAAGTTGGGTATATCTTGTGTCATTTATTTTCTGCATTTCTGTTTCTGCTATATTCTGTGATCCATGATTATTTTTAATATCCCGTTAACTTTAACAACTCAGCGATAAAGTGTAATAAACACTATTCACCACCCCCCGCCCCCTCTAGGGTTAATCTAGATCCAACAAGTGGTATCAGAGAAGGCTATATCATTAACTCTAGAGTAATGGGTCATCCTAATTGTCAGTCCTCTGAGTGTCAGTCCAGTCGTATTCCATTTATTTTTAATGGTACGAATTTTTTAAATTAGAAATTAGAAATGGAGTTATATTTGAAATTTGTTAAATATTGGGATGTTGTTAACAGTGTAGGTGATATAATAGATAGGAATATTAATCCTCGTGCTATGCATATTCTTTATTCTCATATTAGTAATAACCAACTTGACCATATCTCCCATTGTTTGACTGCGCAGGAAATTTGGAAAACTCTCAATATGAAGTATGGACAAATTGAAAACAACTGCTCAAAACCCCTGAATGTCAACTCAAGTTTAGATCTATGCTTAACAGGTTTTACAAATGATAATCCAGATGGATCAATTGATGGAGGCTCAACGGATGGTGAAACTAAAGATCTTTCATATGAAGATTTGGTCCATTTTTGTATTGAATTAACAAATGTCGTTGATATTCTCAAATCGAAAAATAAAACTCTAAAATCTGAAAAACTTGAGTTGATTACTCAAAATAATATTTTGGAATTAAAACTTGAAAATATCATGAAAGTTTCATACTCTGATTGGAAGGATTGTTTCTACTCGAAAAACAACGTAGCTCATCTCAATGAAAATATCCAAAAGCTTGAAAAACAAATTATGAGATCAAAAGAAAAGGAAGGTGAGCTAATATGTATAACAATTCCTTGCAAAAAGTATTGGAAACTTTTAAGATTTCAAAAAATTTCAAATGTGAAATTACTGAGAAACAAAAACGTTTTGAAAATGATATTTTTGAGTCCAAGGCCAAAATTGAAACACTTGAAAACGAACTCTTGGTTTTGAATCAAAATGATGTTGAAAAGAGTAAGATTGCTATAAATCATTGTTCAAATTTAATAATAGAAAATAGTGATCTTAAATCCCAAATTCAGCGACTTAAATCAAGTTTGGATAAATTTTCTAATGGGGAGAAGTCATTAAACATTTTGTTGCAAAACCAATTTTCTATCGAAAACAAAAGTGGCCTTGGCTTTGGAAAACTTAAAAAATTTGCTCAAAAGCAGAAATTAAATGGTTTTAAAAATCCCTCAAATTGTTTTGGAAAAGATCATTTTGAAAATTTAAACTCTAAAAATTCCAAAAGATTTTTGAAACAAAATCAAAATGAAAACTTGTTTTATAATAAACCATTCAAACATTTTTGATCCCAAAAGAAAATGAAATGAATTCAGTTAAATTCAAACAGATCTGGGTTTAAGGCACAAAGATAGATTCGAATGGTTTGTTATATAAACAGGTCTGCGTACCAAAACGTGTAAACAAAACTGTGAGTGGTTTTATAAACTTTGTTAGACCACTCGATCCCCTAAACAGTTAGGTACTGGAAGTGGCTGAGGAACTGCTTTGCTAAAAGGAAACTGAATTCAAGCTATTCCATATTTCTGTATCAATTAGAGTCCCTTAGCCAAGATGGATTGAGTAAGAGATTTTGGTTTACATCAATTTTAGGTATGATCTCTGAACTCATCTTTGTAAATATTTTTCTTGTTTATTCCTCCTTATATCCCTTCTATTTTTTGTGTTTTGTTCTTGAGTTGTCACTACTATATTTTCTCTTCTTTGAGCTTCCTTAACTTCAAATTGCAGAATTCATGATTTTCTGGAAATTCACTCATTTGTATAAAACTCTGACGTTTTAATCATTTCGAGATCTTTAATTTAAATTTGTAAATATCTGCAATTGTTTTGAAGTTTTTTCTGCTTTCGGAATTCATAACAGTGTTGATGTATTCTTGTCATATCTTGAACACTGTTGATTTGAATTCTAAATTCTTGAAGATATGAAAATTTGATGAAGTTTCATACACCTCTGCTGTTTTGAGTTTCTTCTGATTCATTTTAGAAAATCTTGAAATATTATACTCATTACAACACGCTGTTACGTCTCAGTTGTGAAAATTTCATTGTTTTTTAGATTGGCTTGGATATTTTGAATTGTATTGAACCAGCGATACATCTTGAAATTCATCCTTATTCATGATCATTATGGTTGAAATTTGTTTGTTGGAAATTATCTGAAATTCTTGATATTTTGAATCTCACACACCACTTAAATTTGGAATTATTAATCTTGTGTGAATGATTAATTATATCTCAAACTTGACATTGATTCAAGTGATTTCAAATAAATTATTTTTAATTTCCAGATCATGAATATCTCTCAAGTCTGATGTAAATGATCTGAAATTACGCTTGTACTTGTCTGAGAGACACTTGTGAAAAATTCTTTGAAAATCTGGTCTTAAAACTCACTGTTTTTTCATGATGTTTTGACTTGAATACTTGTTTGTTTAAAATCATATGAAAGTATTGATTTATTGAATCACACACATATCTTGGATCTGAAATTTATATTTTGGTGTGATTGATTCACTGAATCTTAAGATTCTCATATTTCTCAAATGACTTCAAATAAACTATATTTCGATCTTGGATCATGATCATTTTTTGTGACCATCTTCATGACAAGTCTGTTGTGATATTGGTTTTTTGTGCTGCTCTGATACTGTCATGAAAAAATGTTTTCAAATAATTGCTTATGTTGAGTAAAACTGTTTGTTCCTCTGATAAATGTGTCAAATATGTTGTCTTGTCTACTTGGGCTTTGTGGTCAAAATTCTGTTGTTTGAATTATCTTTGTTTGTCTCCAGTGTCATTTTAAATTCCTCATTAATAGAGACATCAAGTGGTATCAGTTCAGAAGTGCTGATTTTTTTACTGTATATATATATATATTGTTTATTCCCCATGTGTTGTATAAATATTCATTTCCCTCTTGTAATTGATTTTCAATTTTGAGATTATTTATTGATTATTCATTCAGAAATTGAAATCAATATCCAAATTGAACTGTATTTATAATTCATCAAAATTATTACCAGATTTTGAAATTGTGATGAATTGTGACTGCAGTATATTTCACAACAAAAGGAAATTTTATCTAAATTTTTCATGATGGTTGAACATTTAGTATAATATCTTTGAATTGGTAATTATTTCAGGACCATCTCCTTTATCTACCATTATTCTGTCATCCATCATTTTTTTGTTAATGTGGAGAGTTTAATATTTTTAAAAAATCTTTTTGAATAAACAGTGGAAATATTTGTGATAGAAATTGGACTATGTTATTATTTAGAATTAGTGGTAATTGAAAATTTTCAAAAATCCGGTATAGTCAAGCATATTTCATAAAATAATTAATTTAGAAATTTATTTCACTGTCCATTTCTGTACCTACCACATTTCTATCATTCATATTGATTTTATAAATTGAGGAGTTTTTCTTTTGAAGCTGAAAATGATAAATATATAATTAATACAAAATTGTGTCTCTAACCTCATTTAAAAATCCAAGCTCTGGTCATGCATGATTATGAGACAACTTGTAATTTAAGCTGCGACTGACCTCATTTAAAAATCCAAGCTCCGGTTATACGTGGTTAGTATGCTCTTAAATAAAATGAAAAGAAAAAGGAAATATTATGCTATAAATTGAAATTAATATGAAATTCTCCTTGGTGTATAAAAACCAGCCTATCAATCCATCTTTCTAATCTATGAAATTTGTTGAAATCTTATGAAGTATTATGATTTGTTGATAGATAGCTATTGGGATTTGATATTATACGATTTGTCACTTAAATTGAATTGTTAATTATAGTCAAATCCATCACTGTTTTGTGCTTCAAGTTATAAATTTTTATTGGTATTCATACTTTTATAACTCTCTCCATTTTTATAAATTTCATCGTAAATCCATCATTCTCTACAATTTGAAATATGGTACTAATTCTTAGAATATTATGATTTTTGTTTGATTGGTTGAGATTTATGATTAACGTTCTTCCTCCTAAGCTGAAATTATATTTTTTAGTCATTTTTCATCTATATTTTAAATTCTGTATCCTTTTGATGATAATAAAAGGGGAGAATGGGTTGAGATTTTGATTTGAGTGAATATTTTATAAATATTTTTAATTTTGAAAATTCATTCATTTTTCATTTTTCACTCATGCACAGTTATAGGGGGAGTTTCTATTGTGGGGGGAGCATTCAAATAGGGGGAGTTCAGTTCTTCAAAGTCAAACACATTTACTGTATTCAAAATCTAAATATTTACTTGTCATCATCAAAAGGGGGAGATTGCTGTATATAACAGTGTTTTATATACAATTATATAATTTTTGTTTGATGAGAACAAACCAATATATTTTATTTTAAATGTGTTTGTTATTGTACTGTTTCATATCTACATCTCAAACAGGAATATAATATTTATATTTAAATAGAATATATCTATACAGAAATTCAAATATTTACATAGTATTTTGTTTAAATATAATATTTTATTTCAAATATTTAATTAGTACAAATTTACAACTCCACTATTTGTGTATAATCACAGATATATAATACAGTTCAATCTTTTGTAACTCATATACTGTTACATACTCTTTCAGTTGTACAAACACAGATTTTTTTTACATATACACTCATACTGACACTCTTTCTTTCACTGCTTCTGTCTCCTGTCTTCACAGCTCACTGTCAGTCCAGTCATCATCTGCTTACCTGTCATATACAAACACACACAGAGTACATTGCAATAGAATTGAAACATAATGCGAATATAAATTTTATTTGCCTTAGTTTTTTGGTGTGTTTCTCATCATTTTTCATGACTTGATCTGATTTGTATTTACCCATCTATACCCACTGATCAGCCTCAACATACCACACTGGTATGCTGATCAGAACCAGCATCAGAACTAGTTGATTCTGAGCAGCCACAACACAGTCCAGTAGTCTACTGATAAATAAATTTCACGTGCACGACATATGTATACACACACTATTGTGTATACATACACATATATAGATGTGCAGGTGAATTGTAACGATCCAAGCAATTCAAGCCAGTGCAATGGTTTAGTCAGAAATAACAGTCAAATGAGCAAAATATACGTGGGCAAGTTCGAGGCAGTAAAAGAAATGTGCAACAAAGTCAACAAACATGTAAATAGTGAAGCACTCAAGCAATCCAAATGATGATCAACTAAACACCTGTCGACACATGCATGCGGATGGACAGAGCATAACAAAAGTACATGAAGTCAATGCATCAGTGAGAAAGGACCACAACAGCAAGGTTAAAGTGAACATGGACAAAGATACTGCGCAATGATCAAGCCAAAATACTGTGCAAGCCAAGGTGAAAAGTGGGTGCAGCATACAACTCAGGTGATATACATTAGTGTACATGACAGGGCAATAACAGAAGTGAGAAGTGGTGAATGATACAGGCAGCTCAGATTTGAATTAAAAGCAACAAGTCATGTCCAAATCAAGACTATGTACATGTCAGTATGGACAATTACAAAACAGAGCAACTGTAACGACCTGAAAATCCGAACTAATTTAAAAATGTCATTTTGACTAATTCGAAGAATTTTGAATATTAAAAGTGATTTATTTTAAATAATAACGACGGAGAAATTATTTTAATCGAAGAAAAATGAATAAATTTATTTTAATTATATAACGAGCTTGAAATGGCGCGGTAGTTTGAAAATTCGATTTCAAACTTTGGAAAATTTTATAAAATTCATTTTAAATCAGAATTGGGTAAAACTGGAAACGTTAGGATCGAATTAATCATATCTTTCCAGAGAATGTAAGAAGTTGAAATTTCGCCGGATAAATTGCAAGTTATGAGTAAATTAAAATTTCGAAAGGTCGCTATGGAATTTATATAAAGAAATTATAAGCAATTGAGATTTAAATTTGAATTCCGGATTTGTTAAATTTTAAATAATTATATATGGGAATGAAAAAAAAATATGTGAATTTGATTTATAAATTTTATTTAAGTTATAAATTGATTTAAATTGAATTTTTAAGAATATTTAATTGGAAAGTTATGTTAAATTTGGAATTTTATTTGTTTATATTTAATTTGATATTCAAGTTTGAAATTTGAAAATAATTAAATATGGAATAAAATATATGTGCAATAAATTTGTAAATTTATCTAAATTGTAATTTGGTTTAAATATGAATTTATAAATATTTAAATAGGATTTTATAGATATTTAAATTTGAATTTTAATCAGTTAATTGAATTTTGAATATTTTATTTATTTAATTAACTGTGAAATTTAGCTGTTTTGGCGACTGTCTCGGAATTCGACGAAACTGGCGCCATTGGATCCGGAACGGTGAATTATTTTAGGATTCCAATTTTAGGATTTTCGGACTTGTTATGTGACCGTACGGGAGAAAATACGATTTGGAATTTGTGTGATAGGATAATTGGTTGTTCTCATATTTGGGCCGTAAATAAATATAAATAAAATCCTTTTCATCCTTCCACATCAGCCCATTCTCATTCATTCACCTCCCTCATCAAATGTTATTTTTCATGGCAGAAAATTTAATTTTTATTTTAATTTAAAAGCAAAATTTACCTCAAAAAATCAAATCTTCCCGAACCATAGAGTATTATATATCAAATCGAAGATCTTGAGGAGTAGATCTCAGATCTGCAATCAGTTTCGACATGCATGGCCTGTGGTGGCCGGAAATGGTGGTCAAAGTTCCTGTTTTTCGAAATTTTAGGGTTGATTTGGGGCTTTTTGATTCGGAGCGAAATCTGAGAATCGGGGACATGGGTATTGAAGAGGAGGTCGATACGAGTTCAACGGTGCTATGCATGCGAATTATTGTGGTGTAAATCGATGGGATTTGGGGTTTAAAGGTCGAAATGGCGGTTCGTTCTTGGAGATGCTGGCGGCGATGGGGTCCACCGGACCTG
The DNA here is from genome assembly GCA_030737875.1 of Allium sativum. Classification (NCBI taxonomy): domain Eukaryota; kingdom Viridiplantae; phylum Streptophyta; class Magnoliopsida; order Asparagales; family Amaryllidaceae; genus Allium; species Allium sativum. The sequence continues at coordinate 85,497,133 of CM060914.1, forward strand.
GTGGCTCCGGTGCTGGTAGGCGCGCCCTCGAGCGGGCTTTCACCTGGTGCTGGCCGGAGGTGCTATCGGTGTCGGAGGTGAGGGAATTTGGCGGTCAACGGTGAAGCATCGGTGGGTTTTTTTTTCTCGTCGTTCACTGTTCACGCGAAGGGAGAGGGAGCGGGAAACATTGGGAGAGAGGCTGACGTGGCAGTATCTGAGTGGTGAGGTTTTATTTTTATTTATTTTTATATATATTTATATCCGCATAGAAAAACACTGATATCTTTTACGTACGAACTCGGATTGACGCACGGTTTGTTGCGTTGGGATCGTGGCAGAGTTGCGGACGTTTTGACACTAATTTCGCTGCATTAGGAGACTGTCAAATTTTGGGCCTTTTCTGGACGTTCGATGCAATTGAAACCCAAAGGTGAGTGTTTCTTCGCTCATGAAATACTAAATTTATCCCATATTTATCGAATTAAAATATGAAATGAATTGGTTGCATGCTTGTGTTGATTTAGTGAGTGATTGCTTGAAATTGACATGCCAGTGTGTTACATGCAATGAAAATCGATAATTGGTTATTTGAATTTAATTTAAATTTCCAATTGAAATTCTGACACTTGATAAATAGTAAAAATGATTCAATTTACTGTTGATTAAACGATGTGATGGCTGCCCTGATTGATTGATTCTGAATGAATATTGCTTGGACTGTTCTGTTATGCAGTATATGATGTTGTGTGCCATGTGACGATAAATCCCATTTACCCTTGATGTTACGGGCATCGAATGAACCCGGGATTTATCGATAAAATGAATTAAGAACACAGAGTGAAATGATAAACCTCTGTGACCCCGATTTGGATTGATATGATAGATCCATCCCGAATATCGAGAAATTAAAGTTTAATCACTTGGCCGTAGGATAGCAAATTTTATACGGACACCGGTCGGTTAAATAAAATTTTGTTTAACCATGAATTTTGAAATTATTGTTAACGACAATATAAGTGATGCTTTGAAGTTTATTTCCTTTAAATTTGAACTTTGAATTTTCAAATAAAAAAGGAAATGAAATTTGTGTTGTAATTATAGTTAAATATCAGGTGAAACTTATTTTAAATTCGAATTTATCGAAATTGAATTATTTTGTCGGCTTTTGAGAATGTACGTTAAATCAATCTTGATTTGGATTAAATATTGATTGTGAACTCAGTATTCGTTATGAAGAAGAATTTTTGAAAACGAAGAAATTGAATTGAAAATTCAAATTATGTTATAAACTGAATCTTGGAAATGGGAATATGGTTTGAAATTCAAATTTGTGTCTTTGGAATTGCATTGTTTTCATTGGAATGAATATGAAAGTGGAAATTTAAACAAATTGAAATGATCGAAATCGAATCCGGCTTATTTGCTATGAATTGAGATCTTTGGAATGGGAATACGGGTTAGAGTTAACCATCTGAATTGAACTGATGAATTTGAAATGAATGAAAGATGTAAATGAAGTCGATTGGGATAGGGATTTTGAATTGATTTACTTGAAGTTGAAATACAACTGCAAGTGTAAACGAAATCTGGTCGAAACGATGCTAAATTCCAACTATAGTATGTCAAAACTATTTTTCGAACTATTTTGATAATAAATTAAATTCCTTATAACTATTTATTTTATAAATTAGTTAAATAAAATACTTTATAATTATTAATTATTTCTTTTATGAATTATTTTAATGTTTTAATTATTTTGTAAAACTCTACTTTTATTACAAACTATTATTTTAAACTGTTTCAATTATACCTTTAAACTATTTAAATATATTGTTAATTATTTTGATATTCAAATTTTATCTAAGTTGGAATTAGTCCAAGATGTTATGCGTAAGTGGAAAATCCCATTTGAATAATATTCTGTTTAGAATCTGAAAATGATTTTGGAACATGATATTTTCGATATGAAATACGAACTTCTTTGAAAAAGTAAAAGCACTGACCGGTGTGAAAAATGTAAACGTTTGGTTGGCAAGGAGACCGGAGTCGGCATAAGGCATACTCTCTGTCGGTGTCGATACCACTTTGACAACTGTGCACGCGGTGGAAGTTCCAGAACCGAAGTAGGCTGGTATGGAGGCGATTACTGGATTTGAAGAAGAGAACGATGATGGATTAGCCTTGACCTTCGGGTCATAATTGAAATGACGAAAACAGGAGCCATACCCAGGTTAATGAGATCGCATCTCTGATCGAACGCGCTCCTTCGAAACCATCTCTATTACTGTTGTGATTGATTCGGGTGCACCTTTGAATATGGGAATGTCGTTCGAGGTGGGCGGTAGTTGCGGCTATGCGTTACCACCGGCCTGGGTCCGCAATTCGGTAGAATCCTACCGGGGTATTTCCTCAGTGCCTTGTCATATTATCCTGATCGAACCCCTACGATTTTGATTTAACATTGTCGTATCACGGCGCATCCCTATCCACCGACGTACTGGTGTGTTATATGCAAACTGTACGGCAATGGTAAAAACGGTGTAAGGGGACCATGGAATCCTGCTTACGCTATTTTCGATATATTATACTTTACTGAATAAACACTATTGTAATAGCGTATTATACTATGTATGTATTAGTTTAACGGATCCTTGAGAGATGGAAAAATCCCGTAACATCTCTTGAGTTACTGCACCATGACACTGATATTATTTCGTATTTTAATTTGACTAATATGAGATGATTTAGTGCTGATCCGAGTGTTTGTTGTGTTTTCTTTTATGCAATATGCTCGGGTCAGCAGACGTTGCAGTTAATGAAGATTGTCTTGCCTTGGAGATCGAAGACGGAGTTTGATATACATGTATCCACTACATTCTATTTTCCGCTGCATTATGTGTATGTAAGTGTATAGCTCTGATTGATTTAAATGTTGTAACTCGAATGTATACGTTAAATGCTTTTGAATATTTATTTGTCTATTATATGTGATCCTTCCGCTGTGAGATTCTGTGATTGTTTTCTTCTTCTCTTTTTTTTTCTTATTTTTCCCCAATAACTATCTGGGTTGGCGATTTGTTTGGGTCGACATGTGTGGTTTATTGTCGATTTAAACGGTCAAAAATCTGGATCGTTACAGTTGGTATCAGAGCGATGGTTATCGATAACCTTGGCTCTGTTTGGGAATTAACTCATTAGAGATAGGGTTAGTAACACCCTAGAATGAGTTCGAGTGAATATATGAGAGAGCGTATTTGTATTTTGGATATAAAGTGATTTTATGTTGTGTTAATTGTTCTGTTGAATATTTATAGATTCTGGTCGATATATGGGACGCCATAGAATCGATAGGAATTTCTAAATGATCGGACAGAATGACTGAACATAATATGGTTTTCGATTATATTTTAAAATATATTAAATATATATTATGGTTCAAATATGTATGTATTTGTTTTAGTGGGTGATAATATAAAGTAATTACCCATTATGGTTGATTAAATCGTAAATTAAATAAGAAAAAAAAAATTTAATGAATGAAGAAATATGAAAAATCGGAAAATACCAGTGGGTATAATTGGTTGCAAAACAGTTTGTTATAAAGTAGAAAATGAACTTGAAATTTGATTCCGGGCTTTGACAATGATTTACCAAAGTTTTGAAATACTATTATTTTATAGAATAGTTTGGAAATAGTTTGAAAGGGTTTTAAAACGAAATGAGTGTAATCCCTTCTTAGACCTTAGAAACGACCTCGGTAATGAGTGCACGCATTATCGATGTGTATTCTGAAGAGTCTAAGTGGGGGAGACTGCTTAAATGTTATTATAAATCGTTAAGTAAAGAATTTGGATTTAAATCCCATATGATTTAAATTTTTAAGTTCATATGTTATGAATTTTTGATAAAGGTATTAGAATATGTTATTTAAAGTTGAAATTTAAGGTAAACATATTTTGAAAATTTTTATATGTTTGGTAATTAAAGATTTGGGTTTAAAATTTTATGTCATGTCTTATACAAAATAGTATAAATATACAAGATATTTTGAACTTAGGAAAAACTGGAATCAAGCCATTTAAGTTCGTCCTGATTAACGACATCGACCCAAGGTTAATATGCTTGTTTTGTTGAAATTTTAGACTTCGAAATTTGGAATGGACTTAAGAACTGAGGGGTCGTCACGGAACTCTAGAAATTGGATTGTCAAAATATTTGATCAGATAAAGTATAGCTTTATTTAAGTAAAGGGAATCGAATAATAATAGTTTGAGAATTAAGTATGAAATTGAGTCGTGAACAGTCGTTAATTCAAATCATGACTTGTACGTCGAATAAATAAATTGGTTAATGGAATAACGGTCAAGTGAACCCAGTTCGTCGAAAATTTTAAAGTGAATTCAAGTTTAATCGAAATATAACACTTGAAACAAAACCGGAAATTGAATAGAAAGAATATCGAATATAAAGTAAGCAATTGAATGGAGATCCAATTATTGAAAATAAGGTGATAACAACGTTAAGTGTTAAGGATTTACAAAGGATTGGAATCGAAAGGTTGAAACTTCAAATAATGATAAACCAACGTTATGAGAAAATCCAAAATAGTCGATAAGCTGAAATTAAAATGACTATAACTTTTGATGGGCTGATCGGAATCTGACAACTCCGGACTTTTTGGAAACCTTAGAAATTGAGTTAAAACTTTCGTTAATAGAGCCCGTTGAAATTCTCATGTTTACTATGCTGAAATTCAAGTTTTAGACATAGTTGTATGTACAGAAAATTAAAAACAGAGGTGTACATCGATGTTGTTTTGATCATAACTCCCAAACGAAACGTCGGATTTTAGTGTGCGAGTACAATTCGGAAAGGCCAGAGTGTAAGCTAAAACTTTTTCTTAATGTGCTAAGTAAAATTTTAAGGTTTAAAGGGCTGAAAACTGACCTGAACATTCAGACCTGCATTTTTTCAGTGCTCGGGCTGAAACGTTCACTTGCGGTAAAACTGCCATAACTTTTAAACCGATTATCCGAATTTGATGAGTCCGGACATTTCGGAAAGCCTGAAACGAGAGCAACAACTTTCGCCTAGTTTGCTTTGGTCAAATTCCAACTTTTTATGCGTGATAATCAACGTTTTGTTCGCTGGCCTGTTACGGATATGGTGGTTTTGCAATTGAAACGATAAAATTTTGACATGTATGTTGTATGCACTTGCTATATATTGTATATATGTTTGATTTTCATGTATGTGTAAGTATTTGGCAGGTGTACGGAGTGTGCGCTACGACTTTGAAGCTCGCTTGCGCTGAAATGCTAAATGCCAAGGTAAATAAAAATGCAATATAACGCTAAAAGAGGTACGTACTTGTGGTATATGGTTTTGAGGGTTTTATATTTTGTTTTTTTCCCCACTTCTGGGATGCCTCATCATTAGATGAGATGTATTTTGGGTTATATATGTATTGGGATTTTTCCCGGACCTCCCCGTACAAAGGAGATGCTGCCGAAATTTTCCGTGATTTCGGGAGTTAGAAAAATTTACGGATTTTACGACTATACTTGTTTGGAAATATTATTTTAAATATGAATTTGAATTGATATACGCTTGATATCGTTTCGTTCTCTTTTCGAGGATGAAAAGATTTTAAGTGGGGGAGAATGTAACGACCTGAAAATCCGAACTAATTTAAAAATGTCATTTTGACTAATTCGAAGAATTTTGAATATTAAAAGTGATTTATTTTAAATAATAACGACGGAGAAATTATTTTAATCGAAGAAAAATGAATAAATTTATTTTAATTATATAACGAGCTTGAAATGGCGCGGTAGTTTGAAAATTCGATTTCAAACTTTGGAAAATTTTATAAAATTCATTTTAAATCAGAATTGGGTAAAACTGGAAACGTTAGGATCGAATTAATCATATCTTTCCAAAGAATGTAAGAAGTTGAAATTTCGCCGGATAAATTGCAAGTTATGAGTAAATTAAAATTTCGAAAGGTCGCTATGGAATTTATATAAAGAAATTATAAGCAATTGAGATTTAAATTTGAATTCCGGATTTGTTAAATTTTAAATAATTATATATGGGAATGAAAAAAAAATATGTGAATTTGATTTATAAATTTTATTTAAGTTATAAATTGATTTAAATTGAATTTTTAAGAATATTTAATTGGAAAGTTATGTTAAATTTGGAATTTTATTTGTTTATATTTAATTTGATATTCAAGTTTGAAATTTGAAAATAATTAAATATGGAATAAAATATATGTGCAATAAATTTGTAAATTTATCTAAATTGTAATTTGGTTTAAATATGAATTTATAAATATTTAAATAGGATTTTATAGATATTTAAATTTGAATTTTAATCAGTTAATTGAATTTTGAATATTTTATTTATTTAATTAACTGTGAAATTTAGCTGTTTTGGCGACTGTCTCGGAATTCGACGAAACTGGCGCCATTGGATCCGGAACGGTGAATTATTTTAGGATTCCAATTTTAGGATTTTCGGACTTGTTATGTGACCGTACGGGAGAAAATACGATTTGGAATTTGTGTGATAGGATAATTGGTTGTTCTCATATTTGGGCCGTAAATAAATATAAATAAAATCCTTTTCATCCTTCCACATCAGCCCATTCTCATTCATTCACCTCCCTCATCAAATGTTATTTTTCATGGCAGAAAATTTAATTTTTATTTTAATTTAAAAGCAAAATTTACCTCAAAAAATCAAATCTTCCCGAACCATAGAGTATTATATATCAAATCGAAGATCTTGAGGAGTAGATCTCTGATCTGCAATCAGTTTCGACATGCATGGCCTGTGGTGGCCGGAAATGGTGGTCAAAGTTCCTGTTTTTCGAAATTTTAGGGTTGATTTGGGGCTTTTTGATTCGGAGCGAAATCTGAGAATCGGGGACATGGGTATTGAAGAGGAGGTCGATACGAGTTCAACGGTGCTATGCATGCGAATTATTGTGGTGTAAATCGATGGGATTTGGGGTTTAAAGGTCGAAATGGCGGTTCGTTCTTGGAGATGCTGGCGGCGATGGGGTCCACCGGACCTGGTGGCTCCGGTGCTGGTAGGCGCGCCCTCGAGCGGGCTTTCACCTGGTGCTGGCCGGAGGTGCTATCGGTGTCGGAGGTGAGGGAATTTGGCGGTCAACGGTGAAGCATCGGTGGGTTTTTTTTTCTCGTCGTTCACTGTTCACGCGAAGGGAGAGGGAGCGGGAAACATTGGGAGAGAGGCTGACGTGGCAGTATCTGAGTGGTGAGGTTTTATTTTTATTTATTTTTATATATATTTATATCCGCATAGAAAAACACTGATATCTTTTACGTACGAACTCGGATTGACGCACGGTTTGTTGCGTTGGGATCGTGGCAGAGTTGCGGACGTTTTGACACTAATTTCGCTGCATTAGGAGACTGTCAAATTTTGGGCCTTTTCTGGACGTTCGATGCAATTGAAACCCAAAGGTGAGTGTTTCTTCGCTCATGAAATACTAAATTTATCCCATATTTATCGAATTAAAATATGAAATGAATTGGTTGCATGCTTGTGTTGATTTAGTGAGTGATTGCTTGAAATTGACATGCCAGTGTGTTACATGCAATGAAAATCGATAATTGGTTATTTGAATTTAATTTAAATTTCCAATTGAAATTCTGACACTTGATAAATAGTAAAAATGATTCAATTTACTGTTGATTAAACGATGTGATGGCTGCCCTGATTGATTGATTCTGAATGAATATTGCTTGGACTGTTCTGTTATGCAGTATATGATGTTGTGTGCCATGTGACGATAAATCCCATTTACCCTTGATGTTACGGGCATCAAATGAACCCGGGATTTATCGATAAAATGAATTAAGAACACAGAGTGAAATGATAAACCTCTGTGACCCCGATTTGGATTGAAATGATAGATCCATCCCGAATATCGAGAAATTAAAGTTTAATCACTTGGCCGTAGGATAGCAAATTTTATACGGACACCGGTCGGTTAAATAAAATTTTGTTTAACCATGAATTTTGAAATTATTGTTAACGACAATATAAGTGATGCTTTGAAGTTTATTTCCTTTAAATTTGAACTTTGAATTTTCAAATAAAAAAGGAAATGAAATTTGTGTTGTAATTATAGTTAAATATCAGGTGAAACTTATTTTAAATTCGAATTTATCGAAATTGAATTATTTTGTCGGCTTTTGAGAATGTACGTTAAATCAATCTTGATTTGGATTAAATATTGATTGTGAACTCAGTATTCGTTATGAAGAAGAATTTTTGAAAACGAAGAAATTGAATTGAAAATTCAAATTATGTTATAAACTGAATCTTGGAAATGGGAATATGGTTTGAAATTCAAATTTGTGTCTTTGGAATTGCATTGTTTTCATTGGAATGAATATGAAAGTGGAAATTTAAACAAATTGAAATGATCGAAATCGAATCCGGCTTATTTGCTATGAATTGAGATCTTTGGAATGGGAATACGGGTTAGAGTTAACCATCTGAATTGAACTGATGAATTTGAAATGAATGAAAGATGTAAATGAAGTCGATTGGGATAGGGATTTTGAATTGATTTACTTGAAGTTGAAATACAACTGCAAGTGTAAACGAAATCTGGTCGAAACGATGCTAAATTCCAACTATAGTATGTCAAAACTATTTTTCGAACTATTTTGATAATAAATTAAATTCCTTATAACTATTTATTTTATAAATTAGTTAAATAAAATACTTTATAATTATTAATTATTTCTTTTATGAATTATTTTAATGTTTTAATTATTTTGTAAAACTCTACTTTTATTACAAACTATTATTTTAAACTGTTTCAATTATACCTTTAAACTATTTAAATATATTGTTAATTATTTTGATATTCAAATTTTATCTAAGTTGGAATTAGTCCAAGATGTTATGCGTAAGTGGAAAATCCCATTTGAATAATATTCTGTTTAGAATCTGAAAATGATTTTGGAACATGATATTTTCGATATGAAATACGAACTTCTTTGAAAAAGTAAAAGCACTGACCGGTGTGAAAAATGTAAACGTTTGGTTGGCAAGGAGACCGGAGTCGGCATAAGGCATACTCTCTGTCGGTGTCGATACCACTTTGACAACTGTGCACGCGGTGGAAGTTCCAGAACCGAAGTAGGCTGGTATGGAGGCGATTACTGGATTTGAAGAAGAGAACGATGATGGATTAGCCTTGACCTTCGGGTCATAATTGAAATGACGAAAACAGGAGCCATACCCAGGTTAATGAGATCGCATCTCTGATCGAACGCGCTCCTTCGAAACCATCTCTATTACTGTTGTGATTGATTCGGGTGCACCTTTGAATATGGGAATGTCGTTCGAGGTGGGCGGTAGTTGCGGCTATGCGTTACCACCGGCCTGGGTCCGCAATTCGGTAGAATCCTACCGGGGTATTTCCTCAGTGCCTTGTCATATTATCCTGATCGAACCCCTACGATTTTGATTTAACATTGTCGTATCACGGCGCATCCCTATCCACCGACGTACTGGTGTGTTATATGCAAACTGTACGGCAATGGTAAAAACGGTGTAAGGGGACCATGGAATCCTGCTTACGCTATTTTCGATATATTATACTTTACTGAATAAACACTATTGTAATAGCGTATTATACTATGTATGTATTAGTTTAACGGATCCTTGAGAGATGGAAAAATCCCGTAACATCTCTTGAGTTACTGCACCATGACACTGATATTATTTCGTATTTTAATTTGACTAATATGAGATGATTTAGTGCTGATCCGAGTGTTTGTTGTGTTTTCTTTTATGCAATATGCTCGGGTCAGCAGACGTTGCAGTTAATGAAGATTGTCTTGCCTTAGAGATCGAAGACGGAGTTTGATATACATGTATCCACTACATTCTATTTTCCGCTGCATTATGTGTATGTAAGTGTATAGCTCTGATTGATTTAAATGTTGTAACTCGAATGTATACGTTAAATGCTTTTGAATATTTATTTGTCTATTATATGTGATCCTTCCGCTGTGAGATTCTGTGATTGTTTTCTTCTTCTCTTTCTTTTTCTTATTTTTCCCCAATAACTATCTGGGTTGGCGATTTGTTTGGGTCGACATGTGTGGTTTATTGTCGATTTAAACGGTCAAAAATCTGGATCGTTACAGCAACATATGTGAACTGAGCAAACAAATGTATATAAGTTAATGAGGAGCAGCAACACACAAGAATGTTAAAAGAAAATGGACAACTCAGGTGAAAAAGTCATGATACATCTACGTGATCGAGCTCATATAAGTGCAACAGTAAATTCATGAACAGTGTACAATGAAGTGTACACATGAATGGCATGTACTCAAAACCAAAATGGTTTAGCATAAACAAGTTCAGTTCAGGATGTCCAGCACAATACAGCAGGATGATTCATACTGATGTATACATGGCAAATGAAACAATACAGACCAAGAATCACAAGAATCAAGGCAACATATACATGGTGAAACCATGAAGCAACATGCAGGAACATAGGGGACAAGGCGGAAAATGTCAAAGCATTATTTTAGCAAGTCTACATGTATACAAACAGGAAATTGTGCAACGACTCTAAAGTGGTACAAGTTCATATCCCGAAAAGTGAATAAACAACAAACAGCAGTGCTAGATTAAATCAACAAAGCAATCAAAGAAAATTGTTTTTGGATAGAAATCTTTTCTTTTCCAGAAATTCAATCAAAGAATTTTTTGGAAAGAAATAAAGTCAAGAAGCAAACCTTCCCAAAAATTATACGGGCAGAAAATCAATCACAGTTTTTGGCAAGTGTTCAATCCATGAAAATCAAGTATACAACCAGTGTGGGGATTGATTTATTTTTAGGAAAATCAGAGGAGCAATATATCGAAAGGAATCAGACCAGCTAAAGATAATTACGGGGACAATCTATTTTCCAGAATTACTCAAATTAGTCACAGGGGCCAAGAATACCATCAGAGAAAATATAGCAACAAATTCACGCAAGGTTTCATTAAAGTCCAAGATCGTGTCTAAATTCATCGAGGAAATCTCGTAAGAAATTTACAGAATAATCAAAAGAGGACACGCAAGCAATCAGATCCAAATTATTTAATTGAAATCAGAGAATATACGGATTTTCTAATCCTATATAATTACACTACATCATCACTGGCAAATGTGTATCGAAACCCAAGCATCAACAATTAAAAACGCAGAGCAATTAAAATTTAGATTCACTCACAACTTTTCAGAAGATTTCGATCGAGTGAGAGCAAGCCCAAATCGAAGCATCAAGCTGAGAGGAAAAAAACTCAAACACCAGAGATTCATTTACTAATCGTTTGTAAATTTGGAAATCGAGAGAAACCCTAGAAAATTCCAAATCGCCGCCGCCATGTGTTTTCAAAGTAAAGAGACCAGGAGATAAAAGAAAACAAGGGTGCAGCGTTTGTTAAAGTGGGCCGGCCTAATTGAAGCTTTAAAGGGAGATTAATTTTTCTTTTATTATCTAGGGTTTCTATTTGTTTTGCTTTTATTTCGTATTGTTGTAATTTATAAAACAAATGAACAATTTCTTGAGTCTGTAAAATTCTATGGGATCCAGTTAGGGGATTAACTAGCATTTTTCTAGAGTCTGTAAAACTAAGGGAAAATCTGGTCTAGGGGATATAGATCGGTCTAGGGTTTTGAGCGTATGATTAGAATAAGAGCAAGGGGTTCACGAGTGTACATGGTCTTGTATGTGGGATCTATTCTTTTACCTAGTAGAAACCTTAGGAATGTAGCAGTAGGCAGGGTTTTGCCGAAGCTGGGTATATCTTGTGTCATTTATTTTCTGCATTTCTGTTTCTTCTATATTATGTGATCCGTGATTATTTTTAATATCCTGTTAACTTTAACAACTCAGCGATAAAGTGCAATAACCCCTATTCACCCCACCTTTAGTGTTAATCTAGATCCAACACTTCTCATCCATTCATTTTATTTCAAAAAAAGGAACCATGTATTTCCCTTATTCCTCTTTCCAAACATAAATTCTTATCCATCTTCTCTCTCCCAAACCAAGATCTCTCACTCTGCAAATCTCCTTCTCTTTCTGTAAACCCCCATTTCTCTCAGTAAGTCACCATCTTCTTCCTAAAAATCCTAATCTAGTGCCTACTCTCTTTTATAAAAATATAAGAGATAGAAAAAAAGAAATTCTTTTATTTGTTTTGTTTTTGTCGCTACCTTCTGTTGACAATCTTGTGTCTTCTTGTATCCATCAGCATATCCACTAAAGATAAGTTTTAGCTCACGATTAACATTCTTTTTGCAAGTATTGACATCAAATGAAATGATGATAATATTTTGGTATTTTTTTTTGATTATTAGTTGTTTATTACATGACATTAAATCAATTATTAAATATATGTTTTCTTTTTGTCATTTACATGAATTGTTGTTAGTAAATTCCATGAAATGTTAGTGGTTGTTTATATCAAATGGTAGTTTTTAGTCTAATGAAATGATAGTGAAAATCGTATTTTTTTTCATCGCATGGAATAATAGTCATTGAGGTATAATATGTTATGTTTGCATTGTTATCATACTTCTATCATACTGTAAGTTCCCAATATTTATATGAATTGTTAGTTGTTATTTATATGAACTATTAGTTGAAAATTTCATGGAATGTTATGTGTAAATTACGTGAAATTATAGTGATAATTCACTTGAAACCATACTTATTCATCGCATGAAATGATAGGGATTGATTCATAATATGTTATGTTTGTTGCATCGTCTTCATCCTTGCATAACACCTTATGTTCTCAATATTATATGTTGTATATGAAACCAAGGCGACGTTGGATTGAATGATGCTAAGTTTTAATTAATGTTTGAAATATTTAGCCTAAAATTATGAAATTGAAATTTAATGCAAAGTTGTCATTATGTTTTAAACTAAATTTTGTTGTTTGATTTAATTTTTAATGTCAAAATTTATTTATTTTTTATTAACATTGAGGCAAGGAGTTGATTTGGTTTAATTTAAGTTAAAGATTAAATTAACATAAGATTGTTATTAAGGCTAATTGTTTGGTTGGTTTAATGATAAAATTATGAATTTGATTTAAGTGATAAATAATTAAACTTTCAATGGCGTTTTTAACTTACTGAAATGAAATTTAAATTTATAATTTAAGTTTTATGTGAACGGGATTAGATTGGAATTTATGTTGTAAACTAATATAACACTTTATTGAAATGTGAAATTTAAAACTTAAAATCTGAAATTTTAAATTGAAACTTGGAAATGTTAACATAATGTTTAGATTGGATTTGGAATAATAATGAAAATCTGTGTTTGAATTAAATCGATTTACAACATAAATATGATGTTTATTTAAATTTGAGCATTTCATTTATTGAGTTACTTGTACATTTAATGTAGTTAATTTACTTTAATACAACCTGACACGAGTTTGTTTGCTCGGTTTGTCGTCAGACCTGAGTAATTTACAGCTTAGGTTCGAAGTTGACGATGACGAAGGATTCGTGAAGACGCACATATGCGCGCAAGCCCGATTTAAGGTGTAAAGCTTTATTTTAAAATTCATATATATTTTTTTCCATTGTGCAAAATGTTTAGTAAAACTCTGATATTTGTATAAAATTTATTCCGCTACAAACATTTATGTTCTGTGATTCTGTGTGTATTTTCTATTTGAACCCTGTAAGCTAATAATAAGCTGTCGTTTTGAGCAACTCTGAGTTGGTTTAATTACCGACTTGGAGTGGTCGAAATGGCAAGGCGTTACAGTGGTTATAGGAAAGATTTCATTGAGCAGTTTGGGAGAAATCGCTGTTTTAGTGTTGCTAGTTTTATGGACAGGTTAATTAGTCATTAGTAGGCTGATTAGTGAGGTAAATTAAGGCTAGGGGTTGTTGGCTATAAATAGGAGGGTAGGGGTAAAGAGAATTGTTTAGTCTCTTCATTTCTCATTTGGTTGGGTGACTAAGATTCTTCAGGCCAATCAAATACACCTCCACTTCACACTACGCCATAGATGGCCTAACGCAACGAAAATCCATGGTGCTGCTAGCTACAGTATTGCCAATGCTATGCTGTTTTCTATTGCAATGCATGCTTTAATTTGTTAGCACAAATATCAAACTGTGTTGCAGTAGCTATAGATATATTCAAATTAAAAAATTAAAAAAATAAATGACATGTTAGTTGTAACGTGTCGTATTTTTATCACTTCAGTTCGGAATATTTAAATTAGTTTATATACTGAATTCGTAATATAAATGGATTTTTATATAAATTAAAACGATGTTTTAAAAGTATATTTTTATATTTATATATGTATTAAATATAAACAAGCTCATATATGGCGCGGTAGTTCGTAATATTGAGTTTTGAATTTCAATTAAGTATACAAAAATCGTTATAAGTCGGAATTCACTGAAACAAGAAATATTCGAATCTATTAAACTATAATTTTCTAATGAAAGATAAAAATCGAAATTTCGTATTATAGATTGTGAGTTACGGCCAAATCAAATTTTCAAATAATCGCTATGGAATTGTTTATAAAACGATAACGATTTATTTAATAAAATAAATTGGTTTTTATTAGTTTAACGTGAAAATGAACTATCGAGTTTAAAATTTTCGAGTTACTGTATTCTGGAATTTATATGAATTCAGTTTGTGTTTATTTATGTGATAGCAATATTTTATTTGAGTCGATTTATATTAAATCGAGTTTAATGTTAAATCATCAATTTAATTTAATATCTTCTTTATATTGTCAAATTGGGCTATGAACCACGTTTCAGTGTGTTCAGAATGGTGGTATAACCCCAGGAGTAACGTTTGTTGCGCTCAAATTGGGGCTCGAATTCATATGATATTTTTAGGTAAAATCACCGATTAAAATAAACATTAAAACATAATAAACAAAAAAATAGGAGATGACCTAAAATCAGGCTACACTGTAAAAGCTACCATGTCTTCTCATTTCATTTCCCTGTACGATTCTAATCTCCTCTGCAAATTTGATTTCCTTCTACCGTAAGTCTCAAGAGGTGCACTACGCGAAGTCTTCCCCTACCTTTTCTATGCCTGAAACCTACCTTAGCTGCTTTGTTATTTCAAATCGCCTACCACCGTTTCTTCTATTTCTTGTCACCCATCAAGGACGCTGAAATTTACTCTCCTAATTTCAACGCCTAAATCCTACCTTGTACCCGTTGGAGATGACGTTATCCTTATCGTTGTAATCCTAGTGTATATAAGAAGCAGTGCCTTCCCATTCCAAATCCATGAAGCATTGCAAAGCCAACCCACTCATTTTAGTTTTTCTCTCTTCTAGTAATAATCGCAAAATAAAATCCCTCCTTTTATTAAAAAAGGAAAACAGATATTAAAATCAAAGATATCGATTCTAAAACCCAAATCGCGATCGAGTCGAGCGATGTTTGAAGCTCGACCAAGCAGCGACGATCACGTGAAGAAAGAGGAAACCAAAGTTTGAATTCGCGATTTAAAAACAAGCTATTCCTGAAGCTCGACCGTTCTGGAGGGTCACGAATCAAGCAGGGTAGGTTGTCGGCATGAGTACTGAGGGAGGGTTTGATTTCTGAAATGGCGCGGTGTCTAGAGGGTGCAATGGAATGGATCATGCTTTCAAAGGAGAAACTAGGATTGAACTGGAACACGAGTTTTTGGTTCTTGAGTGATGCGGGCATGGCAAAGGAGACTAGAATAGTGTATTACATGGAGTTTGATTTTCTGTTAATAAACTAGGGTGTTTGAAGGATGAGTAGTGGGGTGTTTGAGTGAGGATGGACTTATGGAGTTTGGTGCAAATTGATGTAGGTACTAGCGTGATTAGGGAGGGCTCGTTCTAGTTTTAGTTGGGATAGTGAATGCCATTATGTGATATTTAAGAATGAATTGGAGTTTTATTTACAGTAGGGAGTAAGAAAAGATCGATCTGAGTTTCGAGTAGTGCGGCGTTTAAGTTTAGATGGGGTGATTTGGAGTGATTAATTGGAGGTGCGCAATAAGGGATGTTGGTAGTACAGTAGCAGTTTGGTAGTGCTGTAAGTGATATAAGGATATTTTAGATGTCAGCAAAGTGTTCGAGGTAATGTCACAAAGGGTTGGAGCATTTTTTGGAGAGGTCCGAGTAATTGTTTCGGGTTTTGTCGATTATTTGGATTAGCAATAAGGTATATTTTTCTTTAAATACATAGGATAATTAAATTATTTTCATGTAATTTAAATTAATATTTCATTTAATCGATAAATTTCATTTAAGCAGATTTATAGCCGACGATACAGAATTAAACAGGAAATTCAGCGATGGAAAAATCGAAGTGAGTTAAACTCACTCAATTAAATTATTGGGAACTATTTTTAGTAGTTCAAATTTAATTTATTGCTTGATGGATGACAACTTGATTGATATAAAATGATAATAGTGTATATATATAATATTATATAATAATATTGTTGATTGGATATTTCCCGCAGTACCATTAGCGGATGATTTTCCTATACGCCAAACACTATATATAGTGGATGGCCTACTATACCACGATATCCTGCCTTGAAGCAGGATGGGTATTATTATTGTTGAGTAACATCTGTGGATGCAGGAAAAACAGGTTGGAGGGATCCAACTGGATTCCTCAACATTGTTTTATATTGTTCTCACATATATGCTGTTATATGATATGGTTGATACCCTATGATAGTTTATGATATATTCGGTGTGTAAGTAACCCTAACCCTTGATTTTGGGTATTTTTGATTGCCCAAGATAATATATAGATTTTTCTTTCTAAAATAGAATTTGAATATAAATTATTTAGAGGGAATTTTTGATATTTATTTAGACACCAAATTTATAAATAGGAATGAAAGTAAAGATAAATATAGAATTTTTAATAAGATAATAAAGTGGATTATTATTTTAAAGGCAGGTTAACTATTATATTAATAATAAATATTGAAGAAAATTGTTTATATTTTAGATAAAAACGTGGAAATGAATTATTATTTAGTTAAAAATAATCAAAGCGATAATCGAGTGATTAGAAATCATTTAGTGAAATTAAGAAGTATAAGAACTCGTTATTGTTAAAGGAATTTCAAAAGGATTTATGTTCACATTTAGATTGAATTCTTATTTGGAATTATAATTAGATGGTTTTCATAAAACACATAAGGTAAAATTTTAAACCTAACTTTGCAAACAAATTCGAGAATGAATTCTTGTATTAGCGGATATTATTCACGGGTAAGGTGAAAAGGGTTGAAGAAAATATTTTGAGTAAGTGTAATTGTTATAAGAAGGGTTTTTAAAGTAAATAGTAATTGAATTGGAGATGAATTAACTTGAATAAAAATATAAATTATATTAAAGAATTTTACATACAGTTTTTAAATAAAGAATTTATTATTATTTGCACAGGATAGTTATTTACGAATATTTTAGAACAGAAGTTATATTAAAATGGAATGGAGTTTTATTAAAATAAAACTATAATGAGTGCGAAAAAAGGTACGAATATTTGTAAATATTATTTGTTACGACCCGAATTCGCTGGCCTCCGAGGAGAGCGGAAAACACGGATTGTAATGAGAACACGACAAATCAGAACACAAACATAAGAACATTTCATTGCTTATTACAACAATTTACATCAGAGTACAAGAATATAACAGAGTATGAATAAATAATATACAAAAGAAAACATCAGACATTTAAATTACATTTAAATACATAGTAGCAGAAAAATAATACATAACATAACGAAAAGAAATACATGGATATAGAGCTTAATGAATATAGCTCCAGTTGTAAATCCAGGATCCTATGAAAATAATATCTGCAAAAAACAAAACTACTAGCTGCCTATATGGAAAATATGGGCACTCAGAGTTTAGCTTAAAACAATAAGCTCCAGGTCAGTCATGGGACTGGTGTGATAACTAAAACAGTTATTAAATCTTTACTTTAAAAATAAAGTAAATCAAGGTATCACACTGTATAGCACGGAATGGGTTTCCTCCCAAGAATACCGGTGCATAAAACAAACAACGCAATGCTTTTTGGAAAAAATGAAGCTACTATAAGACTCAGGTCCCATCACACAATGCAACGCAAGCCGGAGGATATAGTTTTACCTTATGATAGCCAAACTTGCTAGGTACGTTTAAAACAAATCATTTTTGTATTACTATAAGTGTATAGTGTCAAAATCAACTTCAAATATAAATGTATCAATCATAGACGGCATAGTACCCCATCCTACTATGTTGCCATACCAGCTCTGCAATTAAAAACGAAATGTCACGTATTGGAAATTGGATTCCATCTATGAGTCGAGGCTAGGGATGGCTACTTACCGATTCAAGACACTCTAGCAAATGCCTCAAAATTCCCCGCAGTTAACCCTTGAATCTTAAGGGTCGGTCCACACTTACGTTAGTGGATTAATTATTCCTGAACACACATTTCTCGGTCCTATCGGACCAATCCATCGTCCTTGTAGTGATCGATATATCCGAGGTGCCATGCTATCCATCATCCACATAGGTAAAAAAAAATATAAATGTATAGGCTCCATACCATGACACCACCCATAGCTAGAAGGCAACGTCGTGCACTCCCTGCGGTCGCAATCCCGTTTTTGACTCATACCGAGGTGTGAGACTCACGAATTAACGCTATACACAAAGCTATGCTATTTAAAGTCATGCTTTAATCATTAACCAGAAGACTCTTCTTTTCAACAGAAGCCTTGATCATTTGCATCTCAGCATGCCATACTGACAATTCACGCTATACGACTAATGTCTATTGATATATAACCTCTGAGCTCGTACGTCTAAGAGAAGGGTGTTAAACAAAAGAATAAATTCTCCTCCAACAAACAAATATATATTTAATAGTGATCAATCAACACAGAATAAAATCCAATGTCAGACACAAATCCATTTACTAGTTCGTTTAGGGTCTGAACGAAACCGGAGGCACCTTATTCCTCGTCCCATATGTCCAATACAGGAGAGAGGCCCTCGCATATCCGGTCGATCTCCAAGTACGTATGGACGATCACCACTTATTAACTTGTCTTGGGTGTGCAGCCCAGTCAAGACATCAGTAATCATCCAAACGATGTGAAGATTTCCGATCTTCGACCACCATCTTCGTCGTCAACTTATCGTCGAATCAATTATACAGACTGGGTATAAACCCGCCCTTTCCAAATAATTCACGTGTTTTATAATCAAGTGTTATAAAAACACAACATACGCTTCATTCCGATTCAGAATATTCTTTTACTCAAATATTCACATCATTAGGGAAAGATTCCATTAATTTTATCAAAGGTAAATTCTTTAAATTTATTCTTTAATCTTCCTTTGGATCTCAATTCAAACCAAATTAAGGTTTATCCAGACTAGTCAAGATTAGCGCACCTTACCATGTTATATTTCCCAATCCCAACCTATTCATCCCACGGAGCAAAACTAGTAATACTCCATATCTAACACCAGTGTTATCGGTAAATTTAATTACCGTTTCACGTTCAAATCTAATTAAAGATTTAACTATCATCTGGAGTAAAAACTGGTGGTACTCCATTCTCGATCATTTCCCAAATTTGATAATTTAAATGATCACATTCACATTTTAATCTAATTAAAGATTCATTAAAACTCCACTTAGTTTTAATCTTCCCAAAAATCATATTAATGATAATTTATCTTTAGGAAATCAAACATTCCGCATCGACAATCTACACCGTACAATTGATTCCTGCCGATAAGCTCGTACGTCTTAGAGAAGGGTGTTAAGCAAGAGAATAAATTCTCTACCACCAAATAGGTTTATCTTTAAAAATGTGGAATTTTTCATCCCAATTCTTTCCAAATCATTAGTTATGATTTTACACAAATTATTAATATTTTTAACAATTTTATCAAGGCCCGTACAGTCGGTTTCCAATAACGGCCACCGAACTGCATCCATAACAACCTTTTCCAATTTGATTTGGACATAATTCCAAATCCAGCAGTTAGATTTCAAATCTCTTATATTCTTGAAAACCTATTTCCGATACGAACCTAACAACTTTGGTTTTAGGAGAATACGACTATCGGATCTCCCGTAATGTCAATTCGAAGTCAATGGTCGAAATTCACAAACCGTCGTGGTGCGGCGCATTCTATTTAGGCCATTAAATATATATATTATATATATTTCGTCGATTTCCATATAAAAATTATTTTATAAATTCGTTTGAAAATAATTCCAACTTTATTTTCAATTTTAAATCAAAATTGAATAGTCCATATCTGTAATAACCCGAAAATCTGGGCCAGTTTAAAATTTTTATTTTAGCATTTTAGAGAATTTTGAATATTTAAAATAGATTATTTTAAATAAAAACGACGAGAAATTTATTTTGAATAGAATTCGACGTATATATTATACGCGTCGTCGTTAGAATATAAATATTTATATATAATTATAAATAGAATTGAAAATGGCGCGGTAGTTCGATAATTCGATTTCAAACTTCAATTGAATGTACCGGGAGCAAAACAATCCGGATTTTAGTAAAACCAAAAACGTTAGGATCTAATTGACGATATCTTTCCAACGAAGTTAACAAACTGAGATTTCACTTTATAAATGATAAGATAAGTCCAGTTGAAAATTCTGAATAGTCGCTATGGAATTCAGGCCCTTAAAAATGGACATTTTGCAAACGACCTCGGATTTCGACGAAACCACTTTTGTTGGGTCCGTGATGTCAGTTGGTATCAGAGCTTTGGTTTACAGAGCTCGAGAACAAGACACATTAGAACCATACGAAAGAATTCATCAGATATTGGATTAGTAATATCCAATTAGAATGGCTCGTTAGAGATAGGATCAGTAGTATCCTAGAACGAGTGTGAAGAGTATATTTTTCAAATAAAAACAATTTTGTTTTGAAAATTTAAGCCATTTTAAAACGTATTTGATTATTTATTTATTTTGAATATGGACAATCGAGTATATATAGATTTCGCGTATACGCGTCATGAATGTATATTCGAAGTTTTAATATACTGGATAGATATAGAATCATACTCTAGTGGCCCGAAGATGATTCTGATGATTGACTAGTTGTCATTAGTATTCATGTTCGAGTAACGAAGGTGTGATATCTATATATTTCCATTAGGCTGGTGTGAGAACCAAAACTTATATAGTTAGAACACTTTGTTGTGAATTGGCATCAAAAACAAGATTTTCCGTATATATGTATCAAAATTATGAATTTGAAACTCTAATCCACTAATTGATTGATGTTTGGGTTGTTTGTTTAATTGTTTGCTAATTTTGAACCGTTATGCCTAATTGAACCAAATATTGAATTGTATTGAAATTGGTCGCATTTGCTTGCATACATGTATATCTTTTGAACAGGTCATAGCAAGGAGGCTAGAGCCGAAGAATAAAATTTGTTTGCCCGACAAATAGGTACATGTTTACTACATAATTTCCTGTTTTGTTTGGGTGATGATGATTTTGTGAGCCTATTGGCTAGCCGCTTGGCTTTTTCTTTTTCTTTTTGAGATCTGAAGGACCGGGGAAGCTATTTGAAATTCCCCGATGCTCCCGGTGCAGGGGAGGTTATGGCGAAATTTTTCGAAAATTTAGGGTGTTAGCCAAATTTTTGAAATTTGAAAATTCTCAGAAACTGAAAAGTTGGAGAATGCAAGCCAAATCGACGGAGCCACCCTCGTCGTTGCCTGCGCCGCCAGTCGGAGACGCCCCCCCTCTTCTTCCTCCGCCGCCTTCCAGCTTCTCCTCCTCCTCGATTCCCTCCTCCCGCTCCCTCTTCCCACCGCGAGAACCCCAGATTCAAGACCGCCGCCACCTGCTAGGACCGGCTCCGACCAGAGCACCCCCTCCGGAACTCGAGCGACCACCAGTAGCCCCCCCCCCCCGTAAGTTTTTAAATTTATTTATTTTACTTTTATTTTATATAAACTGAATTTTATTTATTTTTCTTTGAAAAAAAACTGAATTTTATTTACCTTAAAAACTGTTTTTTATGTATGTTGTAAAGTTATAAAAATATAATCTTTTATATTGTGGAAGTAAAAATATGATTTTTATATTTTTAAAGTATTAAAAATATGATTTTTATATTTTTAAAGTATTAAAAATATAATTTTTACTATATAGAAATATTAAAAATATGATTTTTATATTTTTAAAGTATTAAAAATATAATCTTTATAGGATAGAGAATATAAAAATATCATCTTTGTATATGTAACGAAATAAAAATCTGATTTTTATTTTATATACGTTGAGATAAAGTGGTAATTTTTATAAAGGCGAAAACTTTATTTTTATAAAGGCGAAAACTTTATTTTTATAAAGGCGAAAACTTTATTTTTATAAAGGCGAAAACTTCATATTAGAAAAGGCGAAAACTTTGTTTTTATAAAGGCGAAAACTTCATATTAGAAAAGGCGAAATCTTTATTTTTGTAAGGGCGAAATCTATATTTTTGAAATAGAATTTTTATCTATATATTAGCGGGAAGGAAATATGATTTTTATATATTGAATAGCATAGTAAAGAAATTCGATTTTTAAATATAGGAAGTGATTATAAAAATATGATTTTTAAATTGAAAACGAACAAATAAAAATGTGATTTTTATTTTAAAGACATCAAAATATAAAAATGTGTGATTTTTATATATATAGTGACTACGGGCAACGAAGATGACGAAGATGGGATGACGAAGAAGATTTCTATAAAAGAAGTGTCGTGAAGTGGATAGCTATCGGTGAGAACTTCTCACTCTTCAATTTAAATTTCTAGTTATATATATATATATACTAGGATGCAGACGGTGTTTAGTAGCACCCGACACAATCGTCCACAGACCATGGACTTGTTTGTTTGGCTGTTTGGTGATTGATTGCGATATTGGTTTGAATGTGGTTTGTGGTGTGAAAAATCGAATCGATAAATTGGTTAGGATTAGACGTGCGCCGTTATAAGGCGAAGGAGTAAGGCTAGGTTAGACTCTTACTCCAAATTTTGTGGTTTGCATAACGAAAGTGATTTGATTGATGTGTGAATGGCGTGGGCCTTCACTAGACCGGGGATAAGGCTAGGCCTTGTCCCGTTTCTAGTATCGTGCCGTTATGCCGCCGAAATTTTCTAAAATATGTTAGAAAAATAAAAATATCATTTTATTGAATAAATGAACTGAATAGAAATTCATGTGTTGAAATAAAATATTTTATCGTTAAAAATATAGTTTTTAACGTGAAAGTGAATAAATAAAATATTTATAAACAAATCGGCCGGTTTGTTTATATACACTGATTTGACTGATATTGATTGGGTCGATGCTTATACAGTGTGGTGCACTTTGGTTGATGGTTGATTATTTTTCAATGCTATTATATACATGTGTTGTATGGAATCCATATAATTAACATTATATGGTGATTGATTGGGCCTCATTCCAATCGGGAAAATAATGAATATTATAAAGGAAAATTCATGTGTTGAATGAAATAAATATTCATTTATTGAATAGAATAACGAATTTATTGAAAAATATAAAGCCGTGTTGATTAGAGATGCGTTATTTTGACGCGAACGATATTTATATCGATTTTATTCGTTGTATAATGAATGTTGAAAAGTGATTTCAAAATTTAATATTTTGAAAGGAAATTCAAATTGAATTAGATTAAAAATTCAAATGGAAATTTTATTGAATCAATTTGAAATGAATTCGAATCGAATAGAAAATGAATTCGATTCGAATTGAATAGAAAGTGAATTTGAATTCGAATAAAATCGAAATGAATTGAATTGAAAACGATTTCGAAATGAATTGAATTGAAAACGATTTCGAAATGAATTGAATTGAAAACGATTTCGAAATGAATTGAATTGGAAACGATTTCGAAATGAATTGAATTGGAAACGATTTCGAAATGAATTGAATTGAAAACGATTTCGAAATGAATTGAATTGAAAACGATTTCGAAATGAATTGAATTGAAAACGATTTCGAAATGAATTGAATTGAAAACGAATTCAAATTGAATTGAAAGTGAATTGAAAAGAATTCAAATTGAATTAAAATTTGAATTGAATAGAAATGAATTTTAAAACGAATTTATAAAGAAGAATTCAAATTTGATTTGAATTGAAAAGAAAGTTGAAATGGTTTTGAAAACGAATTTAAAACGATTTATAAAATTCGTTTTAAAAGGAAATCGACGAAATATATATTATATATATTATATATATAATATAATGGCCTGAATAGAACGTGCCGCGCCGCGGCAGTTCGTGAATTTCGACCATTTATTTCGAACGGACATTGCGGGAGATCCGACCGTCGGATTCTCCTAAAACCGGAACCGTTGGGTTCGTATCGAAAAGAGCTTTCCAATGAATATTAGAAATTTGAAATCTAACGGTTGGATTTGAAATTATGTCCAAATCAAATTCGAAAAAGGTCGCTGTAAGTGCAGTTCGATGGCCGTTGTTGGAAATCGACTGTACGGGCCTTGATAAAATTATCAAAAATATCTATAATTTGTGTAAAATCATAATATATGATTTGGGAAAAATTGGGCTGGAAAATTCCACATTTGAAAAGATAAAAATAGATTTTTATCGAAATGAACTAGTTTTGAACTAGAATTAAAATCAATTTATTTTTGAAATAAATAAATTGAATTTGAAAGTGATTTTAAAAATAATCAATATTTCCCATATGTGAATTGGACTGGAGCTGAATCGAAATTATCTTCGGAATATTTCGATATTGGATTTCGTGACTATACAGATATTGTTATGGGAATTTGAAAGATATATTTTATATCGTTATTTCCAATACGATATATGTTGGTTTCAGAATTTGATATTGAATATAAGCCGATATATTTTCTATTCTGAGCCTTGTATTGAATATCAAATGTGATTTGGGTTTATCGTGAATCGTGTTTTAGATGACATTGGTTCTTTAACCCAGTTAAAGGCAAGATATTGATTTTTGAGAAGATTAAAACTAAGTGGAGTTTTAATGAATCTTTAATTAGATTAAAAATGTGAATTGATAATTTAAATTATCAAATCTGAAAAGTGATCGAGAGTGGAGTATCACCAGTTTTGCTCCAAAGCGATAGTTAAATCTTTAATTAGATTTGAACGTGAGATGGTAATTAATTTTATCGATAACACCATGGTGTTAGATATGGAGTATCACCAGTTTTGCTCCATGGGATATATAGGTTGGGATTGGGAAATAAAATAAATAATTACTTCGGTGTGGTTCGCTAATCCCGACTAGTTTGAAATGATATCCAAGGGAAGATTATAGGATAAATTTAGAAGAATTTATCTTGGATAAAATTAATGGGAACCTTTCCCTAAGAATGTGATTTCGTGAATAAAAGAATATTCTGAATTGGAATGAGGCGTTCGTTGTGTTTGTGTAACATTTGTTAATTATATACGTGGGTTATTCAGAAAGGCCGGGTTATACCCATTCTGAATAACCGATTCGACGAGATGTCGAAGATGAAGACGGTGGTTGAAGACCGGAAGTCTTCACATCGTTTGGGTGATTACTGATGATCTTGATTGGGCTGTACACCCAGGATGAGGGAATCAGTTGGTGATCTTCCAAACGTACTTGGAGATGGATGGATATGCGAGGAAAGTGCCTCCGGTTTCGTTCAGACCCAGAACGAACTTGTAAATGGATTGTGTGTCTGACATTGGATTTTATTCTGTGTTGATTGATCTTTATTAAATATACATCTGTTTGGCGGCGGAGAATTTATTCTCCTGCTTAACGCCCTTCTCTGAGACGTACGAGCTCAGAGGTTGTATATCGATGGACATCAGTCGCATGGAGTGAATTGCCAATGTGGCATGCGTAAGTGGCAATTGATCAGGGCTTTTGTTGAAAAGCAAAGTCTTGTGGTTGATGATCAAAGCACGGCCTGTGTGGCATAGCTTTGTGTATAATGTGGATTCGCGAGCCTCACACCTCGGTATGAGTCAAAAACGGGATACGGACCCAAGGAGTGCACGACGTTTCTTTCTAGCTAGGGTGGTGTCAGTGACCTACCAGCCCTGACATTTATATACTTTTCACCTGTGTGGTTGTTGGATACGAGGCGCCTCGGATATAGGTCTGTAAGGACCGGGAAACGTGTGTTCAGGAATTGCCAATCCTCAAAAGTAAGAGAGGACCGGCCTTGGAGGATCCAAGGGATTGCTGTGTGCGGTCCTGAGGCATTGCTAGAGTGTCTCGAACGCGGAGAGGAGCTTGCCCCTTGCCTCGGCTCATGACGGAATCTGTAACACCCCGTGAATTCTATAACTGTGAAACTCACAAATTAAAGTATAATTAATTTCAAATCAAAGAACTAAGGGAAACGGGATACGCCATTGCGTTCGTCTCGGAAAAATACGCGAAATAGAGTCCGAGTTTTCGAAAAACGGATATCGTATGAAGAAGTTATGGACGAACGAAGTTGGGCGAAAAACCGAAAAAGGGCCAGAATGCACTGGCGCACTTGGGAAGTGCGCCAGAACAAAAATGAACTGGCGCACCTGTGAAGTGCGCCAGTACATTTTTGACCTGGCGCACCTGCCAAGTGCGCCCAGGTCAAAAATGACCTGCTGGAATATTGCGGTAGTTCTATGCAAAAATACGTTTGGAATATTGCGCAAATTATGTAATCTATGTTGAAGCTACATGTATGTAGTTGAGTGAAATTTATGCAAGTTTGTGGCTTTGTTATTATGTTGTCATGATGTATATATTGTGCATAAATCGTTTTGCAAGCAATTGAGACAAGTTTGGTTGTTATAGTTCATATGAAACTATGTTGGAATTTTGACACCATAATCCATATATTAAGTCATGCTTGTGAATATGGTTAGGCTATGAATGATATTTGGCACAATTGAAATCCATGATTAAGTTTATCTTGTTTAAAAGAATTATATGATGACATATGTGAGACATGGCTAGGTTAGACTCAAAAATCCCTTTTTGCAAGTTTAAAGCAAACACCATGATTAGGAATATTTATGCATAAGTATATTTATACCATCGTTATGTGATTAGACTTAAACCATGATTAAGTTGAACTATGCTTTTGTGTTAGTAACAAAGTATCCCCTTTGTAAACATGTAGAAACCTTATGAACATGACTTGTTTATGTTTATGCCATGAACAAATTGAACTTTACTTATGCCATGCTTATGTTTGACATTATGCCGTGTTTATGCTAAAAGTATTTATGCCATGCTTATGTTTGACATTATGCTATGCTTATGCTAGAAATATTTATGACATACTTATGTTTGACATTATGCCTAAATAAGAATATAGGTTCATGTTGTAGTTAAACCTATGCAAGTTCACATGCTTGATTCATGTCACCTATGTTACCACTATGCAAGTACACCAATATCTATTTTGTATTTCCAACGTCGTATTGCAAGTTCATGCGCTCACCTTCCCCTCTTTGTGTATACGCCATAAGCCTCCCCTTTCGCATGGCTAAATTGGGCTTTAAAAGGCTAAGCCTAATATATATGAACGGACGTGTAAAACGGGGGAAAATAACGTTGGGTTAAAATGAATTAATGAATGAAAATATAAAATAGAAGGGCCCAAATTCAAGTATGGGTTGGGCCCGTGATTGGTGTAATCTTTGCACCATTAACTTAATAATGGGCCGCAAATATTTACATATAAGAAATAAAGAAGAATGACAAAATATGTAAATGTAGAACATACGATGTGTTTAACCCGAGGTTGGATTGAGTTGTGATGTAAACCTGCCCGGAACCGCCCGGCTGTCCAGTAGTCACAACAATACCTATCCAATGTGGGAGGTTAAACATGGAGCCCAGCAAGGACCCGAGGTTAGACTGAGTTGTGGCGTAAGACTGCCCGGAACCAACCGGCAACAGGCAGCCACAACAATACCTGTCTAATGTGAGAGGTCAGGGCCTTAATAAGACAATTAAGGCTGAGTCAGGATTGTTAGGATTAAGTGGACTAAAGACTTAATCAAAATGGAACATGCTAAACTAAACGGACTGGTGGGGGTTAGGTTAGAAACACTTAACCAACTTAGCATGTTGGCTAGAGATAGAAAACCTAGTAACGGGGGACCCTTTTCAGCAGTAACCCTAAAAGGTGTATCAGGATACCCTGAAACTAGGCAGGGTGGGGCACGATTACTGGGCTGATTGTAAGAGGTCAAAGCGACGGCGGTGGTGTAGCAGTGTAGGTTCTAACGGAGTGCGGGCGTGCACACACTCCGGCGCAGAAAAATAAGGCACTGGACACCAGTAGCATACCTGTGCACTCTAAGGTTGTGTCGGGTTGCCACTATGGGACTTGATACACCCCATGGTGGGACCAGCATAGGTAACTACAGACATCGGGGGCCGTAAGACACATGTAACTATGCGAGTAGGAGCCGATCATCATGGAATGGATCACATCACCCTGATTATGGGGTGCAAATTGGAAACTAGTATATGGGTTCAGAGATTAACATGGGGTACGATAGTATATTCGACCCTAGATAACTTAACCAAGTTCATAGTGTTTGCCCACTTCCTGTTTTACTTATCATACCCAGTTCTTTATTCATAGACAAAGTAGTACTAGACTTACTCAGGCTTTATGTCTGACTCTATTTTTCTTTCGTCTTCTTTCTTCCGTCCCCCCCTAGGTCCTCAGGGAGGGAACACAGCAGCTTGACCAGCCTCAACATCCAGCTTTGAAGAAGAGAAATGTATTGCTTGGACTTTCCTGTTTTGAACTATGGCTTTGGACAATCCACTAAGGGGCTCTTGCAGTTTATCTATGTTTTATTTATGCTTCTTTAAATAATGTACTCAAGACAGATTATGAAAATGTTATGTTATGTTTTTGGAAAGGATGTTGTTGTAACACGTATTTGACTTAATGAAATAAAGTTTGTTGTTCTTCCGCTGTTTTACAAATATGTGTTCTTATATCTGTCTTGTATATCTGTGACTTGTACTTATAAACCTCCACCAAAATTAGGGCATTCCCTTTGAGAGTGACCCTAACGGAGGTGGGGTGTTTCAGAATCCAATTTCCAATACGTGTATTGCGGTTTTAATTGTAGAACTAGTATGGCGACATGATAGATGGTACCTATGCCGCCTATGATTGATATTTATGATTGAAATTGTTTTGACACTATACACCTATAATAGTATCAAAGAATGTGTTTTAAACGTATCAAGCATGCTTTGGCTGTTATAAGGGAAAACCCTATCCTCCGGCTTGCGTTGCATTGTGTGATGGGACCTGGGTCTTATAACAGCTTCATTTTTCTTTATTTAGCATTGCGCTGTTTGTTCTATGCACTGGTATTCTTGGGAGGAAACCCGTTCCGTGCTATACGGCGTGGTCCCTTGATTTACCTAACTTTAAAACCAATATTAATAACTGTTTTAGTTCTCACACCAGTCCCATGACTGACCTGGAGTTTATTGTTTTAACCTAAACTCTGGGTGCCCCTATTTTCCACACGGGCAGCTAGTAGTTTTGGTTTTGCAGATTTATATTCACAGGGTCCTGATATACAGCTGGAACGATGCTCGGAAAGCTCTGTATCCGTGTATCACTTCTAGTTGTGCTTTTGTATTATTTTCCGCTGCTATGTAATTTATTGTAATCTCTGATATTTGTCGAATGTAATTTATTCATTTATACTCTGTATATTCTTGTACCTGATGGAATTGTTGTAATAACAATGAAATGTTCTTCTGTATGCGTTCTATTTTGTCCTGTTCTCAACGCTATCCGTGCTTTCCTTCACGGGGAAGTTCGGGTCGTGTCAATATCATTATAATATTTAAATTATAATATTTTCAGAATATCAGGTTTTGAAATAATTTCTTTTTCGATATTCATTATAAAAATGAACAAAACCGATGTAAATATCACTCGCGTTAAAATGGCACAAATCTAATCAATACGGCTTCACATACATTTCAATATGTTCTTTGCCATCCAAAATCGGACGACAAATTCACATTTTAATCCCTTACTGAATATTATTTTAAAATATTCATTCTTTCTGAATTGGAATCAGACAGAGTCAATTACCATATAATGTTATTTATATGGATTTTATACACACATGTACACAAAATAATTATACACAGTCAACCATCATCCAAAGTACATTACACAACTGCATAAGCATTAAATATAAATAATTAACGCTTACAACAGTCTGTCAACCAATTGATTAACATAAAACTAAACAATTGGGACTAGCGTACGTCAAATATCATCCCAATAACCGTGTGTGGTTTCACTGAATATTATTTGTGCACTTGGGCGATGTGTAAAATTTGTCATCCCAATCAATGTCAGTTAAATAAGTGTATATAAACAAATTGTTCGATTTGTAAGTGATTATTTATTTTCATTTCAGGAGAATTTTATGTCATTTATATATACGTTAAAAATTATATTTTAATTATAAAATAATTATTTCAACACTTGACTATTTTTAATAGTTCATACATTCAATAAAAATGATATTTTTATTGTTCAAATATTTTATTCAACATATGAATATTTTATATAGTTCATATACACATTAATAATGACATTTTGATTAAATAAATGTTTATTTTAGAAAATTGCGGCATTATAACGGCACGATATTATAATCGAAGTAATATCTAGCATTACCCCTCTCCTGATATTGGCTCGCACCATACACAATAATCAACCAAACGGCAAAATCACAATACAAACCATTCAACACAATACAACCAATTACACCACAATTCAATCCAAACAAACAACTATGGTTTGTACAATAAATAGTGTCGGGGGCTACTAAGCCCCATCTGCAACGTAAAATATTTTTAACTGTAAAATAAATTGAGTGAAAAGGAATTTCCACCTTTGGTTTCCACTCCGTCATTCTTTAATGGACGATTTGGATTCCGTTCTGCTTCCATTCAGTTCCATCGCAATTTGCTTCATGCGGTATATATATTAAAAATCACATTTTTAACAATGCTATTTATATATTAAAAATCACATTTTTGACAATGCTATTTATATATTAAATATTACATTTTTTAACAACGCTATTTATATTAAAAATAAAATTTTTAACAATGCTATTTATATTAAAAATAACTTTTTTAGCAACGCTATTTATATTAAAATTAACATTTTTCACAATGCTATTTAATTAAATAAAAACAATGCTATATGTATATTTTATCAAAACTATGCTATTTACATCTTAAAAATCCCATTTTAAGAAATATTTTATAAAAACTATGTTGTTTATATTTTAAAAATCCCATTTTTAAACAATATTTTTTATATAAAAATTTATAGCTTTAAAACAAAGTTATTTAAACTGATTACATAAAAAAAATAAGCTTACTATAAATCCATTTCTGTTCGAACGTGAAGTCGCCCCCTTCAATCCTTTGTCGCAGCCTTCTTAATTGACCGGAGGTCAACTAATCGCCACTGTGGGTGGCCCAGGCCCCACTGCCCAATGTTGCTTATCCGATCCCTCCTAGTGGCTAGTGGGTCGCACGTGTTCGGGTGTCCAACGAGAAAGGCTGAGCGATGGTTGATGAGGTGGTGCGAAGGGTTAAGCACCGCCTGGGGAGCTCGACGATTTGAGAAGCGACGGTGGCTCCGATGAACAGAGGCGGCGACGCGATCGATTTTTCTTTTTTTGTTCTTTATATTGAAAAATGAAATCGAGACAGGTTTCGGAGTTTGACCACGCAGAATGGATTATAGGGGTCTGACTTAGGGTGTAGGGTTATATAATATATATATATATATATTAATTTCAAAAATACCCTTTTATCAATCGAACTCCAAATCAAACCCAACAACTATTGACCCCAACCAAATACCCCTATTCCGGACACAATGGGATATATTCCGTAAGCCAATTCAACTAATACGATCAGTTTTCATCAAAATTAAAATATAAACTAGTGTTACGTTCAAAATTGATTTCAACGTACATTTTAATTTGCCGGAGCCGCATACTAACTCCAAAAATTCTATAAAAATAATCTAGCTATTTTTTGACGATACGGTCCTAACAAAACTAATTTCGTTGAATTTGGAGGCCGTTTGAAAAATGATCATTTTCCAGTCGAAAAAATTCCAATTGAAATTACTAAATGCATTTAAATTCACCACGCTCACATATTAATTCCAAAAATTATGAAAATTGGAATCTAGTAATAATTTGGCATTCCGGATCCAACAAAAGTGATTTCGTTGAAAACGGAGGTCATTTGCAAAATGGCTGTTTTTAAGGGCTATATATTATATAAAATGTTTATAAATTCCATAACGACTATTTTGAATTTTAAACTAAACATAACTTTCAATTCTCGTTATGTAATCTAGATTTTTCGCATTCGTTAGAAAGATATAATTGAATAGATTCTAATGTTTCTGGTTTTACTGAAATCCGATTTATATCGAATCATATACATTCATTTGAAACTAAAAGTCGAATTTTCAAACTACTGCGTCATTTCAGGCTCATTTTATAATTAAAATAAATTTATACATTCTAACTTTGATTAAAATAAATTTTTAGTCATTATTATTTAAAATAAATCATTTTAAATATTCAAAATTCATTAAAATATCTAAAATAAAATTTTTACATTGGTTCCAAATTTACGGCTTGTTACAATCTCCCCCACTTAAAATCTATTCATCTTCAAAAAGGAACAGAGATGAAAGTTGTTTAACCAAACAACTCAACTTTCATTCTGCCTTTCATTCTTCAACTTTTCAGTTTCTAAGAATTTTCCAATTCTTCAAAAATTTGGCTAGCACCCTAAATTTTCGAAAAATTTCGCCATAACCTCCTTTGTATGGGGAGACATTTAAAACCGCAACTTGCCTCACAGGGCCCTCATCAAACCAAAAGGAAAAAAGCCAAGCAACTAGCCAATCGGCTCATAAAATCATCGAAACGCAAGAAATACCATAAACATGTACCTATTTGTTGGGCTTACATTTTTACTCCTTTTCTTGGCTTCCATGCTATGACATGTTCATTACGTACACATGTACATATATGTAATTCTAATCAATTTCAATTTAGTTCATTATTTGCTTTGATTTGGCTAAATTTTCCTTTCATTCACATATTGGTTTTATTGTTCCAACATTTTAATTAGTTAATTGATAATCAAACACACAACCAGCAATCAATTAGTTGATTAGCTTTTCAATCATATAATTTTATACATACTCAAAAATCACATTTTTGGTGCCAAATCACAACAATAAATTCTAAATATGTTTTGGTTCTCACACTAGTTAATTGGAAAAAGCAGATATCCCACTTTCGAAGCTCGAACATAAATACTGATGATGATCGATCAATCACCAGAATTATCCCTAGGCGACTAGAGTGTGATTCTATATCTATCCAGTATATTTAAGGCTTCATATACACACTAGCTAGGCGTATATGCAAAATATTCATATACTCGATTGTCCAAAATCAATTGAAAATAAATATTCACATACGAATAATAGATAAATTCAAAATTAAAATCGTTTTCATATTTATTTTTTATAAATAATACTCTTCCAACTCATTCTAGGATACTACTAATGTCATCTCTAATGAGTCATTCTTATTGAATATTCCTAATCCAATCTCTGATGAATTATTTCATTTGGTTCTAATTTGTGTTGTTCTCGAGCTCTGTAAACCAAAGCTCTGATACCAAAATGTTATGACCCGAATTCGCTAGCCTCCGAGGAGACCAGAGAACACAGATTTTAATGAGAGCACGACAAATCAGAACACAAACATAAGAACATTTCATTGCTTATTACAAAAATTTACATCAGAGTACACGAATATAACAGAGTATGAATAAATAATATACAACAGAAAATATCAGAGATTTAAATTACATTTAAATACATAGCAGTGGAAAAATAATACATAACACAACTGAAAGAAATAAACGGATACATAACTTTCCGAATATAGCTCCATTTGTAAATCCAGGATCCTGTGAAAATAATATATGCAAAAACCAAAATAGCTGCCCGTGTGGAAAATATGGGTACCCAGAGTTTAGGTTAAAACAATAAACTCCATGTCAGTCATGGGACTGGTGTGAGAACTAAAATAGTTATTAAATCTTTACTTTAAAAATAAAGTAAATCAAGGGACCACGCCTATAGCACGAAACGGGTTTCCTCCCAAGAATACTAGTGCATAAAACAAACAACGCAATGCTTTTTGGAAAAATGAAGCTATTATAAGACTCAAGTCCCATCACACAATGCAACACAAGTCGGAGGATAGAGTTTTACGTTATAATACCCAAACATGTTTGGTACATTTAAAACAAATCATTTTGATATTACTATACGTGTATAGTGTCAAAATCAACTTCAAATATGAATGTATCAATCATAAATAGCATAATACCCCATCCTACTATGTCGCAATACTAGTTCTGCAATTAAAACCAAAATGTCATGTATTGGAAATTGGATTCCATCTATGAGTCGAGGCCAGGAATGGCTCCTTACCGATTCGAGACACTCTAGCAATTGCCTTAGGATCCCCCGCAGTGAACCCTTGGATATTAAGGGTCAGTCCACACTTACATTAGTGGATTAATTATTCCTGAACACACATTTCCCAGTCCTATCGGACCTATTCACCGGCCCCATAGTGACCCATATATCTGAGGTGCCTCGCTATCCATCATCTACATAGATTAAAAAAATATAAATGTCTTGTCTCCATACCATGTCACCATCCTTAGCTAGAAGGAATCGTCATGCACCCCTGCAGTCACGATCTCGTCTTTGACTCATACCGAGGTGTGAGGCTCGCTAATTAACACTATACACAAAGCTATGCTATTTAAAGCCGTGCTTTTATCATCAACCACAATACTCTGCTTTTCAATAGAAGCCTTGATCGTTTGCATCTCAGCATGCCGCACTGACAATTCACGCCATGCTACTGATGTCTATCTATATATAATCTCTGAGCTCGTACGTCTCAGAGAAGGGTGTTAAGTAAGAGAATAAATTCTCCGCCACCAAATAAATATATATTTAATAGAGATCAATCAACACAGAATAAAATCCAATGTCAGACACACGCATCCATTTACTAGTTCGTTCTGTGTAACGACCCGTATTTTTGGTCGATTAATTTTAAATATTTTATATCGTTTTAAATATTGAGTTGATAATATAAATGAATTTTTATATTAAGTTATCGATTTAAAAATCAATTTCGATTTAATATCGAATATATTGAATTATCGTAATACGAAGACGGTAATAATTGAATTCAAATTTCAAACAGAATCGAAACATTTTAAATGATCAATATAAATCATATTTCAGTATAGCAGATAATAATAATAATTTATTTGTCAAAGAAATTATTTGTGTTGAATTTAAATTATTTTATATCGATTTAATATGGTTATTTTATATATATGTTCAAATTAAATTTTTATAGTCTATTCTGTTGAGTCCATAATAGTGTAATTAGGTTGAAACGTCGGTCGGAAGGTTAAAATAGCGGTTCGTGATGTCGAGTTATGAACCCCAATATTATTTTAATGGATAAGCACGAGATCAAATCGATGTCTGTTTTAAATAAAGTGAAAATCTCTTTAAATCAAATCGATATCCTTTTAAATAAAATAAAAACTGCTTTATTTCTAGTCAAATAAATTTTTAGGTACTTAACCTATAACCTATGTTGTACCATTCACAACCCTATTCCTTTCTTCTCAAGTAATTCATCTATAAATCGCGTTCCCTTCCCCTTTTCTCCTATTTTCGATCAGTGGAAAAAGATGTCGACCCTTTTCCCAATCTTCGAAATATTATATGCCTCGTGAAATCAATTCAATTTGGATTCTCTGAGATCACGTAAACAAGGTCTTCAACCCTATGGTCTTCAAATTCTGTGTGATATAGATTTGGGATGCTCGATTTTAAAAAGTCGAAGTTGCGTTTCAGTTGGGGTTCCGCTCGAACTCAGTTCGTTGGTGGATTTCATGGCCTGAGGTCTTCGATGAAGGAGTTTTGGGATGATCGTGTACGACTAGGAAGGGAGCAACAAGCTTGAGGTCACTTGGAGGGTTGCAAATTAAGGTGCGAACTGGTGGATGTTTATTTTAACGAGGTTCGAGGTCGTTTCTTTTACCTGATGCCGCAAGTTGAAGACGCTCGCAATTGCAGAGGGTTCGTGGGCTTGTGGAAGAGTTGTAGGGTGGATTTCCGACCATTGTTGAGTGGAAGGAGGACGTTGCGTTTTAGTGGAGGATGATGTTGATTTGGTTGCAGAGAAGAAGACTATTAACGAATGAACTGGAGGCAGTAGAAGCTGATAAGGCTTTGGAGGAAATGTAGTGATTGAACTGCAGTAGTATAACAGTGATGTGAATGTAGAAAAAGTGGATGTAGTGTTGACTACGAAGTGTCCGATGAAATTCCATAGTGGTGCCGATCAGGTGGTGAGAAAGGTAGCAATGTTGGACTAATGTAGATGGTGCGGAGCAGCAACAAACATGGGTATGGGGCAGTTTTTGGGCTATTATAGTGGAACTTGATCGATGTATGTTGAGATGTTCATAGTTTGGTCGAGTATTGGCAAGATCGTAAGGTACGTCTTTAAGAAATTCACATAGCATAGAATGATTTATTTATTTATGTTGGTAATTAATTTAAACGAATAATTGCTCAATCGATTAATTTAAACTAGATTAGTTTAAATTTATTTTGTTAATAGTTAAATAAATAAATCGTTTAACCGATAAATATATTAAATAATTATAGGTGCAAAAATAATTTACTCGAGTAGATGAGTAGCCGAGATGATACAGGATATTCGAAGAATAAAATCAGTTGAGTAAATCTCACTTAAAAATTTATTTTTATCATTTAAAATAAATGGTTGGCTGCTTGGATGCATTTGCAAATTTATTATCAGTCTTGATTATTATATATGTTAGTTATACCTAGGCTTGGTGATTGGGATTATTGGAAATTTCCCGCATTATTATTAGCGGATGCCCGTAGTATCATTATCGGATGCCCCTAGCGCCCACGTATATAAGCGGATCCCCTTTTATACCACGATATCCTGCCTTGAAGTAGGATTGGTATTATTTATGTGACTAACGTCTGTGGATGCAGGAAAAACAGGTTGGAGGGATCCAACTGGATTCCTTAAATTTATTTATTACTGTTTACATGTTTATATGTGTGTGATGTGTTGGATTGCATTGATGGTTTGCTTATTTGAATATCACTGGCCCTAGAGATTTACATTTAAAGATATCAAAAAAAGGATTTTTAGATTTAAAAAGGAAAAATATATTTTTCCAAATAGAAATTGAATTTCAGATTTGGCTAGGAAATTATTAACTTGTTTTTAGAAACAAAAACAAGTAGTTGAATTTATGAACGATGTTTATAATTGAGTAGAAAAATTATCATTGGATAATTCTGAAATGCAAACTCAAGTATTAATTTGGAAAAGGAAATTTATTTTCCAAAAATAGAAATGGGATTTGAAATCAGTAACTTGTTGTAATATGTAAAACAAGAAGTGTTATTTATAAACGATTTTCATCCAGGTATGAACTTAAAAGGGATTTTTAAATGGAAAAGAAAGGGAAATTATACTTTTCGAATAAATTGGGAAATATTAACTTGTTTTTAAAATAAAAACAAGTTACTGGAATTATAAACGCTATTTATAAATAGAAAGAAATATTATCATTTGATAATATTAAACATTGATTTCAAGTAAGGGATTCAAAGAAGGAAATTTATCCTTTAAAGTAGAAATTCGATCTCAAATAAAATATGAAATACAAGCTTGTTTTAAATATTTAAAACAAGAAGTATATTTATAAACGATGTTTATAAAGAGAAGGGGATAATTATCATGAGATGATTTGAGCATTTAAATTCAAATTTGAATTTAAAAAGAGATTTATAACTTGAAATCGTTTCAAAAGGAAACGATGAAATTTATTCCGATATTCGAAATGTAAACTGAATTTATATAAATCCACACGGATTTATGATTTTAACTCTACTATGTCGAATACATAGAATAAAATTTATATTTAAGAAAATATTGGAATTGTATTAAAGGTAAATTTAAGTTTTAATATGAATATAGATTTTATAGATATAAGTTATGGAAATTAAATATTTTCAAATATACTTGAGATTCAAAAGAGAAATCAAATATTCCAAAATAGAAATCGAGTTTCAATAGATTATTTAGATGGAAGTCGAATCTAATAAAGAAGTGAATTTATAAACAAGGTTTATATATGTAATGAAGTAACTTTCATTAAGCAAATTTGGAAATAAATTTCCAAATGGAAGAAATGGAATCGAATGTGAGATTTAAATCAAGTTTTGATATTACAAGCTTTTATTCATCTCAAGATAAGAACGTCGTTGATCAAGGTCTGAGAGGTAATTAAAATACCCCAACTTGAACGACTTCACTATTATCAAGAAATGATATTAGTTTGTAATGGTGAAGGATGTTGAATTTATGGATTATTTCCATAAAAGGAGATTTAATATTTGAATTCGATTATATCGAACTTTAATAAAATAATTTATGGAAACTGGACTTGAATATAGAAATTTGAGTTTAAACCAAGTTATGAATATGGAATAAAATAATCAACGAGTTTGAGAAATCAATTTGGATATCAGGTTTATTTTAAAATATTTGAATTTAAGTTGAAATTTATAATGAAGTTAACGTTTATATATAAATTATAATTAAAACAAACTCGCCGCGGCACGGTAGTTCGTAATTTAATGATTTTGAACTTCAATTGAGTATACAGAACTCGATATAAGTCGGAATTTGATGAAACAAGAAATGCTCAGACCTATTAAATGATAGTTTTCTAATAGAAGAGAAAAATCTAGATTTCGTCGTACAGATTTAGAGTTATGCCAAAATCAAATTTTTAGAAAAACAACACCATAATCTTTTTAAACTATAACGGTTTATTTAACTGAATAAAAGGATTTTTGGTGAATAAAAATCTGAATTTCCATTAGTAAATATTCGGATTTGAGTTATAAAGGAAATATGAACTTAAGTCGAGTAAATGGATTGATTTTTGGATCAAAAATCATATTTTTATTTATCGAACAATGTTAACTAATTTCAAAGGGAATTAGTAAATAGATTTTTGGATCAAATTTAACCTTTGTTAAGTAAAGGAAATTTGTGAATTAAAAATCCGTAATCGGATACACTATTCGTGTAAGATTTGGATTGTGTTTGCTTATAAGCAAGTGAGACGTTGGATAAAATGATGAACTCAAAATGAAGTGAATCAATCAAATGGACTATATTAAACAAATGGACCAAATAGGAAACTAATTAGCCAAATGAAACGTGATTAAATAAAAAGGGCTGGACTGATTGGGATGCATCGGGAATGATTGAATATAGGTTAAACAGGTACGGGATAAAGGAAATGAAGAGAATGAAGAATATTATTAGCGCCCAACAAAAAGGTACATGTTTCAATTTCCATATGACGTTTTATGCGCTGAATCGATAAGCCGCTTGGCTTTTTGATTTTCTTTTTGAACGGAAAAGGCCTAGAGAGGTGAGTTGGGGTTTGAACGATTGACCGGTACATGGGAGGTCCTGGCGAAATTTTCCGAAAATTTAAGGAGTTAGAATATTTTAAAGAAGTTTTTGATAATTAGAAATCGATATATCAATATTTAGAATTCAATAAGAAAACTTAAAATATTAGAAAGTGCCAATGATTGTGAAATTGTTTGATGGATGTTTATTTTTCCTTTGATAGTTAAAACACCGGCTATCAAAGATTTTTACCCTCGTTGTCAATACGGAGAGACCGTTTGGATTTGAAAACCACTCCGTATAGGCATAGGCGTTGCTAATTAGATTAGGCTGAAGATAATCGAAGACGGAGTGAAATTCAAGAGCTGTTATGTTTGTCCAGTCCCAGGACAACTTGTATGGATGAATGTCTGCCAGAGTATTCCTAACGGTCACATAAGACGATCTTTTCAAGATATTACGTCTGGTGGCAGATAAATTTGTTTCTCTTAGCTTTTATACCCGTAATATTTTTGGGAAGATCAACTAGTGATTTGATGGGTTTGACGATGTGGAATTCAAAGTGTTTGGGGGCCAGATGTTCTAAACGATAGACGTAGCCTCAAGCTTCACAACCGGGAAATGATAAAAATCGGGCAGGCAGCATGGCTATGTGGGTCACTCCCATTAGGGTGTATAATCACCTATCTAGAGAAATTTCTTTTACTTCTTTAATCTATTCGATGCTTTCCCTTTTCCGGAAATGGTGGTTTGAGCCCAACCGTTGGTGATATACATTCGATACACTCAAGAAAAATGAGTGGTCGATCATGTGTGGGCCGGGTTGCAAGAAGTTCTTGTTGAACCCCTCTAGAGATACACTATCGGCAGGTGTCCCCATACCTTGTCATAGTTGGAATCCAATCTCCAATAAGCGCCCTGCGATTTTTTACTTTATGCTATATATATGTAGAGCGTGAGATGCAAGCGTTCTACTATTTGGTTATTTATTTGATTAGACATTACTATAATATCACTAGATTTTGATATCAAAAATGGTTTGGGTTATAGTAAGGTAAAAACCGTCCGTGTTTATGCGTGGACTGGTCTTACTAGTATCCTTTTCTTTCAAAAGATTTTTGAAATTAAACCACATGGTTGGAGTTTACTCACACCAGTCCCATGACTGACCCAGCGTTTATTTTGTTTTGTTTTTCCTAAAATCTTAGGTGCCCAAATTTGTATGGACAGTCAAGTGTTTCAGGCTTTTACAGATACACTTGGAGGAGCTTGAAGCAGGAGGCTTCACCGTTAGTTATCTAGAGTTATTTCTGCTATATCCAATGTTACGTTGTACTCTGATGATGGTATGTAGGTATGATACAAATTTTGTATTCAAGATTATGTTATATAATATATTTTATTCATTCTGCTGTGAGGTTCTGTGTTGTTATTTCTATTCATCTTCTGTCTTTTCTACTTTCTTTAACCCTAATGACTCGTATTTCTGTATTATTTGAGTTGAACGTGTGTTGTATTAGTCAGATCAAATAGTATGGATCTACGGCTCGTTACAGTTGGTATCAGAGGTTAGGTTCAGCGAACACCTAGGCTTTGGTGGGGGTTTACTCATTAGAGATAGGGTTAGTAGCACCCTAGAATGATTTGAGTGTATATATATGAGAGTGTATTTGTATGTTGATATAAAAATTGTTTTATATTGTGTTAGCTTGTCTGTTGGGTAGTTTATGAATTCTGGTCGAATCGTGGGACGCCACGACGTCGCCAGGAATTTCTAAACACTTGAACAGAAGAATTGACATAATATCGTTTTAAAGTGGGTAAATGAAATAATCTTACCCATAATTATATCTTGATAGGAAGGGAATAATTTTTCTAAATTATTATAATATATATGGATGAGTTGGTTGCTACTATTATCATCAAACGAGATTATAAAATTGGAATGGTTATATATAACCAAATAGAACTTGTATATGAATAATATATGGAAATGTGATCAACTAAAATTGAATTCAAATCGTAAATTGGAATTTAAATCCCGGAAGATTGGAAAATATTTTTCAAAGTATATTAGAATAATATAGCATTATTTTGGGAGGTATTTTGGATAAAAATCGTTTTGAATGGATTTTGAAAGTGATAAAGCACTGAACTCACTTCAGTGGTTGGAAAATAATTCTGATGATGACTACAACATCATCAGTGTTCATTTTCGAGTTTCTAAGTGATGGATTGCTAACTTAGAAAAGTTTTTGATGGAAATTAGTTTGAAAGAAAACAAGTTGTGAGAAAAAAATTCAAATGTTTTGAATTTAAAATAGAAATAAATATATGTGTATAATATATATATGTGACTTAAGAAGGATTTGAAATAAAATCCCGGGATTTGAAATCTGTAATTTAAATTTAATTTAAGCAAGTTAAATGGGTCGAAGTGAATTAATTAAATAGAATCAATTTGGATAAATTGGTGTTAGATGTGAATACATTGGTCATGAATCATTCAGATTAAAT
This sequence comes from Allium sativum, assembly GCA_030737875.1. NCBI lineage: Eukaryota > Viridiplantae > Streptophyta > Magnoliopsida > Asparagales > Amaryllidaceae > Allium > Allium sativum. The sequence continues at coordinate 85,539,502 of CM060914.1, forward strand.
GAATATGAGTATATAGGATGTGCAATATAAACGGGAACCAAAGGTTTTGGTAGAACTAAATATTGTAGAAATTGAAATGTTGTGTTTTAACATAGATGCATTTTGGAAAGTACATAGACTTGTAGTATTTTTCTTACCTTAGCAATTTCGGGGACGAAATTCTTTTAAGGGGGGAAGAATGTAACGACCCGTATTTTTGGTCGATTAATTTTAAATATTTTATATCGTTTTAAATATTGAGTTGATAATATAAATGAATTTTTATATTAAGTTATCGATTTAAAAATAAATTTCAATTTAATATCGAATATATCGAATTATCATAATACAAAGATGGTAATAATTGAATTCAAATTTCAGACTGAATCTAAATAGTTCAAATAATCAATATAAATCATATTTCAGTACAACAGATAATAATAATAACTTATTTGTCAAAGAATTTATTTGTGTTGAATTTAAATTATTTTATATCGATTTAGTATGGTTATTTTATATATACGTTCAAACTAAATTTTTGTAGTCTATTCTGTTGAGTCCATAATAATGTAATTAGGTTGAAACGTCGGTTGGTAGGTTAAACTAGCAGTTCGTGATGTCGAGTTATGAACCCTGATATTATTTTAATGGATAAGCATGATATCAAATCGATATCTGTTTGAAATAATGTGAAAATATCTTTAAATCAAATTGATATCCGCTTTATTTCTAATCAAATAAATTTTTAGGCACTTAACCTATAACCTACATTGTACCATTCACAGCCCTATTCCTTTTTCTCAAGTAAATCATCTATAAATCGAGTTCCCTTCCCCTTTTCTCCTATTTTTCATCAATGGAAAAAGATGCCAACCCTTTTCCCAATCTTCAAAATATTATATGCCTCGTGAAATCTATTCAATTTGGATTCTCTGAGATCACGTAAACAAGGGCTTCAACCCTATGGTCTTCAAATCCTGTGCGATGTAGATTTGAGAAGTTCGATTTTAAAAAGTCGAAGTCGTGTTTCAGCTGGGGTTCCGCTCGAACTCAGTTCGGTGGTGGATTTCATGGCCTGAGGTTTTCAATGAAGGAGTTTTTGGGATGAGCGTGTACGACTAGGGAGGGAGCAACAAACTCGAGGTCACTTGGAGGGTTGCACAGTAAGGTGCGAACTGGTGGATGTTTATTTGAACGAGGGTCGAGGTCGTTTCTTTTACCTGATGTCGCAAGTTGAAGACGCTCGCAATTGCAGAGGGTTTGTGGGCTTGTGGAAGAGTTGCAGGGTGGATTTCCGACCATTATTGAGTGGAAGGAGGACGTTGCGTTTTAGTGGAGGATGATGTTGATCTGGTTGCAAAGAAGAAGACTATTAATGGATGAACTGGAGGTAGTAGAAGCTGATAAGGCTTTGGAGGAAATGCAGTGATCGAACTGCAGTAGTATAGCGGTGGTGTGAATGTAGAAAAAGTGGATGTAGTGTTGACTACGAAGTGTCCGATGAAATTCCATAGTGGTGCCGATCAGGTGGTGAGCAAGGTAGCAACATTGGATTAATGTAGATGGTGCGGAGCAGCAACAAATATGGGTATAGGGCAGTTTTTGGGCTATTATAGTGGAACTTAATCGATGTATGTTGAGATGTTCATAGTTTGGTCGAGTATTGGCAAGATCGTTAGGTACGTCTTTAAGAAACTCACGTTACATAGAATAATTTATTTATTTATGTTGGTAATTAATTTAAACGAATAACTGCTTAATCAATTAATTTAAACTAGATTAGTTTAAATTTATTTTGTTAATAGTTAAATAAATAAATCGTTTAACCGATTAATATGTTAAATAATTGTAGGTGCAAAAATAATTTATTCGAGTAGATGAGTAGCCGAGATGACACAGGATATTCGATGAATAAAATCAGGTGAGTAAATCTCACTTAAAAATTTATTTTTATCATTTAAAATAAATGGTTGGCTGCTTGGATGCATTTGCAAATTTATTATAAGTCTTGATCATTATATATGTTAGTTATACCTAGGCTTGGTGATTGTGGTTATTGGATATTTCCCTCATTATTATTAGCGGATGCCCGCAGTATCATTAGCTGATGCTCCTAGCGCCCACGTATATAAGTGGATCCCCTTTTATACCGCTATATCCTGCCTTGAAGTAGGATTGGTATTATTTATGTGACTAACATCTGTGGATGCAGGAAAAACATGTTGGAGGGATCCAATTGGATTCCTCAAATTTATTTATTACTGTTTATATGTGTGTGATGTGTTGGATTGGATTGATGGTTTGCTTATTTGCGTTTTTGAATATCACTGGCCCAAGCGATTTACATTTAAAGATATCAAAAAAGGATTTTTAGATTTAAAAAGGAAAAATATATTTTTCCGAATAGAAATTGAATTTCAGATTTGGCTAGGAAATTATTAACTTATTTTTAGAAATAAAAACAAGTAGTTGAATTTATGAACGATGTTTATAATTGAGTAGAAAAATTGAAATGCAAACTCAAGTGTAAATTTGGAAAAGAAAATTTATTTTCTGAAAATAGAAATGGGATTTGAAATCGGAAACTTGTTGTAATATGTAAAACAAGAAGTGTTATTTATAAATGATTTTCATAAATAAAAGAAGGGAATTTTATTGGATAATTTATTTAAATCCAGGTATGAATTTAAAACGGATTTTTAAATGGAAATGAAAGGGAAATTGTACTTTTCGAAATAGAAATGGTATTTCGAATAAATTGGGAAATATTAACTTGTTTTTAAAATAAAAACAAGTTGCTGGAATTATAAACGCTATTTATAAATAGAAAGAAATATTATCATTTGATAATATTAAACTTTGATTTCAAGTAAGGGATTTAAAGAAGGAAATTTATCCTTCGAAGTAGAAATTTGATCTCAAATAGAATATGAAATACAAGCTTGTTTTAAATATTTAAAACAAGAAGTAAATGTAACGACCGACCTTTTTGACCGTCTCGAATCCGTATTTAAACCGACTCGAAACGCTCAAAACGGCGGACGTTACAGTAAATTTATAAACGATGTTTATAAAGAGAAGGGGATAATTATCATGAGATGATTTGAGCATTTGAATTTAAAAAGACATTTATAACTTGAAATCGTTTCAAAAGGAAACGATGAAATTTGTTCCAATATTTAGAATGTAAACTGAATTTAAATAAATCCACACGGATTTATGATTTTAACTCGACTCTGTCGAATACATAGAATGAAATTTATATTTAAGAAGATATTGGAATTGTATTAAAGGTAAATTTAAGTTTTAATATGAATATAGATTTTATAGATATAAGTTATGGAAATTAAATATTTTCAAATATACTTGGGATTCAAAAGAGAAATCAAATATTCCAAAATAGAAATCAAGTTTCAATAGATTATTTAGATGGAAGTCGAATCTAATAAAGAAGTGAATTTATAAACAAGGTTTATATATGTGATGAAGTAACTTTCATCGGGCAAATTTGGAAATAAATTTCCAAATGGAAGAAATGGAATCGAAGGTGAGATTTAAATCCAGTTTTTATATTACAAGCTTTTATTCATCTCAAGATAAGAACGTCGTCGATCAAGGTCTGAGAGGTAATTAAGATACCCCAAGACTTCACTATTATCAAGAAATGATATTAGTTTGTAATGGTGAAGAATGTTGAATTTATGGATTATTTCCATAAAATGAGATTTAATATTTGAATTCGGTTGTATTGAACTTTAATAAAATAATTTATGGAAACTGGACTTGAATATAGGAATTTGAGTTTAAACCAAGTTATGAATATGGAATAAAATAATCAACGAGTTTGAGAAATCGATTTGGATATCAGGTTTATTTTATAATATTAGAATTGAAGTTGAAATTTATAATGAAGTTAACGTTTATATATAAATTATAATTAAAACGAAATCGTCGCGGCGCGGTAGTTCGTAATTTAACGATTCGAACTTCAATTGAGTATACAGAACTCGATATAAGTCGGAATTTGATGAAACAAGAAATGCCCAGACCTATTAAATGATAGTTTTTTAAAGGAAATTTGTGAACTAAAAATCCGTAATCGAATACACCACCCGTGTAAGATTTGGATTGTGTTTGCTTATAAGCAAGTGAGATGTGCGATAAAATGATGAACTCAAAATGAAGTGAATCAATCAAATAGACTAAATTAAACAAATGGACAAATTAGTAAACTAATTAGCCAAATGAAACATGATTAAATAAAAAGGGCTGGATTGATTGGGATGCATTGGGAATGATTGAATATAGGTTAAACAGGTACATGATAAAGGAAATGAAGAGAATGAAGAATAATATTAGCGCCCAACAAAAAGGTGCATGTTTCAATTTCCATATGAGGTTTTATGCGCCGAATCGGCAAGCCGCTTGGCTTTTTGATTTTCTTTTTGAATGGAAAAGGCCTAGAGAGGCGAGTTGGGGTTTGAACAATTGACCGGTACAGGGGAGGTGCTGGCGAAATTTTCTGAAAATTTAAGGAGTTAGAATATTTTTAAGAAGTTTTTGATAATTAGAAATCGATATATCGATATTTAGAATTCAATAAGAAAACTTAAAATATTAGAAAGGGCCAGTGATTGTGAAATTGTTTGATGGATGTTTATTTTTTCTTTGATAGTTAAAACACCGGCTATCAAATATTTTTACCCTCATTGTCAATACGGAGAGACCGGTTGGATTTAATATCCGAAAACCACTCCGTATAGGCATAGGCGCTGCGAATTAGGTTAGGCTGAAGATAATCGAAGACGGAGTGAAATTCAAGAGCTATTATGTTTGTCCAGTCTCAGGACAACTTGTATGGACGAATGTCTGACAGAGTATTCATAATGGTCCCATAAGACGATATTTTCAAGATATTACGTCTGGTGGTGGAGAAATTTGTTTCTCTTAGCTTTTATACCCGTAATATTTTTAGGAAGATCAACTAATGATTTGATGGGTTTGACGATGTGGCATTCAAAGTGTATGGGGGACAGATGTTCTAAAGGATAGACGTAGCCTCAAGCTTCACAACCGGGAAATGACAAAAATCGGGCAGGCAGCATGGCTATGTGGGTTGCTCCCATTAGGGTGTATAATCACCTATCTAGAGAAATTCCTTTTACTTCTTTAATCTATTTGATGATGTCCCTTTTTGGGAAACGGTGGTTTGAGCCCAACCGTTGGTGATATACATTCGATACACTCAAGCGAAATGAGTGGTCGGTCATGTGTGGGCCGGGTTACAAGACGTTCTTGTTGAACCTAGTGTATTCCCCTCTAGAGATACACTATCGGCAGGTGGTCCCATACCTTGTCATAGTTGGAATCCAATCTCCAATAAGCGCCCTACGGTTTCTAACTTTATGCTACATATATGTTGAGCGTGAGATGCAAACGTTCTACTATTTGGTTATTTATTTGATTAGACATTAGTATAATATCACTGGATTTTGACATCAAAAATGGTTTGGGTTATAGTAAGGTAAAAACCGTCCGTGTTTATGCGTGGACTGGTCTTACTATTATCCTTTTCTTTCAAAAGATTTTTGAAATTAAACCACATGGTTGGAGTTTACTCACACCAGTCCCATGACTGACCCAGATTTTGTTTGGTTTTTCCTAAACTCTTGGGTGCCCAAATTTGTACGGGCAGTCAAGTGTTTCAGGCTTTTACAGATACACTTGGAGGAGCTTGAAGCAGGAGGGTTCACCGTTAGTTATCTAGCGTTATTTCCGCTGCATCCAATGTTATGTTGTACTCTGATGATGGTATGTAGGTATGATACAAATTTTGTATTCAAGATTATGTTATATAATATATTTTATTCATTCCGCTATGAGGTTTTGTGTTGTAATTTCTATTCTTCTTCTGTCTTTTCTATTTTCTTTAACCCTAATGACTCGTATTTTTGTATTATTTGAGTTGAACGTGTGTTGTATTAGTCAGCTCAAATAGTATGGATCTGCAGGCCATTACATTCTGGGTCTGAACGAAACCAGAGGCACCTTATTCCTCGTCCCATATGTCCGATACAAGAGAGAAGTCCTCGCATATCCGGTCGATCTCCAAGTACGTCTGGACGATCACCACTTATTACCTTGTCTTGGGTGTACAACCCAATCAAGGCATCAGTAATCATCCAAACGATGTGAAGATTTCCAGTCTTCAACCACCGTTTTCATCATCGACTTATCGTCAAATCAATTATTCAGAATGGGTGTAAACCCGACCTTTCCGAATAATTCACGTATTTCATAATCAAGTGCAATGAAAACACAACATATGCCTCATTCCAATTCAGAATATTCTTTTGTTCAAATATTCACATCATTAGGGAAAGGTTCCCATTAATTTTATCAAAGATAAATTCTTTAAATTTATTCTTCAATCTTCCTTTGGATCTCAATTCAAACCAAATTAAGGTTTATCCAAACTAGTCGGGATTAGCGCACCTTACCAAAGTAATCATTTGTTTTATTTCCCAATCCCAACCTATTCATCCCATGGAGAAAAACGGGTAATACTCCATATCTAACACCATGGTGTTATTGGTAAATTTAATTACCATTTCACGTTCAAATCTAATTAAAGATTGAACTATCGCCTAGAGTAAAAACTGGTGGTACTCCATTCTCGATCATTGCCCAAATTTGATAATTTAAATTATCACATTAACATTTTAATCTAATTGAAGATTCATTAAAACTCCACTTAGTTTTAATCTTCCCAAAAATCATTATTAATGATTATTTAACTTTGGAAAATCAAACATGCCGCATCGTCAATCTAAGCCGTACCATTAATTCCTGCCGATATATAACCTCTAAGCTCGTACGTTTGAGAGAAGGGTGTTAAGTAAGAGAATAAATTCTCCACCAACAAACCGATATATATTTAGCAGAGATCAACAATACAGTTCGAAATACAATGTTAGACATGTAATCCTGTCTTTAACTGGGTTAAAGAACCAGTGTCATTTAAGACACAGTTAACGATAAACCCAAAATCACATTCCATTAATTACGGAATCTTCACGGAAAACATATCAATATATAATCGATATCAATTTTCGTATCCGACTAATAATATAAATGGAATAACAACAAAGCCTTTTAAATTCCACATATATTAACAGTCTTCCTCAATAGAAGCTCACTTCGATTATTACCAAATTGAATTCCATTCCATTCCAATTTATTTTATTAAATTGGAAAACTTTACTTTGTAAAATTTCCATTAAATCTTAATAAAAGATTTATATATTCCAAATCACATTTCACGGTTTATCGGGTAAAAGAACGAATGTCATTAAAAATACAGTTCGCAATAAACCCAATTCACATTCCAATTTATTCCAATTAATAAATGAAATTGGAAACTCTAATAATCTTAATTAAAGATTTTATTCTTTTCATGCAGGGCTTAAGAACAATATTACTGAAGAAACCATTCATGACAAACCCAAAATCCAATTTATTATTAAATATAAGGCTCTGAATAGAAATTATATCGGCTTATATTCAATATCAAATTCTGAAACCAACACATATCATATGGGGAATAACGATATATATATATATATATATATATATCTTCCAAATTCCTCCACAATATTCGTATAGTCACGGAATCCAATATCGAAATATTCCGAAGATGATTTCTATTCAAATCCATTCCAATTTATATATTGGAAAATTCTGCTTAGATTAAAACCATTGACAAATCCAATTTATTTATTTAAAAATTATTGGATTTCAAATCTAGTTAATAACTAGTTCGTTTTGATAAAAATATATTTTTATCTTTACAAACGTGGAATTTTTCATCATAATTCTTTCCAAATCGTTAATTATGATTTTACACAAATTATTAATATTTTTAATAATTTTATCAAGGAACGTACAGTCAGTTTCCAATAACGACCACCAAACTGCATCCATAGCGACCTTTTACAAATTTGATTTGGACATAATTCCAAATCCAACCATTAGATTTCAAATCTTATATATTCATTGGAAAGCCCTTTTCGATACGAACCCAAAGGTTCTGGTTTTAGGAGAATTCGATAGTCGAATCTTCCGTAATGTCAATTCGAATTCAATGGTCGAAATTCGCGAACGATCGCAGCACGTTCTATTCAGGCCATTAAATAAATATAATATATATTATATATATTTCATTGATTTCCATTTAAAACGTATTTTATAAATCATTTATAAATTCATCTTTAAACGATTCCAACTTCATTTTCAATTTTAAATAAAAATTGAATATTCCATATCATTATAACACTTAAATTATAATATTTTCAAAATATCAGATTTTGAAATAATTTCTTTTTCGATATTCATTATAAAAATGAACAAAATCGATGTAAATATCGTTCGCATTAAAATGGCGTAAATCTAATCAACACCGCTTCACATACATTTCAATATTTTCTTATCCATCCAAAATCGGACATCAAATTCACATTTTAATCCCTTACTGAATGTTAATTTAAAATACTCTTTATTTTAAAATATTCGTTCTTTCTTAATTGGAATCAGACACTGTGAATTACCATATAATGTTATTCATTTGGATTTCATACACAAGTGTAAACAACAATAATTATACACAGTTAACCACCATCCAGAGTACGTTACACAGCTGCATAAGCATTAAATATAAATAATTAATGCTTACAACAGTTTGTCAACCAATCAATTGACATACAACTAAACAATTGGGATTTGTGTATGTCAAATATCATCGCAATACCCATATGGGTTTCAACCAACAAATACTAAATATTATTTGTACAGTTGAGCAATGTGTAAAATTTATCATCCCAATCAATGTCAGTTAAATGAGTGTACATAAACAAATCGTTTGATTTGTAAATGAATATTTATTTTCATTTCAGGAGAATTTTATGTCGTTTATATATACATTAAAAATTATATTTTTAACGATAAAATATTTATTTCAACACTTGACTATTTTTAATAGTTCATACATTCAATAAAAATGATATTTTTATTGTTCAATAATTTTATTCAACACATGAATATTTTACATAGTTCATATACACATTAAAAATGACATTTTTAATGAATAAATATTTATTTCAGAAAATTTCGGCATTATAATAGCGCGATATTAAAACAAGAGTAATGTCTAGCATTACCCCTCTCCTGATACTGGCTCGTGCCATACACAATAATCAACCAAACCACAAAACAACAATACAAACCATTCAACACAATACAGCCAATTACACCACAATTCAATCCAAACAAACAACTATGGTTTGTACAATAAATAGTGTCGGGGGCTACTAAGCCTCGTCTGCAACCTAAAATATTTTTAACTGTAAAATAAATTGAGTGAGAAGGAGTTCCCACCTTTGGTTTCCACTCCGTCATTCGTTAATGGATGATTTGCATTCCGTTCTGCTTCTAGTCAGTTTCATCGCAATCTGCTTCATGCGGTGTGTGTGTGTATATATATAATCTCATTTTTAACAACGCTATTTATATATTAAAAATCACATTTTTAACAACGTTATTTATATTAAAAATAACATTTTTAACAAAGCTATTTTATTAAAAATAACATTTTTGACAACGCTATTTATATTAAAAATAACATTTTTCACAATGTTATTTATATTAAATAAAAACAATGCTATATATATTATAAAAACTATGCTATTTACATTTTAAAAATCCTATTTTTAAACAATATTTTATAAAAACTATGCTATTTACATTTTAAAAATCCCATTTTTAAACAATATTTTTCATATAAAAATTTACAGCTTTAAAACAAAGTTATTTAAACTGATTACATAAAAAATTAAGCTTACTATAAATCCATTTATGTTCAAACATATTCCAGGCCTCGACGGAATGAAGTTGCCCCCTTTAAATCTTTGCCGCAACCTCCTCATTTGACCGGAGGTCAACTTTTCACCACCGTGGGTGGCCCATGCCCTGCCACCCCCAATGCTTCTTATCTGGTCCCCCTGGTGGCTAATGGGTCGCGCGAATTTGGGTTTCCAGTGAGAAAGGCTGAGTGACGATTGATGAGGTGGCGCGATGGGTTAAGCGTCATCCGGGGAGCTCGACAATCTGAGGAGCGACGGTGGCTCCGATGAACAGAGGCGGCGACGCGATCGATTTCGGTTATTCTTTTTTTCTTTCTGTTGAAAAATGAAATGGAGACGGGTTTCTGAGTTTGACCACGCTGAATGGATTTTAGGGGTTTGACTTAGGGTGTAGGGATATATATATATATATATATATATATATATTAATTTCAAAAATACCCTTTTATCGATTCGAACTCCAAATCAAACCCAGCGACTGTTGCCCCTCGCCAAATACCCTCATTCCGGACACAATGGGATATGTCCCATAAGCCAATTTAACTGTTACCATCAGTTTTCATCAAAATTAAAATATAAACTAATATTACGTTCAAAATTGATTTCAGCGTACATTTTAATTTACCGGGGCCACATACTGACTCCAAAAATTCTAGAAAAATAAATCTAGCTATTTTTTGATGATATGGTCCTAACAAAACTAATTTCATTGAATTTGGAGGCCGTTTGAAAAATGGCCATTTTCCCGTCGATAAAATTCAAACTAAAATTACCAAACGCGTTTAAATTCACCACGCTCATGTATTAATTCCAAAAATTATGAAAACTGGAATCTAGCAATAATTTGACGTTCTGGATCCAACAAAATTGGTTTCATCGAAAATGGATGTAAGAACCCCAAAACTTCCACGTGAGGGGAAGAACGGATTGCTTTGAGAACATGACAAATCAGAACACAAACAGAAGAACATTTCATTGCTTATTACAACAATTCCATTAGAATACAAGAATATACAGAGTATGAATAAATATTACACATCAGAAAAATATCAGAGATTTAAATTACATGGCAGCGGAAAATAATAAAAAACACAACTGAAAGAGATAAACGGATACAGGGCTTTCCGGATATCGTTCCAGCTGTAAACCAGGATCTTGTGAATATAAATCTACAAAACCAAAACTACTAGCTGCCCGTGTGGAAAATAGGGGCACCTAGAGTTTAGGTTGAAACAATAAACTCCAGGTCAGTCATGTGACTGGTGTGATAACTAAAATAGTTATAAATTTGATTTTAAAGTTAGGTATATCAAGGGACCACGCCGTATAACATGGAATGGTTTTGCCCCCAAGAAAACTAGTGCACAAAACAAATAGCGCAATGCTAAATAAAGGACAATGAAGCTATTATAAGACTCAGGTCCGATCACACAATGAAACGCAAGCCAGAGGATAGAGTTTTTACCTTATAATAGCCAAGAATGCTTGGTACGTAAAATTTCATGTTTTAGTATTACTATAGGTGTATAGTGTCAAAACAGTTTCAATCATAAGTATCAATCATAGACGACATGAATGCCCCATACCATTATGTCGCCATATATAGGTTTACAATTAAAACCGCAAAATGTCATAGTGGAAGTTGGATTTCCATCTGCGAACCAAGGCAAGGGATCGTCCTTACCGCTTCAAGACTCTCTAGCCCGAGCCTCAGGATCAGAACGCATCGACCCTTGGATCGTCAGGGCTGGTCCACTCGATGTGGATTAAAATGCCTGAACACTACGTTTCCCCGCCCTATGGGGCATAAATGAGCCAAATGACTCCATCGGCCCCGGATCGACCAATATAACTGAGGAGCCTCGCAATCCATCATCCACATAAGTAAAATGTCAGGGCTAGTAAAACGCTGACACCACTCCTAAATAGAAAGAAGCGGATGCCCTCCCTGATGTCCTCTCCCGTTTCTGGTTCATACCGCTGTGTGAGGCTCGCGAATTAACGCTACACAAAGCTACGCTATATAAAAGCCGTGCTTTGATCATCAACCACAAGACTCTTCTTTTCAACAGAAGCCTTGATCATTTGCATCTCAGCATGCCACACAAGCAATTCACGCTATGCAACTGATGTCTATCCATCACACAAAATGAAATCCGATGTCAGACACACATCCATTTACAAGTTAGTTCTGGGTCAGAACGAAACTGGAGGCACCTTATTCCTCCCCCATATGTCTAGTATAGGGTAGAGGTGTTGTATATAACGGTGTTGTATACACAATTATATGATTTTTGTTTGATGATAACAACCAAATATATTTCTATTATAAATGTGTTTGGTACCGTACTGTTAATATACATCACAGACAGAAATATAATATTTATATTTAAATGGAATACGAATGCACTAAAATTGAATATTCAAACTGTATTCTATTTGAATATAATATAATATTCAATTTCAATAATCAAACAGTACAACTATTTAAAACTCCACTATTTGAACACATTTCAATTTCATATACATATCAGCTCCTCATTACAGAATAACTCAACACTCATTTTGTACATACATTCAGTCTCAACACTCATATTTACATACATACACTATGACACATTTCACTGTTACACACACACTGTTCTTGTTTTCTGCCTTCTGTCTTCTTGTCTTCAGTCTTCACAGCATCTTCTCAGTCAGTCCAGTCATCACTTGTTTACCTGTCACATGAAACACACACACACAGTACACTGCAATAGAAATAAAACTGAATACATGCAAATATAAATTTTATTTTAAAATTTTGTTTGCCTCAGATTTCTGGTGTGTTACTCATCATATTTCAGACTTGAATAGCCACGCCATAACCATACTGGTTTGCTGATCAGAACCAAATGTTTCTGACCAGCCTCAACACAGTACAGATTGACTGCTGTTTGTTTTTTGTTCCTTTTGTTTCAGAATCAAAAGACAAGATAAAAATCAAAAGAAGGAATACATCAGCAAACACATTACAGTGTGAAAAAGCAAGTGCCAAGTGTAAACAAGAAATTTCAGAAATCTCAAGACTGGTGGAAATTGAAGTATGGTGAATGAAGCAGCTAAATGATCATGAGTACATACTAAAACATGTATGTCGAGCAAGTATACAGGGAAGCTAGACAAGTCAGAAATATTCATGGTACAACTGCACAAAAATGTTCAACTCAAATGGCAAATGCATGGTGCAGCAGTTCAAGTTTCATGGAACAAGAAGTGCACAATGATCAAGTTCTTTTCAAAAAGATAGCAACTCAAAGATGTACAAGTGCCAACACAAAGCATGGACTAATGAAAACGACATGGCAGCAAATGGAATACAACATATTTCAAGTGAAGGTACAAAACATAAAATGGTCGAATAGCAAAACTCATGCATGGTGACCAATGAGACAAGCAAATGACACAGCTACAAAACATGTGTGGTGATCAATTCCAGCACATATCAATGAAGACAATATCGTCGAGCTCAGTGGAATGTTTCAAGTTATGACTGGTGCACAAACAAGATGGTGCAGACTTATACAAGCTCAAGTGTTCGAGCACTTATCAAACATGAAGAAACAACACAAACAAGTGAACATGGCATGGTATACAATGAACATGGTGTAGTATCAGTAAGGTGGCTCAAGCAGTGTGGCAAATCAGTGCAGCCAAGAGACAAAACAATGCAAAGTGGTACAAGATCAAAAATGTCAGAACCTTAAAGTGCAGTGAACACAACAGCAAGAAGGAAGGGGCCGAGCTATAGTGCAAACAGAGAAGTGATATGTATGGAGAAGTACACATATGCAAGAACAAAGTCAAGCTTCGACAGACATGAATGGAACGACAAACAGATTCTTTTTTAAAAGCAACACATCAAGTAAGGGTGCAAATGGATTCAGCAACTCAAGAAGCTCAAGCTAATTACAATGATCAGTGAACTCAGTTTTTCCCATATGATTAAGTACAAGTTCATGGCACAAATACATTTTCAGGTAATCAAATGTCAAGACAACATGGCCAATGGAAAATGGCTAAACATGTTTCAGCCAACATATAATTGGTGCAACAGACCAGGCCAAAGTGTTCAGAATTTATTTCAAGAAATCAGCATGCAAGGCTTCCAGAATGCATATATGGATAAAATCCATTTCAAGAATGCATCAGCAAAAATATTGCACAAAGTTTTTTTTTATGAAAAGCTTCAATCATGCATTCGACTGAAATGAAACAAATCAATTCGGCAAGATTCCCAGGCAGAGGTTTAAATGCATTATTGAAATCATTCTACACATAATGCAAGAAATCTCCAGCAAAAAGGAACAGTTTATATTTGGCAAAATTTGATCAATATTCTCGGCAAAACAAGCTAGGAAATAAATTAATATATTTCCAGAATTCTTTGTGCTTATCAAGTATGGATTTCCAAAATCAACACAATTCAAACAAGGCAACTATTTTCCAGAATTTCTTTCTTAAAGACAAAGCAGAAAACTTGCAAGGAGGAATTGAATTTAAGTTCGAAATCATGTCTGAATTCATAGCCATAAATCACGCAATTCTTTTTTCAGCCGAGAAATAAAAAGGGGAAAATCAATTCAAGCCGAGAATCAAAAGGGGAAATATTTCAATCGAGGAAAGCAGCATAATCAGATCGAGCCATGTTTTTGAAATCAGAGTTATTAGGGTTCGATTATATCCCTATTTAACATCACCATTTACATCACAGGCAATTATAGATCGAAACCACAAAAAAAAACAGAGAAAATCGAAAACCAAGCATCAAAGAATTCAGAGCATAAATCGAAAAGAAAAACTCAGAGAACACTTACAATTTTTCCATTGTTTTCGATCAAGCAACATCTCAAATCGAAGAACCAGCAAGCCGCAAAGTTTTCAAGCTTCAGAGATTATCAAAATCAACACGCATCGATCTGATTTGGGAAGAATTAAAAAACCCTAGCCGCCATATTTTTTTCTCAGAGGCAAAGGAGATCGGGCAAGAGCAAAGAGAAAGGGGCCGGCCTATTAAATTTGACTAGGCCAATGTTTCAAATAAAAAGGGGATGACCCCTTGTTCTTTTTTTAAACTCCTTAGTCAAAATTTCACAAGGGTTATTTTTTTTATTTTTGTATTTAAATTTTTGTGTTGTAAAAACCGTCGAACAGTTTCTAGAAGTCTGTAAAATTTCTAGGGGAGTTTCAGTTAGGAGTTAACTGACAGTTCTAGAATTCTGTAAAATCTAGGATATTGGTTACGGGTTGTAATCAAGGGAAATCTGGTCAAGGGGATATTGGCCAGTCTACGGTTTTGAGCGTAGGGTTAGAATAGGAGCAGGGTTTGCGAGTGTACATGGTCTTGTATGCGGGATCTGTTCTATCACCTAGTAGAAACCTTAGAAATGCAGCAGTAGGCAGGGTTTTGCCGAAGCTGGGTATATCTGTGTGTGATTTATTTTCTGCATTTCTGTTTCTGCTATATTCTGTGATCTGTTTATTCTTTTATCCTGTCAGTTTTTTCAATTCTATTTAAAAACTGTGAAAAAACCCTATTCACCCCCCTCTAGGGTTATTCTAGATCCAACAAGTGGTATCAGAGCAGGTATTTTTTTAACTCTAGAGAAATGGTGAATTCTAGTTGTCAGTCTTCTGAGAATCAGTCCAGTCGTATTCCATTTATTTTTATGGTACAGATTTTTCAAATTGGAAATTAGAAATGGAATTATATTTAAAATCTATTGATATTAAATGTTGGGATACTGTTATTAATGGTTATGATATAGTCAATAGGAACGATATTGGATTTAATTCTCGTGCTATTCACACTTTGTATTCTTATATTGATGATGTCCAATATAACCTCATTTCTCATTGCTTGACTGCGTAGGAAATATGGGATTTTCTCAACACAAAGTATGGAAAGATCGACAACAGCAGCTCAAAACCCAAAATGGTCAACTCAGATTCAGATCTATGCTCAGGAGAAGAAACAAATGAAAATTCAAGTAGATCAGACGATGGAGACTCAACAGACAATGAGACTGAAAGCTTCTCTTATGAAGAGTTGGTTTATATGTGTACTGATTTAACAAAAATCGTTGATAAACTCCATCGTAAAAACAAATACTTGAAATCTAAAAATCACGAGTTAAATAGCAAAATTAACTGTTTGGAATCAGAATCTACAAATGTCATGAAATTAGAAAATTCTGACTGTGAAAGTTGTTTGAAATTGAAAACTGACCTCGTTCATCTCAATAAAAATATTCAAAGACTTAAAGAGGAAATTTTGATTTTAAAAGATAACGAGGCTGAACTAAAAGATTCAAACAATTCTTTGCAAAAAGAATTTAATAATTTTAAGGCCATCAAAAGTTCCAAACATGAAATTGCTGAGAAAGAAAGCTTGTTGAAAAGTGATTTAATTTTAAACGAGCTTGAAAAAGAGATTGAGAATTTCAAGAAACTTGAATTTGAAAAACAAGTTAAATTTGAATCTGAAATCTTTGAGTCCAAGACCAAAATCAAACTTCTTGAAAACGAAAATTTGTCTTTGAAACAAAATGATACTGAAAGGAGAAAGATCAACATTAATCGTTGTTCAAATCTGATAAAAGAAAACTCTGATCTTAAATCCAAAATTCAACGATTAGAATCAACTTTGAATAAATTTTCGAATGGAGAAAAATCGTTGAATATGCTGTTACAAAACCAATTTTCGGTTGGTCATAAACAAGGTATTGGTTTTGGAAAAACAAGTGTTTTTGAAAAATTGAATTCTTGTGATTTTAAAAAACCTTTAAATTGCTTTAAAAAGGATCTTTTTGAAAATTTGAATTTTGACAATTCCAAAAGGTTTTTAAATCACAAACGAGACAAGAATTGGTTTGATAACAATCCAGTTGAACAGATGTGGACTCCAAAAGGAAATAAAATGATTTTTGGAAAAACTAAACAAGTTTGGATTCCTAAAGGCACAAAGATAGATTCGAATGGGATGTTATACAAACAGGTTTGGGTACCAAAAGTGGTAAACAAATTTCAGAGTGGTTTTACAAATTTTGTTAGATCACTTGATCCACTTAACTGCTAGGTACCAGTGAAAGTTGAGGAACTGCTATGCTGAAAAGAGATTGATTTCAAGCTGTTCTATATTTCTGTATTCTTTACAGTTCCTTGGCCAAGATTTACTGAGTCAGAGATTCTGGTTTACACTGATTTCAGGTATGGTCTCTGAACTTGTCTTTGTAAATATTTTTTTTTTGTTTATTTCTTCTTCTACCCCTTACCTTTTTTTTTTCTCTTTCTTTTTGTTTGTCCTGGGTTGATTTGACACTGCCATATTCTTCTTATTCTACGCTTCATTAACTTCCGATTGCAGTACTTATGATTTTCTGGAAATTCGTTTAATCTATATAAAACTGTCATGTTTTAATTCTTCCAGAATCTGAATTTAACTTGTATATATTTGCAATTGTTTTGGAGTTTTTTTTTTGAAATTCTAACAGTGCTGAAGCATTCATATCATATCTTGAACACTGTTAGTATAAATTCAAAAATTTTGAAGATCTGAATAATTAATGAAACTTCACACACTTATACTGTTTTGAGTCCCTTCCAATTCATTTTGGAAACACTTAAAGTATTATACTCATTACAGCACTGTTACTTCTCAGTTGTGATAATCTCATTAATTTTTAGATTGGCTTGATTATTTCTGACTTGAAAAATATTTGGTTTGAATCAGTGATACATCTAGAATTTCATCTTTACTCATGATTATTATGATTGAAATTAGTTTGTTTGAAATCATCTGAAATTCTTGATATTTTGAATATCACACACCTCTTAAAATTTGAAATAATCAACCTTGTGTGACTGATTCATTATATCTCAAACTTAACATTGATTCAAGTGATTTCAAATAAGTTATTTTTTAATTTCTTGTATCATGAATACCTCTCAGATTTGATGTAAATGATCTGGTGTTTCTATTGGGCTTGTAAGAAATAGTTTTTGAGAAATTCTTGAAAAGTTCTTTTTGAAAATGGTCTTTGAAAATCATTGATATTTCATGATTAATTGATTTAAATATTTATTTGTTTAAAACCATTTGAAATTATTGATTTATTGAATCACACACATATCTTGAAACTGACATTAATAATTAGGTGTAATCGATTCATTGAATCTAGAGTATTTCATATTCATCAAATGATTTAAAATAAATGGTATTTTTAATCTTGGATCATGAACCATCTTATGTGACCATCATTCTGACAAGTTTGTTTCTGAAACTATTTTTGTGCTGCTCTGATACTGTTTTCAAATAACTGCCTGTTTTGATTTGTCTGTTGCTTGCAAAATTTGTAAATCTTGTCTGCGTGGGCTCTGTGTTTGAAACTCTTTGATATCCTTGTTCGTCTCAAGTGTCAATTTTAAATCCTCGAGAAGAGAGAACAATTGGTATCAGAAGCGCCTTATTTTTGTCTCACCCATCTGTACTTAGATTCAAATCTTCACCATGTATATATCCACACACTCTTTTTGTCTTGTACACATTCTTTTTCTCTTGTCGTGTATAGATCAGCATATTCCTCTTGTATTTGATTTTCAATTTTAGAATTATTTACTAATTATTCATTCAGAAATTGAAATTAATATCCAATTGAACTGTATTTATAATTCATCAAAATTATTATCAGATTTTGAAATTGTGATGAATTATGACTGTAATATATTTCATAATAAGAGGAGATTTTATGTGGATTTTCATGATGGTTGAATATTTATTATAATATCTTTGAACTGGCAATTATTTCACAACCATCCTCATTATCTATCATCATTCTGCTATCCATAATAATTTTTTTTAAATGTGGAGAGTTTAATTTTTTTTTAAAATCATCTTGAATAAACAGTGAAAGTATTTGTGATGGAATTGTGGTTATGTTATTTTTTTTCAGAATTAGTGTCAATTGAAAATTTTCAATAATCCCGGTACAGTTGGTCATATTTCATAATATAATTAACTTAGAAATTTATTTCACAGTCCATTTCTGTACCTATCACATTTTCTATCATCCATATATTGGATTTATACCGAGGAGTTTTTCTTTTTAAAAGCTGAAATGATAAACATATATAATAAATATATAAGTATGTCTCTAACCTCATTTAAAAATCCAAGCTCTGGTTATGCATGGTTATGAGACAACTTACAATTTAAGCTGCGACTGACCTCATTTAAAAATCCAAGCTTTGGTTATGCGTGGTCAGGGTGCTCTTAAATCAAAAGAAAAAGAAAAGAAAATAACGTGCAATAATTTTTTTAATATTCTCCTTGGTGTATAATAACCGGCCTATCAATCCACTTTCTAATCTGTGAAATGTGTTGAAATTTTATGACGTATTATGATTTGTTGATTGATAGGTATTAGGATTTGAGATTATTCGATTTTGTCACTTAAATTGAATTATAATTATAATCCAAATCTATCACTGTTTTTTTTTTGCCTTATTTTTCATAAAAATTCGTTTGAAAATTAATTGAAATTCATTTTTGTATAACTCTCCTCATTTATATAAATTCCGTCGTAAATCAGTCATTTTCTGCATCGTGAAATATGCCACTAGTTCTCAGTTTATTATGATTTTTGTTTGACTGATTAAGGTTTATGATAATCATTCTTCCTCTTCAGCTGAAATTATATTTTTAGTCGATTTTCATTTGTATTTTAAAATCTGTATCCTTTTGATGATAACAAAAGGGGGAGAATGGATTGAGATTTTGATTTATGAGTGAATGGTTTATAAATATTTTTAATTTTGAAAATTCATTATTATTCATATCATTCATTTCACTCATGCACAGCTATAGGGGAGTTGTCTGTTGTAGGGGGAGCTAATAAATAGGGGGAGTTCAATATTCACTGTCAAATAGGGGGAGTTCAATATTCACTGTCAAACACATTATTATATTCAAAATCTTCATGTTAGTTTGTCATCATCAAAAGGGGGAGATTGTTGTATATAACGGTGTTGTATACACAATTATATGATTTTTGTTTGATGATAACAACCAAATATATTTCTATTATAAATGTGTTTGGTACCGTACTGTTAATATACATCACAGACAGAAATATAATATTTATATTTAAATGGAATACGAATGCACTAAAATTGAATATTCAAACTGTATTCTATTTGAATATAATATAATATTCAATTTCAATAATCAAACAGTACAACTATTTAAACTCCACTATTTGAACACATTTCAATTTCATATACATATCAGCTCCTCATTACAGAATAACTCAACACTCATTTTGTACATACATTCAGTCTCAACACTCATATTTACATACATACACTATGACACATTTCACTGTTACACACACACTGTTCTTGTTTTCTGCCTTCTGTCTTCTTGTCTTCAGTCTTCACAGCATCTTCTCAGTCAGTCCAGTCATCACTTGTTTACCTGTCACATGAAACACACACACACAGTACACTGCAATAGAAATAAAACTGAATACATGCAAATATAAATTTTATTTTAAAATTTTGTTTGCCTCAGATTTCTGGTGTGTTACTCATCATATTTCAGACTTGAACAGCCACGCCATAACCATACTGGTTTGCTGATCAGAACCAAATGTTTCTGACCAGCCTCAACACAGTACAGATTGACTGCTGTTTGTTTTTTGTTCCTTTTGTTTCAGAATCAAAAGACAAGATAAAAATCAAAAGAAGGAATACATCAGCAAACACATTACAGTGTGAAAAAGCAAGTGCCAAGTGTAAACAAGAAATTTCAGAAATTTCAAGACTGGTGGAATTTGAAGTATGGTGAATGGAGCAGCTAAATGATCATGAGTACATACTAAAACATGTATGTCGAGCAAGTATACAGGGAAGCTAGACAAGTCAGAAATATTCATGGTACAACTGCACAAAAATGTTCAACTCAAATGGCAAATGCATGGTGCAGCAGTTCAAGTTTCATGGAACAAGAAGTGCACAATGATCAAGTTCTTTTCAAAAAGATAGCAACTCAAAGATGTACAAGTGCCAACACAAAGCATGGACTAATGAAAACGACATGGCAGCAAATGGAATACAACATATTTCAAGTGAAGGTACAAAACATAAAATGGTCAAATAGCAAAACTCATGCATGGTGACCAATGAGACAAGCAAATGACACAGCTACAAAACATGTGTGGTGATCAATTCCAGCACATATCAATGAAGACAATATCGTCGAGCTCAGTGGAATGTTTCAAGTTATGACTGGTGCACAAACAAGATGGTGCAGACTTATACAAGCTCAAGTGTTCGAGCACTTATCAAACATGAAGAAACAGCACAAACAAGTGAACATGGCATGGTATACAATGAACATGGTGTAGTATCAGTAAGGTGGCTCAAGCAGTGTGGCAAATCAGTGCAGCCAAGAGACAAAACAATGCAAAGTGGTACAAGATCAAAAATGTCAGAACCTTAAAGTGCAGTGAACACAACAGCAAGCAGGAAGGGGCCGAGCTATAGTGCAAACAGAGAAGTGATATGTATGGAGAAGTACACATGTGCAAGAACAAAGTCAAGCTTCGACAGACATGAATGGAACGACAAACAGATTCTTTTTTAAAAGCAACACATCAAGTAAGGGTGCAAATGGATTCAGCAACTCAAGAAGCTCAAGCTAATTACAATGATCAGTGAACTCAGTTTTTCCCATATGATTAAGTACAAGTTCATGGCACAAATACATTTTCAGGTAATCAAATGTCAAGACAACATGGCCAATGGAAAATGGCTAAACATGTTTCAGCCAACATATAATTGGTGCAACAGACCAGGCCAAAGTGTTCAGAATTTATTTCAAGAAATCAGCATGCAAGGCTTCCAGAATGCATATATGGATAAAATCCATTTCAAGAATGCATCAGCAAAAATATTGCACAAAGTTTTTTTTTATGAAAAGCTTCAATCATGCATTCGACTGAAATGAAACAAATCAATTCGGCAAGATTCCCAGGCAGAGGTTTAAATGCATTATTGAAATCATTCTACACATAAGGCAAGAAATCTCCAGCAAAAAGGAACAGTTTATATTTGGCAAAATTTGATCAATATTCTCGGCAAAACAAGCTAGGAAATAAATTAATATATTTCCAGAATTCTTTGTGCTTATCAAGTATGGATTTCCAAAATCAACACAATTCAAACAAGGCAACTATTTTCCAAAATTTCTTTCTTAAAGACAAAGCAGAAAACTTGCATGGAGGAATTGAATTTAAGTTCGAAATCATGTCTGAATTCATAGCCATAAATCACGCAATTCTTTTTTCAGCCGAGAAATAAAAAGGGGAAAATCAATTCAAGCCGAGAATCAAAAGGGGAAATATTTCAATCGAGGAAAGCAGCATAATCAGATCGAGCCATGTTTTTGAAATCAGAGTTATTAGGGTTCGATTATATCCCTATTTAACATCACCATTTACATCACAGGCAATTATAGATCGAAACCACAAAAAAAAACAGAGAAAATCGAAAACCAAGCATCAAAGAATTCAGAGCATAAATCGAAAAGAAAAACTCAGAGAACACTTACAATTTTTCCATTGTTTTCGATCAAGCAACATCTCAAATCGAAGAACCAGCAAGCCGCAAAGTTTTCAAGCTTCAGAGATTATCAAAATCAACACGCATCGATCTGATTTGGGAAGAATTAAAAAACCCTAGCCGCCATATTTTTTTCTCAGAGGCAAAGGAGATCGGGCAAGAGCAAAGAGAAAGGGGCCGGCCTATTAAATTTGACTAGGCCAATGTTTCAAATAAAAAGGGGATGACCCCTTGTTCTTTTTTTAAACTCCTTAGTCAAAATTTCACAAGGGTTATTTTTTTTATTTTTGTATTTAAATTTTTGTGTTGTAAAAACCGTCGAACAGTTTCTAGAAGTCTGTAAAATTTCTAGGGGAGTTTCAGTTAGGAGTTAACTGACAGTTCTAGAATTCTGTAAAATCTAGGATATTGGTTACGGGTTGTAATCAAGGGAAATCTGGTCAAGGGGATATTGGCCAGTCTACGGTTTTGAGCGTAGGGTTAGAATAGGAGCAGGGTTTGCGAGTGTACATGGTCTTGTATGCGGGATCTGTTCTATCACCTAGTAGAAACCTTAGAAATGCAGCAGTAGGCAGGGTTTTGCCGAAGCTGGGTATATCTGTGTGTGATTTATTTTCTGCATTTCTGTTTCTGCTATATTCTGTGATCTGTTTATTATTTTATCCTGTCAGTTTTTTCAATTCTATTTAAAAACTGTGAAAAAACCCTATTCACCCCCCCTCTAGGGTTATTCTAGATCCAACAAGAGGTCCTCGCATATCCGGTCGATCTCCAAGTATGTCTGGACGATCACCACTTATTAACTTGCCTTGGGTGTACAGCCCAATCAAGACATCAGTAATCACCCAAACGATGTGAAGACCTCTGGTCTTCAACCACCGTTTTCATCCTCGACACATCATCGAATTAGTTATTCAGAATGGGATAAGCCCGGTCTTTCTGAATAACTCGCGTATATAATAAACAAGTGTTATAAAAACACAATATACGCCTCATACCACTCCAGAATAATCCTTTATTCAAACATTCTTATACTTTGGGAAAGGTTCCCATTAATTTTATCAAAGATAAATTCTTTAAATTTATTCTTTAATCTTCCTTTGGATATCATTTCAATCTAATTAAAGATGCATTAAAACTCCACTTGGTTTTAATCTTCCCAAAAATCAATATTAAAGATTGTTTAACTTGGGAAATCATATCATGTCTTTAACTAGGTTAAAGAAACAATGTCATTTAAAACAAGGTTCACGATAAACCCAAAAATCACATTCTATTCCATCAGCCTTTAACCGTAAATTAGCAAGTGAACAATTCCCTAAATATTAACCTTGAAGGCTGAAACCAACATCAGATCAATACCCAGGAAACCATTCAACTTAACTAATCTCTAGTTAGTTTCTGATTTTCTCAACTCCATTGGGTCTAAGAATAGTATTATTAAAGATACCATTCACGACAACCCAAATCAAATTCCATTAATTATGGAATCTTCACGGAAAAACAAATCAATATATAATCGATATCAATTTCCATATCCGACCAATAATATAAATGGAATAACGGCAACGCCTCTTAAATTCCATATGTATTAACAGTCTTCCTCCACAGAAGTTCACTTCGATTATTATCCAATTAAATTCCATTCAACTCCAATTTAATATATTAAATTGGAAAACGTTACCTTGGAAAACTCTTGTTAAATCTAAATAAAAAGATTTATAAATCCCAAATCACATTTCACTGTAATCGGGTTAAAGAACGAATGTCGTTAAAAAAAACAGTTCATAATAAACGCAATTCACATTAGCCTCTAACCGTAAATTAATAAGAGAACAATCCCCTAAGCATTAACCCCGAAGGCCGAAACCAATATCAAATCAGTACCCAGGAAACCATTCAACTTAACTAATCTCCAATCAGTTCCTAATTTTCTTAACTCCATTCAGTTCAAGAACAGTATTATTAAAGATACCATTCACGATGATCCCAAATTCCAATTTGACATTAAATACAAGGCACTGAATAGAAAATATATTGGCTTATATTCAATATAAAATTATGAAACCAACAAATATTGTATTGGAATAACGATATATATATCTTCCAAATTCCTCCAGAATCTCCGTATAATCATGTAATCCAATATCGAAATATTCCGAGCATAATTTCGATTCAAATCCATTCCAATTCATATATTGGTAATCCTGGTTATTTTCAAAACCATTTCAAATCCAATTTATTTATTTCAAAAATATTGGATTTATTAGTCTAATTCAAAACTAGTTCATTTCGATAAAAATCTATTTTTTATCTTTTTAAATATGGAATATTTCATCCCAATTCTTTCCAAATCATTTCTTATGATTTTACACTAATTATTGACATTTTTAATAATTTTATCAAGGCCAGTATAGTCGATTTCCATAAACGGCCATCAAACTGCACTTACACCGACCTTTTCCAAATTTGATTTGGACATTATTCAAAATCCAACCGTTAAATTTCAATTCTCTAATAGTCGTTAGAAAACTATTTTCGATACGAACCCAACGGTTCCGGTTTTAGGTGATTCCGAAGATCGAATCTCACGTAATGTCCGTTTGAAGTCAATGGTCGAAATTCGCGAACTGCCGCAGCGCGACGCGTTCTATTCAGGCCATTATATATATAATATATATTATATATATTTTGTCGATTTCCAATTAAAACGTATTTTATAAATCGTTTTAAATTCATTTTCAAAGCGATTTCAACTTCATATTCAATTTCTAATCAAAATTGAATATTTCATATCATCGATATATAATGATAGTATATTCAAAATATTCGATTTTGAAATCAATTCCTTTTCGATATTCATTATAAAAACGAATAAAATTGATATAAATATCGTTCATGTCCAAATGATGTTAATCTAATCAATACGGCTTTATATATATTTTTATATATTTTCGTGTCCATCCCAAATCGGACATCAAAATCAGATTTTGATCTTTGATTGAATATTATTTTAAAATATTCGTTATTTTAAAATATTCTTTATTTTAAAATATTCATTCTTTCTGATCTGGAATTAAACACAGTCAATTACCATATAATTTGATTATATGGATTTCATACACACATGTATACAACAACAATCAAACACAGTCAACTGTCATCCAGAGTGCATTCTACACTGTATAAGCATCAAATATAAATATTTAACGCTTACCACAGCCTGTCAATCAATCGATCGACTTACAACTAATTATAGGGACTAGTGTATGCCATATATCATCCCAATACCCGTGTCGGGTTTTAGTCAACAAATAATGAATTTTATTTGTGCAGTTGGGCGATGTGTAAAATTATCCTCCCAATCAATATCAGTCAAATCAGTGTACATAAAAAAATCGTCCGATTTGTTAATGAATATTTATTTTATTCATATACCCGTTAAAAATTATATTTTTAACCATAAAATATTTTATTCCATTCCACATTACACAATCAATTTTCACACCACAATCAATCAAACAAACAAGTCGTCTATGGTCTGTGGACGACGAGTGTCGGGTGCTGCTAAGCACCGTCTACATCCTAGTATATATTTACAACTAGAAAATAAAAGTGATAAGTTCTCACCTTTGGGATCCACTCCTCCATTCTCTATTCCTAAACGGTTCGGATTTGCCCAAATTTCCAGTGCGATCATTTCCCGCTATTCATAGTAAAAATCGCATTTTTAATATGATGTCTATTTTAAAAATCATATTTTTATAATGGCACTTCATATATAAAAATCATATATTTTTACAATGCTTCTTTCTATATAAAAATTATATTTTTATATCTTTACTTCTTATATAAGCATCGAATTTTATTATGTTGTCATAAATATAAAAACCAAAATTTTATATTCCTAAAAATAATTCCATCTTTTTATCATTAAAAATCACTCCTATTCCTCATTAAAAATATAATATTTTCTTCATGAAAAATATAATTTTTACTTTATAAAAAATCGCATTTATATATTATGTAATATAATAAAAATCATCCCTTTATATTTTGCGCTAATATATATAAATAGAAAACTGATTTATATATATATATATATATATATGAAATAATTATCTTGAATAAAAACTCACCTTTCCATTGTAAAAATTGAATCTTGCGGCGAAGGGGTCCACGTCGGAGGTGGGGTGTTCAGAGGGGCGGCGCCTGGTTGGTGGAAGGTCGGGGGAGGTTCGGCAGGTCGGAAAAAGGGGGCGGCGGCGGCCTGGTTGGGCTATGGCGTGGGTTCTTCGACTGGGTAGGGGAGAAAGAGGGCAGTGGTTGCCGGAGAGGGTAGTGGAGGGGGAGGCGCCGGCCTGTGGGAGGTGCGCACGGCGGCGGCAGTCCATCCGGTGCGGCGGCGGGATCTCGAAGGGAGGACAATGTGGAGCAGCGTTCGTTTTTTTTTCTAGCTCAATTTGAAAATGAACGGTATGGGGGAGGGTTGACCAAGGGAAAGAGAGGAAAAAATGGGGGTATTATAAAATTTAATTATTTAATTTAATTCTTTCTCCAAAATGTTACTTTAAATTTTGAACCCCAAATTGAACCCACCGACTATCGTACCTAGATAATTACCCCTATTTCAAACACAATGGGATATGTAACATAAGCCAGTTCGATTGTTTCGATCTGTTTTCATCAAAATTAAAATATAAATCTATATATTCAATTTTAAACACACACTTCAATTTACTGAGGCCACATACAGATTCTAAAAATTCCAAAAAATTGTTTCTAGCTTCGTATTGATGATACAGTCCTAAAAAAATTAATTTCGTCAAATTTGGAGACCATTTGAAAAATGGCCATTTTCTGGTCGATCCAAATTGACTGAAAATGTCAAAATATGTTTTACTTCGCTACGCTCACTTATTGATTCAGAAAATTATAAATTTTGGAATCTAGCAATTACTTGACATCCCGGATCCAACAAAAGTGGTTTCGTCGAAAATGGAGGTCGCTTGCAAAATTTTCATTTTTAAGGGCCAAAATTCCATAGCGACTATTCTGAATTTTCAACTGGGCATAACTTTTTATTCCCACTATGAAATTTTAATTTTTCGGATTTGTTCGAAAGATATTTTCAAATAGATTCTAATATTTTTGGTTTTGCTAAAATCCAGTTTATTTTGAATCCTGCATTCATTTGAGCTTTGAAATTCAATTTTCAAACTACTGCGCCATTTCCGATTCCTTTTATAGTTAAAAATAAATATTCTATTTTCTAATGATGATTCAAATAAATGTATACGTTCTAATTCTATTCAAAATAAATTTCTCATCGTAATTATTTAAAATAATTCATTTTAAATATCCAAAATTCACTAAAAGGGCCAAAATAAAAAATTTAAATTGGCTCAGATTTTCCGGCTTGTTACAATATCCCCAACTTAAAATCTTTTCATCCTCCAAAAGGAACGAAGCTGAAAGTTGTTTTACAAACCAACTGAACTTTCATTATTTTCCTTACGGCTTAAGTTCTTCAACTTTTCAGTTTCTAAGAACTTTTCAAATTTTTCAAAAATTTGGCTAACAACCTAAATTTTCAATTTTTTTTGCCATAACCTCCCCTGTACAGGAGCACCGGGAAAATCTCGAAATTACCATACAGGCCTCTCCAATCCAAAAAGAAAAAGAAACAACCAATCGGCTTATAAAATCGTCAAAACCCCCAAGAAATACAATAAACATGTACCTATTTGTCAGGCAAACAATTTTATTCCTCTTCTCTAGCCTCCTTGCACTGACCTGTTCAGTGGATATACATGTACATGTATGCCAATGTGATAAATTTTCAATACTGTCTAATATTTGATTCAATTTGGTTATTTGTACTGTTCTTTCACATATTGGTTTTATTAGATAACAAATGATCATACAACACAACCATCAATCAATTAGTTGATTAGCTTTTCAAATTCATAACTTTGATACATAGTCCAAAAATCAGATTTTTGATACCAAATCACAACAATAAGTCCTATCTAGTTTTGGTTCTCACACCAGTCAATTGGAGTCATACAGACATCCCACTTTCGAAACTCGAACATAAATGCTGATGATGCTATACCGATCTTCAGAATCATCTCCGGGCGACTAGAATGTGATTCTATATCTATCTAGTATATTCGAGGCTTCAAATACATGAGGAGCAGACGTATATTCAAAATCTTTATATACTTAATTGTCCAAATCAATATAAAAATAACATACAAATACGAATAGATGATTTAAATTTTCAAAACAAAATTTTGTTTACATTTTTATTTTTAAAAACATCACTCTTCACACTCGTTCTAGGATACTATTGATCCTATCTCTAACGAGTCATTCTCATTGGATATTAATAATCCAATCTCTGATGAATTCTCTCATTTGGTTCTAATATGTCTTATTCTCGAGCTTTGTAAACCAAAGCTCTGATACTACTGTAAGAACCCCAAAACTTCCTCGTGAGGGGAAGAACGAATTGCTTTGAGAACATGACAAATCAGAACACAAGCAAAAGAACGTTTCATTGCTTATTACAACAATTCCATCAGAATACAAGAATATACATAGTATGAATAAATATTACACATCAAAAAATATCAGAGATTTAAATTACATTACATAGCAGTGGAAAATAATACAAAACATAACTGAAAGAGATAAACGGATACAGAGCTTTCCGGATATCGTTCCAGCTGTAAACCAGGATCTTGTGAATATAAATCTGCAAAACCAAAACTACTAGCTGCCCATGTGGAAAATAAAGGCACCCGGAGTTTAGGTTAAAACAATAAACTCCAATCAGTCATGTGACTGGTGAGAGAACTAAAATAGTTATAAATTTGATTTTAAAGTTAGGTAAATCATGGGACCACCCGTATAACACGGAACGGGTTTACACCCAGGAAAAGCAGTGCTCAAAACAAACAACACAATGCTAAATAAAGAACAATGAAGCAATTATAAGATTCAGGTCCCATCACATAATGAAATGCAAGCCGGAGGATAGAGTTTTTACCTTATAATAGCCAAGAATGCTTGGTACGTAAAATTTCATGTTTTATTATAACTATAAGTGCATAATGTCAAAACAATTTCAATCATAAGTATCAATCATAGACGACATAAGTGCCCCATACCACTATGTCGCTATATATAGGTTTACAATTAAAACCGCAAAATGTCGTAGTGGAAGTTGGATTTCCATCTATGAACCAAGGCAAAGGATCGTCGTTACTGCTTCGAGACTCTCTACCCCGAGCCTTAGGATCAGAACGCATCGACCCTTGGATCGTCAGAGCCGGACCACTCGATGTGGATTAAAATGCCTGAACACTACGTTTCCCCGCCCTATAGAGCGTAAATGAGCTAAATGACTCCATCGGCCCTGGATCGACCGATATAACTGAGTTACCTCGCAATCCATCATCCACATGAGTAAAATGTCAGGGCTAGTAAAATGCTGACACCACTCCTAACTTGAAATAAACGCATGCCCTCCCTGATGTCCTCTCCCGTTTCTGGTTCACACCGGGGTGTGAGGATCGCGAATTAACGCTACACGAAGCTACGCTGTATTAAAGTCGTGCTTTGATCATCAACCACAAAACTCTTCTTTTCAATAGAAGCCTTGATCATTTGCATCTCAGCATGCCACACAGGAAATTCACGCTATGCAACCGATGTCTATCCATCACACGAATGAAATCTGATGTCAGAAACACATCCATTTACAAGTTCATTCTGGGTTTGAACAAAACCGGAGGCACCTTATTCCTCCCCCATATGTCCAATAACGGGGAGAGGTCCTCGCATATCCGGTCGATCTC
The DNA here is from genome assembly GCA_030737875.1 of Allium sativum. Taxonomy (NCBI): domain Eukaryota; kingdom Viridiplantae; phylum Streptophyta; class Magnoliopsida; order Asparagales; family Amaryllidaceae; genus Allium; species Allium sativum. Next base: position 85,569,926 of record CM060914.1, read on the forward strand.
CAAGTACTCTGCACGATCACCACTTATTACCTTGCCTTAGGTGTACAACCCAATCAATACATCAATAATCACCCAAACGATGTAAAGACCTCCGGTCTTCAACTACCGTCTTCATCCTAGACACATCGTCGAATTAGTTATTCAAAATGCGATAAACCCGGTCTTTCTGAATAACTCGCGTATATAATAAACAAGTGCAATAGCAACACAACATACGCCTCATTCCAATCCAGAATATTTCTTTATTCAAACATTCTTATACTTTGGGAAAGGTTCCCATTAATTTTATCAAAGATAAATTCTTTAAATTTATTATTTAATCTTCCTTTGGATATCATTTCAATCTAATTGAAGAAGCATTAAAACTCCACTTGGTTTTAATCTTCCCAAAAATCAATATTAACAATTGTTTAACTTAGGAAATCATATCCTGTCTTTAACTGGGTTAAAGAACCAATGTCATTTAAAACACGGTTCACGATAAACCCAAAATCACATTCCATTCCATCAGCCTTTAACCGTAAATTAGCAAGTAAACAATTCCCTAAGTATTAACCCCGAAGGCCGAAACCAACATCAGATCAACACCCAGGAAACCATTCAACTTAACTAATCTCCAGTTAGTTTTTGGTTTTTTTAACTCCATTGGGTCTAAGAATAGTATTATTAAAGATCCCATTCACGACAACCCAAATCACTTTCCATAATTATCTAATATTCACGGAAAAACAAATCAATATATAATCGATATCAATTTCCATATCCGACCAACAATATAAATGGAATAAAGGCTACACATCTTAAATTCCATATGTATTAACAGTCTTCCTCCACAAAAGTTCACTTCGATTATTATCCAATTGAATTCCATTCAATTCTAATTTAGTATATTAAATTGGAAAACGTTAACTTGGAAAACTCCCGTTAAATCTAAATAAAAAGATTTATAAATCCCAAATCACATTTCACTGTAATCGGGTTAAAGAATGAATGTCGTTAAAAACATAGTTCACAATAAACCCAATTCACATTAGCCTCTAACCGTAAATTAGTAAGAGAACAATCCCCTAAATATTAACCCTGAAGGCCGAAACCAACATCAGATCAATACCCAGGAAACCATTCAACTTAATTAATCTCCAGTCAGTTTCTTATTTTCTTAACTCCATTTAGTTCAAGAACAGTATTATTAAAGATACCATTCACGACGATCCCAAAATCCAATTTGATATTAAATACAAGGCTCTGAATAGAAAATATATCGGCTTATATTCATTATCAAATTCTAAAACCAACAAATATCGTACTGGAATTACGATATATATATCTTCCAAATTCCTCCACTCTATCCGTATAATCACAAAATCCAATATCGAAATATTTCGAGCATAATTTCGATTCAAATCCATTCCAATTCATATATTGGAAATCCTGGTTATTTTTAAAACCATTTCAAATCCAATTTATTTATATCAAAAATATTGGATTTATTATTCTAATTCTAAACTAGTTCATTTCGATAAAAAAACTATTTTTTTCTTTTCAAATATGGAATTTTTCATCCTAATTCTTTCCAAATCATTTCTTATGATTTTACACTAACTATTGATATTTTTAATAATTTTATCAAGGCCAGTACAGTCGATTTCCATAAACGGCCATCGAACTGCACTTACAGCGACCTTTTCCAAATTTGATTTGGACATAATTCCAAATCCAACCATTTGATTTCAAATCTATAATATTCGTTAAAAAGCTCTTTTTGATACGAAACCAACGGTTCCAGTTTTGGGAGAATCCGACGGTCGGATCTCCCGTAATGTTCGTTTGAAGTCAATTGTCGAAATTCGCGAACTACCGCAGCGCGGCGTGTTCTATTCAGGCCATTATATATATATATAATATATTATATATATTTCATCGATTTCTGTTAAAAACGTATTTTATAAATCGTTTTAAATTCGTTTTCAAAACGATTTCAGCTTCATATTCAATTTATAATTAAAATTGAATATTTCATATCATCGATATATAAATGATAGTATTTTCAAAACATTAGATTTTGAAATCAATTCCTTTTCGATATTCATTATAAAAATGAATAAAATTGAAATAGATAGCATTCACGTCCAAATGACGTTAATCTAATCAACTCGGCTTTATATATATTTTTATATATTTTCGTGTCCTTCCCAAATCGGACATCAAAATTAGATTTTGATCTTTGGCGGAATATTATTTTAAAATATTCTTTATTTTAAAATATTCATTCTTTTTGAACTGGAATCAGACATAGTCAATTACCATATAATTTGATTATATGGATTTCATACACACATGTATACAACAACAATCAAACATAGTCAACTATCATCCAGAGTGCATTCTACACTATATAAGCATCAAATATAAATATTTAACGCTTACCACAGCCTATCATTCAATCGATCGACATACAGTTAATTATTGGGACTAATGTATGTCATATATCATCCCAATACCCGTATGGGGTTTCAATCAACAAATAATGAATTTTATTTGTGCAGTTGGACGATGTGTAAAATTTATCCTCCCAATCAATATCAGTCAAATCAGTGTACATAAAAAATTATCCGATTTGTTTATGAATATTTATTTTATTCATATACCCGTTAAAAATTATATTTTTAACTATAAAATATTTTATTCTATTCCACATCACACAATCAATTTTCACACCACAATCAATCAAACAAACAAGTCGTCCATGGTCTATGGACGACGGGTGTCGGGTGTTGCTAAGCACCGTCTGCATCCTAGTATATATTTCAAACTTGAAAATAAAATAAAAGTGAGTAGTTCTCACCTTTGGGATCCACTCCTCCATTCTCTATTCCTGAACAATTCGGATTTGCCCAAAATTCCAATGCGATCTTTTTCCGCTGTTCATAGTAAAAATCGCATTTTTAATATGATGTCTATTTTAAAAACCATATTTTTATAATGACACTTCATATATAAAAATCATATATTTTTACAACGCTTCTTTCATTATAAAAATTATATTTTTATATCTCTACTTCTCATATAAAGATCGAATTTTTATTATGTTGTCATAAATATAAAAAACAAATTTTTATCTTCCTAAAAATAATTCCATATTCTTATCATTAAAAACCACTCCTTTTCCTCATTAAAAACATAATCTTTACTTCACGATAAATGTAATCTTTACTTTATAAAAAATCGCATTTATATATTATGTAATATATTAAAAAACATCCCTTTATATTTTGCGCCAATATATATAAATAGAAAATTGATTTATATATATATATATATTTAAACTAATTATCTTAAATAAAAACTCACCTTTCCATTGTAAAATTTGAATCTTACGTCGGAGGTGGGTCCACGTTGGAGGTGAGGTGTTCAAAGAGCGATGCCGAGTTGGTGGAAGGTCGGAGGAGGCTCGGCAGGTCGGAAAAAGGGGCGGCGGCGGTCCGGTTGGGCTAGGACATAGGTTCTTCGACTGGGTAAGGGAGAGAGAGGGCTGGGATTGCCGGAGAGGGTGGCGGAGGGGGAGGCGCCAGCCTGTGGGAGGTGCGCACGGCGGCAGCAGTCCATCCGGTGCGACGGTGGGATCTCGAGGGGACGACGACATGGAGCAGCATTCGGTTTTTTCTTCTATCTCGATTTGAAAATGAACGGTATGGGGGAGGGTTGACCGAGGGAAAAAAGGGGGTATTATAAAATTTAATTATTTAATTTAATTCTTTCTTTAAAAAGTTACTTTAAAATTCGAACTCCAAATTGAACCCATCGACTTCGTCCCTAACTATTTACCCCTATTCCAAACACAACGGGATGTTATCGTAAGCCAGTTTGATCGTTTCAATCTGTTTTCATCAAAATTAAAATATAAATCTATATATTCAATTTTAAACGCACATTTCAATTTACTGAGGCCACATACAGTTCTAAAAATTCCAGAAAAATTATTTCTAGCTTCGTATTGACGATACAGTCCTAACAAAACTAATTTCATCAAATTTGGAGACCGTTTGAAAAATGGCAATTTTTTGGTTGATCCAAACTTACTGAAAATGTCAAAACACATTTTACTTCGCCATGCTCACTTATTGATTCAGAAAATTATGAATTTTGGAAATTAGCAATAACATGACATCCCGGATCCAACAAAAGTGGTTTCTTGGAAACGGTGGTCGTTTCCAAAATTTCCATTTTTAAGGGCCAAAATTCCATAGCGACTATTCTAAATTTTCAATTGGGCATAAATTTTTATTCCCGCTATGAAATTTCAATTTTTCTGATTCGTTGGAAAGATATTTTCAAATAGATTCTAATATTTTTGGTTTCGCCAAAACCCGGTTTGTTTTGAATCCTGTACATTCATTTGAACTTTGAAATCGAATTTTCGAACTACAGCGCCATTTCCTTCCTTTTATAGTTAAAAATAAATATTCTATATTCTAACGATGATTCAAATAAATATATACGTTCTAATTCTATTCAAAATAAATTTCTCGTCGTAATTATTTAAAATAATTCATTTTAAGTATCCAAAATACACTAAAAGGGCCAAAATATAATGTTTAATTTGGCTCAGATTTTCTGGCTTGTTACAACGGAGGTCGTTTGCAAAATGGTTATTTTTATGAGCTATATATTATATATATAAATTCCATAGCGACTATTTTGAATTTTAAACTGGACATAACTTTCAATTCTCGTTATGAAATCTGGATTTTTCACGTTCGTTAGAGGGATATAATTGGACAGTTTCTAATGTTTTTGGTCATACTGAAATCCGATTTATATTGAATCTTATACGTTCATTTGAAATTAAAAATCGAATTTTCAAACTACCATGCCATTTCATGCTCGTTTTATAATTAAAATAAATTTATGCGTTCTAACGTCGATTAAAATAAATATTTAGTCGTAATTATTTAAAATAAATCATTTTAAATATTCAAAATTCATTAAAATAGCTAAAATAAAAATTTTAAATTGGTTCCAAATTTAAGGGTTGTTACATTATTTATGGAATAAAGATATTATTTAGAACTTGGTTTAAAAAGGTTTAAATGAAATGGAATTGGTTAATGAAAATATATCATTATAAGAAAAATCGTGTTTCAGTTTAGAAATAAATATTTAGCAAATGTTTTGCAAAACGAATCCTTAAGGGAATATGTTATAAAGGTTGTAGGAATGTTTGTAAATGTTATTTATAAGTAAAATATTTGAATGGTTATAAATTTGAGATAAATAACTCAAATGGTAATTGATATTTGGAAAATCTGTTTCATTAGAAATTAAGAAATGAAGTTAATGGAAATTAGAAACTGGTCGGAGACTAGTTGAGATGGACGGTTTTCTAAGTATCAATCTGATGTTGGTTTTAGCCTTCGGGGTTAATACTTAGGGAATTATTCTCTTACTTGTGTACGGTTAGGGACTAATGACCAAGATGAGGATGACGTTATTAAATTGTTTTAAAGATGAACTGGTTTGAATATTCTTGTATATTAATATAAGAACAAAAATTGGGTATTTCAAAGTGTTGTGATAATTAAAAGTTTGATTAACAAATGATTTATCTAATAAGATAAATATTGAATTAGTAAATTCAAAATTTCTTTTGTGGATGAATGGTTGTTTTTATTTGATAGTTAAAAAACCGACTATCAATTCTGGCCTAAAGCGATTGTTGGTACGGAAAGACTGGGATCAAATTTATATTAGAAAACAATTTCAACAAGCAAATATGTAAATGTTGAATATATCATACGTTGATCGAGATGGAGCATTGAAGACCGTAAAGCTTCGTAAAATGGGAGTACTACTTAAAATCTCTGGTTTAACCAGAGATATACTATGGTTCTGTCGTGGTTGGAATTTACGGATTGCAAGGACTTCTTGCTACTGATCTATAGGTTGATTCCTAAAATGTGGTAGGAGCTTGCCTTCGGTTTGTCCAGTCCCAGGGCAACTTGTATGGACGAATGTCTAACAGAGTATTTCCAAAAGGATCACATACGTTGATTCTTCAAATGTACTATAGTTGGTGGCTTAGAAGGGCACTTCTCTTAGCTTAACTACTAGAGTGTTTTTGTGGACGTCAATTAGTGATGTAGCGGATCTAATGATATGGCATTCAAAATGAATGGTGGCCAGATGTTCTAAAAGAGTAAAAATAAATAACAAATAAATAAATTATGACCTCAAGCCTCATCAATCGGGAAATGACAAAAATCAGGCAGGCATCATGGCTTTGTGGGTCCCCCCATTGGGGTGTATTGTCACCATCTAGAGAATATTCATATTGTAACTTCTTTTCGCTTCTGTATCTCCCGGGAACGGTTATGTTGGTACCAACTGTAAGGTAACAATATATTTGATACACTCAAGAGAAATGAGTGGTCGGTCATGTGTGGGTCGGGTTGCAAGACGTTCTTGTTGAACCCGGTGCATTCCTTTCTATAGATACACTATAGGCAAGTCGTTCCATACCTTGTCATAGTCGGAAATCCAATCTCGAATAAGAGCCCGTGGTTTTGACTGCATACTATATTGTGAAGCGTGAGATGCAATCGTTCCGCTAGATTCTATTTATTTTTATTTAGACATTATTACAATATCAGAAAAGATATTGATTTCAAAAATGTTTTGGGTTATCGTATGGTAAAAACCGTCCGTGTTTAAGTGTGGATTGGTCTTACGATTATCATTTTTTTCAAAATAATTTTTCTTTAAATTTAAAATCAAGTTGGATAATACCAATAATTTAGTGAGTTTTTTCTCACGCTGGTTCACCAAACTGACTTGTGGCGTTTGTAATGCTCGTGTCAGACCGAGTTGTACAGGTTCAGGGTAAGAAGATACGAATTTCATAAGACAAGATGGAGGATTTTAGATGTATGATTCATATAATTGTATCCTCTGTGTATTGCAAATAAGGCCAGACTGCTATAACTGTCCAGATATGTTAAATGCCCATTGTACTCTGATAGATGTAAGTATTGTTTTAAGTTCTTTTTCAATAAAGATTTATTCCAGTATTATATTTTGTTCAGTTGCGATGTGAGACTGTGTATTGTTGTTCTTCTTCTTTCTTCTATTCTTAACTTTCTTTCTTTCTATTTCTCATCCTCCTCTTTCTTTCTATTAGCTTTCTGGGTTTTCGATACTTGAATTTGGACATGGAGTGTATAAATGTCTGGATTCGAGAGTTGAAATTCCCGGGTCGTTACAGTTGGTATCAGAGCAATGGTTTAGGTATAATCTTGGCTCTCTGGTATAACTCGATAGAGATAGGGTTAGTAGTACCCTAGATTAAGTTTGAGTTTATATACGTATATATGAGAACGTATTCGTAGATTTTATAAAAATGTTTTATATTGTGTTATTTGATTAGTTCAACTTTGAACTGACAATTGATGCAATATTATTTTGTAAAGAGGGTAAATAAAATAATTTTTTCCAAATTATATTTTTGTATAGAAAAAGAAATGGTTTTCTAAAAGTATATTAGTATTGGATTGTTTAATTTGTTTAAACGAAATTCAAATAATATTATGGAACTGAAATGGTTTGATATAACCAGAAGATAAATAAATTGTTGAAATAAAATCAGAACTTGAAGTATAAGTTGGAAACTAAGAAAAAAAGATTCCAATATAATGAATTGAATGGATTAGAACTTTATTAATGGTAAGTTAAAATAAAGCTGGATTGGAATTGAAATTATATTAAATTAAAACGGTATATTAATTCAAATGGAGGGAGTTTAAGATAATCAAAAATTAGATTTCCATAAATAAAATTCATAATTTAGTTACTAAATAAATATGATTCAGGTGAACTGAATAAATTGAATATTGATAATCTAAATGGAGCTCGATACATATAATTAGGGTGTGTCGAGTGTAATATAAAGTAAATCGAAATGAATCCAATTCAGATGAGTATAACTGAATATGACTTGTAAGAATAAATCAAATTGAGTTGATTAAAATTGAAAATTTGAACTCACATATAAACGGACTCGTATATTGAAAAATCAAACCTGGAACTTAAATTATAAACAAATCTTGACTTGTTCATAAGCAAAAGTGTAGGAATTTGAACAGGGATGTTTAAACTATCATTAGTTAAGCAGAAGAGCAAATTGATGGATGGATTGGTGAATTAGAAGTAAGAAATTAAATTGTTATCATCAATTAGAAATGCAGGTGCATATGACTAAGCAGGTTTATGAGATGGAAGCAAGTGTGATGAATATTATGGGTTTCCGGACGGAAAGGTACATGTTAATTTAACATGGGATTTTATGAGCCTATTTGGCAAGTCGCTTGGGTTTTTTAATTTTCTTTTTGATTGGGAAGGCCCAGAGAGGCATTTTGTAGTTGTACCGATCTGCCAGTACAAAGGAGGTGCTGGTGAAATTTTTCGAAAATTTAGGGAGTTAGAAAAAATTTCAATAGTTTTGAAAAATTTTGTTGACAAAAAGTTAACCGAAGTTATGGATTAATGAGTGAAATTGGAAACTAGTAAGTTGGCTGAGTAGTGAGGATATTAAGGTGATTGTCGAGTTGCATAAGTGGGTTGTAGAAAATTAATAAGGTATAGCTACTTTTTCTGCTTAGTAATTTCGGGGATGAAATTCTGTTAAGGGGGAAGGAATGTAACGTCCCGTATTTTATCACTTCAGTTCAGAATATTTAAATTAGTTTATATACTGAATTCGTAATATAAATGGATTTTTATATAAATTAAAATGATGTCTTACAAATAAATATAAATATATATACATTAAATATGAACGACCTTGTATATGGAGCGGTAGTTCGTAATATTGAGTTTTGAATTTCAATTACGTGTATAGAAATCATTATAAGTTGGAATTCACTGAAATAAGAAATATTCGAATATGTTAAACTATAATTTTCTATTAAAAGAGAAAAAAAAGAATTTCGTATTATAGATTGTGAGTTATGGCCAAATCAAATTTTCAAATAATCGCTATGGAATCGTTTATAAAACGATAACGATTTATTTAATAAAATAAATTTACTTATATTAATTTAACATGAAAATGATATATAGAGTTTAAAAATTTCGAGTTAGTGTACTCTGGAATTTATATGACTTTAGTTTCTGTATATTTATGTAATAGTAATATTTTATTTGAGTGGATTTATATTTAATCGAATTTAATGTTAAATCATCAATTTAATTTAATATCTTCTTTATATGGTCAAATTGGGCTATGAAACACGTTCCAGTGTGTTCAGAATGGTGGTATAGTCCTAGGAGTAACGCTTGTTGTGCTCAAATAGGGGCTCGAATTCATAGGATATTTTAAGGTAAAATCACCAGTTAAAATAAACATTAAAACATAATAAACAAAAAAATAGGAGATGACGTAAAACAAGGCTACGCTGTAAAGCTACCGTATCTTCTCATTTCATTTCTCTGTACTATTATACTCTCATCCACAAATTTGATTTCCTTCTACCGTAAGTCTCTAGAGGTACACTACGCAAAGTCTCCCATACCTCTTCTATGCCTAAAACCTACCTTAGCTGCTTTGTTATTTCAAATCGCCTACCACTATTTCTTCTACCTTTAGTCACCCATCAAGGACCCTGAAAATTACTCCCCTAATTTCAATGCCTAAATCCTACCTTATACCCTTTGGAGACAACGTTATCCTTATCGTTGTAATCCTTGTGTATATAAGATGCAGTGCCTTCCCATTCCAAATCCATGAAGCATTGCAAAGCCAACCCTCTCATTTTATTTTTTTCTCTCTTCCAGTAATAATCGCAAAACCAAATCCCTCCATTTTAAAAAAAGGAAAACAGAAATTAAAATCAAAGATATCGATTCTAAAACCCAAATCGTGATCGAGTCAAGTGTTGTCTCAAGCTCGACCAAGCAGCGACGATCACGTGAAGAAAGGGGAAACCAAAGTTTGAATTCGCGATTTAAAAACAAGAGATTCCTGAAGCTCGATCGTTCTAGAGCACCGCTGTAACGACCCGGAAAATGCGATCTTAGTTATCCGATATACAACACATATCGAACATCTAAGGATCAAAAATAACCGAATAGTTAATGAAAGAAATTAGAGGGTGAGGATAGATAAGATAGAAACTTAGAATAGAAGAAGAAGAACACAACATCAGAGTAACACGAAACTCACAGCGGAACGAATAACATATAATATATGTAACATAACTTTGAAATATACATCTGTACTTGAATATATATCATTATCAAAGTACAAAACTTACAACATAGCGGAAATAACTATAGCTATATGATACTGAAGCCTCCTGCTCCAGCTCTTCAAGTATATGTAAATCCCGACTACTTGACTGCCGGTACAAAATTGGGCACCCAAGAGTTTAGGGAAAACAAAACAAAATAAACTCCGGGTCAGTCATGGGACTGGTATGAGTAAAACAGTTTAAAACAGTTTGAATAGGTAAACGATATCTCATAAGACCACACCGTATAACGGAATGGGTTTTTCCCTTATGAGAATCCAAATTATCTTTATATCAAAAACCTTTTGATATTATAATAATGTCTATCAACCACAGTATAATAATCATCTAGCAGAAACGCTTTCATCTCACGTTCTACATACATAGTATACAAACAAAACGCAAGCACGTATTGGGTAATGGATTTCCAACTATGACAAGGTATGGAACCACCTTTCGCTAGTGTACCTCTAGACAGGAATACACTGAGTTCAACAAGAACATATTGCAACCCGGCCACACATGACCGACCACTCATTTCGCTTGAGTGTATAAAATGTATATCACCAACGGTTGGGATCGGCAACCGTTTCCCGAATGGGACAACATCAACAATAGATTTTTTGAAGTAAATGAAACTCTAGATCAGGTGATTATACACCCTACTTCAGAGCGACCGACTTAGCCATGCTGCCTGCCTGATTTCTGTCATTTACCGGATGTGAGGCTAGAAGCTATGCTTTATCATCACACCAGATTCACTTCGAATGCCACATTGTCAGATCCATAGAAAATCACTAATTGACGGCTACAACAGTACATTACGTGTTAGCTAAAGAAGTTTCCTTCTCCGCTTCCACTCTTGGTACGGTTGAAGAAATCAATGTACGTGACCTTTCTGGAAATACTCTGTTAGACATTCATCCATACAAGTCACCCAGGAGCAGGATGAACTGAAGGCACTATTCAGTACATCCATCTTAGGCACTGTTATCTAAGACTTATATAATAAGCCCTTGCACTATACTCCGTTTTCAATTTCCTTTGGCATATATGATTCGCAATGCTTATGCCAATATAAAATGGTTCTTTGGATAATAATCCAACCGGTCTCTCCATATTAACAACGTTAAAATGGTCAAAACATTGATAGTCTGTGAGTTAACTATCAAAGAAAAACACATGTGCAAACAACGATATCATTTCCAAAGGGAAATTATATCGATCAAACATCATTTAACATTTATCTCCTTAGTTCATTTTCATCTCCTGTTTCCCTATATTCAACATTTCTTATTTTCTAAATTTAGAAAATATATGTTATTACCATTGGAAAACATTTCCATTTCTTGTTTTCTATATCAGAAAACATTTCTGATTCTTATTTGGAAAACACTTCCAAAATTCCTTCATTGGACTTAGACAGATGTTTAACAAACCATCGCGATGCAACTCAAACCATTACGCTTATTAACTAAATTCCTTTAACCAACCTTCACTATCGAACCTTAACCATTCCTTAGTTAAAAATGGAGTCAATCAAGTTGGGGTAATACTACCTCTCAGACCTTAACTGAACAACGTTTCTAACCTTGAAATAGACAAAGTTCACCCTTTTAATTCTTTAACAACTTCCTTACGTAACTCTCCTTTGAATCATCTCTTATACGATAATTCTTTCCTTCGAATAAGGTATATTCGATAACTCTATTCAATTTACTCTATTCGATTAACCCTTATCAATTAACTCTATTGGACTAACGCCATTGGACTAACTCTATCGGACTAATGCTATTGGATTAACTCTATCGGACTAACGCTATTGATTTACTCTTTTCACTTAACTCCTTTCGAATAAACTATATTCGATAACTCCTTTAACTCTATTTGAATAAACTATATTCGATTAACTCCTTTTACTTTATTCGAATCACTAATATTCGATTAACTCAATTGATTTTATTCGAATAAACTATATTTGATTAACTCCTTTTACTTTCTACTCGAATAAACTATATTCGATTAACTTAATTGATTCTATTCGAATAATCTATATTCGATCAACTCTAGCTATTTAACTCTAACTGGTTTAACTCTACGGTTTAACCTAACTGGTTAACCTTGACTGATTAACTCTTTGTCCTTATTAAGTTTCAACCATCAATTCTTACTTCTTTATATAAGTTCTGACTTATATATTCTATTTATCCAAATGATAAATATTTAACTTAATTTATAAATATCATTTATAAATCAATTTGTTCCTTTTATCTGTTTGCTTCTTCATATATAAGTTCAGACATATATATATCTATTTATCCAAAGATAAATATTTCCTTTATAATCTATTCTATTTATTCTAACCAATAATATTTCCTTTTATAGCTATTCTATTTATTCTAACCAATAATATTTCCTTTTATATCTATTTTATTTCTTCGATTTTATAATTATTTTCTTTTATAAAAACCCTTTTCCTTTTCTATATAAAATCCACCGATTTTATATAAATAATTCATTTTCAAAATACACTTTGAAAATCCCATTTCCCACATCCAGTATTTCTTATGGTATTTAACATACCATATAACAACGATAAATATCGTCCAAACACACAAAATCAACAACTGATTATATATCACGTCATATATCACCATATATGAATCACAGTAAAATAAATGTTGAGGAATCCAGTTGGATGGATTCCTCCAACCTGTTTCTCTACATCACAGATGTTAAACAATATAGATAACATCACTTTCTATTCAATATGATATATTCTGTTAAACAGAATCAATATAGAAATTCAACTAACTGACTAGCAGTTCAATCAAACAGTCAATCAGCCAATATTTTACAGTTCTAAAAATACAACATGAAATTATAAACTGTTCAGAGTTAGTGAGATTTACTCATAGTTGCGCGTTAACCTTTGAATAATGGTTTGCGTTATTTGACTCAGTCGGACAATTTATTTCGCCATAAATTGTAACGAGCTCGACTTCCAGTCAGTTCCATCGTGTAGTGTCCGTCCATACGATCCCAATGCAACTTACGGTTCGTTAATCTGATTACGTATGGAGAAGACATTGATTTTACAAATCGATACACTATTTTAAATTAATTAAAACTTTAAATTCTTTTATACTTTAAACAATTGGGCTTTACCTTTTCGAATCAGCCCAGGCCCGATTACCCACCAACCCGTCTTCCCCATTCTCTACAGTTCGAACTCCAGAACCCAAAACATCCACGGTGTCGCTCCTTTCCTCCACCATTATCTCCTCCGACAACCCACCGTTCTCAAAACCAAAAACACCAGCCATCTCCTCTTCCCGAACTCCACAACCTCCACACCACCTCGACGAACTCGCACCCAGTAAACGACTTCCGTCGTTCTCGATTTCATACGCTGGGACACAACACGCGACACAAATTACTCCAGAAATTCACCAGATTGTTGTCGAATCTCCTCTTCAACCTCCTCGGTCCGAAAACGAACCTCAATCCATAAACCGTTGCTTCAAACTCAAGATAAAACCTGCCCTAGTTACTGCGGAGAAGACTTGAACTCCAGGAAGATGTGCCGAGCCAAACAAAACCGATACTGGATCACAGACAAACTCAGTAGCAACTCATACCTAACTGATTTAGGATTTTTAGAATTTGTCTTTGATTTTTCTTTCTCACATTTTTCTTGTTTTGCCGTTTTTTCTGTGTAATGAGTTTATGCGGGTTTATATAGGCTGTTGGTAGTAGGTAAGGTTTTTGGTTGAGAACTAAGGTCGCGTGGCCTGTTCTAGTCCTTAGAAAGCATTTGAGATATTTTATTTTATCGTTTTATTCTGTTTACTGCACTCTGAAAATTCCTATGAACACATACGATATTCAAAAATCACTAAACTGGACATACTGCTAGAGTTTGACATTACGGTCCCAACGAAACTGGTTTCGTCGAATTCCGACTCTGTATGCTCACACAGTGTATTTTTAACCGTCAAAATACTGACTGTTTTTCAGTCTAAAAATTCATACGGCCACACAGTGACTCTAAAAATCACGAAATTGGAATCTAATAACTAATTGACATTGCAGATCCAACAAAATTAGTTTCGTTGAATTCCGACTTCGTTTGCAAAACTTGCTATTTTTAAAGCTCTGAATGACCCATTTAAATATTTAAATATAATTTAATTAAATATTTTAAAAATAAATATTATCATCTATATTCACAGTGGAATACCAAACAGCTCTAGAATATTCCTATATGAATTTCAAACTTGATATTTCAAATCCGGGTCAACCCGATATTGGATTTATATTGAAATTCCTTTTTAAAATATAAATAACTCCTTTATAAATTATAAAGGAATTCCACAATGACTTTTCTAAAATTTGATTTGGACATAAATCAAAATCTACACGACGAAATCCCGATTTTTCTCTTCCATTAGAAAGATATACTCCACCAGCTCCTAACGTTTCTTGTTTCACAGAAATCCAATTTAAAATGGCTTCTGTATATTCGTTTAAAGTTCGAATCGCCAAATTACGAACTGCAGCGCCATTTCAAGCTCGATTTTAATTATATTATAACTCTAAGTTCAAACTGTCGTTTATATAATATATTCGTTATTCAAATTCAATTCTAAACTGAATTAAATATCACAGATGATCCAGTTCACACCATATCGCCATTTCAACCAATTCTGATTATTTCAAAATTAAATATATTATTTAATTTATTATTTTAATAAAATATTCACCATTATTTAATTCAACGATCGTGAAATCCTTTTAATCACCTTTTAAATTAATAAATAAATAAATTATTATACCGCTGAAAGTGTGGGTCATTACAACCGCGAATCAAGCAGGGTTGGTTGTCGGCATGAGTGCCGAGGGAGGATTTGATTTCTGAAATGGCGCGGTGTTTGGGGAGTGCGATGGAATGGATCGTATTTTCAAAGGGGAAACTGGGGTTAAACTAGAACACGAGTTTGTGGTTCTTGAGTGATGCAGGCATGGCAATGGAGACTGGAATGGTGTATTACGTGGAGTTTGATTTCCTATTAATAGGCTAGGGTATTCGAGGGATAGGCAGTGTGTAACATCCCGGAAATTCTGAACCAATTAAAAATTTTTATTTTAGAAATTTTAATGGATTATAAATAGTTAAAATAATTTATTTTAAATAATAACGACTAAAAATTTATTTTAATTGAAGTTAAAAAAAATAAATTTAATTATAAAAGAAGTTAGAAATAGCGCTACAGTTTGAAATTTTGATTTTAAACTTTAACTGAATGTACAAGATTCAAAATATATCGGATTTCAGTAAAACCAAAAATATTTGAATCTGTTTAATCATATCTTTCTAACGAATATAAGAAACTGAAATTTCACTGTAAAAATTGAAAGTTATGTCCATTTTAAAATTTAGAAAAGTCGTTGTAGAATTTATATATATTTTAATATAATATATTGGCCTTAAAAATGCCATTTTTCAAAGACCTTTGTTTTCGACGAAACCATTTTTGTTGGAACCGAAATATCAAATTATTGCTTGGTTTCAATTTTCATAATTTTTCGATTTAATATGTGAGCGTGGCATAGGAAAACGTATTTTGTCAGTTTCGGTAAAATTTAATCAACTTGAAAATGGTCATTTTTCAAACAGTCACAGAATTCGGCGAAATTAGTCTTGTTAGAACCGTTTCATCAAAACATAACTAGAAATAATTTTTCTGGAATTTTTAGAAGTCGTATGTGGCCCCGGTGAATTTAAATGTAAGATTGAATAAATTCAATAAATGACTTAAATATTAAATTAAATAAAATAGACTACAGATGTTCATTTGGGCTGACGGGACATGGTTCGTTAGATCCGAAACGGGGGTTATTAGCTAGGAATGTCTGTCGTTGGACCTGAATTGGAGTTAGTGGTTAAACGGGCCTTAAGGTTTCAATTAAATAATATTTTAATTATAAATAACCCTAAGAAAAATCCAAAACCCTAATATCCTTATACCAGAGCCGCCGCCAGTTCATGTTCAATGGCTATGGGGCTCTCTCGTGTTCCCTCACCGTTCTCCCAATCTAGTTTATAAAATTTGAAATCTTCAACGCAACAGGAAAGAGCATCAAGAGATTGACAATCTATACGGTCATGATCGGAAATGGATCATCGGAGTGGCTAGGGCAGAGCCCCAAACGTGCAGCATTCGGGTAGGTTTCCTGGGTGATGGGGGTGTGCGAGCTGGACACGGCTTCAAGGGAGGTGGGGTTCATGTAGGGCTTCGATGGGGTGGTGTCGGATCGGGGTATGGTGGAGCACATGGACGACGACAACATGATGATGAAGTCGATGGTATAGGTTTCGGTGTCCAGGAAAATACAAACGAGAAGGAAGAAAGGAGAAAGAGTGGCTCTGATAATCCCAATGTAATTAGTTAATTAATCCTATAATTAGTTATTTAATTAAAAAGATTAACACAAATATTATTATATCTTCTTCATACGACATCAGAATTCAATGAAACAACATGCGTCGGAACCGTGGAATTGAGATCTACGTGATGAAACAGACCAGATCTGAAACAAAGAACATTGGAAATTCAAATAAAAATCGCAGTGAGATTTCTCGTTTTAAATTTAATGAAAAAAATTATATATACATATTCATAATGATTGTAATATGTTATGCGCTATTGAAAATTTAGATTGGTTGTTTGGTCTTTGTTGATTATTATTTGTAATGAATTGTTGTGATGATTATTCGTTGAGTGATATGTTCTACTTTGAATAAAAATCTAATCTTGAATTTGTTAGATCAAAACATCATTTTATTTAGATCATGTTATGTTAGAATAGAAAATAACGTCTTTGTAGAAATTAACCTTTTTGGTATAAATGCTATACTAGAATAGAAAACAACTTTTATGTTTTATGAAAATTGTCAAATTAGAATAAAAATATCTTTTATGTTAGAATAGTCATATTGAAAATAAAATAATGTTTTCTTATAAAATGTTACATTAAGATAAGATAACATTAGAAATGAAATAACATTTTTTAGAAATGTTGCATTTAGAATATAAAAAGATTTCATTTTTATGTGATGTTAAAAGAATAAAAAGATTACATTTGTATATAATGAATAAAAAGAAGATTCATTTATGTTTTCTTTTAATCAAAACATTATCATTTACATGTAGCAGAAAAGACTCATATTTTGTGAATGAGATATGTCATTTATGTTGGAATAAGGTTACGAAAATAAAACATGTTTTCCATTTTTATTATAAATTTAGAATTTATAAAAATGTTTATGTTTTAAGAATGAAAACATGTTTACATTAAGAACCCTGTTTTTAATGTAATGACACATTAAAGATTACATTTCTTTTATGAAAGAATATAAGAGAAGTTTACATTTTTCTATAATGTAATAAAAGATTATGAAAGATTACATTTATATGTAATGAAAGAATGAATAGAAAAAGAATACATTCTTTAAAGTAGAGAAAGAAATTATAAAAATGTCATGTTTTTTAAATAATAAAAACATGTTTATCATTAGAAAGAGTAGATTTTAAAGCAACATTTTTATTGACATTTTATATTCAATAAAAAGATTAGAATTAAAGAAGCTTTTTTATTGTCATTTTAGAGACAATAAAAGAGTATATTTTAAAGCAACATCTTTATTGACATTTTATATTCAATAAAAAGATTAGAATTAAAAGAAGCATTTTTATTGTCATTTTAGAGACAATAAAAGAGTAGATTTTAACGCGACATTTTTATTGACATTTTATATTCAATAAAAAGATTAGAATTAAAAGAAGCATTTTCATTGTCATTTTAGGGACAATAAAAAGAGTAGATTTAAAAGTGACATTTTTATTGATGTTTTATAATCAATAAAAAGAATATATTTTAATGTTATATTTATCGACATTTTAGATGCAATAAAAAGAGTATATTTTTAAAGTTACGTTTTTATCGTCATTTTAGATACGATAAAAAGAATATATTTTAAAATTACATTTTCTATGTAATTAAAGAATGAGAGGAAAAATTACATTTTTCAATATATGTAAAATATTGAATAAAGGATTACATCTTTGAGTGTAATAAAAGATTGAATAGAGGATTACATTTTTCAATGTAATAAAAGATTAAATAAAAAGATTACACTTTTCAATAGTGTAATAAAAGAATAGAAAAAGGTTTACATTTTGATGTAATATAAAAAGTTCACATTTTTATGTAATGTAAATCTCATTATTAATGTAATGAATGAAATATAAAAATGTCATGTTTAAATTATAAAAAATTGTTTGCCTTAAAAACCTCATTTCTAATGTAGAAATGAAACTAGAAAATAGTTCATGTTTTGAAAAAATAGAACATGTTTACATTAAAAATCATATTTTTATTGTAAAGAAAGAGAATAAAAAATATTCATCGTTTGAAATAGAAATGATAAACAATAAAAATTCACATTTTTATTATCATATAAGGAATGAAGAAAATGTACACGTTTTGAAATAGACTTGTGTGCATTGAAAATAACTTGAATATGAAGTGTAGAAAATTATTTAAAGAATAAATAATTTGAAATCGTCGAGCGAATGAATTATATTTATATATATAAATATGAACTAAAATAAATCGAATCGCACTTGCTGCAGTTCACGATTTGAAGTCGTAACTTCAAACGATTATTCCGAAGAATCCGACCATCGAATTTTCCCAAAACCGGAACCGTTAGGACCGCTTTGGGAAGATCTTTATAACGATATAAACTTTGTTAAAATCCAACAGTTAGATTTCGAGAAATGTGTAAATCAAGTTTTGGTAAAAACAGCGCCATGGCGTGCTATTGACCCAAAGCATCGTTTAATTAAAAATTGCTATTTTTAAATAAATAAAAATAGCGATAAATCATTATAAAATATTATAAATGATATGGAATGAAAAGAAATGATTTTGAACTATATATATTCGAGAATTATTTGAAAAGACTGAGTTAAATCTCATTTCAAATAATTATACGACAAATAGAAGTCGAAGATTTGAAGATGGTGGTTGAAGACCGACGATCTTCACCTCGAATGGATGTGTGGCTACTGATGCCCATGATTGGAGTAGATACCTTAAAGGGGATACAGTGGTAACCGTCTGGACGTATTGTTGATTGTTCGGATATACGAGGTATAAGGTGCCTCGGGTTTCGTTCAGACCCAGAACAGACTTGTAAATGGATTGCATGTCTGACGTTGTATTCCTTTATAATATATTCGTTGATCTCAGCTATATATATATATATATATATATATATATATATATATATATATGTTTGGTGTTTAACACCCTTCTCTAAGATGTACGAGTATGAGGTTATATATTGGCAGAAATCAATGGTATCGTATGGATTGACAATGTGGCATGCCAAGATGCAAATGATCAAGGCTTATTTTTGAAAAGCAGAGCCTTTTGGTTGATGGTCAAAGCACAGCCTATATAGGCATAGCTTTGTGTATTGCGTTACATCGCGAGCCTCACACCCCGGTATGAACCAGAAACGGGAGTAAGGACTGCAGGAAGGACATACGTTTCTTTCTAGTTAGAAGTGGTGTCAGCGACTTACCAGCCCTGACATTTTTACTTATGTGGATGATGGAATGAGGCGCCTCGGTTATTGAGTCCCTAGTGGCTCTATTTACGCCCCATAGGGCGGGGAAACGTATAGTTCACGCATTATTAATCCACTAACATATTTGTGGACCGGTCCTGAAGATCCAAGGTGCAGTTGCGGATGAGCCTGAGGCACGGGCTAGAGTGTCTTGAATTCGGTAAGGACTATCTTGTGCCTTGGTTCATGATGGAAATCCAAATTCCAATACGACCCATGCGTTTTTTATTGTATAACTAGTACGGCGACATAGTATATGGTAGCTATGCCATCTATGAATGATATTATGATTGAAATGTTTTTAAAACATATACACACTAATAATAATATCAAATTCGTTTTATCGTATCAAGCATTTTTGACCATTATAAGATAAAACACTATCCTTCGGTTTGCGTTGCATTGTGTGATGGGACTTGAGTCTTATAATGGTTTCATTTTTATAAAAAGCATTGCATTGTTTAACAAGTTACTTTATTATATGCACTGGAAATCCAATGGAGTAAACCCATTCCGCGTTAGCGGCGTGGTCCTATGATTAGCCTTATTATTAGATAAGTTCAGTTAAGATTTCTCATACCAGTCCCATGACTGACCTGTAGTTTGTTTCACTAGCAAACTCGGGTGTCCATATTTTCCACACGGGTAGTCGAGTAGCTTTTTGCAGATATTTATCTCTTGAGCAGGATTCTAGATTAAAGCTTAAAGCTGTGTCTAGAGCATTCATAGCCTTCCGCTACAATGTATTAAATTCATTGTAATTTATCTTCCGTTGTATTATTTCTTTATTCGATGTACTCTGATATTCTGTACTCTGATGTAACATTATTATAATGTTTATAAAAGTCTGCTGTTATTTGTTATGATGTGTTGTATGCTCAAAGTTAAAGTATTCGTGGATTTCCAACTTTTGGATCAGACCTGTGTGGTTTATGGTTGATTCAAAGGGCGGGGATTTACATGTCTTTACACAGTGGGGTGTTTGAGTGAGGATGGACTGATGGAGTTCGGTGCAATTTGATATAGGTACTGACGTTATTAGGGAGGGTTCATTCTAGTTTTAATTGGGATGGTAAATGTCATTACATGATATTGAAGGATGAACTGGAGTTTGATTTACAATGGGGAGTAAGAGGAAGATCGATCTGAGTTTCGAGTAGTGCGGCGTTTAAGTATGGACGGGGTGATTTGGAGTGATTAACTGGAGGTGCGCAATAAGGGATGTTGGTAGTACAGTAGCAGTTTGGTAGTGCTATAACTGATATAAGGAGATGTTAGATGTCAAAAAAGTGTTCGAGGTAATGTCACAAAGAGTTGGAGCATTTTTTTGGGGCTGATTGCATTTTTTGGAGCGGTCCGAGTAATTGTCTCAGGATTTGTCGAGTATTTGGATTAGCAATAAGGTATATTTTTCTTTTAACACTTAGGATAATTAAATTATTATTTTTACAATTTAATTTAAATTAATAATTCATTTAATTGATAAATTAAATCGAATGTACGCAATGAATTTTATTCAAGTAGATTTGTTGCCGACGATACAGAATTAAACTGGAAATTCAGCGATGGAAAAATCGAGGTTAGTTAAACTCACTCAGTTAAATTGTTGGAAACTATTTTTAATAGTTCAAATATAATTTATTGCTTGATGGATGATAAATTGATTGATATGAAGTGATAATAGTATATATATATATTTATAATATTGGTGATTGGATATTTCCCGTAGGACATTAGCGGATGCCCGCAATACCATTAGCGGATGATTTCCCTATACGCCCCCACACTATATATAGTGGATGATCTTCTATACAACGATATCCTACCTTGAAGCATGATGGGTATTATTATTGTTGACTAATATCTGTGAATGCAGGAAAAGCAGGTTGGAAGGATCCAACTGGATTCCTCAACATTTATTTATATTGTTTTCACATGTATGCTGTTATATGATATGTTTAATACCCTATGATAGTTTATGATATATTTGGTGTGTAAGTAACCCTGACCTTTGATTTTAGGTATTTTTGAATGCCCAAGATAATATATGGATTTTTCTTTCTAAAATAGAATTTGAATATAAATTGTTTAGAGGGAATTTTTGATATTTATTTAGAAAACAAATTTATAAATAGGAATGAAAGTAAAGATGAATATAGAATTTTTAATGAGATAAGGAAGTGGATTATTATTTTAAAGGAAGGTTAACTATTATATTAATAGTAAATAATGAAGTAAATTATTTATATTTTAGATAAAACGTGGAAATGAATTATTATTTAGTTAAAAATAATCAGAGCAATAATCGAGTGATTAGAAATCATTTATTGAAATTATGAAGTATAAGAACTCGTTATAGTTAAAGGTATTTCAAGCAGATTTATGTTCATGTTTAGATTGAATTCTTATTTCGAATTCTAATTAGATGGTTTTCATAATATCCGTAAGGTAAAAACTTAAATCTAAGTTTGTAAAAAATTCGAGAATGGATTCTTGTATTAACGGATAATATTCATGGGTAAGGTGAAAAGGGTTGAAGCAAATATTTTGAATAAGGTGAATTGTTAAAAGAAGGATTAAGAAGGGTTTTAAAAGTAAGTAGTAATTGAATTGGAGATGAATTAACTTGAATAAAAATATAGATTATATTATAGAATTTTTCATATGGTTTTTAAATAATAAATATATTATTATTTGCAAAGGATAGTTATTAAATGAATATTTTAGAACAGAAGTTATAATAAAATGGAATGAAGTTTTATTAAAATAAAACTGGAATGAGTGAGACAAACATATATGGATATTTGTAAATATTATTTATGGAATAAAGAGATTATTTATAATTTGGTTTAAAAAGGTTAAAATGAAATGGAATTGATTAATGAAAATAAATCATTATAAGAAAAATCTTGTTTCAATTTAGAAATAAATATTTAACAAATGTTTTGCAAATTGAATCCTTAAGGGAATATTTTATAAAGGTTGTAGCAATGTTTGTAAATGTTATTTATAAGTAAACTATTTGAATGGTTATAAATTTGAGATAAACATCTCAAATGTTAATTGATATTTGGAAATTCTATTTTGTTAAAAATTAAGAAATGAAGTAAATGGAAATTAGAAACTGATTGGAGATTAGTTGAGATGGATGGTTTTTTGAGTATCGATCTGATGTTGGTTTCGGCCTTCGAGGTTGATACTTAGGGAATTATTCTCTTACTAGTGCATGGTTAGGGGCTAATGAATAAAATAAGGAGAATGTTATTAAAGTGTTTTAAAGACGAACTGGTTTGAATATTCTTATATATTAATATAAGAACCAAAATTGAGTATTTCAAAGTGTTGTGATAATTAAGAAGTTTGATTAACAAACGTTTTATTTAAGAAGATAAATATTGAATCGGTAAATTCAATTTTTCTTTTATGGATGAATGGTTATTTTTATTTGATAGTTAAATAACCGACTATCAAATCTGGCCTAAAGCGATTGTTGGTACGGAAAGACCGGGATTGAATTTATATTCGAAAACCATTCCGACCAGCAAATACGTTAACGCTGAATATATCAGACGCTGATCGAGATGGAGTATTGAAGACCATAAAGCTTCATAAAACGGGAGAACTACTTAAAATCTCTGGCTTAGCGGCCGAAGATATATTGTGGTTCTGTCTTGTTGGAATTTATGGATAGCAAGGACTTCTCGCTACTGATCTATAGCGTGATTCCTAGGATGTGGTAAGAGGGTGCCTTCGGCTTGTCCTGTCCTAGGGCAACTTGTATAGACGAATGTCTGACAGAGTATTTCCAAAAGGATCACATACGTTGATTTCTTCTAACGTACAATAGTTGGTGACGGAGAAGGGCACTTCTCTTAGCTTAACTACTAGAGTATTTTTGTGGACATCAATTAGTGATATGGAAAATCTGATAATGTGGCATTCAAAGTGAATTGTGGCTAGATGTTCTAAAAGAATAAAAATAAATAAAAAATTATGACCTCAAGCTTCATCAACCGGGAAATGACCAAAATCAGGAAGGCAGCACGTCTTTGGGGGTCACCTCCATTAGGGTGTATTGTCACCATCTAGAGAATATTAATATTTGTTACTTCTTTTTGCTTCTGTATCTCCCAGGAACGGATATGTTGGTACCAACCATAAGGTGACAATATATTCGATACACTCAAGAGAAATGAGTGGTCGATCATGTGTGGACCGGGTTGCAAGACGTTCTTGTTGAACCCGGTGTATTTCTCTCTATAGATACACTATAGGCTGGTGGTTCCATACCTTGTCATAGTCGGAAATCCAATCTCTAATAAGAGCCCGTGGTTTTGATTGTATACTATATATGTGGAGCATGAGATGCAAGCGTTTCGCTAGATTCTATTTATTTGTATTTAGACATTATTATAATATCAGAAATGATATTGATTTCAAAAATGTTTTCGGTTGTCGTAAGGTAAAAACCGTCCGTATTTATGTGTGGATTGGTCTTGTGATTATCCTTTTCTTTCAAAAGAATTTTTTTACTTTAAAATCAAGTTGGATGATACCAATAATTTAGCGAGTTTTTTCTCATGCTGGTTCACCAGACTGACTTGTGGTATTTGTAATGCTTGGGTTAGAAAGAGTTGTACAGGTTCAGGGTAAGACGATACGAATTTCAGAAGACAAGCTGGAGGAGTTTAGACGTATGATTCATATAACTGTTTTCATTGTGTATTGCAAATAAGGACAGACTGCTATAACTGTCTAGATATGTCAAATGCCCATTGTACTATGATAGATGTAAGTATTGTTTCAAGTTCTTTTTCAATAAAGATTTATTTTTATATTATATTTTGTTCCGCTGCAATGTGAGACTGTGTAGCAAAATTGATTAGGGTAGTCCATGCTTGATAATTAGTTGTTATGAATGTTATTGTTTGTTTCTTCTCTAATTCTCTGGAAAGGTTACCACCGTAGGTTGTGGAAGAGAAGTAGGGCTGGTTATTCTTCTCTATTAATGTATTGGGAGATCAGATGATTGAACTGCCTATTTTCATATACTTTATTGATGATGTTGATAGTTGTTTTATCGCTCATTAAGATGGTTGTCTGACTCAAGGTTTTATGTTTCCTCTTATTAGCTTAGGTTGTTCATCCATGTTGTGGAAGGGCAAACCAAGTAACATGTTGTAGATCTTAGTGAGGACGAAGCTACTGAGCGACGGCGAGCAGGAGGCTGACGTATTACTTTCTATTATACATATATGTTGTTTCTGCCGATGTATGTTACTATGAGTGAACCTGTAGTGAGGTTTTTTGTGTAGATCCTGATGTAATCTAGTTGTTATATGGATATTTACATGGTGATACGAAAAGTTTAAGATTTTGTTTAATTGTGCTTCACTATTATCTCTTGTTGTATGTGTTCTATCATATTTTACCCATGCGCTGTGAGTTATACGACATGTTTCGTGTGTGTTATTCTACTTTGATGATCGTCCATTGCTACCTGGCATGTCTTTCAGTGCATATTTACTTTGTTAAGTGCAGGAGTTATGGGAGGTCTTCATAGTATATAATTTCTATTACATTGGCTCCTTTATATATAGGTTTTGGAGCTGATGATTAAACTTATTCCCATGATGTGGGAGTAAACAGAATATTACCAAACTATATTCACCCTTATATGTTATAACAGAAACAACATATTAAAAAGAAATCAAAGCGTCGAAAACCCTCGTTAACCTATACAGCACCACCGAAATCCAGACCACCACCCTTAATGTCGTACGACCTTCGCTCCTCTTCATTGTTGCAGCTTCCTCCAACCCGGCTCCATAGCCTTGACTTATCCTTGACTAACCAAAACCCATCAACAAACCTAACCTTTTCCTCGACCAAACCATTAGTGGACTATCCTCTTTACCATCCTTATCAACGTTGTCGCACCCTTGAGCAATTTCAGGCCTATAATATTCTTGACCTCTTCCTTACCACCACCTCTCCCAACTACATTTTACTCTCTTCCCTCCATCAACAGACTTTACATCTCCAGAAAAAACCACACTGTTCAAGCAGCATTGGCATTACCCTTGAGCAAACGTTGACAGTCCAAAACCACTCTCTGCCTTATCGCCTCACCCATGCGTAGCTAGTCCTATCTCATGCCCTCACCGCCACATTGCACTTCTATCCCCTCCAGTCAGCCTGCGACCATCTCTTCCCTCATTGATGTTATCCCCATAGTCAGCCTGCACACTAACTTATCTAGCATTTTCACCCAATCTTAGCAGCGTAAGCTTGTAATAAGCAGGGAGTTAAATTGTTTGAACATTGCACTGTTATGAATAAGCAAACATTTCGCTGTTACAACAAACTTATATTCTAGGGCTATAATTGCACGCTAGTCATTTTAAGTTTCAGTTCAGTAACGTTACCTACAATTACAATTGTATATATAAGGACCACTTGTACACTAGATAATCAATGATAATAACAACACTATTTACCCTATAACTCTCTCTTGTGCATTCTATCTTCTCTGCTGTGTTGTTATCATGGTATCAAAGCCTCATTCATTCTAATGACAATCAATTCCAGTATCATGGTTAGAATATTTTCAAACCCCTCTTGTAATGATTCGAAAATCCCCTCCCTTTATCATAAACCACACAGGTCTGATCCAAAAATTGGAAATCCTCGAATGCACTAACTCTGGGCAGGCAACACATCAGACAGATAACAAAAGACTTTTATAAACATTATAATAATGTTACATCAGAGTACAGAATATACCAAAGTACATCGAATAAAATAAAGCAGAAGATAAATTTACAACAAATTTAATACAGTGCAGCGGAAACAATAAACTAATACAGCGGAAGTCTATCAATGCTCTGGACACAGCTTTAAGCTTCGATCCAGAGTCCTGCTCAATATATCTGCAAAATAAGATTCTCGACTGCCCATGTGGGAAAGAGGGCACCCGAGTTTGCAAAGTGAAACAAACTACGAGTCATTCGTGGGACTGGTATGAGAAATCTTTCCTAACTTATCTAACAATATGGCTCATCATAGGACCACGCCACTAAAGCGGAATGGGTTTACTCCATTGGATTGCCTGTGCATAAGTTTAATAAATTTTTATCCAAAACAACAAAATGCTTTTTAGAAAAATGAAATAATTATAAGACTCAAGTCCCATCACACAATGCAACACAAACAGTAGGATAGAGTTTTACCTTATAATGATCAAACATGTTTGATATGTAAAAAATAATAATTTAATATTATTATTAGTGTCTAATCAGTTTAAAATACTTCAAAGTAAATGTATCAATCCTAGGCGGCATAGCTACTATATACTATGTCGCCATATATAGGTTTACAATCAAAGCCATAATGTCGTATTGGAAATTGGGTTTCCATCATGAGTCAAGGCTAGGGACGATCTCCTTACAGATTCGAGACACTCTAGCAAATGTCTCAGGATCCCCCGCAGTGAACCCTTGGATCCTGCAGGGCCGGTCCACAAATACTTTAGTGAATTAGTTATGCCTGAACACACGCTTCCTGGTCCTATTGAACCTATAAATTGGTCACTATTGACCAATATAACCGAGGCCTCGTAATCCATTATCCACATAAGTAAAATGTCAGGGCTTGCAAAACCCTGATACCACTTCTAGCTAGAAAGAAACGTGTGCACTCCATGTGTTCCCTTGTCCGGTTTCTGACTCTTACAGGGGTGTGAGGCTCGAGAAGTAATGCTATACACAAAGCTATACCGAAATAAGCTGTGCTTTGATCATCAACCACAAGGCTCATCTTTTAAACAAAAGCCTTGATCATTTGCATCTTGGCATGCCACATTGACAATTCACGCCATGCGATCAATAACTACCAATATATAACCCATGAGCTCGTGCGTCTCAAAGAAGGGTGTTAAGCAAGAGAATAAATTCTCCGCCACCAACATATATATATATATATTAAATAGAGATCAATTTACATAGAATGACATCCAATGTCAGACACACATCCATTTACAAGTCCATTCTGGGTCTGAACGAAACCGGAGACACCTTATTTCTCGTCCCATATGTCCGATACGGAAGAGAGGTTCTCACATATCCGGACGATCAACAGGTACGTCTAGACAACTACCACTCTAACCCTTTCCTAGGAGCAACCCAGTTCAGGGTATAAGTAGTGGCCCATTCGATGTGAAGATCTCTAATGTTTAACCACCATCTTCAATGTCTTTGACTTTTAATCGTCGTAGTAATTATTCAGAATGGGTTAAACCCGATCTTTCCGAATAACTCACATATTTTATAATCAAAAATCAAGTGCTATAAATACATATCTTACGCCTCATTCCAATTCAGAATATCCTTTTAATAAAATATTCATATTAAAAGGGAAAAATTCCCAACAATTTTATCAAAGATAAATTCCTTTAAATTTATTCTTTAATCTTCTTTTTAAATATCCATTGAAACTCCGATTTTATTTTAATATCCAAAAATCATTGCTTTATGGTTATTTAACTTTTAAGAACTTAATCTTGTCTTTAACTGGGTTAAAAAATCAATATCATTTAAAACACAGTTCACGATAAACCCAAAATCAACTTCCATTAAATAGGAAATTTTCGCAGAAATCAAATCAATATATAATCGATATAAATTTCCATATCAGACTAATAATATAAATGGAATAACAGCAAAACCTTTTAAATTCCATATATAGTAACAGTCCTCTTATACAGAAGCCTATCTCGATTATTATCAAATCGAATTTCCACTCAGTTCCTATTTAATATATTAAATTGGAAAAAAGCTTGACATTGGAAAATTTCTTTTTAAATCTTAATAAAAAGATTTATAAATTCTAAATCATATTTTTACTGTTAATTGGGCTAAAGAACAAATGTCGTTTAAAAACCAGTTCACAATAAGCATAATTCACATATCATTTTATTCCAATCACTTAATATAATTGGAAACTCTAATAATCTTAATTAAAAGATTTATTCTTTTCATACGGGGTTTAAGAATAGTGCTATTTAAGACACCATCCACGACAACCCAAAATCTAATTCTTTTATTTAATTCTAATTGAATATTAATTAATTGTAAGGCTTCATTAAATCTTAATTTAAAAGATTTACTCTAGTTAATAACTAGTTCATTTTGATAAAAATATATTTTTATCTTTTGTGTATGTCCAAAATCGGACATAGAAATCATCATTTTATTCTTCGTTGAATCAAAATGCGACTCAATCAGTTACTATATAATTTCGGTTATATGGATTCCATACATCGCATATATACGGCAATAACGATAAATAATCATTAAACAATCCATCCACATCCAGAGTGAAATTTTACAACTGTGTGAGCATTAAAAGGAATAAATAGCGCTCATCGCAGCCTGTCAATCCATCGATTGACATACAACTAAATATTGGGACTAGTGTATGTCAAATGTCATCCCAATACCCGTGTGTGATTTTCAGACAACAACAATTCATCTAAATAAATCATTGGTTAATAAATTTAACCAATTTTAATTCCGCTAACATGCTGATGATAAATAACAAACATGTTATTACATTCCTAATGACAAATGAAAATGTATTTTACTCACAAAATTTCCCTACATGTATCTAATTTATAATTTTACAATACAAACGTCACTTTGATTTGCATATAAATTCTATTGTATAATTTAACAATAAAATGTCACTTTAATTTACATTTGAATTCTAATATATGTTTTGACAAATAAAATGATTCTTATATTTGCATATAAATTCTAGTGTATGTTTTGCAAATAAAAATTATTCTTATAATTGCATTTAATTCTAATGTATATTTTACAAATAAAAATGATTCTTATATTTGCATATAAATTCTAATGTATGTCTTGCAAATAAAAATGATTCTTATATTTGCATATAAATTCTAGTGTATGTTTTGAAAACAAAAATTATACTTATATTTGCATATAAATTCTATTTCAACAAATTGCATAAAAAGTAATACATCCAATTTGTTAACAACTCTATTTCAACAAAATGATTTAAAAGTGATTCATTCATTTTGTTGGCAATTCTATTTCAGCAAAATGATTAAAATGATATTTTCATTTTTGTTGATGATTCTATTTCAAAAAAATTAGTATAAGTGATGATTGCACTTATGTTGACAATTCTAGTTTGACAAAATGGTTAAAAGGGATAATTTCATTTTTGTTAACAATTCTAGTTTAACAAAATGAATAAAAAGTGATGATTTCATTTTGTTAACAATTCTAGTTTAACAAAATGAATATAAGCGATGGTGGCATTAATGTTGACAACTCTAACATGACATTTTTAACTAAAATGATATTTTGATTCTAACATGACATTTTTACTAAATTGATATTTTAATTCTAACATGACATTTTTTTACTAAAATGATAATTTAATTCTAACATGACATTTTTTACTAAAATGATATTTTAATACTAACATGACATTTTTTTTTACTAAAATGATATTTTAATTCTAACATGACATTTTTTACTAAAATGATATTTTGATTCTAACATGACATTTTTTTACTAAAATGATATTTTAATTCTAACATGACATTTTTTTACTAAAATGATATTTTTATTCTAACATGACATTTCTTTTACTAAAATGATATTTTAATTCTAACATGACATTTCTTTTACTAAAATGATATTTTAATTCTAACATGACATTTTTTTTTTACTAAAATGATATTTTAATTCTAAAATGACATTTTTTTACTAAAATGATATTTTAATTCTAACATGACATTTTTTAACTAAATGATATTATAATTCTAACATGACATTTTTTACTAAAATGATATTTAATTCTAACATGACATTTTTTTTATAATTCAATCTTTAAGAAACTAAATTACATTAAGAATGTAATTTTTTAATGTTCAATCTTTTTATTGAAAAATAAACTGCATTAAAATGTAATTTTTTATGTGTAATCATTTTACTGAAAACAATGAATAATGAAAATGATATTTTTCATGTTGCATCTTTTTAATGAAATCTAAACTCCATTAGAATGTGATTTTTAATGTGAAATCTTTTTTATTGAAAACACAGAACAATAAAAATGATATTTTTCATTGTTTTCAATCTTTTTAATGAAACAAAGTGATGTTAAAAATAAAAATATATGATCTTTAATAACTGATCTTTTATTGCGCCAAAATGGCAATAAAAATCAGTTCTTTTATTTCAACTCTTTTTATTGTAACAAACTGAGAATAAAAATATAATCTTTTATTTCAACTGTTTTTATTCTTTTCTTTATATTGCAACCAAATGAAAATAAAAAAAATGTGAACTTTTTAATTTATTCTTTTTAATTGAATCAAGGTGACAAATAAAAAAAATATTCTTCTTTCTAATCTAATTAAACATGTTAAGTGGCAAGTTCATGGATTCAATAAAAAGGATATTTTTATTGTAAAACATCTAAAGTATTCTATGTTCATAGATTCAATTAGAAATGATATTTTATTGTTAAACAAAATCTAAACAAAAACCATGTTCATAGTTTCAATAAAAAGTATTTTTTTTATTTCAAAACCCAAATCAAAGTTCATGGGTTCGATAAAGATGAGATTTTTATTTCAAAAACCAAATCAGAATTCATGGATTCAAATAAAAGATAAATCTTTATTATAAAATCATATCTACAGATATGAGTATCAAAATCCAACCCATTCATACATCACAATCAAAATTAACCAATTCTAATTTCATACATCACGTATATGTTTCATATTAACATACATACATGGATTTCATATGACGATAAATAATTCCATTTTAATTATAAAATCAGGTATCTCTCCTTGGTCGGTTTCAAAAATTGTTTGCGTTTATTTTCTGAATTTCTGTTCACGCTCAAATTTATCTGAAATCCTGATTTGCTCTATTTTTGTTCTGGTTGGTTCCATGTGGTAGTGCTCGACAAGAAGAATCCAACGCATTTTATTTCATCGAATTCTGATAATCTACGAGTAAGTTATTAAATTTATAAGCTTACACCAATTAATTAAACAATTATTTGTAAATTAAAAAATTAATTAATTACCTTGGTCAAGAAAGAAAACGGGTCCTCTATCTTTATCTTCTTCTTCGTCACTTCCCTGTAGCTGTGAAACCCAAAACCACTCCTCCTTTTTGAAAAACGCAGCACACATGACACCTCCGGGCGACAATCAAACACCACCACATTGAAGACCCTTGAACCCCCTTCCCACGCCTGGAGTATGGCCCAGCTCGCAACCTCCTATGCTCTGAAATCCGCCAGTAATTGCGCCGGCTTTGAGTAGAAAAATCGAGCAAATTATCATACGAATTTTAATCATCACCGTATGGATAGAAAGATGATGAAATTTTCTACAATATTCGCTTAATATGTATCGAATATTTATTCTTGGATTTGAGAGATTAAGGAGAGAATTTGGGATGAATTCGGCCATAGGTTTAAAGCATGGCGGCAGCTTTGTAATATTAGAATTAGGGTTTTCTAAAACTTGGGTTATATATATGTTAATACTATTTAATTCCTTTATTCCAAAAAGGCCCATTTATCCACATTTTTTATGTTATGCATTTACCAAGAAAATGAATTGCTGACTAAGGATAAGGTGGCATATTTACTTCTCATTTATGTTTCCTTAAATCCCCATTGATTACATGCTATAATGACACATCTATCCTTTTCTTATTCAAATTTCAAAAGTAGATAACAATGAAAGAGAGAGAGAATGAAATGGAAAGAATGAATGCTAAATTAATGCTATTTGTTAAAAATTAGAACAAACACTACAGTATTAAATATTATTGTTAGAAATGAATGTTTGCAACTTTCACATTTAAAAATTGACTAATTAATGAAGGTTTTGAACGTGTAATCTACATTTTGAATTCCTAAAGGTTACATTTTGAATTGAACAGGGAAATATTTAAGAGGACATCCAAAGATATATATATATATATATATATATATATATACATATACATATATATATATTGTTTGAATTTATTTCATTTATAATATACACATTATTTTCAATCCATATTCCAATATAAATTAATAAATGTAACTAAAGTTCCGAAGGCATTTTTAATGTTAACATGTTTCAAGCTAGAATCTTTTTAAATGCATCGTTCTACATTAAAAATGTAATTTTAAATGTAACAACATATTTCAACTAGAATCTTTTTAAATGATTCATTCTAGATTAAAAATGTAATTTTAAATGTAAAAACATTTTCATCAAAATTTATTTTTTTTACTTTATTGAACCATTCTTATATTAAAAATGAAAATTTTTAATGTGACGTTTTTTTAATCATTATTGCTCACATGCAATAAAAATGTAAATTTTTATTGTTACACTTTTCTATTCAAACCATGGTCATTTTACATCATTTCTTTTAAACAATAAAAATGAAATTTTTTATTGTTAACTTTTTCTTATTTTAATAATGAAAATTTTAAATTCTGATGCATTTTCTAACAAAATTTCCTTAAAACATAATTTTAAATTGGTTCTGATTTTCCAGGTTGTTACAATCTCTCCTACTTAAAAACTTTTCATCCTCGAAAAGGAACAGAGCTAAAAGCTGTTTAACTAACCGACTCAATTTTATATATATATATATATATATATATTTATATTTGTTTCAATAATTTTATTAGTTGAACTAATAATCACACAACACAATCATCAATCAATTAGTTGATTAGCTTTTCAAGTATATATAACTTTTATGTATTCAAAAATCATATTTTATAAGATCGAATTATATATATAATCAAAAATACGTTAATTATAAACTTATCACTCTAAACTCATTCTAGGGCATTACTAACCCCATATCTAACGAGTTTTTCTTATTCTAGGATACTACTGATCCTATCTCAAATGAGTATTCTTTTATAGGATATTACTAATCCTGCCTCTAATGAGTCTTTTGTTCAGTTCTAACGAGTGGTACCCCAAAGATTTGAGCTAACCAAAGCTCTGATACCAACTGTAATGATTTGAAAATCCCTGCCCCTTTAAATCGACCATAAACCACACGGGTCTGATCCAAAAGTTGGAAATCCTCAAATGCACTAACTTTGGGCATACAACACATCAGAACAGATAACAGAAGACTTTTATAAACATTATAATAATGTTACATCAGAGTACAGAATATATCAGAGTACATCGAATAAAATATAGCGAAAGATAAATTTACAACAGATTTAATTCAGTGCAGCGGAAACAATAAACTGATACAGCGGAAGTCAATCAATGCTTTGGACACAGTTTTAAGCTTCGATTCAGAATCCTGCTCAATATATCTGTAAAATAAGCTGCTCGACTGCCCGTGTGGAAAAGAGGGCAGCCGAGTTTGCAAAGTGGAACAAGTTACGAGTCAATCATGGGACTGGTTTGAGAAATCTTTCCTAACTTATCTAACAATAGGGCTCATCATAGGATCGCGCCACTAGTGCATAAGTTTAATAAATTTTTATCCAAAACATCGCAATGCTTTTTAGAAAAATGAAATCATTATAAGACTCAAGTCCCATCACACAATGCAACGCAAACCGGACGACAGAGTTTTACCTTATAATGATCAAACGTGCTTGATACGTAGAAAATTATATTTTATTATTATTAGTGTCTAATCAGTTTAAAATACTTCAAAGTAAATGTATCAATCCTAGGCGGCATAGGTACCATATACTATGTCGCCATATAGGTTTACAATCAAAGCCGTAATGTCGTATTGGAAATTGGGTTTCCATCATGAGTCAAGGCTAGGGACGATCTCCTTACAGATTCGAGACACTCTAGCAAATGTCTCAGGATCCCCCACAGTGAACCCTTGGATCCTGCAGGGCTGGTCCACAAATACTTTAGTGGATTATTTATGCCTGAACACACGCTTCCCGATCCTATTGAACCTATAAATTGGTCACTATCGACCAATATAACCGAGGCCTCATAATCCATTATCTACACAAGCAAAATGTCAGGGCTTGCAAAATCCTGATACCACTTCTAGCTAGAAAGAAATGTGTGCACTCCCCGCGCTCCCTTGTCCTGTTTCTGACTCTTACCGGGGTGTGAGGCTTGCGAAGTAATGCTATACACAAAGCTATGCCAAAATAAAGTGTGCTTTGATCATCAACCACAAGGCTCTGCTTTTAAACAAAATCCTTGATCATTTGCATCTTGGCATGCAACATTGACAATTCACGCCATGCAATCGATAACTTCCAGTATATAACCTCTGAGCTCGTGCATCTCAGAGAAGGGTGTTAAGCAAGAGAATAAATTCTCCACCACCAATAGATATATATTAAATAGAGATCAATTTACATGGAATGAAATCTAATGTCAGACACATATCCATTTACAAGTCCATTCTGGGTCTGAACGAAACCGGAGACACCTTATTTCTCGTCCTATATGTCCAATACGGAAGAGAGGTTCTCGCATATCCGGACGATCAACAAGTACGTCCAGACAACTACCTCTTTAACCCTTTCCTAGGAGCAACCCAGTTCAGTGTATCAGTAGTGGCCCATTCGATGTGAAGATCGCCGGTGTTTAACCACCATCTTCAATGTCTTTGACTTTTAATCATCGTAGTAATTATTCAGAATGGGTTAAACCCGATCTTTCCGAATAACTCACGTTTTTTATAATCAAAAATCAAGTGCTATAAATACATATCATACGCCTCATTCCAATTCAGAATATCCTTTTAATAAAATATTCATATTAAAAGGGAAAAATTCCCAACAATTTTATCAAAGATAAATTCCTTTAAATTTATTCTTTAATCTTCTTTTTAAAGATCCATTGAAACTTCGATTTTATTTTAATATCCAAAAATCATTGCTTTATGGTTATTCAACTTTTAAGAACTTAATCTTGTCTTCAGCTGGGTTAAAGAACCAATGTCATTTAAAACACAATTCACGATAAACCCAAAATCAACTTCCATTAAATATGGAATTTTCACAAAAATCAAATCAATATATAATCGATACAAATTTCCGTATCAGACTAATAATATAAATGGAATAACCGCAAAGCCTTTTAAATTCCATATATAGTAACAGTCCTCTTTTACAGAAGCCTATCTCGATTATTATCAAATCGAATTTCCTCTCAATTCCTATTTAATATATTAAATTGGAAAAAAAAACTTGACTTCGGAAATTTTCCTTTTAAATATTAATAAAAAGATTTATAAATTCTAAATCATATTTTTACTGTTAATTGGGCTAAAGAACAAATGTCGTTTAAGACCCAGTTCACAATAAGCCTAATTCACATATCATTTTATTCCAGTCACTAAATATAATTGGAAACTCTAAAAATCTTAATTAAAAGATTTATTCTTTTCATACGGGGTTTAAGAATAGTGTTATTTAAGACACCATCCACGACAACCCAAAATCTAATTCTTTTATTTAATTCTAATTAAATATTAATTAATTGGAAGGCTTCATTAAATCTTAATTTAAAAGATTTATTCTAGTTAATAACTAGTTCATTTTGATAAAAATATATTTTTATATTTTTTGTTTGTCCAAAAACGGACATAGAAATCATCATTTTATTCTTCGATGAATATTATTTAAAAATATTCGTTATTTAAAAATATTCTTTATATAAAAAGATTCTTTATGTAAAAATATTCTTTACATTACAATGTTCTTTATTTTAAAATATTCTTTATTTAGGAGATATTCTGAATCGAAATACGACTCAATTAGTTACGATATAATTTCGGTTATATAGATTTCATACATCGCATGTATACGACAATAATGATAAATAATCATTAAACAATCCATCCACATCGAGAGTGAAATTTTACAACTGTGTAAGCATTAAAATGAATAAATAACGCTCATCGCAGCCTGTTAGTCCATCGATTGACATACAACTAAATATTGGGACTAGTGAATGTCAAATATCATCCGAATACCCATGTGGGGTTTTCAGACAACAACAATTCATCTAAATAAATCATTGGTTAATGAATTTAACCAATTTTAATTCCGCTAACATGTTGATGATAAATAACAAACATGTTATTATATTCCTAATGCCAAATGAAAATGTATTTTACTCGCAGAATTTCCCTACATGTATCTAATGTATAATTTGACAATACAAACATCACTTTGATTTGCATATAAATTCTATTGTATAATTTAACAATAAAATGTCACTTTAATTTACATACAAATTCTAATGTATGTTTTGACAAAAAAATGATTCTTATACTTGTATATAAATTCTAATGTATGTTTCGCAAATAAAAATGATTCTTATATTTGCAAATAAATTCTAATGTATGTTTCGCAAATAAAAATGATTATTATATTTGCATATAAATTCTAATGTATATTTTACAAATAAAAATGATTCTTATATTTGCAAATAAATTCTAATATATGTTTTGCAAATAAAAATGATTCTTATATTTGCATATAAATTCTATTTCAACAAATGCATAAAAAGTAATACATCCAATTTGTTGACAATTCTATTTCAACAAAATGATTTAAAAGTGATTCATTCATTTTGTTGACAATTCTATTTTAGCAAAATGGTTAAAATGATATTTTCATTTTAGTTGGCGATTCTATTTCAACAAAATTAGTATAAGTGATGATTGCACTTATGTTGACAATTCTAGTTTGACAAAATGATTAAAAGGGATAATTTCATTTTTGTTAACAATTCTAGTTTAACAAAATGAATAAAAAGTGATGATTTCATTTTGTTAACAATTCTAGTTTAAAAAAATGAATATAAGTGATGGTGGCATTAATGTTGACTACTCTAACATGACATTTTTAACTAAAATGATATTTTAATTCTAACACGACATTTTTACTAAAATGATTGTTAATTCTAACTTGACATTTTTTTTTACTAAAATGATATCTTAATTCTAACATGACATTTTTAATAAAATGATATTTTAATTCTAACATGATATTTTTTAATAAAACGATATTTTGATTCTAACATGACATTTTTTTTACTAAAATGATATTTTAATTCTAACATGACATTTTTTTCCTAAAATGATATTTTAATTCTAACAAGACATATTTAACTAAAATGATATTATAATTCTAACATGTCATTTTTTTTACTAAAATGATATTTTAATTCTAACATGACATTTTTCTACCAAAATGATATTTTAATTCTAACATGACATTTTTTTTTTTACTAAAATGATATTTTAATTCTAACATGACATTTTTTTTACTAAAATGATATTTTATTTCCAACATGACATTTTTTTTACTAAAATGATATTTTAATTCTAACACGACATTTTTTTACTAAAATGATATTTTAATTCTAACATGACATTTTTTTACTAAAATGATATTTTAATTCTAACATGACATTTTTTTTAAAGAAACTAAACTACATTAAGAATGAAATTTTATAATGTTCAATCTTTTTATGGAAAACTAAACTACATTAAAAATGTAATTTTTTATGTGCAATCTTTGTATTGAAAATAATGAATAATAAAAATGATATTTTACATGTTCCATCTTTTTAATGAAATTTAAACTCCATTAAAATGTGATTTTTGATGTGAAATATTTTTATTGAAAACAATGAACGATTGATATTTTTCATTGTTTTCAATCTTTTTAATGAAACAAAGTGACGATAAAAATAAAAATATATGATCTTTAATAACTAATCTTTTATTGCGCCAAAATGAGAATAAAATATGTTCTTTTATTTCAGCTCTTTTTATTGTAACAAATTGACAATAACAATATAATCTTTTATTTCAACTCTTTTTATTCTTTTGTTTATATTGCATCCAAATGAAAATAAAAAATGTGAACTTTTTAATTTAATCTCTTTGATTGAAACAAGGTGACAAATAAAAAAAATGTTCTTCTTTCTAATCTAATGAAACATGTTAAGTGACAAGTTCATGGATTCAATAAAAAGGATATTTTTATTGTAAAACAAATCTAATGTATTCTGTGTTCATAGATTCGATAAAAAATGATATTTTATTGTTAAACAAAATCTTAAAAAAAAACAATGTTCATAATTTCAATAAAAAGTATTTTTTTTTTAGTTTCAAAACCCGAATCAAAGTTCATGGGTTCGATAAAGATGAGATTTTTATTTCAAAATCCAAATCAGAATTCCTGGATACAAATAAAAGAAAAATCTTTATTATAAAATCAGATCTACTGAAATGAATAACAAAATCCAACCCATTCATACACCGCAATCAAAATTAAACAATTCTAATTCCATACATCACATATATGTTTCATAACAACATACATACATGGATTTCATATAACAAAATTCAATTTTAATTATAAAATCAGATATCTCACCTTGGTCGGTTTCAGAAATCATTTGCGTTTATTTTCTGAATTTCTATTCGCGTTCAAATTTATTTGAAATCCTGATTTGCTCTATTTTGGTTCTGGTTGGTTCCATGTGGTAGTGCACGACAAGAGGAATCCAATGCATTTTATTTCATTGAATTCTGATAATCTACGAGTAAGTTATTGAATTTATAAGATTACACCAATTAATTAAACAATTATTTGTAAATTAAAAAATTAATTAATTACCTTGGTCAAGAAAGAAAACGGGTCCTCCATCTTTATCTTCTTCTTCGTCGCTTCCATGTAGCCGTGAAACCCAAAACCGCTCCTCCTCTTTGAAAAACGCAGCACACATGACACCTCCTGGCGATGATCAAACACCATCTCATCGAAGACCCTTGAACCCCCTTGCCACGCCTGGATTACGACCCAGCTCGCAACCTCCTATGCTCCAAAATCCACCAGTAATTGTGCCGGCTTTGAGTAGAAAAATCGAGCGAATTATCATATAAATTTTAATCGTAACCATATGGATAGAAAGATGATGAAATTCCCTACAATATTCGCTTAATATGTATCGAATATTTATGCTTGGATTTTGAGAGATTAAAGAGAGAATTTGGGATAAATTCGACCATAGGTTTAAAGCATGGCGGCGGCTCTGTAATATCAGAATTAGGGTTTTCT
The DNA here is from genome assembly GCA_030737875.1 of Allium sativum. Classification (NCBI taxonomy): domain Eukaryota; kingdom Viridiplantae; phylum Streptophyta; class Magnoliopsida; order Asparagales; family Amaryllidaceae; genus Allium; species Allium sativum. The sequence continues at coordinate 85,610,078 of CM060914.1, forward strand.
AAATCTTAGGGTATATGCATGTTAATACTATTTAATTTCTTTATTCCAAAAAGGCCCATTTATCCACATTTTTGTAAGTTATACGTTTACTAAGAAAATGAATTGCTGACTAAGGCTAAGGTGGCATATTTACTTCTCATTTATGTTTCCTTAAATCCCCTTTGATTATATGCTATAATGACACATCTATCCTTTTTTTTAATTCAAATTTCAAAAGTAGATAACAATGAAAGAGAGAGAGAGAATGAAATGGAAAGAATGAATGCTAAATTAATGCTATTGTTAGAAATTATAACTAACACTACAATATTAAATATTATTGTTACAAATGAATGTTTGCAACTTTTCACATTTCAAAATTGACTAATTAATGAAGGTATTGAACATGTATTCTACGTTTTGAATTCCTAAAAGTTACATTTTGAATTGACCAGGGAAATATTTAAGAGGACAGCCAAAGATATATATATATATATACATATATTTATTATTAGAATTTATTTCATTAATAACCTACACATTATTTTCAATCAATATTTCAATATAAATTAATAAATGTTATTAAAGTTCCTAAGGCATTTTTAATGTTAACATATTTCAAGCTAGAATCTTTTTAAATGCATCATTCTACATTAAAAATATAATTTTAAATGTAACAACATATTTCAACTAGACTCTTTTTAAATGATTCATTCTACATTAAAAATGTAATTTTAAATGTAAAAACAAATTCATCAAAAATGAATTTTTTTACTTTATTGAACCATTCTTATATTAAAAATGTAAATTTTAATGTGACATTTTTTTAATCATCATTGCTCACATGCAATAAAAATGAAAATTTTTACTGTTAAAATTTTCTATTCAGACCATGGTCATTTTACATCATTTCTTATAAATAATAAAAATGTAAATTTTTATTGTTAACTTTTTCTTTTTTTTTAATAATGAAAATTTTAAATTATGACGCATTTTCTAACAAATTTTCTTTAAAATAAAATTTTAAAGTGGTTCTGATTTTTCGGGTTGTTACACCTCTCAATTTTGATTTCATCATCGAGGTGGATACCTTCCTCGACTACAAGTGTTCTTGATTTCTTGATCAAGAAATATGTTATGTCTTTAACTGTGTAATCCTAGGCTACATTCACAACCCGGTTGTATCAGTTATGGACCATCATTTGTCAGTTGATCAGATTTCCTATCGGAAACTCCAACATTGGTTGAACCCAGCGATATTGCATCGCATGCATCACCACCAAGGATTAACCCTCCCTAATCAACCGAAGTCTCACAATCTGCAAATGAAACAACAACAATCATTAATCCAAAAATCCACATCATATCAATACAACTCGACGAAGAAAATTTTCTTTTATGGAAATTTCAAGTAAGCATAGCCGTTGTAGGATATGACCTCGACAACTACATTAATGGAACGTTATCAATTCCATCGAAGAAGTCTATAGATGAAATGGAAACTTGGTAGTGAACAAGAATTATACCAACTACAAGAGGCAAGATAGTTTACTCTGCTCATGGTTATTCTTTACAATAAGTACAGCCTTATTGCCATAATTAATTAGATGCAAGTGTGCTTAAGAAATTTTGGAAACGGTTGAAAAAATTTCTCAACACATAATCTACTGCTAGAATAATGCACTATCGAAGGCAACTCAACAATATAACAAAAGATTCTTCTACCATGAGAGAGTATCTCACAAAAATTAAAACATTATGTGGCTTACTTGAATTTGCTAGACACAAAATTTTAGAATCCAAACAAGTTATGACACTCTTGAACGAACTTGATGATGAGTATGAATCTGTTGTTGCCATAGTATCAACATTACCCATCACTCCACTAATGCAGCAAGTGCATTCTACATTGATATCCCAAAAGGGAAGGATTGATGCCAAGAAGACACGTACATAATTCACAGCCAACTATACAACTACATCAAGAAACAAAAATAAAGAAAAGCAAGTAAACAACAAGAATACTCAAAATAGTCAGAAAGGTAACAAAAATTTCAGAGGAAGGGGCAGAGGTAAGTGGAACAACTCTGTAACGACCCGCCTTTTTGCCCGGTTCTTGCCGGTAATTAAACCAACTTAAATCGTTCAGAAAGACGAATTGTTATGGGTACATACATACATTGAACAAAATAACAGAACTTTCCACTGCTCAAGAACAATATTTCATCAGAGTTACCTGAATATCAGAGTTACACATACATATATACTTTACAGCGGAAGAAAGAAATTTACTCTCATCGGAAGGTCAAAAGACACAGCGGAAACTTTAACTCTAGCATGGACGCCAACTCAGAAAGTGCTTCGAACTTTGCTCCAACGAATGATAGCTGCAAAACTAAACTACTAGCTGCCCGTGTGAAAATTTAATGGGCGCCCAGAGTTTAGGAAGGAACAATAAACTTCAGGTCAGTCATGGGACTGGTGTGAGAACATAAAACAGTTGTTTTTAGGATTTATTTTAAAGTTGGAACATTCACCGGACAACGCCGCTATCGCGCAACATGATTTTGCTCCATGTGAACACCCGTGCATATAAATACGAAATGATATTTTTAAAATGAAGCTATCATAAGCTCGTCCCACATCACACAATGCAAGTGCACACCAGATGGGTGAGGTTTATCTTATGATAACCAAAAATGCCTTTATACGTAAAATCCTCTTTTCAATACTATTACATAGTGTGGAAAACCATTCCGCAAATAAATGTATTAATCCTAGACGGCATAATACCCATAATATTATGTCGCCACATATATATATACAAACCAAAACCGTATGGCTCGTATTGGAGATTTGGTTTCCAACTTGATGATTCCTGGCACGAAAGATCAATCAGAACACAAACGAAATGTAATCACGGGTTTTTCATCCAGACGCGGACACCAATACAAATCGCGAGGCAGATCAATGGTTTTCGACCAGACACGGCCCCCCGAACATACCCTATTCCATAAGTCATAAGTGGTTTCCCACTGCTGCAGCGGTCATCATCAATTCACATATATATACAACCTAACCGCCAGTTTCTCATCATCCGGGGTGTGAGGTTTGTCGATGTCACGTCATACACAAAGCATGCCTAGAAAAGCAATGCCTTGATCATCACTAGCTCGTTCATAACTCGGGTATGCCACATTGACAATTCACGACATATCACTGATTTCAATCAATGCATACCCTCTAAGTTCATATGACTTAGAGATGAGGATAAAATATTTGCCACAAATCCGATATATATTAATGGAGATCAGTGTTATGCGGTCAATTTCAATGTCAGACACACCATCCATACACGTCCGTCCTGGGTCTGAACGGAACGAAACCCGAAAGTTCTCCCCATACGTTCGGACTTCTTGCCACTCCGGGAATAGGGGCATCTCTCTACTGTAGCTATCAGTAAAGAAACCAATCGGCAATCAGTCCGTTCGATGTGAATAACCACGGTCTTCACTCGTCGATTCCAAGTCTTGAATTTGCTTCATGCGTCGTATTATTACTTGGAATGGTTTTCGAACTTAAATCCGATCCCGGTCTTTCCAAGTAATAAGCGTATTCATAAAACAGTGATTATGGACATACGGATCTTCAATTCAACTTTCCTTCCAATCGTTGTTCATTCATTTAAAAAACAAGGTTTGATTGATCATAAATTATTTTTACTCTTTCTTTGAAATCAAATATTCGGTTTACCAATCCTTTTATTTCAAACATACCCTTCGATCCTTATGTTCAAAACATACTGCATTGGTTGCATAAGTCGTTAAATTTCTCAAATCTTTACTTGGATTACAAATACATATTACAATATTCCAAACACTTCATATTTAAACATAAGTTTTAAATGGAGTTAAATCAACTTATATTTGATCTCAATTCCAAACACAAATATTTACCACTTAAAATCTTTCCAAACCATTTGCAATTCTTTTTAACCATGTAGAAATAATGGTTCATGTTTTATAAACTCCAAACCAATTTACCTTTGGAAAATGCAAGAATAATGTTTGGAACGTTACAAACTGCTGCAATAGCCATTTGAATCAATTAGATTCCAAATCATATTTTAAATTAATAAGGTAGATTTATAAATTTCCTTAAATTTAAACTTTTTTAATTTGAAAATTCGTACGGTCGCCGAACTACACGTACGACGACTTTTCCAAATCTGTTTGAATATAACTTGAAAGTCGTACGTTGAAATTCAAAATTTCTTTTCTATTCAAAACTATTAATATTTGAAAATCAACGTTTCTTATTCAAGTCAAAAGGATTTCAAATGATCAAGTTATAATCATTCAAAAATTGAAATCAATGTTTACGAACTGTCGCGCTGTAGCACGATATAATTGATTCAGATATAATTCGTTCAAATCCTTTCGAATTTATATTTATATTTCAATTCCATTTTTTTCAAATAACTTAATTTCAAAACCAATTATTAAGTTAAATCAAAAATCATTTCACAAATTCAAATCTGAATTTTAAATTCAAATAAGTTGTAGACCATAGGAATTTGAAAACCCTTTTAATTTAAATTTAAATTTAAACTTCATAAATGGTCCTTACGCGTCATTTATTATTTTTATTTCAAATTGTTTTTCTAAGTTTTAAAACAACTTCAACTTCAAATTCAAATTGTATTTAAATTTACCGCTTCGTCTGTCGGACCAGTTAGGGATAGCCAGGGAGAGCAGGAAACTGGATTTCCAAACCCAAGCCTAGACACCATCCTCTCTGTCATCCTAGAACGGATGAGCATATAATATTTTAGAATATTATATTTAAATTCTAAATCTCTTTCGAATTAACCGGATACAACGATATTTTAACAATTTGAAAAAAAATCAATCTTTATTTATATGGAAGGAAAATCAAATCGATCATCTGTATAATTCCACAACTACGGTGTTGTGTGTGCTTCATGCAAACAAAATAAAATAGCCATATAAATCGGATGATCATAAATTATATTCATCACCCATACACAAACAATTTAACTGTGCATGAGTGTTACGGTCAATAACGCTCCAGTGTTCAGTGTCAACTAATTACATGCATATCCATTCATACAAGAACATCCATATCCAACCAACAGTTAACTATAATTAATCTCAACTAATTATAATTATTCAATAACAACTAATTTAATAAATAATTAAGTGTTCCCACCCTGTAGCTTTCCAGTAAAGGTCCCTTCAAAGCTGTGCTACAGATCTGTTAACTAGCTTCGTTCTCTCCGCGTTTTCCCTCCTGCGTTTTGTCTCTCTTCTCACTGTTCCCTTTCTCTCTTCTTCTTGCGTTCACTCCCCTTTTCGTTTTCCTCCTTGCGTTTTTTTTACTTAGCTTTTAAATCTACAAAGCTTACTGCCAAATAAGATACACGCGCAAGCATTCAAACGATTGATATTGCGGCTCGGGTGACTGCATGCGTCTTTCTTATTTTCTTTTGAGTGGCGGGCTCGGTCGTTGGGTGTTTGCATGCAAGGAAGTGGCAAGATGGTTGAGACATTTGCTTGTTGAATAGAGAAAAGAGAGGGGAGCTGGAAAAATGGCTCGGGGTTTTCTGAACGCGGAGGAGTGAGAGGAACAAGGGGGAGTTTGCTAAATATTGGAGAAGGGAATGGCGGTGAGGTTCAAATGGGGATGACATGCAGCACGTTAAATGGGGAAGGCTTTTGGAACATATTTTCTTTTGGTGATAAAACTAACGCATGCACCTTATCAACATTGATGTGTTTGCATGGATTGGTGCCATGCGTTTTCATTTAATACCTTTTCTCTTTCTTTTTTTTTTCTTTTTTTTAGAATAAGAAGCACGGAAGTGCTTTAGCCAAAACACATGCTTGCGCATGCATGCAGCATGATACAGACAATCGTGGCGCAACTCTCCTCTCTTTCTTTTCCTTGTGTCCATGCATGAACAGGCGGAAGCCTTCATGCGTTCTCCATTCATTTTTTTTTCATGAAAAATGGCGGATGGGAGATGAAATGGGAATGGGAAAGGAGTGAATGAAGGTGAAGAAACGTAAGTTGGGAAAGAATTCCAACAAAGAAAATAAAGTAAACAGATGGTGACTTCAAAAGAGTGCACGTGTAAACCTTATTTACACTTGTCCACACTTGTCCACCATTTTATGTCCATGCACCACGCTTTAGATTTTATAATTTTTTTTTTCGAAATTATATTACATGCGTAAGCATAGAAAAGGAATTTGAAAAGGTTCCTAGTTCATGCGCAGGTACACAAGGGAAAATGTTCATTTGTACACAAATGCATGCATTGTCCCCTTTTTATTTGAAATTTTGTAACCCAAATTTTTTTCCTTTTCAATTTCTTTCATTTTAGATTATCAATAACCATCAACACCGAACTAGCAATATAATCGTGTATAATAATGTGTAATGATCGCAGAACAGTAATAAAATAGACCGGTTGACTGATTCTGTAAAGTGTCAAAAGGGACCACAGTTACCCCAAAATACGCTAGAAAAATATATGCTTATTTTCTGAAATAAAAATTGCAGTAAAATTTTATAAAATATTTTAAGACGACGCAAACTGAAACTGAACAAAACTTTGAAAGAATATTTAATTATAATTTAATTTCAAAATTCTAATCGTTTCGACGACTACATTACAACTCGCTTTAATAATTCACCTAGCGACGAAACGCTCTATCGAAACAACATTGGTTTAACTAAATTTCAAAATAAAATTTTAAATTTTTAATCATTTAAAATACTATTATCGCCTTAGAATTTGATTCAACATTTATTTAAACCTAAATTTTATAAAAAATAAAAATTTAATTTTCAAAAATCTTAGATCGTTACAAACTCAAACAGAACACTACAAGAAAAACAGTAGTTTCCAACGACCAAGCTCCATTGGAGGCCATTGGAAATGCCACTGGTATACGATTCAGCAGTTTTGAATGGCTTTCAACGCCATCATTGGCAATTTCCAATGGACTCAATGTTTAATCTGGACATGTGGAAGCAGTTGTTGACCAGACAGTTGTTGAAAATCATTGGAAGACGTTGAAACTAAGTCATTGATTGTCGACGAAATATGTGGACCCGTAAGCCGTTGGAAAACAAAGTATTTTTTTCTAGATTTTAGACTGCTTACTTCTAGCTACCCCACAGTATCGTACATACCAAGAATGCTCCATTTCGAGCATATACATAACAATCACACTTACATATATATATATATATATATATATATATATATATATATATATCAAACATAATATTATACTCGACTCATACACATAAAGTCTAATACACATAATATAAACCAATATTTATAAATATCCAACAAACCAATGTCATCAAATCAAAATAAACCATCATCACCACCACAACGACAACATATGCAAACCATCATAATGTATCAAGTAAATTCTCACCCACTCAAAGTGTATATATGTGTATGTGTGTGTGTATATATATACAACAACAAAACGAAACAAACAAACCTCAAATCACTCTCCTCCGGAACTAGCAGATGATGTAGGAAATGTACCGTACTGGGTTATGAACTCCGCCAAACGCTGGTTAAGCTACTCCATCTGTTCTTCACGGCGGCGATCACACTCAGTAAGCTCGGCGATCTGGGCTCATAGTATGCAATCTCCTCCTTGTCCTGAGCCTTATGGTATGACTTCTAAGATGTCTTAACCTGTAAACAATTTTAGATTTTCAGTGTTTCATAATAGAAATTCAAGTAAATTTAGGTTTCTATTACTGCTTGGTCCCCAAATCATAGCACTGGTTGCGGGTTGGTGGATCCATGACAACCTCAAGAATCAAATCCTAGTCATCAGCAGTCAAGTCGGCATTTCCACTATCCTCAAGCATATGTTCCCATTATTGCTGAAATTATTCATGTTATGCAAAGTACAATTGAATTTAGATAACACTATTTTAATTAAATTATAATTTTAAGTTAATATGTTATACTTATATATGAAGTACGTGCTTTGTCATCATGGTCCCAGGAGTAGGAAACTGAGCCTGAATCATCGGCCTGAATCACCGCAAGCGTATGCGTGGAAACATCACAATACGACATAGAAGCACCACGCTGCCTCTCCTGAAATATGCATATATGTAAAAATATATTATATATTGTTATGTTGTCTATCTTTTAACAACTTAGAACTTAAAATATTAACTATGTAATTAATAAAAAATACTAAGTCCTCGTGATGATGCTGGAATGACATGGAACCACCGCGATGTGTAATGGGTTCTTGCTCCTATTTACTAAATTTATCTGAGGCCCGACCTACAAATTTAAGTTGAAAAAGAACATGTTTTGTTCTAATTTATATATTAATTGAGCTGAACAATTTAAATCAAATATGCAGTAAATTTACCTGAAACTGCTCATTATTCCACCAAGTGTGAAGATCAACCCACACATTAGCGCCCATCCAACTAGGCTTTTTTTAGCTGATTTTATGCTATTTAATGTTTCTTTGTAAAAAAGTTGCAACTTTATTGTTCTAATGGTGCTAGACGAGGAAAATATCTATTTCCTAGAGGTCCATTGAACCTTGCATTTTTAAGAAATAGTATAAATGTGAATTGATCAAATATGAGCATGACTACTTAATGTAGTAATTGATATATCATACTTACCAAAAAAATCCTACCGAATATTCTCCTTAACATTATCTGGTGCCAACATCCACTTTGGCCAACATGACGTAATGTGAATTCTGTAAGCCTGTCGTGATATCCCCAAGACTCTGGTGGAGGGCTCTAACTTAAAACCACTATGTTAAAGAAAAAAACCATTTAATATTTCATGACTACTATATATATGTATATATATATATATATTTATAATGTATAGTACAGAAATGGAACTTATATTTGAAACTTAACAATTACCCTCCACTGGCTTTTGGCTAAAGCCACATCGCTGGACGTGATAGCTCATGTGATGGACCACCGCCATCACCACCTACTGGAGGATAAGAAGCGGAAGGAGACCCAGAATGTGAAGATGTACGTCTACGTGACGTCATATCTATAGTACCCATTACAAACAAGCATTATAACATAACATAAAAGGATTATGTAAAACAAACATTATGGCATAACATAAGAAGACTATGCAATACTTATAATATTAGCATAACATGTCATTTTAATGAAAACAACGTAACATCAAAAAATTTACCTTTTCATCAATCCTCTTCACTTTTGGATTCTTACTCTCTTTTGTCCTCAATATTTTGTTCGTCTATAGTCTCAAATGCTTCAATCAGTGTATTTGATTCATTGTTTAGATGTCTAAAATCTGTTTGGCCGTCGGTTATTACTATTCCTCTATTTTCCTCAATATTTTTGATAAGATTGTCCATTGGGAATATTCCTTCCATTAAATGTAAACCTTGCCTTTATTTTAAAAATGCTGACCAAACAACTTTGTCTCTTCTTAGAGATGGATAAGGAGCGTAACAAACTTCAAGAGCTTGTTTGGCATGTAAAAAAGGATCGCATTTCTAATAACATGAAGTATGTTTTACTTCTATAAGATTATACTTTGGTTACACATTGATTCTAGAACCTGGAACAATGTTGAACTAGTTGCATTCAAACAAAAATACTTGTTCCACGGGTTGTGTAAAATATGTCAATTGCAAAAAACTGGGCTAGCACGCCAAAAAATCATTTATATGACCATTTGGATCATCACTACCTTTAACAAATACACCAGTGTTGTTAGTTAATTTTTCAGCAGTGTACTCTTTGGTATTAAATTTATATCCATTGACAAAGAATATTGGATATGTCTTGACTTTACTTTTTGGTCTCACGGCTAAATGTTTCAATACTTCGTTTATAACACAATTTGTTGTATCAAAAACATAATTAGAAAATCAAGTAGCAAATTCTTTGTCGATATCGCCGTTTGGATGTTGTGATTCGTAAATGTTGCAATTATAGAACAAATGTTACATTATGATTAAGATACACATGTGTATATTTGTACATACACATGTACAGATGATATTAATGTATTACGGTGAATACAAGTTTATTGCTTAACAACCCGTGCAACTTCGAAGCAGTTGAGAAGAACCTTCATAATAATCTCTATTATCCAGCCATACTTCCACACATTTATAAGAAGGCCGACCATGTTTATTAAAATTAGATAAAGTCGCTTGACGATCATCTTGATCAATGTTCTCATCATTATGCGTAGTACTTTCAAATGATATGTTCACATGGTGACTAAAATAATGGGAGAAAAAACGAAGCCACTTCTTCGATGTATGATTTACAATCGAACCTTCAACTCGAGCTTTCTATCTCAAATTTTGTTAGATGATTTATGTACCTATTAAGAATTATTTTAAATAATTTTTTTATACATTTAATTAACCAGTATTTAATGAACTAGATATTAGTATACCTTTCAAATGGATATGTCTATCCATATTGCACAGGCCCTCGAAGACGTACTTCTAATGGAAGATGAATAATAGGCCCTCGAAGACGTACTTCTAATGGAAGATGAATAGGTAAATGCTTCATAACACTGAAAAACCTAAAGGAAGTATTTTTTTAGTTTGTAGAGTAATATAGGGATTTCTCCTCAAGTTTACGTAGACGATCAGTTTTTAATATAGTAGAACAAAGCTCTTTAAAAAGCAGACTAAGTTCTGTTACAGCAATCCAAACTATTACGAGCAACAGTTCTTTGAAAACGACGGGCAACTAATTTTCCATCATAACACGACAATCATGTTTTCTCATCCTGCTAAGTTTAGTATTCTTATAGTCGAAACATCTACGTGGATTTTAAGATATACCATCTGAGAATCTCAATCCTTCGACCAATTTTAAAAGTATCTTAACTTGATTATTGTTTAGCTCATAGCATGCTTTTGTTTTTTTGTGTCATTTGACTTTATATAAAGCTCAGGACGATTACATAGTGCTTCGATATCACGTCTTGATTTCAAATCATCTTTCTTATTCCTCTTGACATTCAAAATTGTATTAAACACATTATCAAAAACGTGTTTCTCATCATGCATCACGTCAATATTATGACAAATCAGGAAATTTTTCCAATAAGGTGACTCCTAAAATATACTTTGTTTACACCAACTATGAGTCGATGATTTACCTTGAATTTCAATTTGTTCTCCAGTTTCATGTATCTTTGGATAATTCTTTACAAGTTCATAAATATCTTCACTTGACCAAACCGTATGTGGTCTCAAAGTTTCATGCCTATTAGCTGTATAAATTTTCTTATCTCTTCTAAAACGATGATCAATATGAAGGAAACATCGATGACAGTCAAACCATGAAATTTTATATCCATAAGGTAAATAAAATGCTCATGTTTCTTCCATGTGGTAAGGATAAGCTAGACGACCATCCGTACTCCAACCTGAAAGCATTGCATATACAGGAAAATCGCTGAAAGAAGCATATATGCGGAAGTTCTTTTTTTACGAAGTATCATATGTTTCTACTCCTTCGTACCACAATGTATTTAATTCTTCAATCAATGGTTGTAAATAAACATTGATTCCCTGTGTCGGATCATCGAGACTATGGACAACAACAGTGAGAAACATATAAGGAGTTTTTTTACACGCCCACGTAGGTAAAGTATAAGTAGGGGCTGAGCCACGTTTGCTCTGACCTGGGCACGTGTCCCCCCAGAATTTCAAAAAACCAAAATAAATAAATAACAATCCCAGCCACCGCCTAACAAAAGGAAAGGTAAAAAACAAATTAGAAACCGCAGTCTGCAGATAGCGGAAAAAAAAGAAAAAAAAAACCTAATCAATCTTGCCTCCCTTGAATCAGCGCTCTACAACACCGTCTATCCTCCGTTGAACCTCCTCAGAACTGCTGCTGTGTGTTACTTGCTCTTTTCTCCTCCGTATGACTGCTTCTGCTTGCAAATGGGTGGTGATCGATTTTAATCTACTTATTTTGATTTATATGATTTTCATTGGATTTAATATTATCAATTTGCTGTAAATTTGTTTTGATGGAAATTATTTGGAAATGTTTTAATTTGAATCTCTGTCATCATCAGCGCACTTTTCCCATTTTAATTTGAATTTCTGTCAGAAATATCTATAGATAGGCAGTCTCGAACATAATACCAAAGCAGTATAATAAAACATATACATTTGTATAGGTACATATTAGAGCTACCATACATTTTAGATATTTGTTGCTTTGTTTGTTTTATTACAAAGAAACCAAGCAAGAAATTTAAGTCTCAAATTTACAAGAGTTAAAAGTTAAAACTGCTGAAGCAATGATATAACATAAGGGGATGACTGTATTAATTTTATGCTACATATTTAATCACAAAAATAAAAAGTTATAGTATGTGTCAAAGACTTATTTCAAAGTGATAAGGCCCTTACACAGCAAATTCAGTGATCTTATGTTCGAAACTTATAAAATACTAACCTCCAAAAGCAAAATGTTAGATCATGTTAATTTAAAATTTGTAGTCACGACATATGGGAGAAATAAAATTTATCTTGCGACAAAGATCGAATATTTGCATATATTAAAAAAAAATTTGAAAACATTTGCAAATCCACTTCCATTGGATTTTCATTGGTTTGTTTCTATAGTGTTTTATTGAAAAACCATGGCCGTGCTCAACTTGTTGAAAGTCGATGTTTGCTTTACTTGCTTTTAAATTGTTTGGAAGATCAATAGTTGATCGTTTTTGTAACTGATTATAATTATATGTAAATGTATATTTTGTTGCGCTTGTTTGATGGTTCGAAATGATATTTATACATATAATCAAATGGTCAGGAAAAAAAATTGGGCGCCGCCGCCCCCGAACCCCCTTCCTCGATGTCTTGCACCCCCCAGGTTCGTTTTCTGGCTACGCGACTGAGTATAAGGTATGACAGTTATAGGCCAGGACAAATATTTAGCACCAAAGAGAAGGGTGAAAATACATCCTTACATAAACCAAGTCTATAATTACGGCTCTCGGATGCGAAATCGGGATATTTCTAGTCCAAATGCTTCCATGCTTCCCCATCGGTTGGGAGTGTTAACATACCTTCTTCCTGTGTGAACAGTGTGCAATCTCATATGTTGTGCAGTTACAAAAGATGCATATAACCTTTGAAGTCCAGGAGTAATAAGTAAATAATGCATACGTTTATATGGGACTTCCTTTTCCTTTTTCTTTCTTGGTTTGTATCTTTCCTGATTACATATTTTACCGTTCTTAAGGTTGATAACTTCTTTCCAAAACCGCACACAATCGTTTAGACATGTACCTATTTTTTCATACGGTAAACCAATCATATTTTTTTACTTCATAATGATTTTCACACATTAAATTATTAGGAGGCATATGATGCTTCGCAGCTTGTACAAAAACTATAAATCCATCTTCTGTGAGATTGTATTTAGATTTCATCGCAATATATTCAGCAGTTACAGATAATTGGGTTCCGTTTTTATAGCCTTCCCAAAGGGGTTTTTCATGGCATCTAATAAATCATATATTTTTTGGCTCTAATATTTGATTCTTCTTCAGCATTACTATCGTCATCAGTAAATTGTGGAACCTAGAACATTGAACATGCAGCGTCTTTAACCATATGTTCTACAAGATTCGTCATAGCAATTTAATTATTCACTAACTCCTCAACTTTTACAAAAGTAGATACTAATTATTCTCCAAGACGATCCCATGTCGAAGCAAATGACGCAAATGAACTCTAAGAGTTTGTTGTATTAAACCAAATAGTTCGGCACAAAACCATATTGACGCAAATGAACTCTAATAGTTTGTTGTATTAAATGCTTTAACAATTTGCATCTGCTAAATGGACAATGGATTTCTTCGTCATTTCCATTATTACTAAAGCGAAATCAATAAACATGCCAACATCATTAATAAATTATTTACTTATTGAACCTTTTGTTTCCTTTCGTTTGTAAATCCATCTCCGATCCATAAAATAATTGTCCATTTATCGTAAGTAGATAATTAATAATTTTGATAAAATTTGCATTGACATTTTATTAAAATAATTTTATTGGTGAATGTTATGTTAATTGATTATTTACACTTTGTTGATGGGTCATCCTACCTCCCATTTCAAATACAATAACGTAATTAAATCATGTAAATCTTTTCAATTCAAATGATTTAACAAAATTTTGGCAGCACTTCGCATTAGTTCCCTGAATAGTACACAACTGCATGTACACTGGGAACATAAAGGAAGCGCTTTCAAAATTTTGAGAACCATTTAAAATGAAATGCTTTATGAGATTTAATTTTGTTATTGTGTTCGTAACTTGTCCAACACATGGACAAATCCAACAAATATTGTATACGATGAATATATATATATATATATATATATATACGTTTTCTTAACAAAACGATTATCCATGTAACAACCATATACAATACTTATTAGACGACGCTGAAAACACTCTAAGGGTTTATGGATATAATATATTATGATTGGTGCTCTTCTAATCAATCGTCTATGTGAAGCAACAAATTTTAAACCAAATAAGCCTTGAACGGCTTAATTCCAATCTCTAACTATATGTATACGGATTTTATTACATATACGAACATTTTCAAAACTCAATCAAATTAACCGTACATTATACAGTTAAATATTTTTTACGATAAATTTCTAGAAAATATAAGCTTAATTATGCCAGTTCCCATTAAACGTCCATTAACAAGCCTAAAATCGTTTACATATCAGCCTATATTCACATAATTTTATTGTGATGCAAACTACATAAACTTGCAATACATAGATTAATAACAAAAATTAGGCCTTAGTAAATTACACTATGCATACAATAAGGCAATACAAACATGTAATGTAACAAACTAACCCTAAATTAGAAAATGTAATTAAAAAGTAATTAGGGTTTATACCTTGATTGGAGTAGATTTGGAGCCCAGAGAGGATGAGAGGGAGGCTTCCAGGTTAGGAGAGGTTAGGGGCATATGGTGAGGCGGTTGGAGGCGAAATCTTAGAAGGGAGTAGGGTTTGGGGGGATTTGGAGAAAAAACATAATGAGGAAGAAGAAGAAGTTTTGGCAATATATTTGCAGCTTAGCAATAGGTTCCAACGGCTATAAAACCAATGGTTTCCAATGGCTACCAACGTACATTTTTATATCGTTAAAAAAATCCAAAAAGTACTTGCCTTTGGAAACTATTGCCATTGTACCATTGGCGGTCATTGCCCCCTCCGTTGGTATATAATTTTGTTTAGTAGTAGAATCAGGTGTTGAATTTTTGAAAGATTTGACTATATAGCCAGCAAATGCTACTTTGATTTGACCAAGACTTCACTATCAGCCAACAAAGTGAAGGAAATCAAAGAATTAACCAACCCAATGCCGACATTGCTCACACCAGTACTGAAAACAGAAGTCATCCTGATATCACAAGAAGTCAAGGTGACATTGAAAACACTACCAGATATGATGATCTACAAAGTGAGGAGTGGTTCTCTGACTCAGGTGCATCAAACCAAACTACAAGAAAGTTAAACAACTTTAATCTTGGAAACAGGGAATGCAAAGATTTGCATCTTGTTCACTTGGCAATGGAACCACAATTAACTTAACACACAATGGAAATGGCACTATTAATGGACAAAGAAAACTATACTTAAAAAACTTACTAAGGGTGCCAACAACAAATAAAAATTTGGTTAGTGTGTCACAATTTGCTAGTGATAATCATGTATACTTTGAATTTTTCCCTAACTATTTAAAGATTTAATAATCAAAAAAATTATATTACAGGGTAAAATCATTATGGATATTATACTTTCAATCTGATGAAGAACAACGTGAATAATGATAGAAGATATTGGTGCAACTATTCTGATACTACATGTAATAATGATATGAGCACTCTAGACTTGTTGCACTGTAAATTGGATCATCCAAATCTGAATGTTGTAAAGCAAGTCCTTAGTAGTTATAAAATTGATTTTAGAAAGGTCTCTAACACTCATATATGTACTACATGTCAATTAGGCAAAAGTCATAATCTGTCACATCAAAACGCTCAAAAGTATATACACTAAACCATTAGAAATGGTGGTTATTGGCTTGTGAGGACCTACCCCTGTTAATTATGATTAGAGATTTAAATATTACATCTCATTTGTTGACTCATATTCAAGATTCACCTGGATTTATTATCTTACATCTAAGGCAGAAAACAAGCAATGGTTCATTTTATAACTCTAGTAGAAAACCAAACAAATCAACAAGTGAAGATCATCCAAAAAAATGGTGGTTCGGAATTCAAACCATTAAAATAAAATTTTAGCAAAAAGGGAATTGTATATAGGACAAGTAACCCTCATACCTCATAGCAGAATGAATTAGTAGAAAGGAAGCACATGCACATAGTTGAAACCGGCCTCACCTTGTTGGCTCAAGCATCTATGCCCACCAAATTCTAGTCAGACTCTTTTGAATCTGTTGTGTACCTCATCAACAGAATGCCCACTAAAGTGTTGCAAAACATATGTCCAGTAAAGAAATTATTCATCATCAAACCGGATTACATGCTATTGAGAAACTTTGCATGTTTATGCTTTCCTAACCTAATTTCATTTAATAAGCACAAGTAGAACTTAAGATCAGAACCATGTACCTTTATTGGATATGCATAGAATCAAAAAGGGTACAAGTGTCTTACCAACAAAGGAAGAGTGATCATCTCTAGGCATGTTGCATTCAATGAACATGTCTATCTCTTTGCAAGCACTGAAGTTAAAACAACTGAAAAGTTACACGATGGAAATTAGTCTATACCACCAATTCCCATTTATTAGGAAGTGGATGAAGATGATTGAGTTTAAAAACTTACCCAACTCACATGTCCAGTGCTAGATCAGGTCAAAGAAGTGAAGAAACATCAAACACATACCAAAAAAGTTCAGAAACTAAACAAAAATCCAATGTTGCAGAAGAAACGGCAAGTCAGAATCAAATATCAGAGGGAAATACTGGGCAAGAACATAACCCAATCAACATTGGTCATCACATGGTCACCAGAGCTAAAAGAGGAATATTCAAGCCTACTGCAACAGTGTTAATATAAGCCAAGAAGAACCCTCTACATTTAAAGAAGTTGTTAAATTCCAACACCAGAAATCAACAATGGATGAAGAATACGCAGCATTATTAAGAAATGAAACTTGGGAATTGGTATAAAAACCAGAAAACAAGAATGTTGTTGGAAGCAAATGGGATTTCAGAATGAAAAGAAACTCAGATGGCACTATACAGAAGTATAAAGCAAGATTGGTTGCAAAAGGCTACACTCAATAGTGTGGATTTGACTTCAGAGAAAAAAAATTCCTTGTAGTCAAACTAACTACGATTCGAATCATACTCAATGTTACCCTACATAGCGAATGGAGATTAAGGCAATTTGATGTTAACAATGCATTTTTAAATGGAGAACTCCAGGAAGAAGTCTATATCGCACAACCATAAGGATATAATTAAGAGGCAAAAGACACTATATGCAGATTAAAGAAAGCTATCAAAGGCCTAAAACCAACACTAAGAGTGTGGTACAACAAGTTAAAAACTACACTGAACACTCTGGGATATCAAGCAACCAAATCAGATAATTCCCTTTATACAAAAATCAAAGATGGACACTATGTATATATCCTTGTATATGTTAATGACCTAATCCTAACTGGAAGCAATGACAAGAATTAACTCAACTATACAACATCTAAACAAAGCCTTCTCTATCAAAGATCTAGGAGAACTTAACTACTTTCTTGTACTAGAAGTTATCGAAAGATCAGAATAAGAAATTATACCATGTTAGAAAAAATATAAAATGGAAATTGTGAAAAGGGACAACATGCATAACGCTAAACCTATGCCTACACCAATAGTAAGCAACCTACATCTATTCAAGCATAAAGGTGAAAGTTTCTCAGACCCAACTATGTACAGAAGCGTAGTGAGGGAACTTCAATACACCACAATTACAAGACCAGACATAGCCTTTAGTGTAAACAAAGTATCACAGTATATGCATAATCCTAGCGAAGAACATTGGAAGGCAGTCAAACAAATTTTAAGATATCTAAATGGCACTATTAATCAAGGACTGCAATTAAAAGGAAGTAAAATGCTAGATATCAAAGGTACTCTGATGTCGATTGGACCTTCGATCCAGATGATCGAAGATTGACAACTGGCTACATAATCTACTCCAGTGAAAACCCCATCTTGTGTAGCTCCAAAAAGCAAGCTACTGCTTCCTGCTCAAGTAAAGAAGTAGAATATCAAAGCGTTGCTAGCGCAACTACTGAAATCATTTGGAATGAATCATTGCTGAGCGAAATAGGAATTTCTCAAGTTGAAAAACCCACAATTTTGGTGTGATAATCTCAACACCTTTTATCTGCTAATCTTGTCCTTCACTCATGCATGAATCATATAGAAATAGATCTATACTTCATGAGAGAGAGTTATCAGCAATAAACTAGAGATTAATAATCTTCCTTCTGGTTTCAGAAAGGAATATATTGTAACTAAAGCCCTACCGAAGCAGAACATCGAACGATTTAAGGTAGAGTTAATGATTTCAGAAAACTGTGAAGATTTAAAGAGAAGAGATGAATTTCTCAAAGAAAAGAAGGGAGCCACCATGAAGCCCTAAAATAAGATTGAGGGGGCATATTATGAATAAGCAAACATTCGGTTGTTACAACAAACTTATATTCTAGATTATAAGGGCACGCTAGTCATTTTACATTTCAGTTTAGTAACGTTACCTACAAATACAACTGTATATAAAAGGCCACTTGTACACTAGATAATCAATGGGAACAACAATACAATTTGCACTATTTCTCTTATGTCCATTCTATCTTCTCTGTTGCGTTGTTATCATGCACTACCCTACCATGTCTTGGTCCGAAGTACATGTCACTGGCCTTTCAATCCATGTTGCGAGTGGCTATGAGTGTTTAGGTGAAGGCCTTAATTTCCTATGCCTTAATGCAGTGGGAAATGCATCAGACTCTTCACGAAGCATCTAAAACTCCTCCAGGCTATGCAGTCCGGTTAGTAGCAGTCACCTATTGTTAGCCATTGTTGTTCCTATAATCACGCACAAGTTGTGACATCTTGTCTTCTTTCTTATGTTGTGTTGTAGCTTATGGATTACATCATAGATTACTGACCCATGTTGAGGTGCGTGCTTAAAATCCACTCATGCTATAGTAATATTTCTCATGCAAGATAAATTGACTTATATTTGTTAATTATACAAGTTAGTTGAACTTAAATTGACACATAATTAACTTAGCTGAATTACGAAATAATTATTATGTTTGACACACACTTGTTCTACATTTTATGCAACTATATTATATAATTGAAAAAAAGGTGTAGAGATATGAATTTTGGGAAGTGTACTTATAATTCGATCATGTCATATCCATGTATTGATTGATTATTGCTATAGTTATATTTATTAAATGTTAGTATAATTATTATGAATCCTAATTAACCTTAGATATGATTGAAATTGTATGCTTATGACATTGGAAGGGGATGAAATGATATAAACCTTATATTTGAAATGATCACTTGGCATAGGTAGAAAATTTAAATAATAAACACCGGTTGGTTAAAGTAAATGGTTTTGTAAAATTGAAATTGTTTGATAATCTAATAATAATAATTTGAAATTTTAAAATGGAAATTGTTAAAATAATTGATTTAATGTTTTAAATTCAAGAATAAAACGCTTAAGGATTGAAGAAGTTGCGTAAGTAAATTGCTTTAAATTTTTAATTTCCTGTATTAACCAACATTATTAGTAAATGTTAAATTTAGCATAAATTTCATGGAAATATTGAAATGCATCAACTGCCGAATTTTTAAATGATTTATCAAATTTAAACTAAATGTTTAAAATTGGAATCTAAGTTGACTGAAATCGAAAATTTGAATATTTTGACCATAACGAAGTTAAGCCAAAGTTTATTTAAAATAATTAATGATTTTAATTTTCAACTGACTTAATTAACTTTGATTTTTGAGTTGATTGAATTAATCTTTGTTCTGAATTGAACTTAAATTGAAATTATTCTAATTATGCTTAAATTGGATGAAAATAAAGGACCAAAATTTATCGAAATCTTGAATAAAAAGTAAATTTTGAAATGATTAAGTATAAAGTAGGCGAATTTAATTGGAAATATTTTTTTTAAATGGTTCATATGATTTGAAATAAATGAAATGTTTCCAATTTATAAATTTAAATTTATTAAATGAAATTGATAAATAAAATTTGACTTAAATTTATTGGATTCCAAATCTTAAAAGTCAAAATTAAGAATTAAATTGAATTACTTAAAGTGTTGAAACTGAAAATTGACATTTAAGTTTTAAAACCAACTTAGTTTAAATATGGTTAAATTTTGAATTTAATTTTTGAAACCAATTTAACATAAATAGGTTTAGAAAATAATTTAAGTTGAAACCAATTTAATACGCCATAGATGGACTACTGCAATGAAATTACATGATGTTGCTAGCTATAATGTAACGATAGCTATGCTGATTTTTTGTCTATTACAACATTTGCTTCAAGGTATTAGCGTAGATATCAACACGATGTTGCAATAGCTGTAGATAAATCAAATTAAAAAATTAATAAAACTAGCAGCCTGCATGAATACGATCCAATGGTCTGCATTAAATCTGGTTATTAAAATGGATCTACTTTTCTTCTTTAGGCTTAAGAGAAACCAGTTTTGGTCGGCCCTCTTTTCTTTTTATTCCTTTGTCACTTAAAATTGTTGACTACTCTTTCTATCTTCAATAGCGACCAAAGTTAAATCGAAACTAGGGTTTCTGCTTAATCTAAGGAGATTTAATCAAATTACGTGTATTTATCACTTAATGGCAACTGAAGTTAAGTCAAAACAAGGGAATCTGCTTATCATATGATTTGTCTCCTGGATTCTTGATCAAAACACTTTGAACAATTGTAAGCTTATCTATCTTTAGATTTGGGCTTTTTACTAGAATTCTTGCTTGTGGTTTCGATACAATACCTGCGAAGAATTGTATATATTTATAGGGTTTTTGGTAACCCTAATTCTATGATTTCACATATTTGATTTGGTATTCAAACTAGGACTTGGTCTTTGATCTACTTTATTTTTTGGCTTTTATTTCTATAGGGTGATGCTATTTAAATAAATTCCTTACTGATAGGAAGTTTGAACGATTCAACTTTCCAAAAATCTTGCCTAAATCCTTGTTTTGATTAGCATTGTTCTTCAATACCATCCTGTTTTCTGATAAGATCATGTACCTCGCTTGATAATCACTCTTTACACCATGTTATAGTCGATGAACTTGTGCGCTATATTTTCACTTGCAAGAACCATACATATATATATATCTGTGTGTGTGTGTGTGTGTGTGTGTGTGTGTGTGGTCCGTAGCTGTAGCTCAGCTCGTAAGGACATTCGGCGCTCACCCAAGAGGTCGAGGGTTCGGTTCTCACCAGCTACAGTTATAGCTGAGATTTACCTGGAGAATGTGGAGGGGGCATTTGCATACTTCCTCAGAGTTTACAAGCGAAACTTGGTTCTCTGGGTATTCAAAAAATATATATATACACACATATATGTATATATGATATGTATATACATATCTGTATACTTGTATAGCGTATTGTTCTTGCTTTTTAACAATAGATACGTATATATGTGTATATATATATGTGTATATATGTATATATATGCCCATTCACCTAAAACTTGCGATGCTTCACTGATTTAAATACATATACTATCCTTGGCACTGCACCATCATGCTTGAAAATGTTCAGTGGTGCACCATGCTTCTGTACTGTGTTGTTTTACTTCCCTGATGCGTATGTTGCACTTGTATTGCACCTTGTAAATCTGGTTGGCACTTTTGTTCATACTTGCCTCACGTACATGTGTCTTTGCACTTGCACTCTATGTTGATTTGGACTTATATCCAAAGATGATGCCATGTTGGACTCTGATAAGAATTGGATGCATCACTTGGTCTTTTGAACTATGTTGCAGTTGATTCATACACATAAAAATAAACATGTATATATATGTATATGTATATGTATATGTATATGTATGTATGTATGTGTTGTGTAGTGTTCTGCCTTGATTTTCTTCTTGATCATTCACTTGATGAGAACACTTATGCACTTGATGTTGGTTTAATTGCTTGTTGTTGACCTTGTTGTGATTGTATATACACACACATACACAAATTCATGTGTGTACATATATATATATATATACATATATTGACCTGCTATGCATATATTGAAAGAGGCTATACAGCGGTAGAATCGTGTAGAAGGGAGTACAGGATGAAAAATATATATAGCTTAGTAGTAAGTAGATATCACACAGTCGATTTTTACTGGTTCGGTCCACTATCCTACGTCCAGTCCCAGACTCACTTCTACTATTTCACTATCACTAACACCCTCACTTTACCCGAAGGAATAGGTTCACAAATACCCGAACAGCCGAACGGGATTTCTTGCCTTAATTGCTAAAGAGGTTTTCTTTAATATAGATTAATTGATGACTTATTTGTGTTCTTGTTAACACAGATATGTCAATATATAGTACTCCCTTCCTATAGTCTTTCCTTGATGATAAACATGAAGCTTGTGAAAGAATATGGAAGATAATATTGAAAATAATGTGCTTTTTTGAAATAGAGAGCTTTGAGTAAGATAGGATAAGTTAGAATGAAATTCGGTAATTTGATCAGTTAATTAATTCTCTATTTGTAATATACAAAGAGTTACAACTGATCATGAAGATATTTCATCAAGAGAAATGAATCAGAAAGTTGTGACTCTTCGTAATAGGTTGCAACTCTTCGTAATCAGATGGCTGAAAATATTATTCAGATGTCTGTTTTGTTTTAAAAAGTGAAACAACAAGGAAATAGTGCATTTCGTAGCAGTTTCAGACATATGAAAAGTTCATAATAAACGTCTGAATATTATGGAAAATTTAATTTTGTCTCAGCAAACAATCGTCTGTCTGATTTAATTCAAACATCTGTTTTCTGGGCAAAACTTATTCCTTGCCTCTTTTTTGAAAGAATTATTCCTTGCCTCTTTTAAATGTGAAAACATACATATATGATATATGTGTGAGTGTAATCATCGAGGAAGACTTTAACATGAAAATCTAGGACCAACAGACTCTTACAACATATTCAATCTTCATTTTGGTGTTCTTGAATCTTCTTGTCTAATATCTTCTTGCAAAACAAAGTTAGTCGATAGTATATATGCTTATGTATAGTTGTCATAGTCAAAATATTTATATAGCGAGATCCAACATATGAGCTTGTACTTGTGAAACCCTGACCTGCTCACTTGAGAACCAAGGTCATTTACCTTGCTCTGACCAGTTTACCTAAAATTTTTGGTAATTCTTGAACTTGATGCATCCTTTGTATATGATGCTCTTATTTGATGCCATATTGCCTTAAGCTGATGTGTTGCTTGTGCACCCATGCTTTAACTTGTTTATTCCTTTTCTCTTCTTGCCCTATTAAGCCTTATCCTCACTTTCTTGACACTTGTCTTCTTTTTGTTGTTGTGTATTCATCCTTAATGATGTTGCACATATACACATAAAGATATATATATATATATATATGTGTGTGTGTGTGTGTGTGTGTGTGAGTGAGTGAGAGAGAGAGTGTGTGTGTATGTGTGTTTGTTGAAAATGTAGTTTGTATGAAGACGATATACACATATACACATGACTCATGCACATACACACATGCACACACACTCACACACACATATATATATATACATACGCATGTGTGTGTGTTTCTTTACTTATACATTTGCTATTCTCCTTGGACTTGTATTTTTATGATCTGTCTTGCATATTAAACTAAAAAATTACAGATATTTATTTGATCTAGTTTAAATCCATTCGAGATTGATATATTCAAGTATCAGGCTTGCTTTAAATACTTGATTGTACAAAATCTCGTATAGTATTGTGCCATACTTGAATATCATCAAAAATCCGTATCAGATCAAGTCTGGAAAGATGATGAGAAACACACCAGAAATCTAAGGCAAATAAAATTTAAAATATATTTGTATTTTCTCGAATTTAAATCTATTTTTTAGTCTACTGTGCGTATTTCTATAACTAACGGGTATCATATGGCTGGACAGATGATATGGAAGCAGTTGAAGACTGTGTGTGTCAGAGAGTGTCAGCGAGTTGGTATATGAGTGAATCAAGTGACAGTGTAGTGAGGAATTTATGCAAATATGAATGATTGTGTAATAGACTAGTAATGTACAATAGTGGAGTCAGAAAATTTGTACTATTTAAAATGTTGGAATAAAATATTTATTTGAATAAAATATTGTTGTTAGCCTGCTTTGTGACTAGGCTACCCAAAGAAAAGGATTTGAATATGAACATGAATTGATCAACAATCGCTCGGTTGAAATGGTGGAATGGCATCACTCTCCGGCATTGAACGCATCATTAGAAGACACAGGGCGGTTTGGTCAAAATCGCAACATCAGTATAAACTGGCCTGAAACTCCTATCAAACTACCTCATTTGGATCTAAAACTTGTAGCCCTTTGAATTAGCTTCAAGTAGAGGTTTCATTTGGCCCAATCGGCCTTACGGTTTGAAAGTTACGCCCGTTTCCGTGAATGGGTGTAATCTGGCAATCATTTGGATGAAGTGACGAAGCATCACCTTCTGGACCGGCTCGCCCCTCATCGGATCTCCCCCCTCGGCTTGCCTTCATCACGATCCATTCGTGACACACTCATGATCCACGGTCCGACTCGTGGAGCTCCTCATGACCATGACCCGATCCGTGGTGCACAACAGGGTCACGAACCGCCTGGACCGAACCTGCTTCTATGCATGAATGTTGACAAATTCTTGAGGCTATGACCGCTCCTACTTTCTCGGATCGGGTTCCACGTGCCCTACCATGACCTGATCACCATATGGGCTTTCCAACAGCTATAAATACACCTCCAGGGAGCATTTCAAGGGACTTTTGGCATCTCAACATCCATGGCTGCCATGGCTAACACTTCCCCATGAATAACCACCAACTTCCTTAATAAAATCAACAAATTTAGAGAGAATTATTCATTGAATTCGAATGATTGACAGACAATCTTTATTGCAATTGTAATCTGTGAATGAAATGAGAAAATATGAAGTGGACGTAGGCTCGTTAACGCCGAACCACTATAAAAATCCTGTTGTCTTGCTTTTTCTCTTATTTTTCAGTTATTTCTTCATGTCCTATGCTCTAAATATGACAATTTGGGTGTTAGGACCATTTTTTGGTCTAACATTTTGGTGCTTTCACTGAGAAGTGAATTCTCAGCCTATCGGATTGTTATTCTACTATTTGGATTTGAAAGTTTGAAGAAAACAGTCTGCATTTCTACCATTTTTGAAGATATCAGTTATTTCGGTAAAATCAGAACTTTGTGCCTTCGAAGAAAACAAAGGAATCGCGTGTTTCACGACCAAATGATGAACAAGCAGATAAACGCGCAAGAGCAGGTGTCTGGTTCGCTGTTCGCGGCTCGCAGGGGGCACTATGAACCACTCCCAAATGACTTCCTCGATTCGAACCAAAGATAAGAAAATGTGGACACTGCGGCTCGTGGGGGTGGCCATGAACGGGTCTCAGAATGTACACGCGATCCGACCAGAAGTTAGGAATTTGAAGGCCTTTGCATATCAGTTTGTTCCACGACCCTGAAGGCAACCACGATCCGGAGATATATCTGATTCACGAACCGCATCCCACGAACTGAAGAAATGTGTGGACCACAATCCAAAGAGATGCACTCGACCCGCTCGACCTGATGGCGATATCGCGATCCGCGATCCAGAAAAGCGTGGGGCGGACAGCAATCACGACCCGACCTAGAGCAGGTCCCACGACCCGATACGAAGATCTTGATTCAGTTGATGACTCACCAGCGATCCGAAAATAAATGATGAACAAGGGTCATGACTCGACTCGAAAAAGTGACAATTTTCACGAAAAATGCAATTTTCGGATCATTTCAGAAAAGCCTCCATCTTCCAAAATCGAAAAAATCGTGTGGTGCCAACATTTTCGACCCGGACTGTGGGGCCCCGGACCCCCACCGGCGCTGCACCCGGACCCACTGACGGCCTCGCCTTCGGCTCGGTGCACGGCTCGGTGCACGGCTCGCCTTCAGCTCGGAGTATGTTTTGTCCTATATTTAATAATTACCAATCGAGATTCGGTAGATAGTCTAATCATATCGACAACTAATTGACGACTGAGATTCTTCCCAGAGCAATAACACCTATTTATTGAGTTATTCAATATGAGGAGCTATTGAAAAGATTTGACATGCTGGATACGATGGTATACTAGATAATGATTGTCTCATAGCAGCCTCTTCTTCCAGAGTTCTGATGGTGTATTGATTTCACCAATGCAACTGATGTTTTCCATAGTAATAACCTGGTTTACATGACTTAAACCTATTCAATGGGTGGGGTCCCAAATGGCATTAACATGGAACCGTCCAGGCACTATTCCGGAGACTCGGATGATCATAGCAATGATGACTCGCAATGACAAGATACTAGAAAGTGACTAAGGGTTATTACAAATCTACAATTCACTTGTATGGTGTAATGAAAGACACATAGCCTACGATCTATACCTGGGAGAACTTAGCTGACCTTTCCAATGCATAACTGCTATCCACAAGATTAATGAAGATTGATTCCATTATAAAGGGGTCACATCAACACACTTTGGTGCCCAGAGTTAGGTACCAGTTGAACTGCCGCAAGCCATGATCAGATATATGGATCTTTGCACAAGTGATAACAACTTGATTGCTCATCAGTCACCATATGACCTTGGTCAAGAGACGAGAGCTTAAGATTAATGCAAATATGAATCAACCATTAGCTCTCCACTTTAATTGCCAGCCACGCTATTGCATTTAAAATTATTTGATCAAGGTCTCGACCAACCAGCTCCAATAGAATTCAGAGCCTGCATTGCACCATACTGCCTATTGCTAAATATCCCAACTGAAGATGGAGTGGGAATGCTCTATGGTGACCAAGTTATTGGAGAAGCTGACTATTCGGCTAGAACATGCTACACAACACAGATGGCATGAAACCCAAAGACACTTCCCCTCCAGATGAAATGGAGTGTGAAGGAGGTGTCGATATTGTGAATAAAGGGAGCATCACAAAAGGAATTGCCCGTTGATCTGCCCGAAGACATGGACCCCAGAGAGGATGGTGATTCAGATGTAGAAGGGTGACATCTAATGACGCAACTGCACATGTTCCGATTGTTGACGCCGACCTGACTAAGGTATTGAAATCGGATCTCATTTAGACCTCTTCCGAACGAGGGAACTGACATGCTTTTTGCAGGCGAGCCCGGACTTGTTCACTTGGACCTATGCTGATACTCGTGGAATTTTACCATAGGTTATGAGTCACTTGTCAAGTATAAAACTAAAGTATGCCCCTGTCAAGCAAATAAGGCGTATGAGAGCATCTATCTTGAAGTGAGATGCCACACATCCCGTTGGATACCAAATCCTCATCAAGAATGCTAATGGAAAATGGCGCATAAACATTGATTATTCAGATTTGGACGAAGTTCGCCCAAAAGGAAGATTCCCATCACTCAGAATTGACCGGCTTGTGGATTCAATGACTGGACACGAACGTCTCCCTCATATTGACATGTGCGCAAGTTACAACCAGATTTTTATGCATGTGCATGATCATGAATAAACATGTTTTATCATGGACCTTGAACTGTACTATTATATGGAGCTGCCATTCAGACTGAAGAATGCCAAGGCAACATACCAACACTTACTGAATTGTATGGTCCACAGCCGTAGTGAAAGGCCCATGGAAGTCCAAATAGATGATGCAATTGTGGAGTCCAAGCGATCAACCTACTATATTTCAAGTCTGACAGAGATGTTCAACATCTGAAATGAAGCACACCCTTTGAAGTGCTCGTTTGGCGTTGCATCGGGAAATCTTCCTGGCCTCGTAGTTAGCTCACACGGAATCGAAATCAAACCTGACCAGATTGCAATGATCATAAACATCCATGAACAACAAAGAATTAAAGTTGTCTGACGCTTGGCAGGAAAGTTGGCACCACTTACACATAATGAGGAAAAGGTCCAGGAACTAGTCTATAATGTGAGCAAGAAGGTCGCCGTGGTAGAGTGCAACTACCCGAAAATTGAAAAGATCGTCTATAACTCGTTAATTACTCTGAAAAGTCATCCCTACTACTTCCAAGTTCATCTGATTGTTATATGCACTTGTGAGCCGCTGCAACAGGACATGCAGCGACCTAATGCATCTGAAAAGTTGCTCGAGCGGGACATAGAGCTGAATTAGTTTGATCTCAATCCCCTCCTAAAGAAGTCCGTACGAGGGCAAGCATTAGCCAACTTCATCGCTGAATGTACCATTCCCAAAGAGGTTATGTTAGATGAAGAAAATGGCCCCTCGGAATGAAAGACGAAATCAAGCATCTAGAAACTATATACAGATGGTGCAAGAAATGATCGATGATCCAACGCCGGAGTTTTGCAGATAACCCCCGAAAGGCAACTCGGAAGGTATTACAGTCGAAGAAACCACAACTCGCAGCTTACCTAGAACTAGTAGAAGAGCTGTTGGATGGATTGGAATGTTACAACATGCCTCATATTCCGCACATAGAAGGTCAGAAGGCATATAATCTATCCAAGTTAGAAGTTTCCGACAATCCAGAAAAGATAGAGATGATCCCAATTAAGACACTACGAACTCCGACCATTGATCGTATGGAAGTTGATCCAGTGTTAGATACTACACCCGAATGAGAATCATCGACAACCTCGCAGCACGGAATGCTTTCGGCAACGAGAATGAATGGTGTACCATCATTTGTTATGCCTCAAGATATGAAGTGCAAGGTGACATGGCTTATTTCCCTTGGAAGGTTGTCCCAAGATATAAATCACCGATTCTCATTGCTGAATTTACCGCCCTGAATGGTTTGACAGAATCACTAGTCAACTTCCCGCTAGATGGCAAATGTACATAAATGAAACATCTAACGAGTGAAGCTTTGGAATTAGAAAGTGAAGATTCACACTTCCACTCCTTTCATCAATTGTTTGCCAAGTAACTCGTTCCCCAGACGCTGGGGGACAATTAGAGATTTGAGCATGAATCGCTCAAGATTACATCATCTAAATTCTAAGCTGATACATCAGGAGTTTGCATGGCCAATTTCCTTGGTCTTGCCTAAAAGTTAGCAAGTTGAAAGTTTAGAATGCTCATGCACGAAAGCTAATTGATTGTTTGCGCACCAACCCTTATCCCGATATGGAATCGAAGGCCTATCAGCAAATCTATGAGATATGACTATCCCACCAGCCGCAATATCCTATTTTCTAGCATAGAAAGTGCAAAAGTTTCTATAAGCGTAAATCCATTGTTCTCATGCTAATTGCCATCCTAACACCAATGCGATGGTATGCTTCCATTAGCGGTACAGTCGCGACTTCCTGACACTCTATCCTTACCCTCAGCATGGTGGCAAAAAGGCGATTCAAAGGAGATGCGACCTCATCAATCGCTTATGATATTTACCTAACCGCCTTTGCCATCTCAAGATCCCGATCAAGATCTATTCATTCTTGGGACCGCCGCCCCACAATAATTTGAAAAGATATTCATCATCAGCTTAAGATTCTGGCATCCATCCCATGGCAGAGACATGATAAGGAAGAGTTAACCGGAAAAGAGCATGCAATTCCAATTCCCTCTCAGAATGATATTCATTCCTCTAACAGGACTACTTTTTAGCCATGAATCTTATATTTACATTCTTTGTGAGTTGCCGATGTAATTAACTCAGAAAAATTTATATATGGATTGTTTAGTTACCTCAGATCTGGTACCGATCGGACTTTTAACACCCGCATGTAGATTTATCAAGCACTGCTGTAACAGGCCCGACTGGACTGCTCATTTGCAAAGCCGCACCCCCGCGTCTGACCAAAGTTGTATAACTCAAAGAGGATTTGAGATGACTATCTGATCCCTGGCTCACATGTGGCAGACCACAAGACAATTGTACATAAATCATTGAATTGCAAAG
Source organism: Allium sativum (assembly GCA_030737875.1). Lineage (NCBI taxonomy): Eukaryota > Viridiplantae > Streptophyta > Magnoliopsida > Asparagales > Amaryllidaceae > Allium > Allium sativum. The sequence continues at coordinate 85,640,462 of CM060914.1, forward strand.
TCGGAGTCCGACTCCAGATGGATGCGTTGTGACCATCTATATGGATCGATCCTATCCTCGATGCCACCAGATTACATGAACCTCGATAGGGGGCAGTAATGCCCATTGATATTCTTATTTTCCGATCATGAAATTTTCTTTTACATGCCTCTTGAGTTATCGACATGACTAACTCATATGATATGAATGATGCAGGTACCCGAAGTTTGGTGCCAACTACTCCTCCCATATATTGTTTGGAGGAACACAAAACCTTAGCAAACGTTTCCCAACTGTTTGACTGACTGATGCTATCCACAAAGCTTGGATAGAAATATAAACCTAGGATAAGTGTCACCCGACCACTTGTCCAAAAAGCTCCATTCACCAGAGTGAAGCGTGGAGCATGGACCAGAACCGATCTCGAGAACGACACCCGAAACGGCAGAGTCCCACTCTTTGAACTAGAGTGTAGAAGGAATGCCGGGGTGAATGATATGACCGTTCGCCTGAACCAATCTAACTCTCCTGATTCGAGAGAGAGTATAAAGGGCTAGAGAGAATGTCCATGAGGCATAAAGGTGCACCATGACTAAAACCGCCTCGAAATACACTCTAACCCGCTGAAGGATCGGTAAGAAGACTAAGAACCGAGCTCGAACTCTAACCCGCTGAAGGATCTGGAGAGTATAAAGGCGCTAGAGACTTAGCGCCCCCAAGAACTCCTACCCTGCTGAAGGATCGGGGAGCAGACAAAAAGATGAGTTCAAACTCCAAAGAGAGTATAAAGGCATAGATTAAAATGCCAGTCAAGGGCTCTTACCCCATCGGAGTGTCGGGGGCAAAACTGAAAGCTGAGCCCGGATCCTCCATGTCCGGACATGGCGGCAACATAGTTATGGTCCTAATCAATCCTCAGCAAGCCCTGGACAGGCACTAAGTTAATGATTGATTAGGGGCATACCCATACATACATACATACATACTACTTTAGTGCATTTTCATTTATAGTTGCATTGATAACTTATAATGTTTCATTTACCAAATGCATGTTCGTAGAACAAAGCTTAACAAAACACGAGGGCCGCACTCGCGACAACAATAACAGATCAGTAGAAAGAAACTAAAGGGGGACGTGCAGGAGGCTGACCCCAATGCCCAATGCTAAACTTCCTACGCAGTTCAAGGCGGCGACCGAAAGGAAGCCTTGAGAATGAATTATTCAAAGACATGCCATGCGACTTAATATTCGCGACTGGGAAGGACATGGTGAAGCCCTGGGATTCTTGGTTTTCTATCCGGCCTTAATACGATCCTGAGCAGTCGTTGGTTTTCCGATCATAATACGATATGGCACGATCTTGGCATTCAGAATTAAAGATTTCCCCAACTATCCAGAATACGCCATCCTTCGTCTAAATTTGAAAGGGAATTGATCCGACTATCTGTCTTATGTCATTACCCCTGAACTGGGGGCATAACTATTGAAAATATTCACAAACGGCATAGCTTACGTGCTTTTATTTAACTTAAGTTGTGATCTTTACAGGCCCCTTGAGGTCCATGAAACGGATGCAGAGAAAATGGCCATTTCCTAGTCCAAACTTACTTCCAGACTGAAAAGTTAAGATAAGGCTGGGCATATCCTATGCAGCAACCAGGGCCCGGATAGGAGATAAGACATTAGCATGGACCGAGTATCAACATATCGATTTTCACCCAACTCTGACTCATGATGTGAAGAGGGAGTATGAAATACATGGATTTGAAGTCTACTACTCAGAACAAAACCCCCATGGATGGGGGCACGAAATATGAGCCTTAGGCAGCATAGTTTTACTACCCGATATCTATATCAAGGATTGAATGCTAGAAGCCTGGTTGACGGCTATTACTCATGTGGAACCAAGAAGCCTGAGGCCGGCCTTTACCTATTTCAAAACTTCATGCTAGAGGCACCAGCGCCGAATCAGAAGGCCAAGCAGTAATCATCAATTCACTGGAAATGATAAAATTGAAATTCAAGCAATAACGAACTTGGCACAGTCAGATAGCAACCATCAGCTCGGGTTGAACACGAGCCAACCATCAGGCATGCAGCATGCGACTCCGATTCAGAACATCATGGATGGAAACATGGTCAATAGAACAACTACCTGCAACATCCTAGATGAGAATGCAAGAATTGTAACAAACTCAGGTAATGCACGACTAGCATTAGCCCCAACCCGAATGGATACTCGAGCGATATTTCACACTCATCTCCAAGCAAGAACACGACAATTCGAAGATCAGGAACCCGGTCGGGTCGAATAACTCGAACTATGACCCGGGGACAATATCGAAGCAGAAACAAGAACTCAGCAAATACCCCTTTGTAATCTCAGATTCAATGTTGGGGGCACCAGCCATGATACTAACAATATGCAGCAATTCTCTGATGGCGACCTGCTTGCCAGTTTGATTCGGCGCCTCTTGAGAGGCGCACTTCTCAAGATGATATGGATAACGACAATCACAGCCCTTACATATAGGACATCAGGATCTCCTGTTATTCCCCCAGATTTTAAATTTTCTCTGTAACGAGATTTTCTTAGAAGCTTTGATGAATTCAACCCTGAGGTGGACATACTTCCATGACAAGAAGGCGTTAAAGTCGAGAAGATGGACCAAGATGCTTTTCCGGCTAAAGAACGGAGCACCTTCCAATTCCTCAAACGATAAGGACAAAGGAAAAGCCCTGGAAAACAATGACAAAAATGTGCAATTCCAAAGAGAATCTATACCACTAATCGACCTCATGATCTTGTTTGTCAAGTTCAATTGAACCGAGCATGAGAAAGAGACTCAACAAGACTGTGACGACCATTTCAGACTATGCTGAAGCATAAACGGAGGGGCCCAATTGACTTTATAACAACATTTATCCACTCGCATTTAGCAAGCTTACTTAACTCCACAACTGATCCAATGGGAGTAACCGAATTTGCTAACGTCCGATGAGGCAATCCTCACTATCTGACTAAAGAGTAGAGACGATATCAAAGAAAATATAATTCGAAAATTTGCATATACAACACCAACTCTTGCTGAATCGAGAGAAAGCATAGATTTTCTTGGGTCGACTAAGATTGCTGAACATGTAACTCTTACCCGATGCAATGACTAGAAGTATAAGACCCTGAAGATTGGATGCCTGATTGACTTACTTTAACCCCCATCGATGCTGGGGGCATAAGCCCTGATTTCTCTTGTCCTTCGATGGCACTGAGAGCACAAGTGTCGATTCGTAGACTAACTCTAAAGACAATCCTAACATGGAATGAGATTCAAAACATGTACGTTATGCCTCCAGAGTATGACCTGATCATCTTCCCAAATCAAGCGAGCTAAATTGCGGATCAAATGTGAACTTAAAGAGTCAAACTACACCAGATGGAAGGTGTGACAAACCTATCTACTACCTTGTGATGGTGACGATCCTATAGGCACTGGTCCACATGATTTTAACAACATCCCTTACTGACTAATTCATATGTGAATATGGGATTAAGAAATGATCCATAACAATTGTGGATTCCGTCGACTACGTTCCAGAGTGATCATGGCTCCTAGATTCCTTACTGTTATGATTCAATTCGATTTTAAGATCCCGGATCAATACCAAGATATAAAGATAATCCAAACTGGAGTACAAATGACAAATTCATACGTTGATTCTAATATGCTTCGTCCCAACAGTCCAGTTGTAAGCTCAAAGCCCAAAGATTCTTACATTGCCGCATTATTTGGGTGGCTACTTCATACATTGGCTCATATGAAAAAGAAAGTCTAACCCTACCACGCGCTTGGCTTGCATAGAATGATGATGTTGTTTGGCAACGACCTGTGCATGTAGAATCACGCTCGGGAGCCGACGATTTAGCATGACTTCTGACGGATGAATTAGATCTTTTGATTCGACAAGGTTTAAATAATTTCTTGATCGTCTCGAATACTCCTTCCATGGAACTTGGACTGACTAGCTCCCAGGGAAGCAATGCAACAGTTGGATAAAGCCTTCTTAATGATAAATGACATTCCAGAGAGATTTAGCTCAACATATTTAAAGCACATCTCACCTGCGATAAGATGTACTTTAGGGGGCAAAATGTTAGCCTGATTTGTGACCAGGCTACCCAAAGCAAAGGATTTGAATATGAACATGAATTGATCAACAATCGCTTGGTTGAAATGGTGGGATGGCATCACTCTCCGGCATTGAACGCATCATTAGAAGACACAGGGCGGTTTGGTTAAAATCGCAACACCAGTATAAACTGGCCCGAAACTCCAATCAAACTACCTCATTTGGATCTAAACACATCAAATACTTGTAGCCCTCTGATTTAGCTTCAAGTATAGCTTTCATTTGGCCCAATCGGCCTTACGGTTTGAAAGTTACACCCATTTCCGTGAATGGGTGTAATCAGGCAATCATTTGGATGAAGTGACGAAGCATCACCTTCTGGACCGGCTCGCCCCTCATCGGATCGCCCCCCTCGGCTCGCCCTCATCATGATCCATTCGTGACATACCCATGATCCACGATCCAAATCATGGAGCCCCTCATGACCACGACCCGACCCGTGGTGCAAAACATGGTCACGAACCGCCTGGACTGAACCTGCTTCTGTGCATGAATGTTGACCTATTCTTGAGGCTATGACCGCTCCTACTTTCCCGGATTGGGTTCCATGTATCCTACCATGACCTGATCACCATATGGGCTTTCCTACAGCTATAAATACATCTCCAGGGAGCATTTTCAAGGGACTTTTGGCATCTCAACATCCAAGGCTGCCATGGCTAACACTTCACCATGAATAACCACCATCTTCCTCAATAAAATCAATGAATTCAGAGAGAATTATTCATTGAATTCGAATGATTGAGAGACAATCTTTATTGCAATTGTAATCTGTGAATGAATTGAGAAAATATGAAGTGGACGTAGGCTCGTTAACGCCGAACCACTATTAAAATCCTATTGTCTTGCTTTTTCTCTTATTTTTCAGTTATTTCTTCATGTCCTATGCTCTAAATACGACAATTTGGGTGTTAGGACCATTTTTTGGTCTAACAATTGTATTTGAATATCCAGTTGTGTCAGTAGTACATTATTTAATAGATATCATTATATTCAACAAAATGTTGAAGTATGTGATGGTATATGTCGCAATATGTGATGGTATATGTTGTGATAAACTAGCAAAGTGTTGCCACTGGATGGTAAAAGTGTTACTATAGATAATGTGCGACCTACTTTTAAGTAAAATTAGTATCTGTGGCAACATCAAGAAAATTTTGCCATTGGATGGTAAAGATGTTGCCTTTGACTCTAGGACAACGCGGCAAAATGCATCATCAGGGAAATATTGTCTTTGATTGGTTTTTGCCTACAACAACATTTTTTCGCACTCACTTCATTATATCTTGGGGGTCGCAGTAGGCCATCTATGGCGTAGTGTAATATAATATGTGTAAATTAGAAATTAAGACTGAAACCATTTATATAAAAGTTAATTTGAATTGAAATTTTGGATTTGAATTGGTGGTGAGACTGAAACAATCTGAAATTTGTTTTAAACTAGAACATGAGATTTGAAACGAACTAAAGTGAAATATCAAGATTTTGAAACTGGCTTCAAATGGTTTATAAGAAAATAAATTATTTTATTATAAATATTACGCTAGTAAACTTCGAATTAGTACTATTTTAATTCAAAACTCTTTCTATTAAAACTATTTTCCACTATGTTATTGTATTTCAAACTATGTTTTATTAAAACTATTTTCGATAAAAAAAAACTATTTCTAAACTTAAACTAATTCAATTAAAAATATTTTTAAATGTAACCATTTTTATATTCAAAACTTTTTTCATCCAATTTTTATTTAATTCAAGTTAGTTGAACCCGGAATTGTCTTAACCGTAAAGAATTATATTTGTATAGTTATTTGTGTCATGAAAATATGTAGTTGAAATATTAATTCAACATTGAACTGATTCGAGGTATGATAAAGCAAACCTAAAAACTAAATTGAAACGATTTTTGACATGAAGTTATAGCGATTTACTAAATTATTTATAGCGATTTACTAAATTATAAAATGATGATTGTTTGTTAAAAAGACTGGGCCGGATATTGATATACTCTTTATTAATAATAGAATCACTTAACAACTATTTACGTAGAGGGTGTCTTAGAATGAAGTATTTGAATTGGAAAACTTTTATTAAAATGAAGTAAGTGAATGAGGATGGATAGCCTTGACACTTGCATTAAATTAAAACGACTAAAACAAGAGCCTATGTTTAGCAATTGAGGTTAAATACCACTAGAGGATACACCTTTTTGTATTATTATCTTGACTTGTGATACGATTGGTGCAAATTGATTTGATTTGGGGGTGTTATGCCTAGTCGACCATTGGGGGTTATGACCAATCTAAAAGGGTGAACTGGTAGAATCCTATCTTGATGTTCCTTGTCATAATTTATTCTTATATGAGCGCATTATGATTTTTATTTTATTGTACCTATAGGGACCTTTTGAAAGCTACCAGTTTATGGTGGTATTACGGTACCTACATAGACCATATGCATATAATATGTGTTAAGGGAAAATATATATAATGTTTTAACGATAATTTTAATATTATACTTTACTGATGGACGTTATCTAAATAACATTTATGAAAGTAGTTTAATAGATCCTTAGAAAATGAAAATATCATAACGTCTCTTAATTTACCATGCATTTTCCTTTGTTAATTTACATGAAATTGTTAGTTCATACTTTAGTGTTGTGTTCCTATTATCATTAGGTCAACCTAATTATTATAGTTGAGGATTGCTTTTTGGGAGAATAAGATAATAATAGAGACTCTATTTTTTTCTAGTTATTTCATCGTTTCAGTTTAGATATGTTGTTACTAGACATTTATTTCCTATATTTTATTTCGAATATAAATGTTAGATTATGGGGTAGCTTCGTAAACTACTTATGTATATATTTATTTCTGCTGCGAGATTTTAACTTGTATTTTCAACATCTGCTATTGATTTTTATTTTACCTCATTGATTGTCTACCATTTTGAGCAAGTTATGTTGTTTAAAATGGTGGTTCATGGCATGGAATTTGCTAATTCTATATGCAACTACTGCCACCCATAGAACTAGATTTAATTTAGAGACCGTTTGGTTAAGGTCATTGTTTCAAAATGCAAAAAAAAAAAAAAAAAAAAAAAAAAAAAAAAAAAAACATTGTCTTGAAACTTTGTAAATTAGGTCTCTATTTTCGAAAATCATAAAAAAAAAAATCAAGCATCAATATAAAAAATTGTCAAACTTCAAAACGTAATTTAGTACATAATCATCTTCATATTTATGTAAGAAAAATACCAAAAAAATGCTTCAAAATAAATAAAATTCATGTTCTAGCAAAATCATGCAAATTTTTGAAAAATTGCGGACATCACAGCAACTATAACATTATGTTGCATGCATTTATGCAATTTTTGCAGATTGACTTAAAGTTTCAAAGTTAATTCCTAAACTTATTCAAACATTACATTATTGCAGAAAAATCATCAAAAATGATGTACATTACATACAAATGAAAACTAGATCACTTCTAGTAAAATTGCAGAAATAACAACAACTGTACAGAAAATTTGCGGATATGTCTCCAGTTTTTTGGCATGTTTGGAATACAGAGAGAGATTGTTGCAGATATGTCTGCACTTATTCATAATAAGTGCAAACATTTCTGCATTTTTTTACCTGCAATATACTATGTCAATAATTGCAAATATGTCTGCACTTATTCACAATAAGTGCAGATATTTCTGCATTTATTTATTCAATTTTTTTTTGTTACCTATAATACACTATGTGAATATTTACAGATATATCTGCACTTATTCACAATAAGTGCAAACATTTCTATAATTTTTTTACCAATAATCTTCTATTGATATTTACAATTTTTTTATTTTTTTTAAATAGCAGCACAAAAAACACGAAAGTGTTGCCACAAAAAAACAATGACCCGCTTTATAGTGAAACTAAGTGGAACGATTCGCATTGAATTAAGTTTGATTTTAAGGATGCCTCCTTAATTGTCATTTTTATTTAATATGTTTTATGCTTAATTTTTAAGGTATGAATTTGAGGGTTTCTAGTTGAAACTTTGCAGCACTAAGTGGAGAAGTATAATAAAAGCGACTGTTAAGTAGCGTTACAAAAGGCGAGATAATGGAGCGAAAAGTATCTATCATCCTTCTTTCTTTCTTTACCATTTCTTTCCTTTTTAATTGTTTTAAACCCCGCCTACCTAATTATTGGTCGGTTAAACCTTGGCACTTCCTAGTCGAAAAAATAATTCCAATTTATGGGCTTTAAACCTTCTCTGAGCCCAAAATAATCATCATTTAAATGTGTGTTGACATCGTATATCTACTGTAACTATTATAAACACAATATTTAATATTGTTCAATGCATCAAACAAAGTTTATAACTAATAATTCATAAATAGTAGTTAGTTTAATCAATTATAATAACTATAATAAATTAATTAGTTCGAGTGGTAAGAAAAGTATTCAATGTTTCGATTATGTGACTCTTATATGTAAATTTGATCAGTTCTAAATATCGAAAAATTCAAATACTAGTGTTGACACGTCACCCAACACATGCATTGACATTATAGCAAAACTATAGTGACATTATAGCCAAATTGGTCTCTAACTCGGTATCGCTAAAATTTCCTTTTAACTTATTAAGTATTATATAATAATTACAATTATTTATATATGTTCTTTTTGTCATAACTATATCACTTTGGACAGATGAAATTTGATAATAGTCAAAATTCCAACATCATCAACATTCAACTCTATGATTCGAATATGAAATCCTTGGCTCAATAACAATTTCGATTAATCAAATTACCATATTAAATGATTTCTAGTTTCAGTTAAACCTAAATTACCATAATACTAATCTCATGTAACTGAGAAGACAAATCCTCACTTAAATAGTGTTTTCGTTCCATTATTTTCACTCAAATCGACTATAGTCATTCGATAGGCGTCATTCCACAATTTGGCTATAATCAAAATGAAATTTACATATTGAAGATCAATAAGATTTTGTAGTTAAGAGAACTGTATAACATAGTCGAATCGATATAATTTTTGTTTTACCAAAGTTATAGTAACCAAAAGAAAACTATCGAACGATGCATTCCATGGTTATCCAATAATTATTACTACGCAATTCCTTGGTGCCCATAATAGTCATGGATAATACAATACCTAGTATTTAGAGAGTGTTACACTCTTTAACTTCAACAGATATATCAATATCAAATCTTATATATCTCGACTAGAAATATTTAAAATAATATAAGTATTATATTATGATAGGATACTCTTGATTACAATTATCTATAAGTATTATCATAGACACACCATTTATGGATTTATCTTATTGAATATATTTTAACTAAACATTAATTATCGATAACACATTATACAAAATATATAATAGAAATAGAACATAACGTATTAGATCGTATACCGTTTATCATGATAAGTTCCCGAGCTAGGATATTGGTTGGCATTGATGTTGGTTTGTATTCAATCTTAGAACTCGGGTAAGAAGTTTGCTGAGGAGCATTTTAGTGTGTGGATATGGTCAGGAGATGGATTCTGCGTTGGAGTTTATGGTGGTTGGTTCTGGTGTTGATTGGGTTGGACAGTATTTTTTTTTATGTTTATGTCTTTGTTGCTTTTTGTTAGGTGAGGCTTGTCATAGCTCGAGTTATAGCTTGAGTCGTTGCTTCTTGTTTATTTTTTAGACTGGTAGTCTGTTGATTGTAATCTTTTATTTTTTTCTTTTATATATAAATATATATATGTATGCTCTCTTCTTCTTAGATGATCACACATTTTTCTTTCAAAAAAATAATAGAAATAGAACACCTTTTATTATAAACAAGATCGAATTACATAGTTAATAATTTGCAATAGATAAAAGAACTGCTACTGGAGCATTCCCCTTAACTCTATTAGCTAGGGGTAGGATAATGAAGAGAAGATGCAAGAACAAAGGATTTTGTAATGAACTAGCAAAAATGATAATGGAAAATTTAAATAAAAGGGTAGCATTGAAAAGAGGAACTCTAGTCTTCATTATTGAACGCTTATTCTCTGTATTGTTATTCTCATAAAGTGTCAGAATTTTTTAATCATGTGTTGGTGAATGTGAATCTACATTAAGTAAAATAAATTATAAGTTATAGATAAATTATTTAAAATAATATATAATTCATTACATATTTAATGAGATAGGATCAAGAGCACACCAAATTGTGCAACACCCTATAGGCCTCCAATTTTCACCACATATTTTCATTTCTCTCCTCCCACTAACTGTCCCACCATACTAACTTTTTTAATTATATGTGAGTAGCTATCATTGAGATGGAAAAGGGATTCCACGAAAGAGGGGTGACATATATATAACAAATTATTAAAATGAAATCAAATTTACACTAAATATGATTTAGTGCAAAGGAATTACTCATTTTAATAACATAACGAGGATTCGGTGCGAAGTCAACAAAGGATTTTTTTTGAAATTTTCTCATTCAACTTTATTTCCTAATGCATCTGATACGACATTATTCATGTAGTAGATTAAATTTAATTTTTTGCATGTATCTGTTTACTATGAATTTCAAGACAACAATAACTTATCCACATACTTAATTAGTCACAAAATTTTATAGATTTAGAAGTTGTAAGAACATCATTCGTTAATAAACTGACAATGCCTTGGGCAGATATGGTCATGATATGAATTTTGATTCTAACTTTGTGACAACCGGGAAAATCAAAACCAATTAAATTTTTTTATTTTGGCAATTTTAATGAATTTTGAATATTTAAAATGATTTATTTTAAATAATAAGGACTAAAAATTTATTTTGAATATAGAATTAGAATGTATAATTTATTTAAATCGAAATTAGAATATAAATATTTATTTTAATTATAAAAGGAATTGGAAATGGTGAGGTAGTTTGAAAATTCAATTTCAAATTTCAAATGAATGTATAGGTTAAAAATAAACCGGATTTTAGTGAAACCAGAAATATTTGAATCTGTTTGAAAATATCTTTCCAAGGAATCTGAAAAATCAAGATTTCATAGCGGAAATAAAAAGTTATCTCTAGTTGAAGATTCAGAATAGTCGCTATCGAAATATAGCCCTTAAAAATAGCGATTTTGCAAACGACCTCCGTTTTCGACGAGACCACTTTTGTTGGATCCGGAATGTCAAATTATTGCTTGATTCCAATTTTCTTAATTTTGGAATCAATATGTGAACTTGGTGAATTTAAACGTGTTTGGTCAATTCAGTTTGAATTTAATCGACTGAAAAATGATCGTTTTTCAAACGGTCTCCAAATTCAATGAAATTAGTTTTTTTTAGGACCGTATCGTCAAAACATAGCCAGATTTATTTTTTTGGAATTTTTGGAGTTCGTATGTGGCCCCGGTAAATTAAAATGTAAGTTTAAGTTGAATATATACTGATTTAAATATTAATTTGAATGAAAAATGATCGTAATAGATGAATTAGCTTATGAAACATATTCCATTGTGTTCGAAATGAGGGCATTTAGCTAGGGGCGACAGTCGTTGAGTTCAATTCGGAGTCCGAACGGAAAGTTAACATTATGAAAAAAATTAAAGAAAAAATATATAAAAATATAAACCTTTACATATACACCCCCTCCCTTTTATTTCTCCAGTCAAAACCCATGCCCTCCCTCATTCCGATCCAAAGCCCGTCGCCCTTTCATCGTCGCCCCCCTACGCCGTCATCCACTGCCGTGGTCCCACCCACGACGATGTCGCGCCTCCCTCTCCGACCTCCCCTCCGTCGCTCCTCCCCCCTCTCTCCACCGTGGACCCCAAACCGCCCCCAAATCGCAGAAAAAAACGCCAAACCCTTGAAGAACCCCACCGCCAGTCCTCAGCTCCATCGTGCCCCCTTCCCTGACCACCTCCGACGTCATCTCCACCCCCTACTCCAATTATAAGTGTTTCGCTTTAAATTATTTTAAATAATTGGGTTAATTTAATTAAAAAGTGTTATTTTAAATTTATAAAACTAGCATGGTTGTAGCAATATAAAGATTAGACCTTTATCATAGAAAAGATTTGATTTTTATTTAAAAAGATTTGATTTTTATTTAAAAAGATTTGATTTTTATTTACATAACGATATGATTTTTCGATTTGAAATAAAAATACGATTTTTATATAAATGGCTTAGAAATAAAAATATGATTTTTATAATATAAATAGCAGTATAAGAATGTGATTTTTAAAATATAATAGCGATGTTAAAAATGTGATTTTTAAAATATAATAGCGATGTTAAAAATGTGATTTTTTAAAATATGATAGCGATGTTAAAAATGTGATTTTTAATATAAAAATCGTGTGAAACAGATTGCAATGGAACCGAATGGAAATGAATCAAAATTCAAACTGTTCAAAAATAAAAGAATGGTGGAGTGGATCCCAAAGGTGAGAACTCCTCACTTTAATTTTATTTTCTAGTTAAAATATATACTAGGATGCAGACGGTGCTTAGCAGCACCCAACATCAGTCGTCCACAGACCATGGACGACTTATTTGATTTGATTGTGTTGTGGAAATCGATTGTGATTGTGATGTGGAATGGAATATAAAATATTTATGTGTTGAATAAAGTGTTAGAACAATAAAAATATCATTTTTATTGTATGAATAAATGAAATAAAATATTTACTGAAATAAAATAAATATTCATTTACAAATCGGACGATTTGTTTATGTACACCCATTTGACTGATATTGATTGGGATGATATATTTTACACATCATCCAACTGCACAAATAAAATCTGTGTTTGTTGATTGAAACCCCACACGGGTATTGGGATGATATTTAACGTACATTAATCCTAATTGTTTAGTTGTATGTCAATCGATTGGTTGACAGACTATTGTAAGCGTTAAATATTTATATTTTGTGCTTATGCAGTGTAGAATGCACTCTGGACGATGGTTGATTGTTTATCATTGTTGTTCTATACATGTGTTGTATGAAATCCATATAGATAACATTATATGGTAATTGACTGTGTCTGATTCCAGTTCAGAAAGAATGAATATTAAAAAAAACGAATATTTTAAAATAATGAATATTTTAAAATAATATTCAGTAAAAGATTAAAAATCTGATTTTGATGTCCGATTTGGGATGGACACGAATATATTTAAATATATATAAAGCCTTGTTAACTAGATTAATGCCATTTTGACGTGAATGATGTTTATATCGATTTTATTCATTTTCATATAAATATCGAAAAGGAAGTGATTTCAAAAATCTAATGTTTTGGAAATATTATCATTTATATATTAATGATATGGAATATTCAATTTTGATTTGAAATTGAATATGAAGTTGAAATCGTTTTGAAAACGAATTTAAAACAATTTATAAAATACGTTTTAAATGGAAATCGATGAAATATATATAATATATATATTATATATATATATATATTTAATGGCCTGAATCGAACGCGCCGCACCGCGGCAGTTCCCAAATTTCGACAATTGACTTCGAACTGACATTTCGGCAGATCCGACTGTCGGATTCTCCTAAAACATGAACCGTTGGGTTTGTATTGAAAAGTGCTTTCAAATGAATAAAAGAAATTTGAAATCTAACGGTTGGATTTGAAATTATGCCTAAATCAAAATTGGAAATGGTCGCTGTAAGTGCAGTTCGATGTCCGTTTATGGAAATCGACTCTACGGGCCTTGATAAATTATTAAAAATATCGATAATTTGTGTAAAATCGTAATAAATGATTTGGAAAGAGTTTGGATGAAAAATTCCATATTTGAAAAGATAAAAATACATTTTTATCGAAATGAACTAGTTATTAACTAGAATTATAAATCCAATATTTTTAAATAAATAAATTGGATTTGAAAAGGTTTTAAAAATAACCAAAATTTCCAATATATGGATTGGAATGGATTTGAATCGAAATTATCTTCGGAATATTTCGATATTGGATTCCGTGATTATACGAATATTGTGGAGGAATTTGAAAGATATATATATCGTTATTCCCAATACGATATTTGTTTATCTCAGGATTTGGTATTGAATATAAGCTGATATAATTTTTATTCAGAGCCTTGTATTTAATATTGAATGGGATTTTGGGTTTGTCGTGAATGGTGTCTTCATTAACACTGTTCTTAAGCCCAGTTGAGAAATGAATAAATCTTCTAATTAAGATTTAGTGAAGTTTTCCATTTAATTAATATTTAATAGGAACTGAATAAAAGAATTGGATTTTGGGTTGTCGTGAACGGTGTCTTCAGTAACAATGTTCTTGAACCCCATGTGAAGAGAATAAATCTTTTAATCAAGATTGTTAGAGTTTCCAATTATATTTAATAATTGGAATAACATGGAATGTAAATTGGGTTTATTGTGAACTGTGTTTTAACGACATTCGTTCTTTAACCCGATTTACAGTGAAATATGATTTGGAATTTATAAATCTTTTATTTAAGATTTAGGGAAATTTTCCAAAGTGAAGTTTTCCAATTCAATAAAATAAATTGGAATGGAATGGCATTCGATTTGGTAATAATCGATGTGAACCTCTGTGGAGGAGGACTATATATGGAATTTAAAAGGTTTTGTAGTTATTCCATTTATATTATTGGTTGGATACGGAAGTTTATATCGATTATATATATTGATCTGTTTTCCGTGAAGATTCCATAATTAATGGAATGCAATTTTGGGTTTATCGTGAGCTGTGTTTTAAATTACATTAGTTCTTTAACCCAGTTAAAGTTAAGATTTATTTCTTAACTTTGAAAAATCATTAAGTAATGATTTTTGGGAGATTAAAACTGAATTATAGTTTTAATGAATCTTTAATTAGATTGGAATGTGAATGGGATAATTAAATTATCAAATTCGGGAAATGATCGAGGATGGAGTAGCACCAATTTTACTCCAAGCGATAGTTAAATCTTTAATTAGATTTGAACGTGAAATGGTAATTAACTATACCGATAACACCGTGGTGTTATATATGAAGTACTACCAATTTTGCTTTATGGGATGAATAGGTTGGTATTGGGAAATATAACAAATGATTACTTCAGTAAGGTGCGTTAATCCCGACTTGTTTGGATAAACCATAATTTGGTTTGAATTGATATCCAAAGGAAGATCAAAGAATAAATTTAAAGAATTTATCTGTGATAAAATTAATGGGAACCTTTCCTAAATGATATGAATATTTAAATAAAAGAATATTCAGAATTGGAATGAGGCGTATGTTGTGTTTTTATAGCACTTGTTTATTTTATACGCGAGTTATTTGTAAAGACCGAGTTTATTGCATTCTGAATAACTGAAATCAGCGATGAGTCGACGATGAAGACGGTGGTTGAAGACCGGAGCTCTTCACATTGTTTGAATGATTACTGATGTCTTGATTGGGCTGTACACCCAAGACGAGGTAATAAGTGGTGATCGTCCAGACGTACTTGGAGATCGATCGGATATGCGAGGACCTCTCTCCTATATTGGTCATATGGGACGAGGAACAAGGTACCTCTGGTTTCGTTCAGACCTAGAACGAACTTGTAAGTGGATGTGTGTCTGACATCGGTATTCATTCTGTGTGATTGATAGACATCGGTTGCATAGCGTGAATTGCCTGTGTGGCATGCTGAGATGCAAATGATCAAGGCTTCTGTTGAAAAGCGGAGTCTTGTGGTTGATGATCAAAGCATGGCTTTAATATTGCATAGCTTTATGTATAGCGTTAGTTCGCGAACCTCACACCTCGGTTTGAACCAGAAACGGGAGAAAGATCCAGGGAGAACATGCGTTTCCTTCTAGCTGGGATTGGTGTCAGGGTTTTGCAAGCCCCAACGTTTTACTTATGTGGATGATAGATAGCGAGGCGCCTCGATTATATCGGTCACTGCGGCGCCGATGGATGGTTCGGTAGACATACTGACCAATTTACGCCCTATAGGATGGGGAAACGTATTGTTCAGGCATTTTAATCCACTTCGTATGGGCCGACCCTATGGCTCCTAGGTGCAGTTGTGGTTGTTCCTAAAGCTCGGGATAGATAGTCTCGAAGCGGTAAGGACGATCTCTTGCCTTGGTTTACAGATGGAAATCCAACTTCCAGTACGACATGGTGCGGTTTTAATTGTAGAACTAGTATAGCGAGATGATATACGGTACCCATGCCGTCTATGATTGATACATTTATATTTGAAGTTGTTTTTAAATACTATGCACTTATAATAATATCAAAATGATTTGTTTTAAACGTACCAAACATGTATGGCTATTATAAGGGAAAATCCTATCCTCCGGCTTGCGTTTCATTGTGTGATGGGACCTGGGTCTTATAATAGCTTCTTTTTTCCAAAAAGAATTGTACTATTTGTTTTATGCACTGGTATTCTCGGGAGGAAACCCGTTCCGTGTTATACGGCATGGTCCCTTGATATATTTGATTTTAAAGTAAAGTTTTAAGTAACTGTTTTAGTTCTCACACCAGTCACATGACTGACCTGAAGTTTATTGTTTTAACCTAAACTTTGGGTGCCCCTATTTTCCACATGGGCAGCTAGTAGTTTTGGTTTTGCAGATTTATATTCATAGGATTCTGGTTTACAGCTGGAATGATATTCAGATTGCTCTGTATCCGTGTATCTCTTTCAGTTGTGTTTTGTATTATTTTCCGCTGCATTGTAAATTGTAAATCTCTGATATTTATCAAATGTATATTATTTGTTCATACTCTGTATATTCTTGTACTCTGATGAAAATTGTTGTAATAAGCAATGAAATGTTCTTCTGTTTGTGTTCTGATTTGTCGTATTCTCAAAACAATCCAGGCTTTCCTTTACGGGGAAGTTCGGGTCGTTACAAACTTGGTCTAAGCCACCATGTTAGCTCGAATAACAACCATAGCGTTGAGTACTTCAATTGGACCTTGGTTTGAAATGTTAATTATTGACGTAGGTAGAGATTTATTGTAATCTAGATTGATTTGGATCAAACCGTTCTGATTATAAGTTCATTGTATCAAAATTATTATTATTGAATACATTATTTCTGTATCGTTTATTATTTTTGATAAATTTGATTCGTCGTTACCAAATTTATTTGTAAATTTTTTTTTTGTCATTTTGAAAAGTTAAAAGCAAAATTTTGTTTATGTATCATTTTAGAATTAACACAAAAAACATACCTAACAAGCTTGTTTCTGGCTTATTGGACAATTTCTTTTTATTTTTCTTATTGCAAATTTAAGCTAGCGAAAATTGATACAATTTAGAAGAGTGTATTTCTGTAAATTTATTTCATGAGTTTGAGATAACAACAGTTTCCATGAACTCTTTAGGTTTATTTTTTCTAACAAATAAAATAAAATCATCCAATCGGTGAAAATAGTTCGAATTATGTAATTAACAAATAAAATAAAATCATCCAATCGGCGAAAATAGATCGAATTATGTAATTAACAAATAAAATAAAATCATCCAATCGGTGAAAATAGTTCGAATTATGTAATTAACAAATAAAATAAAATCATCCAATCGGCGAAAATAGATCGAATTATGTAATTAATTTTGAGACAAGTTTTGTAATTAATTTTGAAAATATGGCCTACATGAACAAATATTCCTTATTGTAACTTGCAAGACTAATATAATACACAACCGCACATGAAACATTCAGATCTACAAGACTCTAACTGAACCGTTTTTAAAAACATAACATATACCCTCACTCTACACAATAACTCAAGTCATAATACTACTCCTTTCCCTTTCCTTTTTTCCTTTCCCTTTCCCTTTCACTCAGCAATGGAAACCCAGCTACAATCTCCAAAACCCTCACCCGAAAAGCCGAACCCACCAACCTTCATCCAAGCGGACACCTCTTCCTTCAAGAAGGTAGTCCAACTCCTAACGGGTTCACCCGAAACCATCTCCACCCACCAACCTAAACCCGTACCCGGACCCAAAAAGCACTCCTTCAAGCTCTACGAACGTCGGAACACCCTCAGAAAGTTCAACCTCGTCAACCCACTTACAAGCGCAGGCACCTTCCACTCTTCAGAAGCGCTTTCTCCCAGCACTCTCGATTTTCCTTCTCTGTTGCTCAGCCCCGACACCACTTTGTGCCATGACATCAATTTGGTGGCAGAGGAGAAAGCCATAGCTCAAAAAAGCTTCTACTTGCATCCTTCTCCTAGAGGTGATTCTGCAAAGCCTAAACTGCTGCCACTCTTTCCAGAATCTTCACCTGCTAATTGATTGATATGAATATGAATAGGTGTGGTTTTGATTGTACCTTTTGGGATTGAAGTTTTAATATATATGTGTTGTTCATCTTGATTAGATTTCTACTGTTTTATTTTGTAAATTACTGGTTGTTGTTTTTCTTTTTTCTTGAAGAAAGCAGTACAGCTACTTGAATGTAAAGCATATAATGGTCCCGATATTGACTAGGTTATGTCATATTTTTGTTTGAGGCAATAATTCATTAAAAAATAACCTTCTTTCCAGACTAAATCTGCATTATTCAAGGAGGTTGGATGGTGAAATTTGAATTGCATTGAAAGAAATCCTTTCCTTCCAATATGGTTTGATGATGTAATGTAAGTCTTATAATTGACTAAATGCTAACTTTCTAACCAATTGCAAAGGAAACTTGTAGGAGAAACAAGCACCTTTGTTAGACTATGAATCCATTTATTTGACTAAAAATGATTGCATATTTGATATTTTATCACCGGGAATTTTATATTGCAACAATAAGCAAAATATGACAATTTTGATGATCATTTTGAATTTTTTTTTTGGCTAGATATATATAATTAAGATACTTCAGAAAATTATTTTGAGACAAAGAAGTGTTTTACCAGAACTTTTGAATAATGAATTATTTGCATATGACATGTCAATTTTTGAAAACTTGAACTCGACCTTATGTGAGACAATTTGGCCAAACATTAGCTGTTGGAATATATATAATGCAAGTACAGATTTAAACTCTTCACATGTGACACTCTACTTTTTCCATCTTCTGACTCTAAGTACATAGAAATAATTAAGGACAACTTGATTATTCATAAGAACAGTGGGTTTGGACAAATACTATATATAATATATAGTATTTTTCAAAATTTCTTATTACATGGGCACCTTCCTTGTTTAAGACCAAGGGAGGGATATCAATCATAACATTAAATTGCAAAAAAAAAAAAAAAATCCTTTATTATTATTATTATTGCGATACAATTTAATTAATCGTAGGAACATGTGTAAAAAGTACATGGTAGAACAATGCAATGCATTCTTTGCCTCATGTAAGGCTGGCACCAATTGTTCTGTCCCCTTCTTAGCTGTCCTCATATGTATCAACCAATAGCAGCTCCCTGATTTCCATTATTTGCAGTTAAACCCTACAAATGTTGAAGGGTTTAATTGCAAAAAATGAAATCAGGTGAATCTCACTCATTGGGCACATGGGAACAGCTAAGAAGAGGACAAAAGAATTGAACCCGGTAAGGCTCAACCATAGTAAGATTAAATGTGATAATAATAATAAACAGAAATGGCTGCCCAGTAACCCGTAAGTTAGTTTATCTTGCACCAATGTATATTTGTTAGGTGCCTTTTTTTTTGTGAAAACATAAAAAGTTAGTGGCCTAAGGCCCAATAACTTCGGTTAAAAAGACCACCCGATAACTACATACAAAACAACTTTGTACCTCCAGTCGATAGTCGATATAATACGACATCCTTAAACAAAACAAATTCTCCTTAAAAATGGCGGTCGAAAAGGAGAATTCAACAATCTCCATCATCGAAACTATGAAGCTTCATGGCAGCTTCCATATAAAGTCTTCTTCATCCTTTAACTTCCCATAGAGGGAGTTAGGGTTAGGCTTAGCTGACTTCCCATAGAGGGAGTTAGGGTTAGTTGAATCGGCACAAACCCTAGCTTCAATTCTCTTATTTGTTGAATTAGCAGATTTGTACATCTCCGTGCTTAGAAAGTTAGAGCAACTTTCTCTAAGCCTCTTGATGCTCTGAGAGTCTTCAGACTTCTTAAAAACATTGTTTTCACGATCAATCCAATAAGATAAGTGATAGATCTGGTTATTAATCATGTTTTTGTAGTGATTATTGCCAACTTTTTGCACAAAACAGTATGATATATCAACTTTTCTCTTTTTCAGAGAAAGAATGCACTCCGGATCACTGCTTGATGGATGACAACTTTCCCCTCTACATCAAATAAACAACACGAGTTACCATTCAATTTATTAACAATAAAATTGCTTTTTTAAACTTGTTCCTGTTTACTTCCCTTATAGGTCATTCTGATATCGTGGCTAGAATCGCAACCACCAAGAAGAAAGTCAGAGTGCCCAGCTTGATCGTTGTTGTCTTTAATCATGTTTTTATGATGAATATTTGACAGCTTCTTGAGGAAAGTAGTGTAATTTATCAAATTTTCTCTTTCTCAGAGAAAAAATGCATTCTGGATCATTGTTGGATATATGGCAGTTTTTTTCCCTCTCCAGGGAGGAAGTCAGATTGCCCAACTTGATCCCTATTGCCATTAAAACTTTTGGTGTAGAAGTTGGAGTTAGAATGATGTCCATCAGATCTACCCAAGCCAATCCTCCCATTGAGTATATAATCCTCAACTTGCTTTTCGTCATTACAAAATTTATCCTGATTGTTGCTGATTTCATTTCGTTGTCTATATGCCTTTCTGATGATGATTTGACTATCTGCATATATGTTTTTTCACAATGGTTTCCTTAGATACATGCAATCTTTGATTTCTTTTCTCCAAATTTGATAGATTACAATAGTTAGAATAACACAAGCCCTATTAAAAGGTTTTGATTTAGGCTTGAAATTATCCAGAATGTACTTAATATTATCTCTGATATTCAAAGTAGGAATATTTAGATTAAAATTCATATTACATTTAGCATTATACTAAATGAACTGAGAATATATATAGTCAAAAAACAGATGGTTTGCATTCTCTTGTTCATTCTTACAGAGGAGACAAGTAGAATCTGAATCCCTATTCCATTTACAACACTTGTCTCTTGTAGGAAGTTTATTTAAAAGGGAAAAATAAGCACAATATGCCCTTTTTGGACAATTAGTTTTACACCAAATTACATTATGCTAGCTAACTTCCACCTCTTCCCCAATAAAAAAAATGTCGTTCCTTTTTTAAAGAAAATTTCTCTTTGGGATTGAATTTCCAGATCCATTTATCTTTAAAACAATTATTTTCAATGAAAGTTTTTTGAATGACATGTTTATATATTAAGGCAATTTGACTATTTTGAAAAGACAAACAATTATTTTGGATAATATTCTAGACTGTGTCATTTACACCACATAAAATATGTAAATTATTCCACGCAAGAAGGTTAATTAAAAAATTAACAAATATCCATGGATCAAACAAAAGGCTGGTTCGACTTTCATCTTTTAGTTTTCTTGCAATTAGCTTTCTCCCTATTTCTCTACAGTGCAGAATATTTTTCCAAACATAAGAATGATGTTTTTCTTTTCTAGTAGTCCAAAAGAATTTTCTTTTAAGGTACTTAGCCTTCATCCATCTAGCACATAATGACTTGCCTTTTAAAAATTTCCAGAAAAGTTTTAAGTTTACAAACTTCATTAAGATCTCTAATGTTTCTAAGACCAATCCCTCCAAACTTTTTCGGTTTACAAACTTTATCCCAGACAATTTTGTGTTGTTAGCCCTTCCAAATAAAATTAGCACATATTTTTTCAATCTTTTGAATAACTTTAATAGGGATGTTATGTGATTGCATCCAATAGATTATAACAGCTGTGATGATTGTACGTGTAAGCTCCATTCTACCTGCCATAGATAAGAGCTTGCTAGACCATCCTTCCAGCTTACTATGGATGATATCAAAAAGTCTAGAATGGTCCCTTTGATTGATTTGATTAATATTAAGTGGTAAGCCAAGGTATTTAAGTGGTAACTTCCCTTCCTTAAACTTCAAGAGATTAAGATTACCATTTTTAAATAAAGAATCTTTGTTGAAATATATTTTACTTTTATTTTCATTAACTCTGAGGCCAGCAAAATTTTCCATATTGTCAACAATGTTTTTAATAAAGGTTGCACTAGGTCTATTAGCTTTAACACCAACATATCATCTACCTACAAAAGACGAGTGAAAGGCTTAATGTTACGTCTCAGTAATTCTGATTCCATTTGCATAGAAAAATATTCTATAACAATAGAGAATAAATAAGGAGATAAATGATCTACTTGTCTTATTCCTTTATTGCTATGAATGAAAACTTTGGGGCATCCATTAGCCATTACTAAGGAAGTAACATTATTAATGCATTCCTTTATTATGTCATAAAATTTACTATTGAAACTCATCTGTTTCATAACAAAGATAATAAAATTTCTGCTGATTTTGTCAAAATCTTTCTAAAGATCTATTTTAATGCACATATGGATTTTATTTTTGTATATTAAAATTCTTTATTAACTCATGAGCTAATAAGGAGTTTTCAGAGATAAGCCTTCCTGGAATGAAAGCATTTTGATTTTTCGAAATTAGAAATTTTAAGAACTTTTTAATTCTGTTACAGAATATAGAGGAAATAATTTTATATATGAAATTACAACATGCTACAGGCCTGTAGTCCTCTAAACTCAAAGGTGCATCAACTTTTGGAACCAATGTAAGAAATGTATGATTTGTATTCTTTAGTAACTGGCCAGAGTTAAAAAATTCTTTAATAGAATCAGAAAGAGGAGTTTGAATTTCAGGCCAGTGAGTTTTATAAAATTTAACCCTAAAACCATTAGGAACAGGGCTCTTATAATTATTGGCATTATAAATAATATATTTAACTTCTTCATTTCTGATAAGAGCTACTAAAATATCCTTACTATTGTTATTCACTATATTTTTAAATTCAATGCTAGGAAAATTACTTGATAGCTCTGTGGAATTATACAGAGAGCGGAAATAATTATTGGCCTCCTTTTCTAAAAGAGAGACATCATTAATTATTTTGCCATTTAAATCAAGTAATTTTCCAATAACATTTCTATTTCTCCTATTAGACATTCTAATGTAAAATAATTTACTAGCTTCATCTCCTGAAGTTAACCAATCAATTTTGGCTTTCTGCCTAATATTAATGGAGTGAATATGCAGAGATTTAACAAGTTTGGCTTATGCATCAAAAAATAAAGAACCCTTATCATTGTCTGAGCTATTATTATTTAAATCATATTGGAGCCTTTCACATTCATCCTTATTAAATTTAATGTCAGATTTATTTCTTGAAAAGTTCAAGTTTTTAAGATTACCCTTAACAATTTGTAGGGATTTTTTGAATTTATATTGTGCAATACCAAATAGGTTATTATTAAGAATGTTAGCAACAATCTCTTTATAACCATCTTCATAAACCCAACCATTCACAAATCCGAATGGAGAATTTTTAACTCCAATATTGTTATTATAGAATGAAATTTGAATAGGGGTGTGATCACTAGAATTTTGAGGAAGGGTGCAACATTTCACCTTAGAGGAAAAATTGATAAAATCTTGGTTTAATAAAACCGTATCCATTTTGCAATGAATGTGTCTATATTCACCCAATTTCCAGGTGAATTTATTACCTGCAATTGGAGGATCTATCAAACCAGATTTTATAATAAAATTTGCATCTTTTTCGAGTTTATTAAATGGAATTGGAATGCCACCCTTTTTCTCAAAGCCATGAAAAACAGTATTAAAGTCCCTAATGATAATCCAGGGGATTTTAATTTTATTGCTAAACTGTCCAATACACAATACAATTCCAGAGCTTTAATTTGTCAACCTCAAAATTAGAGGCATAAATTAAGGTGACTTTTAGCAAAAACCCGCCTTCATTCTTAAAGCTACAATGTATGTATTGAAAGTCAATAAAATAGCCATCAAGAGAGTAAATGTTAGGATTGTGTAGAACAATTATTCTACCATTTCCAACCATTTGATTATTATTAACAATATTCCAGTTTGCTAACCCCCCATTCTGAAATTCAGAAATTTTGTTATCATTAAGCTTATGCTCAAGCAAACTAATAATACTAGGTTTGTACTTGGCAATTAAGCCCCTTAATATTCTATGCTATGATATCCATTTATAAAACTATTAAAAAAAATATAAAGGATACAATCAAGGATACACTCAACCACAGTAGAGCAGTAATTTTACTGCTATCCACTATCCCTTTGATTGCTTTCCACTATTTTTGAAGCTTCTATCATTTTCTTTCTATTGGTTCTCATATTTAGAATTTTTTCTATATATTTGTTTTTGAATTCATGATTGAATTTTTTCTATATATTTGTTTCTGAATTCATGATTTTCGACATCTTCTTTTTCTTCTACTATGACAATATTTGTTTACTTTTGGTCTTGCTCTTTTTTTTTATTGCAGATTGGGAGGAAACCATGGTTGAGTTGAATGCATCTTCAATATTGCTATCCATAATTTTTAGGTGATGAGAAGGGGTAAGACCATCAACCAGTAGGGAGGAATCAGTGAAGATGGGGTCAGTAGAAAGGAGAGAGGAGCATTGAT
The DNA here is from genome assembly GCA_030737875.1 of Allium sativum. Classification (NCBI taxonomy): domain Eukaryota; kingdom Viridiplantae; phylum Streptophyta; class Magnoliopsida; order Asparagales; family Amaryllidaceae; genus Allium; species Allium sativum. Next base: position 85,665,320 of record CM060914.1, read on the forward strand.
CAATAATAGCACTATTTGAAGTCTTATCATAATTATTTGTAATATTGCTTAAGTCCTCCACTGGGCCGGAGGGCATATTGACCTATAATTTATTTTCCCCATCCGATGAAGATTGAGAACCAACACCATAAATTAGGATAGGTTTAACTGTGGGAATTTCCTGTAGAGAATTTCCCTCAGTTAGTGCTTGTTGTTGATCATTTTGCAGGATGACTGAAATGCTTGCAGAATCATGAATTTGGCTATAATCGTCATGTGATTCTGAATTTTCCATGTTGTTGTTATGATCAATTACGATATCAATATTCATTACTTCTGCAGATTGAAAAGAGATATCACTCACTGCATTATATTGTTTTCAGTGATGTTCTCAGTAGTGGTGCCTGCTTCGTTGTTAACCAGATTTTCTTGAACATGATTATCAACTTGTTTTTCCCTCTATTCTTTTTTACAAGAACAATTTTCTAATGAATGGCTAAAGCATTTACAATCTCTACAACGAGCAGGAATCCATTCATATGTAATCTACTGAGTAATGATTTCACCATCATGCATTGAAATATATGCTTCATTAGGTACTTCAACATCTGCTTTAATCTCAACAAGGATACGGGCATAGCTAAGCCTTGTTTCCTTTGCAGTTGGTTTGTCCAACTTCAAAGGAATGCCCACTATGCTCGCTATCACACTAAAAACCTCCTTATCCCATAATATGAGATTCATAAGTAGCTTAATCTAGATAGGCTTGGTGGTAAATAAATATCTATCAAGAATGAGTCTTTTTGACCATTTCTTGATAGTGATGAGCTTCCCATTAATAAAGTAAGGACCCACTTTTAAAGGTTTTTCGCTATCCTCCAAATTCGAAAACCTAATTATGAAGAACCTGTTGTCTTATGTGTAAATATCAAATGTACCTGTGGGATTCCAAGTGCGCGATACATACTCCTTGAAATGATGGTACGGTGGTCGCTTACGTTAGACGTAAGCAATGACTGAAATACCCTATTTATTCTTTGTTCTATTACTTGTCTCTTCCTTCAGCACAATCATTTTCCTATTGTTAATGATGGATGACTCTATATATTTGAGATTGAATTCTGAATTTTGCCCTCCATTTCTTACCTTTTCACCTCACATAGAGGATCTATTGTTATAATCGGCATTTGATATGCCATTATTTTTTGATGATCCTTTACTGGCGTTATATCTGGTATGATTCTTTAATTGATAATTGTTTATTCTTGCCAATAGATTTACCCTCTGATAGGGTTTTACGCTATGAACCTGGGATTTGCCTACCCCTTTGTTGGTTTGAGCGGATCCATTGGATCTTTGGTCGGGTCTGAAGCCCTTCATGCGACTAACCGTTATTAATCCATCTGCATCCATAATAAAAATTGGAGATAATTCTGGTAGATGTGAACTGATATTAGGTAAAGGGGTATAAGTAAATGGGAGAGCAGAAGAACCCCTATTCTGATCAGGGTTGTCATCAAAAATGGGATTTCTTTTTATTTTCAAGGCAGTCATGGCTGCAAAGCTTTTTTTCTCTAATATGTTTAGCGGAACTTCGATAGGTGATTTCTTTTATACAAGAGAGTTATGTGATTTTTTTTAATTTCCTTTATAAATCGTATATATGTTTTAACACCTTCAAAATAAAATAATTTACATATAGATTTGTACTATTATGTTAAAATTCTGTGATTTCTATTTTTATCTTTATATTGCAATATCTAATGTTTTTAAGTTTGAATTTCTATTCCTATTATCAATAAATAAATAACAAATTCACAAATATAATGTATGTGTTAGATTTTATTTTTAAGCAACCTTAAGGTTTTTTTAATAGTTATAAACGAATGTTTTGAGTTTATAAATTAAGTTTATGTGCTTCATATTATTTTTAAATGATATTATGATATAATTATATTTGTAGATGAGTATTTTGAATCAATAGATGAAATTTATTTGTTAGATCGCACGTTTTTAGTAAGTACTAATATTTAATAATATTTACGAAGACATTTTTTATGGTTGATGCTTATGAAAAAAAGTATAACATCAAATTACAACTATTATTAAAAATTAATAAGATGTATATAAAAATACAGTATATGACTAAGGAAATAGCACAAGCAGAAGTTCATTTGTTGGTCTGGAATGATGGAGATAGTTGGCTATATCAGTTTTACCATGAGTTGTTTAATTGCTTCTACTCTAAAAGCTTTGTTTTTTTGTACCATTCAATGCAGATCTGAAATTGATGGGGTCAAAATCCTAGCTTTTCTTCGTGAGATTATTTACTTAACCAAATTTTGAGTTTAATTTGGACTATTTCAGCTTGAACATGTGAAGTATCTTAATTAAAAAGTTGTCCCGATTATACAGGACTTAAAATTTTACTTTCGACTGGGTCTTCTTTTGCAAGATCAACGAGAGTATCCAACAGTTTTAATCAAAAAAAAAATATTTCTAAGTATGCTAAATATATGCATATATCATGTGCTATCTTGCTCACACCAGACATCTAATAGAAGCTAACTTTAAGATGGGACCATTAACAGATACTTGAGGATGATGATAGTGTCATATTCATATTCGTTGATACGGATACGAATGGGTATCAGATGCTTATCCTATCTGTTATATAAATCAAGAAATTTAAATGAATTTTTTTAGTTTATTACATTTTTTTCAATTCCAATGATTATGAAAGGGTTAAAAATAAATAAGTATGTTGATAATAAATAGTTTAAAGCATTGACAATAAATAAATATCATTTATTATAATAAATACATATATTTTAGTGGAATTTCACACCATGTCCCTATTTTTGTTCTAAATTGAAGTGGCATCCATTCTAACATTAAAATGTAAAGCGGGTCCCCAATTTGCATGTTACGTGTTTTTCAGGAAAAAAATGCGCTGGTTGATTACAAAAATTCGCAAATATTCTCAGAAGTAATCTGGAAAATTTTTTGCACATGTCTATGCATTTATACTCAATATATGCATACATGTATGCATATATTCATCCAGTGTTTTATATTGAAAATCTGGACCAATATATGCATACATGTATGCATATATTGGTAATAATTGCATAGATGCATGCATACAAAGTTGAATTTTACTGCATGTGTTATGGATGGTTGCATACATGTATTTTATTCTGTATACATGCATACATGTATGCAACAAAGTTAAAAAGAATGAAGGCTCATTAATATGTGCATGAATATATGCATTTATACTGTATAAATGCAGAAATATACAAAAAAATGTGAATGCTTGAAAAACAGGTCAGGAATGAATAAATGCATGAAACGATGCAGTTATTATTGAATTTCTGCATACATGTATCCATTTGTACTGCAGGTTGATGCATAACTGAAATATTAACATAAATGTATGCAAAACTATTTACAAATAAGTCGATCTTTTGATGCATAATACTGTTGTTTCGCTGTTTTTATTGTTTTTGATGCGTTTTTAATGGGTTTAATAGATGGATTTGATGATGATTAGTTACTTTATTTAATTATGAATTTTCGTGATTTTTTGATGAATTTTCGAAAAATAAGGACATAATTTACAAAAAAAATAGGAGCAGATGTGAGCTTAATTTTGAAACATATTAGGGACCTGAGACAAACTTACCCTATATTTTAATTCATAAATAAAAACGGATAATTCAATCTCTGCCACATTCTTTTTTTGGATAGCGAATATACATCAACTTTACAGATGTGAATAAGTTTCGAATTTTTTAGATATGTAACGACTAGATTTCAAGCCTACTTTCACTTCACTGGCACCTATCTAAATAATAAATCTGTGTATGGTAGCACATAAACTAAACTAAATTTGACATCTTCATCTGCTATTATGTTGACTTTCAGTTGCATCTTATTTCTAAGAGCATTCCAAGCTCATTGTTGAGCAAACTTAAAGACAACCTTGAAAGTTGTCAAAGCAACATTAAAGGGTGTTGGAAACAATGGTTTGGCTGAGTCGTGGATTAGGTCACTTTCTTGAAGACGTTTCGGCGATCTACTCAAGGTGCAAAGTAGTTTGTACTGTTCGTCGCCGCCTTTGGGATAAAACAACATCTTCCTTGTTTATCTTTCTATATTGGATCATTTGCACATATGAAGCCGATTCTGTTTGGACTCAAAAAATAATACTGCTCAAGTTTATTTTCTTTCTATTTTTGTAAAAGAATGGTTGAAAAGAGGATAGAAAACTATATATGATTTTTCTTTCTATGGAAGAGGAAGAGAGAGTTTTTCCAGAAAAAGAGCAATGAAAAAATGTTATGTACTCTATATATTTTCTGGTCTATGACCAAGTTCTTATACATAAGAAACGTTAGCTATTCTAGTGGGAGGAAAATTGGACTGCAATTAATGCCATATTAAATGAAAAAACGTTCAAAGAAATTTGCAATGTGTAAATTGCATTCATTTCATAAAGAGATGAATGTTAATAAATATTAATTTATTACCATTCATTGCAATTTGTTAATGCTATTTATATTTTGTAACAGCTCAATCAAATACATGTATGAATATGTATATATACAAACACACACACAAATGTTATGCAAATGTAACAACTCTCAGGAAAGAATTTCTGATACAAAATATAATACCGTTTTTAACTTCTAACGGCTCTATGCATTAATGGCTCATAAATATGCATTAAAATCTCAAAATAATGGCACAAAAGTTACCGTTATTAACTTATAACGGCTCATTTTTTATTTATTCTTAATTTCTTTTTAATAAATTCACAAACTATTCCAACAATCCCCCACTTGAATTTCTTAAAAAATATTTTTGAGCAGTTCATTAAAAATACATAAGATTGTGCATAAGCAAAGGTGTCATCCAACTTGAACATTTGCATAGTGAGTAAGATTCAGCTTTTACTAGAGTGATACGTAGTCTTGAACTCTATTCCTGACATTAAAGCACAAACAACCTTTCTAGAATGCAATCAAATAAGCCCGTGCATTTATGGCCATGCACGTCTATCCCAGTTTAGTGAATGCTATAGGAATCTTGCCCAAACTCCATAGGAAACGGACACATTTCCACATTCACATAGGTGAGTCTATCAAGAGTACTCCTGAAGGTAGGTACTCCACTCCAAATAGAGTATAGATCTCATTAAGAGTTTCTATTAACTCATCCTCTAATCACTTCAGGAATACATGCTTCTTGGTTTATTAAATAGCATTTCAACTCCTATCACTACACAACTTGTTTTTACCTATTGAACCTAGTTCTTGGGATCTCCAGTCATTTAGGTCGGTTACCATTGTGCGTGACTCATCAATCTAAGGGCAATAGTCCCATTCTTTCAGATTCATTCATGACTTTCTTTCTGGTCAGTCCTTTCGTCAAAGGATCTGCCAAATTATCATCACTTCATATGTGATATTCTCTAACAATACTGTGCATACGACTGTCATTTCTTACTATTGTAATATCGATTCTGTCCTTCTTTCAATAGTCGTCAAATTTTCATCATTATGTATGTGATGTTCTCTTACTGTATTGTCCTTACGAATGTTGTCTTTTACCGTTGTAATAACGGTTCTATACTTTTTGCAATAGCCGCGGTACTATCACAATCGATTAAACCACTGGTGTCTATTTTTCCCATATAGGGATCTCAACTAGCAGATTTCTTTAGTTCTCTACTTCTTCACTAGCTGTGGCTAGTGCTATTATCTTAGTTTCTATAGTAGACTGAGTCAAAATAGTATGTTTCCTGAATTTTTTCAAGAAACAACTTCTCTAATAATGCTAAATATATAGCCACTGGTTGCTTATGAATCATCATATAAAGTATTCTAGTCTGCATCGGAATAACCTTTTTCAACAGCTGGAAACTTTTTATATTGTAATCCAACGTTCAAGGTTTATTATAGGTATCTCATAACCCGCTCAATAACATGTTAATGCTCTATACTAGGTCTACAAGTAAACTTGCATAATAATCCCACAACATAGGCAATGTCGGGTCTAGTACGATCAGTGACATCCGAAGGCTGCCAATGATGCTCGCTTACTTTGACTGTCTTACACCTTCACCGGTGTTCTTAAATGTCTTTACACTAGGATCATATAATGTACATGCAGGTTTATAGTCAAAGTGATTGTATTTCTTTAGAAGCTTCTCAATATAATGAGATTGATCCAAAGAAAGTCCCTTTTTTGGACCTAGTAATTTTTTTAATACCAAGAATTACATTCGTTTCACCTAGATCTTTCATATCAAAGTTGGCACTTAATAGGGATTTGAATGAGTTTATGGCATGAATGCTTGACCCAAAAAATAAGTAGGTCATCCACGTAAAGGCATATAATAGTGCAAATGTCATTCTTAAATTTGTAATGAATGCATTTGTCACTTTCATTAACTTTAAACCATGTGAAATGGTTAAATTATCATTTTTTTTTCATGTCATTGTTATAAACCATATAATGATTTATCTCATTTGCATACTTTATGTTCTTGACCATGTACTACAAATCCTTCTGGCTGGTCCATATAAATTTCTTCTTCTGATTCATCGTTAAAAAACGGTTTTAACATCCATTTGGTATATTAATAAATTATGAATGAAACCAAGCGAGATTAATACCCGAATGGATGTAATTCTGGTTACAGGTGAAAAAGGGTCGAAGAAATCTATATTAACTTTTTTACTTAAAATCTTTAGCTGCTAGTCGTGCTTTACATTTATCAATAACGCCATCAGGTTTTAATTTCTTTTTAAGCACCCATTTACAGCCTATAGATTTACAACCAAGGGGTAAATCTACCAAGTGCCAAGTCTTATTGGATTTCAAGGAATCCATCTCATCATTTGTAGCCTCTTACCAAAAGTCGGTATCCAAAGAAGATTAGGTCTCTTGGAGGTTTAAAGGATCCTCCTTTATAGTAAAAGCACAAAAATATGAACCAAATCCTTTTACGGTTCTTGCTTTTTTACTTCTTTCAGATTCAGAATTTTCATTAAGTTCTGTTCGAATAGGCATACTTGAAGTGCCCCCACTATTCCTTAATTTAAAAGGAAATTTGATTTCATAAAAAATCGACATCATTTGATTCAATTATATTATGTGTATTTAGGTCATAAAAACTGTATGCTTTGCTATTAATGGCATAACCTATAAATACACATTCATATGCTCTACTTGTCAATTTTATTCTCTTAGGGTATAGAATGCGAACATATGCTAAATACCCCAAGTTCCAAAGTATTACAAATTGGGTTTATAATTCTTTAAAATTTCATAAGATGAAATTTTATTCTTAGATCTAGGGATTCTATTCAAAACATAGCAAACGGCTAATAATATATCCCCCACCAATGTTTTGCTGCACTTGAAATTAATAAAATGGCAACTGCTAATTCGGTAAAGGTTTTTTTCTCTATACCGTTCATATCATGTGAATAAGGTGCAGTTCTCCCATGTATAAAGTCATGTAGTTTATAGTAATTCAGAATAGAACTAGATTCATATTATGTTCTTCGGTTACTACAAAGTACTTTATTTTTCTTGTTTGACTAATCTTCAATTTCATTTTTGAATGTCTCAATCATATCAAATGCGTCACTTTTATTTTTCATGAGAAATACATATGTGAAATCAGAACAACCGTTAAAATAGTGGTGTCCATATCTAATCAATGTTATTCATTTTCACATGAAATACACCTATTGATAATTAAATCTACACCATTGTCATTTCTTAATGACATTCCAAAAAAAATTATGCATATAAACTTTGTCAATTTATTTTGATGCAAAACATATTCATCCAATTAATGTCAATTCTCAATGACATTATCAAATAACATACGCATTCTATTAATGTCAAATATTTAGTGACGTTTCCAAATAATATATGCGTTCTATTAATGTCAAATTTTTAATGACATTTCCAAATAAATGTGTGTATTACCATAAGCAACCAAAAAGCAAATTAACAGTGGCTCTCATAACTGATGACCACCGTACAAAGCCTTGCTTACATGCATCATAATATCATTCATTATTTTGTTTGTCAACAAGCTATCTAGATAAGGATCTCCTTCTTCACTAAATAAAGAAATGGTTTGCATTTTGATTTTACCATTTGAACACAAAATTCATGCTTTTGTATAAAACAAGGGTAATAACAATATTCAATTTGGACCATTAGGCACTGACCTAATTGTATACAGATCAAATAATGACTGTTTCTTCCAATTTTTTCATTAGAGATCCTAGTCTAAGCAATGTTATTTAACAAGCGACATAAGCAGATCTATCAAAGCAAACTGCTCTTAAACTAAAACAAATAGTTTATCACTTATTTACACATGTAAATATATGAAAACAGTAACAACAAAATTAATACCTTTGTCATCTGGATTGGCCTTGAAATTTTCCAAGGTATTTGATGTCATAAAATATTTTATATTCTGTTCATGACAGAAATATCTCTACATACCTTAGCGTTTTGTCCAAACTCTCTCTTGAAAATACCAATAGTACCAGGCCCGCATACACAAACAGTGATCCTATCCGTACATCTTCTTCTGACATGATTTGTTAAAGGATCAGCGTTGAAGCCATTGTTATAAAAAGAAACGTCTTCAGATTGTTGGAAACAATGGTTCGGCTGAGTCGTAGACTAGGCCACTTTCTTGAAGACGTTTCGGCGATCTACTCAAGGTGCAAAGTAGTTCGTACTGTTTGTCGCCGCCTCTGAGATAAAACAGCCACTTCCTTGTTTTTCTTTCTATATCGGATCATTTGCACATATGAAGCCGATTCTGTTTGCACTCAAAAAATAATACTGCTCAAGTTTATTTTCTTTCTATTTTTGTAAAAGAATGGTTGAGAAGAGGATAGAAAAATATATATGATTTTTCTTTCTGTGGAAGAGGAAGAGAGAGTTTTTCCAGAAAAAGAGCAATGAAAAAATGTTATGTACCCTATATATTTTCTGGTTTATGACCAAGTTCTTATACAGAAGAAACATTAGTTATTCTAGTGGAAGGAAAATTAGACTGCAATTAATGCCATATTAAATGAAAAAATGTTCAAAGAAATTTGCAATGTGCAAATTGCATTCATTCATAAAGAGATGAATGTTAATAAATATTAATTTATTACCATTCATTGCAATTTGTTAATGCTATTTATATTTTGTAACAGCTCAATCAAATACATGTATGTATATGTATATATATATATATATATACACACACACACTCACAACTGTTATGCAAATGTAACAGCTCTCAGGAAAGAATTTACTGATACAAAATATAATACCGTTTTTAACTTCTAACGGCTCTATGCATTAATAGCTCTCAAAATAATGGCACAAAAGTTACCGTTATTAACTTACAACGACTCAATTTTTATTTATTCTTAATTTCTTTTTAATAAATTCACAAACTATTCCAATAAAGAGTCATAACTTAGTCGGCTAAGATTAGTCGACTAAAAGAAAGCCAATAAAATATATATATATATATATATATATATACATATAAATATACTTTCCATTAGATAACTAAATAAAGCCTGCTACATATAAGTTTTCTTTTTTTAACATGCTTTTAGTCAACTTTCTTTTATTCTGCTAATCTTAGTTGACTAAGGCAGTTAATATTTATCCATTAAAGCCTTTTTTTTCTTTTTCTTTTTATGCGTTAGGAGTTGATAATGCTATGTCAGACATGATCTATAAACTCATGTTTAATTTTTTTTATTAATGATAGATTGTTCTAACACTGCTGTAGTATTTCTATCATAATTTGAGCCACCTAACTTGAAATTGCAAAATTCAAGATATTCTGGAAAATAGATTCAACTGTCTACAACTATTATGTTTTGAGTATTTTCAGATTTTGAACTTTAACTGATGAAAAACTGCAATATATTTAAAGTATAGGTTATAAACTGTTCTCAGAATTTTTGATAATGCTGAAGTGTTTTGCTTATATTTTGAACTCCATTAGTCGGAATTCTGAAATTCTGATACGTCTAAAAATCTAAAAAAAATTCACATAACTATTTTGTTTTGAGTTTCTACTAATTCATTTTGGATAGCCTTGAAAATCCGCACTTAATACAGTGTATTACTCGAAAACCATTTTAGATAAGTTGTGTAATCTTGTATAGGTTCTATTTAACTTGGCTAAGTGAATTGGAATTTGGGATTAGATTTGATTGGAAATTAGAAAATACTTATTTGTTTGATAAAATTGGATTTGCTTGGGATTAGTATTAGATAATATCATAATTTAACTGATTAATTTTCAACTTGAATATTTTTTGTCAAAAACCGCTCTTACAGAGAATTGGTACATACATATTTCAGATGTTAAAAATATTTTTGATTATTTACTCAAAAATTAAAATATTGACCAATTGAGTCGTTTTTGAAAATTATCGAAATTATTTATAGATTTTGAAACCATGATGAATAATGACTACATTATGTTTCATGACAAGAGAAAAGTATTATTTTAAAATCTCATGAAGATTGGACAAATTTTATAGTATTTCTAAATTTGGTACTCATTTCATATCATCTCTTTCACTACCATCATTTTGTCATTCTTCACAGTGTTATATAATGTGAAGAGTTTGATTTGTTTTTAGAAATAAAAGAAATTTTTTTATGCAACGGTATTCATTGTCAATTAAAAGTTCTTGTGGTTATGCATGGGTGAATAACCTAAATTTCTGATTAATATGATTTCATTCCCACTTAAAGTCCTGAACGTTATGCATGGATGGAACATGTTTAAATCTAAGTATTATTCTAATCTCATTTAAAAGTCCTCACGATTATACACAGTTAGGAAATACTTGGAATTTTTAAGTTACTACTAATCCCATTTAAAAGTCCTAATGGGTTGTAACAGCCCGCATTTTACGTATCGAAAGATCGTAAAATATTTTTATTTTATTCCCTGAGGGTTGGATCATTCTCATCTTTTGATATGTTGCTTATGGGGATGTGTGACATGTCCATAATTTTTACCGATTTTGTTTGTGACCGTTTTGCCCCTGTCAGTCTTGTACTGGGCATAACTTTTGACTCAGGTCGAATCAGAGGGTGAGACCTATGCCATTGGAAAGGAATTGATGATTCCCTTTCCGTAGAGTGGTTACATTAAGGATTTGGTTCAGCGGTTTGGGATAAATCGTTGTTTTAAGGTTTTTCAGTTGGCTGTTCAGGTTTTGGAAGGCTAATGGGCTGATTTGGAGAAGGCCCATTAGGGGGTTGGTGGAGGCTATAAATAGGGGGTAAGGGATATGGAGAAAGGTTGGCATTTTCCATTCTCTTATAGGGAGGCTTTGATCTCCTTCTTCCTCTAACATCTTTCCACCATTAAAATTCCAAAATCCAAGGAGGGAAATCGAAAATCTACACCATAAGAGGCTAGATCTACATCGTTTCAAGGGCGAATTCATCGGATTGAGGAGTTTGATTCGAAGTGTTCGCTGTCCGGATTGCTTTTTCATTGTTTTTGCATCGATTTGAAGAATTGGTGAGTGATTTACATCTCTCATTCGGATTCATGCAAGTATATGGGTTTTAGGATGTTAATTTTATCATTTCCATGTTATTTTCCTTAGATCCACACCATGCTAAGTCCATTTTATATATGAATCACCTTAGGATCTGATCTAGATAATTTAAATGGTTAATTTTATGACTTTTCTCAAGATTATGTAAGTTAGATCCGTTTTTATGTTCATATGATTCACTTATCATGTTTTGGGAAATTTATGTGTTTTGATGGAAATTGTTAGATTGATGATATTGTTGGTTGCATAACATGTTTGTAATTGCGTTTGGATGAATCGGATAAGCTGGTTTCGTCGGATTCGTCGTTTGGCGAGGTTTTGGTCGAAATCGGAGTCGAATTGGAGATGTGCAGGTTTCTGGTCATCCTGGAGTTGGTCGGGTCGGTCTGGAATTAGGTGGTCGGTCATAGTATGGCTTGGGAAGCAAGTCAGGGAGCTGGTCGGTTTAAGCTGGTCGATCCAGAAGGAGCAGAAGTGTTTCTGGTCGGTTTCAGATGGTGGCATTCTGGTCGGTTTCAGATGGTGGCATTCTGGTTGGTTTTTACTGGAAGCAAATCCTGGTCGCTCTGAGGGAGCTGGTCGGTCAGGTGAAGCAAAATCTGGTCGGTCTTGACGGGGTCGATCCACAGCTGGTCGGTCCCAAGGAGGTCGAGTCGATCCAAAGCTGCAAGGAGGTCGAGTCGATCCAAAGCTGCATGGAGGCGGGTCGCTCTGGAGAAGCTGGTCGCTCTAGAACCCTGGTCGTTCTGGAATTATGGTTGCTCTGGAATCCTAGTCGCTCTGGAATCCTGGTGGCTCTGGAATCTTGGTCGCCCTGGAGCTAGTCGCTCTAGAGGAGCTGGTCGGTCAGATGGGGTAAATCTAGGTCGGTCAGGTGGAAGCATATTCTGGTCGGTCCCAAGGGGGTGGGTCGGTCCAAGGATGCAGGGAGGCGGGTCGGTCCTGGAGTTGGTCGGGTCGGTCCTACCCTGGTTGGTTAAAAATGGAGGGGATTTCTGCAGCACTTTTGAATGCTGTGGTGAATGGCCTATGTGTTGTCGTTTGCTTTCTCTAGCAAGTTGATATGATGCTATGGATTGTTTTGATCCTTATGATTGATGCTTACTTCGGATCAAAGGTAGTGCTAACTTCGAGGTGGTTCAAGTAGGAAGGCTCGAAGTGGTGAATGTGTTCGTTGATCAAGGTGGATCAACGAATGTAGTGACAACTCTAAAGTGTCTTGAGTTGGGTGATGAGGATTGCTCTATGGTGTTCTGAGCATGACAACTCTAAAGTGTCATGAGTTGGTGAACAGTCGCGATTGATAGCGATTGGAGATGCGAAGGCCGAGAGATTATCGTTATCATGGGTTCTAGCGGGCTCAGAGCAAGGGTTATACGATTTCGTTGTATGATCGAATACCCTGGGTTTCGTTGTATGGCCTAGAATACATTTCGTTGTATGGTGTATGGAGTTTCGCTAGAACCGGGGTTTCGAGTATGGCCCTTGACGGATGGCAATATGGGCTAGTCATACGATAACGATGGTTTCGAAGCAGGATTGGCGGTGATAGCCAGAGTCAGTCATGGATGATTGGTTGTTCTGTTTGTACTATCTCACATAGATTATCCAAAGTCGAGGGAGATGTTCTTTGACTGCTTAAGTGATATTGGTCTAGGCCTCTGGCGAGAGTACTTGAGGAATGTTAAACTCGATTAGGGTTATCTGTGTGAGACCTATATAATCTGGATGTCATGTGTGTTATGTATGATTGAATGGGTGTTCTGGTTTCTATGGATGAATGGTTGAAATGCTTGGTGTAATAGCTATCACTGTCCGATGTGGGGAAGATAAGGTTGAGTTCTTCTCTGGTGATGTGGGTAGATAAGTTGTTCATTTACCAATTCTCATATACTTTCTTGTTGAAGTTTGTTAGCTGTATTATCGCTCACTAAGACTATTGTCTGACTCAAGGTTTTATGTCTCCTCTTATTACCTTGGGCTGTTCATCCGGTTGTGGATGGGCAGACTAAGTAGTAGGTTACAGGTAATGGAGCTTAGTGATACGAGGAAGCTGAGCGATGACGAGCAGGAGGCTGGTGTACCAGTTTTATTACTATCAAGTATTTATGTTTCCGCTGTTTGAGTTGCTTGAGAGCTGTAGTGAGGCCTTATGTACAAACTTTGATATCAGTTGGATAATCTTTCTGGATGTTGAGAAAGTTTCAAAAGTTTGTTATATGATACCTCATTACTATCACCTGTTGTATAAGTTATATTATATTTTATCCTTGCGTTGTGAGTTCTACGACAGGTTTCGATGTGTTTACCTACTCTGATGATCGTCCATAGCAGCCTGGCACATCTTTAGTATATTATTCCTCTTGTTTAGTGCGGGGGTTATGGGCAGTCGTCACATTTGGTATCAGAGCTCTGGTCAACGATTTTGGCCAAAGTTCGAAGACGTAATTACGTATGAGAGACGTATTTGTAGATTTCAGTTGGATGTTTACTATATATATTGTATATATAGTAGTAGCGGTTGTATCTCTTTAGCAGTTTTCCTTGGAAGTGGCTAATTATTCTAAATTGCAGATTTAGAATGAGTAGACGACCATCAAGACACGCTGCTAGGGGAGCTAATACTGGAGGGGGAAATGGTGGTGAACCAGATTACTCGGCCATGTTTGAAGCCATGGCAGAAGCAATTATGCGAAGGGTACCCGCTCCAGTGGCGGCTACGGTAGATGTAGGTGTGCGAGTTCCTAGGGTAGATTTTGCAAAAATGTGCAAGGACTTTACATCTCTAGGAGGGAAACCATTCAAAGGAACTGAGCCAGCTGAAGAGGTTCAGAGGTGGATGGATTCATGTGTTCGAATCTTTGGAGACTTGGGTATTGAGGATGCAATGAAGAGAAAGCTTGCATCAAGGCAGCTTCAGAGTAGAGCCATGGAATGGTGGAATTCCGTTATACTCGAGACTCCGGAAGAGGAGATTTCATGGGAGCAATTCCAAGCTAAGTTTGAAGCAAAGTTTATCTCCACTGCTCAGAAGTCCGTCCTCTTCAAGAAGTTCGTAGAGTTGAAGCAAAATGGCAGATCAGTTCTTGACTATATTTCTGATTTTGAGGCTTTGTCTAGATATGCTCGTTCATACATTGATACACCCTATCAAAAGAACGAGAACTTTGTCTTGGGTTTGGATGCTTATATTGGGAAGCCACTGGTGGACCATCTTGATGATTCATTTGAGAAGATTGTGGAAAAAGCTATTCGCCATGAAAGCTTGTTTCCCAAGGAAGCAAATGTTGTCACTGCAACTAAAGGAGATCAGAAACCACAGCCGGGTGGTAATAACAATAAGAAGAAGAGGCAGCAACAACAGGAAGGGGAAAGTGGACAGAAGAAGCAAAAGGGTGAAGTGACTTGCTATAACTGCTGGCAGAAAGGCCATTTTGCTAACGAGTGCAAGAATCCCAAGGATGAGAAGAAGTGCTTCAAGTATGGAAATTCTGGACATGAGAAGAAAGATTGTCCGGAAGTAGCTAAGGGAAACCAGATCGTGAAGGCTTATGCTTTGGAAGCCGTGCCGTCTTCTTCGAGGGGTCCGACTGTTGAAGAGAAAGGAAAGGGTGTCGTGGTGCAAGGTACTCTTTCCGTTAAAAGTGTTTCAGTTCGAGTGTTGTTCGACACTGCAGCTTTGCGCTCATTTGTTCATTATGAGCATGTGTGTCGCTTGGGTTTGAAACCCGAGATGTGTGATAGGCCAATCCAGCTGAAGGTTCGTCTAGTTTGTGTATGTTTGGCATGCTCTTGCTTTGTCGAGTCATGGTTGTTTTTGCGATGATCTCCGCTGGATTTGGGATCATCTTGGGCATAGTTTGGCTCAAGAAGTATGCGGCAAGGGTGAATTGCGAGAAGCTACAGGTGAGGGTCGGGGATGTGGAAGGGCGAAAGGTGTTGATTAGATGTAAGCACGAAGACGGGGTCTTCGTGAGTTATCTATATTCGCTTGGGATTTCACAGGAAGACCCATCATCAGTGCTGATCGCTAATGAGTATGTAGATGTCTTTGACAAGGTCAAAGGGTTGCCGCCGCGTCGTGAGATGAATTTAGGATCGTTTTGATCGAGGGGGCTAGGTCTATCGTTTTACCTCTTAGGCAGATGGCGCCTAAGGAATAGCAAGAGTTAGAGGTGCGAGTTCGCGATTTTTTGGAGAAAGGATTCATTCGGAGGAGTATTTCCGAATGGGGTGGTTTCTCCAGGGTAGTATAAAACCTAGAAGTTGAGTCCGTAGTTACGAGACCTCGTAAGCTGCTTCGTGTTTGAGAGGAACAACACGAAATAGCTTAGGAGGTATACGGTCATGTTGTTGATAGAATTCCGCGTGCTTGGATAAGGCTATAGATGCATGGATTGATGGTTGCTAGTTTGGATGATAGAATTGGCTTCACATGGATGATAGGCATGCGGAATTGTTATGGTTGCTTGTGTTTGCTTGGAATTTCGGGGGCGAAATTCTTAAGGCTTAAGGGGGGGGGGGGAGAATGTAACAGCCCGCATTTTACGTATCGGAAGATCGTAAAATATTTTTATTTTATTCCCTGAAGGTTGGATCATTCTCATCTTTTGATATGTTGCTTATGGGGATGTGTGACATGTCCATAATTTTTACCGATTTTGTTTGTGACCGTTTTCCCCCTGTCAGTCTTGTACTGGGCATAACTTTTGACTCAGGTCGAATCAGAGGGTGAGACCTGTGCCATTGGAAAGGAATTGATGATTCCCTTTCCGTAGAGTGGTTACATTAAGGATTTGGTTCAGTAGTTTGGGAGAAATCGCTGTTTTAAGGTTTTTCAGTTGGCTGTTCAGGTTTTGGAAGGCTAATGGGCTGATTTGGAGAAGGCCCATTAGGGGGTTGGTGGAGGCTATAAATAGGGGGTAAGGGATATGGAGAAAGGTTGGCATTTTCCATTCTCTTATGGGGAGGCTTTGATCTCCTTCTTCCTCTAACATCTTTCCACCATTAAAATTCCAAAATCCAAGGAGGGAAATCGAAGATCTACACCATAAGAGGCTAGATCTACATCGTTTCAAGGGCGAATTCATCGGATTGAGGAGTTTGATTCGAAGTGTTCGCTGTCCGGATTGCTTTTTCATTGTTTTTGCATCGATTTGAAGAATTGGTGAGTGATTTACATCTCTCATTCGGATTCATGCAAGTATATGGGTTTTAGGATGTTAATTTCATCATTTCCATGTTATTTTCCTTAGATCCACACCATGCTAAGTCCATTTTATATATGAATCACCTTAGGATCTGATCTAGATAATTTAAATGGTTAATTTTATGACTTTTCTCAAGATTATGTAAGTGAGATCCGTTTTTATGTTCATATGATTCACTTATCATGTTTTGGGAAATTTATGTTTTTGATGGAAATTGTTAGATTGATGATATTGTTGGTTGCATAACATGTTTGTGATTGCGTTTGGATGAATCGGATAAGCTGGTTTCGTCGGATTCGTCGTTTGGCGAGGTTTTGGTCGAAATCGGAGTCGAATTGGAGATGTGCAGGTTTCTGGTCGTCCTGGAGTTGGTCGGGTCGGTCTGGAATGAGGTGGTCGGTCATAGTATGGCTTGGGAAGCAAGTCAGGGAGCTGGTCGGTTTAAGCTGGTCGGTCCAGAAGGAGCAGAAGTGTTTCTGGTCGGTTTCAGATGGTGGCATTCTGGTCGGTTTCAGATGGTGGCATTCTGGTTGGTTTTTACTGGAAGCAAATCCTGGTGGCTCTGAGGGAGCTGGTCGGTCAGGTGGAGCAAAATCTGGTCGGTCTTGACGGGGTCGATCCACAGCTGGTCGGTCCCAAGGAGGTCGAGTCGATCCAAAGCTGCAAGGAGGTCGAGTCGATCCAAAGCTGCATGGAGGCGGGTCGCTCTGGAGAAGCTGGTCGCTCTAGAACCCTGGTCGTTCTGGAATTATGGTTGCTCTGGAATCCTGGTCGCTCTGGAATCCTGGTGGCTCTGGAATCTTGGTCGCCCTGGAGCTAGTCGCTCTAGAGGAGCTGGTCGGTCAGATGGGGTAAATCTAGGTCGGTCAGGTGGAAGCATATTCTGGTCGGTCCCAAGGGGGTGGGTCGGTCCAAGGATGCAGGGAGGCGGGTCGGTCCTGGAGTTGGTCGGGTCGGTCCTACCCTGGTTGGTTAAAAATGGAGGGGATTTCTGCAGCGCTTTTGAATGATGTGGTGAATGGCCTATGTGCTGTCGTTTGCTTTCTCTAGCAAGTTGATATGATGCTATGGATTGTTTTGATCCTTATGATTGATGCTTACTTCGGATCAAAGGTAGTGCTAACTTCGAGGTGGTTCAAGTAGGAAGGCTCGAAGTGGTGAATGTGTTCGTTGATCAAGGTGGATCAACGAATGTAGTGACAACTCTAAAGTGTCTTGAGTTGGGTGATGAGGATTGCTCTATGGTGTTCTGAGCATGACAACTCTAAAGTGTCCTGAGTTGGTGAACAGTCGCGATTGATAGCGATTGGAGATGCGAAGGCCGAGAGATTATCGTTATCATGGGTTCTAGCGGGCTCAGAGCAAGGGTTATACGATTTCGTTGTATGATCGAATACCCTGGGTTTCGTTGTATGGCCTAGAATACATTTCGTTGTATGGTGTATGGAGTTTCGCTAGAATCGGGGTTTCGAGTATGGCCGTTGACGGATGGCAATATGGGCTAGTCATACGATAACGATGGTTTCGAAGCAGGATTGGCGGTGATAGCCAGAGTCAGTCACGGATGATTGGTTGTTCTGTTTGTACTATCTCACATAGATTATCCAAAGTCGAGGAAGATGTTCTTTGAGTGCTTAAGTGATATTGGTCTAGGCCTCTGGCGAGAGTACTTGAGGAATGTTAAACTCGATTAGGGTTGTCTGTGTGAGACCTATATAATCTGGATGTCATGTGTGTTATGTATGATTGAATGGGTGTTTTGGTTTCTATGGATGAATGGTTGAAATGCTTGGTGTAAAGGCTATCACTGTCCGATGTGGGGAAGATAAGGTTGAGTTCTTCTCTGGTGATGTGGGTAGATAAGTTGTTCATTTACCCATTCTCATATACTTTCTTGTTGAAGTTTGTTAGCTGTATTATCGCTCACTAAGACTATTGTCTGACTCAAGGTTTTATGTCTCCTCTTATTACCTTGGGCTGTTCATCCGGTTGTGGATGGGCAGACTAAGTAGTAGGTTACAGGTAATGGAGCTTAGTGATACGAGGAAGCTGAGCGATGACGAGCAGGAGGCTGGCGTACCAGTTTTATTACTATCAAGTATTTCTATTTCCGTTGTTTGAGTTGCTTGAGAGCTGTAGTGAGGCCTTATGTACAAACTTTGATATCAGTTGGATAATCTTTCTGGATGTTGAGAAAGTTTCAAAAGTTTGTTATATGATACCTCATTACTATCACCTGTTGTATAAGTTCTATTATATTTTATCCTTGCGTTGTGAGTTCTACGACAGGTTTCGATGTGTTTACCTACTCTGATGATCGTCCATAGCAGCCTGGCACACCTTTAGTATATTATTCCTCTTGTTTAGTGCGGGGGTTATGGTCGGTCGTCACATGGGTTATGCATGGCTAGAAAGTGCTTAAATTATTTAAAAATGTGCTCAAATTTAAAATTATCTGAAAATTTTTAAATTCAAAATTTTTAAGTTGAAAATAGAAAACTTACTTCGTTGTATAAAATTTATCATAAATATATCATTTTGATAGTAAAATTTGTTTCTAATTTATGAAGTATTATGATTTTTGTTTGATTAAGTGATATTTACGATATGTACTTTCCCTCTTGATTTGAGTTTATAATCTATAGCCAAAATTCATCAATATTTCAATTTTTGTTATTCTTTTGATGATAACAAAAGGGAGAGGAAGGTTAAGATGTTGATATATGAGTAAATAGTTAATAATGATTTGAATATTTGAAATTTAGATAAAACTTTTCTCCTTTTCAAATATATGCATTTGTATAGAAAGAGTTTATTTGTAGAGGGAGTATATAAATAGCGGAAGCATGGTCGTATCACAGTAAACCAATCATATCATGAATAAACAGATTAATATATCTTCGAAATATAAACATATGTTTGTCATCATCAAAAGAAGGAAGATTTTTGAATATATTGAAATGATTTTTGTTTGATGATAACAAACATATATATTATTGAATAAATGTGTTTATATGTATGTTCTATTTCATACACAGACAACATATAATTATTTGCACGAATTGAAATATTTAACTCAAAAATTGCACAAGTTTTGTACAGATATTTTATTCAAACAAAAATTTATTTAGTAAATGAATAGTCCAAATTTCATATATCACTGTTCTCACTCTATCTATCACAAATATTATACATTACATACTCAGTTTGTACAAATACTTCCGCATTGCATACACTCAGTCACTCACACACTCAGTGTCACCATCTTCAGTGATTGTTCCAGAATTTATCCAGTCATCCTTCGTACTTGCCAAAATAAAATAACGTGGTAAACTGGAAAATAAAAAATTTAATTTGCAAATACCAATTTAAATTTAAATTTTTGTATGCCTCAATTATTTGGGTTGTTTCTCATCTTTTTTTCTAGATATGGTCAAGCGAATATATATACTACATATGCTCGAACAACATATAATATTTATAATGATACACTATAAATATTATAGTG
Organism: Allium sativum; assembly: GCA_030737875.1. NCBI lineage: Eukaryota > Viridiplantae > Streptophyta > Magnoliopsida > Asparagales > Amaryllidaceae > Allium > Allium sativum. The sequence goes on from CM060914.1 coordinate 85,685,665, forward strand.
TCCGATCATGTAGTATTTTTCCCATGGACAGCTGCAAAGATCAAATCTTTCGATTCAACTCAGTGCACTCAATTTTGGCGTTGACATATTCACCGACGAGTATAAAAGCAAGAGTGCACAATAAAACTGCTTCAACAGGCATAACAATAAAAAAACGCACAACAAATGCACAAAAATGTGCACCACATACAATCTAGATCACAAATGGGCACACAAGGGTTCAGAATGCAAAATTAATAGAACAAAACAGAACAAGTGATCAAAAACAGGGTCCTACAGGCATCAACAAGATGACAACATACAACAAACTCAATTCATCATGACAGTCACACAAGTGCATGGAGATCAAATCCGAACTCTAGTGTACAAGATATGAACCAAGCCTTAATCTTCAAACAATAACTGAAACAAATCATTCAGATTCAAGAGTGCAAACAATAAACAGGGACAAAAAAAACAAGAAATGCACAAGAGCATTTAACAAAAGTTCATCTTTAATAAGTACATGAGCCAAGCAACAATGCAAGTGCACAAGTGATGCACATAAAACCAACAAGTGCACAAGCAACTCAGAGTTGGACAACATGAACGAAGACAAGAGTGCAAACAAGATCAACATAGTAACATGGCTTAAAGTGTTATAACAACGACAAGAAAACTGTGTTGATACAGTAACTGCAGATTATGAACAATAATCTGGAAACTTTGCAAAAAAATGCAACAAAAGAGAACAGCGTGGAGAATATACCATCGCAGTTGATTAAAGAATAATTGGTTAATAATCTGAGTCCAGTCCGAAATCGACTGTTTCCTCAAATCGTGTTTGCGACCATTTGTAGCACTTGAGGGTTTTTGATGCAAACCGATTCCCAAAATAAAACGGATCTACTTCGCCGTACATTGCAGCAGGCGAAGGAACGGTGAACGCAAGGTAGTTTTATTTTCAGAATAGAGCATTGGAGGAAGAAGGGCAAAAGTCAGAAAAATCGATGATGATTTGATTTTCGCTGCCGTTTATATAGGCTGTGAAGAGGTATTCATTCGTGAATGGATGCCACTGTTCGAATTGCAACGGTAACGACTGTTGGAAAGGTTGTGACCCTTTACCAACAGTCATTTCCGTTGGTATTTGCATGGCTATTTTAAAAAATAGTCATTTGAATAGCACAAGCAGACCTGGTGGCATTCAGAGGCCCTATACAATCACCCTATACAATCACGAGACCCCAAGAGCCCCAAAGCTCTAATCTTTGAACTTTTTAATTTAATATGAAAGATATGCATGCTTTGTTCACGCTATTTCATTGCCTCTCTCTCTTCCTCTTTCTTTTTATATGACATATTAAGGTTTTGTATATGTAGTGAACTAAGGCACAAGTTTTCCCGATGTGGGACTTAGTGATTTTGCCAAATCCACTTATTCATTTCTATCATAAAGTTCACACAACATGCAACATTGTAGAATTGAATCTCGAACAAGTCCAAATGTGTAACAACTATACATGAATGCAAGTGGTGAAATCCTCACTGGGGAGAAGCAAGAAGGCAGTTGCACTATAATAAGGAACAGAACGCAAAAGTACATACATGAACCAGAAAATAGCAGCTAACAACAAAGTGGACATGGCAACAAGCAATGGAAAAAAAATTCCAAGTGTAGTATCTGCTTTTATTTTTGTTAACATGTCAGAAAATTAAATGAAGTATCTGTTCTCTTTATCAAGATCGAAGAAAGTAATATAATGCAAAGAAATAAACCTGTTCTTATTTTATCACTAAGAAGTCAGAGATTCAGAGTATAAAATTCTTCATATTCGAGTATCAAGTTGAACGAGTCAATATTCACGAAGCCATCAAGTAAAAGAATTCAAAACTAGAAATATCGAAGTAAATACGATCTTATATTTCTCAAATATACTCATGATCAAATCAATCAAGGAATCAGAGAAATAATAGGAATTAGAACTCTATAAATACCCAATTCATCACTGGCATTTCAATCATCGAAATCGAGCAACTAAGAGCACAACCAACAATGACTTGTTCAGTGACTAAACAAGCCACGGAGCAACCAGGTATGGCTTGTTTACTTCCCCGTGGCTAGTTTGGAACCTGTTTATGTCCGGTTGAGTGAACAGAGACTAGTGGTTATAACGGCGAAGTGTTTGTCGTTTTAAGTTTATAACGGCAAAGACTTTGCCGTTATAAGTTTATAACGGCAAACACTTCGCCGTTATAAACTTTTAATAATAAAAAACCATGCAAATGTTGTTTGATGTTGTGAACAGCGGTAATATTGGATGAAATGAGTGTTTGTTGTTCTATGCTATTTGTATTATATAATATATTTTTTAAGTCGTCTGTGGCTGGTTGTGGCTAGTTTTGTATAGCTGGTTGCTTGGTGGCTTGTTTGAATGAAAGAGAAAAAGTGAACAGAACGGATGGTTGGTTATGGTCTAATAATCAAAAAGAGAAAATCACTTTAACACATTCAACTGCAAACAAGCTCGATGAATATATAACCGGCAACTACGCATGCATTAGAGAGGAAGAATTAGATCGACGAAATCAAAGCCACCATTTTTATTTTGATAGTACCAGAGGAGCGACGCTGGTCTGGTGTTAAGAAATCCCAAAATTGATTTACACAAAAACATGTGATCAGGCATTAAAGCAAAGTGGACCAGTCAAGAATAAGGATGGCAATGGGTATTTTCACTGTTCCAAATGTTAACGTTTAATTATCTCGTTGCAGCCACCGAGCCATGCGGCGTTGATGTTACTGAGACTGATATCGCCATGCATTGTGCCTTCACCTTCACCTATTGTTCTTTTGTTTCTGGGACGCACTCCAACTTGATGGAGTTATTTGACCATGAGCGGGCTTGGTCACATTGGAGTCTCTAGGTTGCATCAGATACTGCATCAAGGTGGAGATTATTGGAATTTGATGATACAATATTTCCAAATATCAATTAGATTTTCGGAGATATTCGTGGTAGTTTTGTTACCTGTTTGTGCAAGAAATGAGTGGACAGAAATGGAAGGAATATTAATGAATATGGGATATTGGAGATATTCGCCATCTAATTTGTTGTCATGTTTCATGAAAAAGAAATGAAAAGAAATTAAAATTGGAAAAGGGATTGATTAGAAAATAGAAAGTTATCAATCAATGAATCATATAACAATCAAATTAATGGGAATATTAGCCTTCCTGATTTGATTTATTTACATAAATCAAATTAATTCATCTCCAAGAAACGTTTTCCTCTATATAAAGAAACGCATATAAGATGTTATGACATGACATGTGAGAACATTTGTATTCTTCATTTCTTTTGCTCTACTTCAAAAACTATGTAATCTCTTGAATATTAATAAAAACCTCTTCCCTATTGAAGTGGACGTACACTATCTCGCGACAGTGGAATTACTATAAATTTGTTTGTTCTCTATTGCCTTTATTTTTTTCTATGATCTGAAATTGATATTCATTTCAACCTGTTTGTTCTATCACATCATGACAAGATCCTATTGAGGTTTTCTGCTGAAAGGGATTGATCACCCCTACCATTTTAATCGTTTTTTATTTTCAGTTTTGTATGTTTTTATTTTACAAACTCTATTTTTTACTAGGCTACAAATTACGGGATTTGTGGTTTTTGAATTCACAACTCAGGAACAGAGGTACAACAATGTTTTGAGTGCAAGATTAGAACAATCAAGTGAACAAGAGTTGCGAATTTTACCAGTATGTGTAAACGTTTTATTGTTTAACATCTGGTAGAAACACTAAGGTAAAAATTTTGAGCGTAAAGTTAGAACAATTAGGTGAGCATGCATCGTGAGTTTACACTATATGTAAGCGATAGATTGTTACTTTCTAATAGAAACCTTGGGACAACAGTAGATAGAGTTTTGCCAAAGTTGAGTATTTTTATGTGTTATTTATTTTCCGCAATTACTCTGTGTTAGTTTATTATTAATTATTATTCTGCAAAAACTATTATAAACCCTACTCACCTCCCAATAGGTTAATTTAGATCCTTCATTTTTTAGACCCAAACCTCGCATATGACGTCTTCAAAGAGAGATGTTACCATGTTTGGAGATCATTAGGAGTCTAGGATGTCTCGGCGTTCACTATGATTATGACATGTTTTTCTTTAAATCCGCTAATGCGGATGAGAGCCATCGTATTTTTGAAGCAGAGTGGATCATCATTGAAGGTAAACCAACCTTGTCACTTCTTGAAGCCCATCTATGCTGAAAGCGAAAGAGGAAGTCATGTATATTTCAGTTTGGGTGCACATTTCACACATCCCTTCTACCTTGCAACACTTAATTGGGCTCGATTGGCCAGCATGAGTAGTTGGTAAAATTATTTGTTTATGATGCCAACACAGTGGCTAGGAAGAGATTGGTTTATGCCAAGGCTCTGATTGAAATAACACCTAAGAAACCTTTATGTGTTTGATGTTCATGTTATTGAAGGAAACAATACTCAAGTTCTTGTTCGTTACAGTTAGAAAAATGTCATTCCTTTGGACATATCATATACATTTTCCCTTTACAGCCTGATGATTCCCTTATTTCTCTTGAGAACAGTATCCCGCTCTCCCCCCCCCCCCCCCCCCCCCCCAAATCGTATTTGGGTCCTGAAATCGAGGCGTGTCCATGATCCTGTTATCACCGCATTTGTTTCCCCACATCTGTTTATGTGCCTACAGTGCTCCTTCTGCATGGTACTATCATTGACCCAACACTTGACCTGGTATTTTCACTGTTCCAAATGTTGACGTTTAATTATCTCGTTGCAGCCACCGAGTCATGCGGTGTTGATGTTACTGAGACTGATATCGTCATGCATTGTGCCTTCACCTTCACCTATTGTTCTGTTATTTCTGAGACGCACTCCAACTTGATGGAGTTATTTGACCATGAGCGGGCTTGGTCACGTTTCTTCGGATATGCCTTTTTGCCCAGAGAAAGGAATATACTGTACTTTCGTCACTGAGATTGGCGGTGAGAGCAGATGTTTACTCTACCATATTGACGGTGAGAGTCTTACCCTATCGATCGAAGGACCATAGGGAGAGGTGAACATTTTCAGATGATACAGGGAACGGAAATACTTGCCAACAAAAATACTCTTATTATATTTCTCATTTGTTATATACAGGTGGTACTATGATATTTTTAGGATAAACCGTTCAGTGTTAGAGGTGTGTAGTATATATTCTAAAAGTATATATATCCATCGATAGTGGATTGCTTATTAACTAAATAACATCGAAGTTGTCTTTCTGCAGGGAATGACCCTAATGGAGCAAACATGTTGGACATGTTAGGTATGTCTCTGGAATCAGCTACCCGTAGGATACTTAGGTGTGCCCTTATTATCTTCTGACAACATTAATGGTTGACAGTGTGCACCATTGCTTCAATGAATTTATACTAAGTTAAACAGTTGGGATGGTCACTTTCTATCTACGAATGGGAGAGAACAAATTATTCAAAGCATAACCATTCCTACTGTTTTATACCGGCTTCTAATTTATCACTTGCCTATGTGACTGTTAAAGAAAATTGAGTCATATTGTGTAAATTTTTCTCAAGTGGCAAGTCCCATAAATTTGCTTGGGATTCTTCACTTTGTTGGCCAAATAAAGAGAGTGGTATGGTTTAAACTGGCTCTATGATCTAGAAGTATAGCTGTTATTAAACTGGTATGGGTATTCTTAAATTACTAGTGCATATGGACAAAATGGGTGGGGATTATATATGATTTTGTGGGTGTTAGCAATTAATAGTAACTATGCATCAACTAGGAAACATATGCTATGCTGTTGACAGCAAGCTGCAAATTTACTTACTAGGTCAATCTCAAATATGGCTAATTCTATTTATACACCTAAATTTTCTTCTTTTTATACAGAGCGCTTATATAAAAAGAAATTAAGGATAAAAAGTACCCTTATTTATAATAGAAGTAAAGTATACATTGTAATTATAAAATTTAAACCCTAAAACACTATTTAATCCAAGAAAAGTTAAAAAATCAAAAGTTTAGGTCGTGTTTGGTCTAAAATGAGTTTTTTGTTTTGAGTTTTCAATGATTATTACGAAACATGAAAGATGTGGAAAGACAATGCAAAGATTCAATAAAGATGGAGGAAACCGCGGATGAAAGTATATATTGTATTCAATGCTTCGCTTATTTGTCAAAACATTAAAAAGAAATAAAAATTGTTTTCTATTTTGTATATTAACTTTGTTTTCTAAAATTATTGTTTTTCACAATATAAATGCGTTGTACACATTTTTGCATAAACGGAAGAAAAAAAAAAAAAAAAACTATATCAAATAACTACCTTAGTTTCCAGCAATGAAAATATTCAAGAAGAGGCATATCTGTAGTTAAAATCAATGCAAACTAAGATTTTGATGAAGAAGGTGATAAAATCCTGATTTTGAAGTAGAAAGTGCAGATGAGGTCAATTCATTTTGGATTGAACAATAGATGTTATGAGGAGCTGAAATATACGTCAAACATGGCGGAGGCATGAGGTTCGCATTGTTCCCGCACAGTAGCGTCGCGTCTAACTATTTTTTCTCTACATTTGTCCTCCTCGGTTTTTGTTTTTCCATGAGCTGGGTCTCCTATGGTTATGCTAACTAACTATTTGTTTTTTGCGGCTTAAATTTAACAATAACACTGAGGATGCGTTTTTAATGATGGTATTTGAGTAGAGTAATTGACCGTAGCGAACGGGGAATGTGTTTTTTTGTTGCGAACGAGGTATATGAGCGTGGTATTTAATTGTTAAATTAATTGTTTTGAATTAATTAAATACTAATTGCACAAAATGAAATGACTACATTTCATTACTTGAACAGAAATACAAACAAAAATACAAACAGAAATACAACAGAAATAAAATAACAGACTGATATAAATATCCTACTTGTTGGCACCACTTTATTTAATCAGATAACTTTGATATTATAATGCGTGGCGTTTTTCTGTAAACTCTGATATTAACCAACTTTTCGCTATGTCATTGGAAAGAACAGTGAATACCTCTTTCTTGTTGGGTTTCATAACAAATAATATTGCGTCTGCAACAACAAATTCACCTCCTTCTGCAAGACGTTGAAGGCGAGTAACCATATTTGCAAAATTTGTAGAACTTCCCGTTGATTCCACGTTGATACCCGTATTCGGACTATTAGAACGCATGCAAGATTTTTCATTTGTCTCTCGTGCATTAGGTCAATGAGCGCAATCATCTTGCCTTCATTTTCACCGTATCGTCTTCTTGAAGCTTGACGTGAAGTTGATTGAGAAAGAGGATTCGTTGGATTTTGGGTTGAAGGAGGGTTAATTGGAGCTTCATAAATTGATGGATTCATTGAAGTTTGTTGCAATGGAGGATTTGATGGCGAATTCAAATTTGGAATATGATCATTTTGCATTTCATCCAATGGATTAAAAAACCTATCAAAAGTTCATGTTCTATCAAACGTGCTTTGTGTTGAAGGCCGCATATCAGTATGCTACGGTTGTACGGTAGCAGCAGAAGTGTACGACGATTGACCAATAGCATTCGTCTCACGAAATAATTGTTGCATCATCTCCAAGTTTTCTAGCGGACGTTTCTTATATTTCATAACAACCGGTCCAAATTCCTAAAAGTAAGAAACAAACTGTAAGAAGCTATCTATAAATAAACGATAAAAATTAAAGTTCACAGATCTTAACACGATCTTCCCACCATTCGTTGCTTTCAAAAACCGTTCCTTCATAAGGTTCCCAACCAGCACCAATCTTGTTCATCGGTGCATCTCATTTTATCCACTCTCGTCGAAGACTATCATATTTATTTCGGATCTTTTTGTATGACATTGTTGAGCTTTTCTGCAATGGCTTCGTTAACACATTTCTAGTTGCTGCCACAAGCACCATATGTTTCAACAGCACATTGCAGCATAACCTGAGTTGAGGTAAACGAATAGTGATGTGCAAATTTTTAATTAGCCATACTGAAAAATGAAAAAAGCAATATTTATCAGAAATAAATTTAGAAAAAAAGGAAAAAAAAACTATGTTGACTAACGGAAAATAACATAAAAAACAAGCTGTAAAAAATCTGATTTCCACTCGAATTCGGTTGGAAGAAAAATAGAAGAGGAGATGGATTGACAGTAGTGTGAATGAAGTGGTAGAAGGAGGTAGTGCTTTTATAGGGGAGGAAGAGGAACGTTAGAAATCCAGCCGTTGGTGTCCGATGCGTCGGACGCCAACGGCTGAATTTCTATCATTCACAAAGCCTGTTGTTTGCCTCGTTGGGAACGTTGCCGGCGTCCGAAACCTCCGACGCAAACATAAAGGTAACACGCCCAAAATTGGCTACGAACAGGGCCTGAAGGTGACAATGATTATACATAATTAATAAATAATTATAGTAATGAATTTACAACATACAATGTATATATGTATGATTACGTTGTTATTTTTTGTTTATAAATATACATTAGTTTGGTTGTTTGTTTACATTATGATACTATGCAAATACTTTCGAGCAGAGAAAAGTTAGAAGAGTGGGTGCGTAATAGTAGAAAACAATTTGGTTTTATGATCATTGTATTACATTATAATGTGACTGAATCTCAGTCTAAATTATGCATTTTCTTTGGATGTGAATGTAGTGGAGTGCTTAAAGGTGCCAAATCGAAAAGAAAAAAACTACTTCGACACCAAGAGTAACAGGTACTAAAAAGATGCAATTATCCATTTAAGCTTAATGATGTTAAACTTTCTAACGTTAATGAAAGGAGTTTAGTTGTAGTGAATGGAGTTCATGATCATGTTGTGTTAAAAAATGAAGAGGGTCGTTCATTTGTTGGTAGATTAGTAAGGAGGAAATCAGATCTTTTACGTTTATTTCCCCATGTTATTATTATGGATTGTACATACAGAATAAATAAATGCAAAATGTCATTGTTTGAAATTGTCACTGTGACATCAACAAATCATACCTTTTGTATTGCATCATATATTTATTTAGAGAATGCAAAAAGAAAAGAAAAAAGCTGTCTTTGTATTTTGGAGCATTTAAAACCTATTATGATTGATTGTCAAGTGGACATGTCTACTGTTTTTATCATCGATATAGAAATTGTTTTACTGAATTCGATTCAAATAGTATTTTCTCAATCTGCACATATTATATGCAAATGACATATTAAAAATAAAGTTCTTACTGTCATAAAAAGAAAAGTAAAAGCAATGGATGTATGTGAAACTGAATCATTTATAAATGATTGAAATAAGGTTGTAAACGCAGAAAACATTATACTCTATAATCAAAATTTAAGCGTTGCATAAACAATTCAGCGCACGAATGAAGCTTATGATCTATATTCATGAGAGCTGGTTAGATCAATGGAAAGAATGTTTTGTTCATGTATGGACCGCCGAGCACATGCATTTCGGAAATTACATTTTTAAGTGGTAGTAATTTTTTATACTAAATTAATTCATGTTAGTTTAATAATCAAATATATTAATTTGTTAATAATTCATTTTTATTGAAAGACTGAGGCAGCACATTCAAAGCTGAAAAAACATTTAGCAACATATTAATGTAACTTTGAACAAGCTTGGGCGAAGATGCAGTCATTGTTAGAACTTCCATTCATAGAGCTAAAGGCTTGATTTGAAAAAAGTTTAACAAAAGTTGGTTATGTTTATCATGTAAAAGAGTTGAAAAACCTATGAGGCATAGTCTATATGGTTGCTTTAGAGTTACTACATTCAGAGTTTCTTCACATGAAAAAAATTGGTGTAAACAACGGGGTTGTGAATGCATAATTTGGAAAACTCATGAGCTTCTTTATTTCCACGAACTTGCACACCTTGATTCATATGTAGAAATTCCAATCAAACTAGTTGACACTCATTGGACACAACTTCATATTATTCAAAGAGGAAAGTAGGAGGATGAGTGCATTGCGTAAAAGATTGAAAATTTATTAATGGAAGTCAAAAAAATGGATGTTCAATATCAAATGCATTTGTACAGAAAAAAGATGGAAGTTGATGTAACTCACAATCTTCTCTTACATCTCCTTAAAGTAAAATTAAAACTCGCAGAAGAGAAGGAAAAAATAAAAAAGATAACAAAAGAATGTTTTTTTCTTTTGAGTTAGTGGATAACATGTGTAACGACCCGCCATTTAGACCACCGAAAATCGATACTAAATATGATCACTGTATTTAAATGTCGAATATTCGATCATCGAAAAGGCAGATTGGTAGGGTTAAAAGAATAAGAATAAGAACATGAGAAACAAAATCTCACAACAAAAATGACAACATATAATAATAATAATGATAGACGAACTATCGTTCCAAGATACGATGTATACCAGAGTTAAAACAAATCATATCGGTTGGGCAATTATAAAATTTTGACCTGACAAATACCAATATGTACATATAATACAACAGAAGTAAAATAATATGATATATGAACTTCCAACTCTACTATATGAGCTTCATATCCAACTGAAGACAACTAGGAAACAAGTTCGGCTTGACCCTAACATTATAATGAAATAACAAACAAGTCATAGTTTAGAAAACCAATATGAGATAACCAAAAAGAAACATACAATAATTTTGCAAGACCACAATGCTAATCATGGAACAGATTTTTACCTCACAAAGAATAATACATATATAAGCATCGACATGAATCAGAAATACTGAAATAACCAAGGAATGAATGTTATATATAATAACGTCAATAAAAGGAAATAATGGAACCATAACACATTGAGAAGAGCTCACGACACTTCTCAATGGATGCAAAGAAACTGATCCAAAATTTAAATCGAACAAGGGAAATGTTAATTTTCTTGAAGATATAAGATTGCACTGCTTACTTCAGACTAGGACACTTACAAAAGAAAACCAATCTCACTATGGATTCACTTAATTAAACATGGTGAACGTTTTCTATTGCTTTCAATGTAATTAAAAATATGAAAAGTTATAAATTTTGAATCATATGGAATGATTGCGAAATTTTCCGATAAATGGTTAGGCGGGTGCGCCTACTTGACCAAAAAGTATACCTCTAGAATGTTCTTGAGAACTCAACTGTTCTTGGAAACATACAAACCAAACTCTATCCACCTTACTGGGTATCTGAGTACTTCACATCTTGTGCGCATATAACCAAACCAACCCTAAAGTAGAAGTGAAATGACCGTAATGGAAGCAAGCCTACATAACTAGACGTCCATTCGCTTTCTGGATTCAATCGATAACAATGCTCAAAGAGCAAAATACTGATTTATTTTGATGACTCAAATGAGCTAAACCAATAGCTTTAAATCAAGAATCAAAAATATCCAAAATGATCATATATGGAAATTAAATCACATTCTCTTACCATTATTTATCAATTACAATCTTGTATTATCTTTTGTTTGAAAAAACAAAGTTGGGCAAGATAAGGTAGTGTTACCCCTAGGCATTACCCAGACAATATCTTTAATCCTCGAGATAAAAACAAATTCATACTTTGACTTCTAAGACTAAAAGTATAAACTAAAATATTTTCCATATAAACAAAATTGTTTATGGAAATTTTATTTCCATATCCATATCGAAAACTTTTTCAAAGATTTAAAAGAAAGTATTTTTAACATATTCTTTAAAATATCTATTATATTATATGGAAGCACAATATTCATCCGAAGACCTTTCAATTTTTTCAAAAATCTCATATGTTGCCATGTGTCACGGTATATTTAATTATCGTAAATTTGTCATTACTTCTACTTATTTGTAGTTATTATTTCTTTCAAGAATACCAATAGACTCATTAATGTTTTATAGATTATAGATTATCTTTCTAATATACATTTTAAGAGAAATATCAACGTTGACATTTGTCATTTCTTAATTTTTCCACTTCCATTCATTTTCTATCAATATTATCTTTTTTCTTTTCAATTTTTCTATGCATGTTATAGTTAAAAAATAATATCCCAACCAAAATAAACTTAAAATATGTTATATCTATTATATTATATGAAAGCATAGTGTTCATCTGAAGGCTTTTCGGATCTATTTTCTCAAAAATCTCACGTGTTGCCATGTATCACAGAAGTTTAGTTGTCTTAATTTTGTCATTATTTTTGCATTTTGCAAGTATTTCTTAAAAAAATTCTAACAAACTCATAAATAATTTGTTGATTATATACCTATTATACATCTATTATACCTATTATATAATATCTATCATATAAAGTAACTTTAATTGTCTCAAATTAGTCAATATTTTTGTTTATTGCGGGTATTTCTTAAAAGAGTTCTAATAGACCCACAAATGTTTTATTGATTATCTTCCTATTTCAACTATTAAACCTATTATATTACATCTGTTATATAGATCACAATATATGACCCTCTGTATACTTGATCCTCATTCAATTTAAACTCAAAATACTCATCCCTATATATGCTTTCTATTTTTAATTATCCTAATTCCTATATATCTAACGTCTTTAGTGTTAATAGATTATCTTATGGATAACCAAAGTTAGCTCAATATAAATGCTAATTCTAATTCTCATAGCATAGGGTTCAAATTCGTATGCCTTATTTGGGACGACCCGCAGACCTTCGTCCGTTTGAACCGACTACGAACCACACAAGTCCAGTCCAAAATGTAAGCATCCACGAAAAGTCATGCGATAAATCGAATTTTTGATCTTCGATAGTCGATGCTTAACACAACCACGATGTTCATGTACCGCAAAATCAAATATTGCAAACTCAATCCATGGGGTTTAATTAGAGCAAACACAACGGAACATAACAAAAGAGAAGAACATAATCTCACAGCGGAATAGAACAAATATAATATTCAATATAACTTTACAAGGGAAACATTTAAATAATCAGAGTGAACATACCATGGATAGTTATAGACACTATCCTTACAGAATACACCCACATCATCCAAGTATAGATAACAGAATACTACCGGTCTTCTGATGAAAATCGCCGACTCTTCTGGAATTGTCTGGGCACTCCTCGAATCATATCTAAACCTGAAATACACTTGGATCTGACCTGAGTGTCAAACACTCGAGTCAGGCTTGGATTAACCAGCTTGAGAACTAGATAACAAGTCATACATATCTCAAACAATCATCAAATGGGTTTCAAAACTTCATGCATTTTTTTTTGGAAAATGAAGCTACCATAAGACAAGCATCCCATCACACAATGCACACACACACCATTAGGAGCAAGTTTTATCTTATGACAGCTAAATTTGCTTGGTACAGGAGAATCATTTGATATTATCATTATTGTCTACCTTTGAAAGCCTTTTTCAAAATAAATGTATCAATCCTAGCAGACATAGGTACCCATATAGTACATTTACATACATAGGTTACAACTAAAATCATAAGGATTCATATTGGAAGTTGGGTTCCATCAATGACCAAGGAAAAAGATCTTTCTTAACCGCGATTCAGGCACACCTTTAGCGGGATGTCCCAGGATTAACAAATTCTCCTTTTAGTAGCGGTAAAACTGTCCTACCACTATTTCAAGTGATGTTTGGGTTTCTCCTAAACATAATGTCTCCCAGTCGTTGTCAATCATTATCCTAGGCGTCTCAATCTATCATCCATTAAGTAAATTGCTTGGGCTCCATACCATAGCATCATTTTCTCAACTATAAGGACACATTAGTCCTTAACTTTATGCTACTTCATCTTGTTTCGGCTCATTACCGATTGTGAAGTCCTGAAGTTATGTTTCCACACAGAGTTATGTGTTTCAACAAAAAGCTTTCATCATTATTAGCTCATCACTTAGCATGCCACATTATCAATTCTCAACATATAATCGGTGTCTAATATATATGGCCTCTAAGTACATATTTCCCAAAGGAGGGTGTTAAGCTAAGAGGATAGATCCTCCACCACCTATCTGATATATTGTCAATAGAAACTAATTTATTATGTCATAAAATAAAAGACACACATCCATTTAAAAGTTCACTCTGGGTTGTGAACGAAATTGATGGCACTTTATTCAACGACACCGTCTGGGTGTGAAGTCCTTACAATCTGAATCACTTCGTGTACAGTAAGATTGTCATCATAATATAGCCCCATATTGGGTGGCCACCTGAGGCATCAATGAGCAATCTTTATGATGTGAAGGTCTCAGTCTTCAACCACAGTCATTGCCATTTGCAATTGCTCTTATCACGTCGTATAGTTTTTCACAATGGGTTGAAACCCAATCTTTTCGAATAACTAGCTCATCTTTAAAAACAATATAGATGTATAGGATACAAAGAGTCTCATTCCTTTTTGGAATATTCTTTTACTCAAATCGTTCTTTATACCGAGTATACCCATTTAAATCTCATTCAAGGTTTACATGCTTTAAACTCTTGTTTAAATCTTTCCTTGGAAATCATTTCAATAGATTATAAAATCTCATTTCACTAATTTAACTCAAACCAAAGTTTCTACAATTTACCGGGATTATCGAACCTCATGAAAATGTAATTTCTCAAATCATTATCCCATTTCCATCCTATTCATCCCATGGAGAAAAAATGACAATACTCCATATCTAATTGCCTTCATACTCTGGGAAGTTTAATTATCCTTATTAATTCCATTCTTACATTCCAAAATTGATCAAAGATTTCATTTACCATTACAATAAAACATATTTACCCAAACCCAACCCATTCATTGGTCATTAATTAGGGAAGATTACTTTACCTTTCCTTAATCATATCTCAAGCCCAAATTCATAATTACGATTTTTTAATCTTATTTAGGGAAAACCATTCATTAACTAAAATTAGTTATCAATTGCACAATGCCAAGAGAATAATCTCATGACCCCGAAGGCCTAAACCAACTTCAGTTCAAACAAACAGAAGATCACCCAACTCAACGATAAAATATCAAGTTTCAACTTCTTTCTTTATCCCAAAATCTTATTTAAGATTTGATCTTATCTTCACGCGAAAAGAACACTTATCTTCTTTTAAGCGATCCTGAAATTTTTGTTCCCATTATTCTTTGATAGGGGAAATTCTTTAAATTTTTATATTCAAATTAAATAAAGATTTCACATCTTCTTCTTTAAATGGGTCAAAGAACAAATGTTATTCAAGACATCGTTCACGGTAAATCC
Organism: Allium sativum; assembly: GCA_030737875.1. Lineage (NCBI taxonomy): Eukaryota > Viridiplantae > Streptophyta > Magnoliopsida > Asparagales > Amaryllidaceae > Allium > Allium sativum. Next base: position 85,700,930 of record CM060914.1, read on the forward strand.
AAAATCGTACTTTTATTTTCAATGAAATCTACATAAACCATATCAGCTTATAATTGATATAAATTCTTGTATTGGACTAATACTCTAAGCGGAATAACAGAAAAGCCTTTTAAATTCCTTAAATAGTAATGGTCTTCGTCCACAGAGAGTTATCTCTATTATAACCAAATCGGTTTCCATTCAATTCCAATTTTTAATTCGTTAATTGAAAAAGTTACTTTGTTACATACCTTTCAAATCCAAAACATCTTAAAATCCTCGTTTTAATCCTTTGGATATGTTTGCAAAACCTTTGAATATCATTCATTACATCTAAATCTTTTATTTCAATTCGTTTTGAAAACCGTCACAAATAGAGTTGCTTATTCGGCTCATTTCCATAAAATAACCTTTTATCTTTTCAAAACTTGGTATATTCAATCCAAATCACTTTCAAATCATTTATTATGATTATCATAATTTGTTTCTGTTTTTAATAATTTAAAAATAGCTCATTTCTTAAACATCCAATTTTGGATCTGAAACTACACTGGCACTGTTTTTATTCGAATTTAATTTGAACTTATTTCAAAATCTAATCGTATAAAAATTCTCTTTGCGTCTGAAATCTCTTTCCATTTCAAACCAAACTTTTTGTTTCGGGAAAATCCGACGGTCGGATCTCCCAGTACGTCAATTTGTATTCAATGGTCGAAATTCACAAACTACCGCTATGCGACTAGTCTTACTCAAACCAAATTTCGACTTATATTTAAAACAAAGTTGAATTGCTTCTAAAATAATTCGTTAATTATATAATACACATACAATTACCTTTGGAAACTATTTTTCCAATATTTAACTTTAAATTCAAATATTCAAACCAAACTTCGACTTATATTTAAAACAAAGTTGAATTGCTGCTAAAATAATTCGTTAATTATATAAAACATATATAATTACTTTCGGAAACTATTTTCCAATATTTAACTTTAAATTCAAATATTCCTTTATTTAAATATTATAGTATTATTTAAATTATTAAAAAATTATTTTTCAAACTCCATCTTTTGAAATCCAAACTTTCCTGAAGTCAATAATAAAAATAAACAAGACAGTTTGGATAATAAAATCTCGTTAAAACATTCTATATATACCAATCGAACTACACTTTTTTAAAGTACTATTCATTTTCAAATCAAATTTAAAATATGCCTTTAAAACTTTAAAACTTGTTCAAATATAACTTACAACTTTACTAAAACTGTTCGTAATTACTTAAACTATCTTTCTAAATCATTTCGAGTATAAAATTCGAACTTTTATTTTACACTTATTATTTAATTAATAAAATATTCCATTAATTTTGATTTGGAATAAAACTCAATCAATTACCATATAATCCAAATTATATAGGTTTAACACATCATTAACATCTGTTAACGGTCATCAACAGTGATTAACTTCCAATTATCGCATAATTGCATCATTAACATTAGCGTTAAGGTTATTAACCATTAATTAGTTTTTAAAATCAATTTAACTAAACTATTAACCATCGTTAATAATTTATTTGCTACTATTAGCATCTCCAATTAGGACCAGTTAATGTCAACATACATCACATCTAGTTGTCAATCAATGTTACATTAAAATTAATTGACGTTACGATTCATCTACTCCATAATAATCACGTTGTCAACCAAACTAACCGACCATTTATTTATGGTTTAACTTCATAATAGTTTGAGTATTCACTTTAATTACTAAACTACTAAGTAATTTACTTTTCTAGCTTCCATTAACATCGTTAAACCTAAAATTTCCCCACCAACCAACAATTACCAAACACAACATAATTAAATATATTAATTATTCTAGTAAACCAAACATGAGAAAAATGCGCTCACCGTAGCTTATCCACTCTGATAAATTTAAGTGTAGGACTATCAAGCTTCGCTCCAACTTCAAACTTCGCATAGCAACCAAGTCAACACCTTTTCTACTTCAGACACTCCACATTCAACGTTTACTAGTGCATATGTACACACATACACACTTGGTTTAAAGATAAGAAATGTGATATTTTTAGTGGTTTAAGGGAGGTTCAGAGGAGGTGGGGGCCACGACTAAGGGGGAGGCTACTGTGTGGGAACTGGCGCGTGCTGTGTGCGGCTCGGGGAGAGAGGTGGTAGGGATGTTTAAATTGTGTAAAAGGGGTTAAAGGTGGTGTTTTTAAGCTTTTAAAGAGAGAAATATGGGATCTTTGGCAAGGGGGACCACGTGTGGGGCAGGGGATGGCGCACGTGCTGTTCGGTGATCGGCGTAGGGAGGTAGGGGGATAAAACAAATAATTTGATAAGTTGTACTTAGGCTATTACTTAAGAGGGTGACAACTAAGGAGAGGGTGACATGTGGAAGGGAGAGAAGGTGAGGTATTAGAGGGGAAGGGAGTTTAGTAAGTTTTGTAGGAATGATTTGATCTGATATAATCTTAGGTTTAATTAAATGACCATTACACGTTTTTAACTCGTACGATCAAACCATAAGTCTGATTGATACGAAATTTGAAATCTACTATATTTCATGGATATAGATCCAATGAAACCGATCTCGTTGAATTGTGAGATTGTTTGCAAAATGACCTTTTTCTAAGTTATTATTAAATTTCAATCAATTTTCCATACTCGTTTATATCACACACGCTCACATATTAACTCCGACAAATACATAATTTGAAACCTTACCATATTTTAACGTTCTGGATCCGATGAAATTGATTTCGTTGAATTCCGAGATCATTTGCATAATGTATATGTTCAGGCTATTAAAATAATATTAAATTATCTAATTTTAGCACATTCACTTTTTAAATCAATTTTGAAAGTTCACCAAAGTTATCTTAACTTTAGTAAAAACATAAACAAAGTAAGAATTCATTTTCCATAAATTTTCAACTTTAGATTAAATATTTATTGAAATTTGGAATCCGAGTAAACTTATCCTGTAACAACCTGTAAAATACATAAATATTAACAACAAATAATAACAAACAATTTACTAATAAGGCTTGGAAAATGAGATTTTTGCAGATTTAGGAATTTGGCTATAAAAATATTTTATTTGGACTCGTAGCAAAATTCTGAATCATTTTCATATATAATGCGCTGAAAATGTTAAAAGTATGAAGTTACAAGCAAATGAAATTGGACAGTAAAACGTGATATATATATATATATATAATCAGATGAGTAATATATATATATATATATATCTAAAATATATTAAAATAAATAAAGTTGAATTTGAATTTCGAACTAATGATAAGATTGAGGGGACAAAAAATATTTTATGTATGGAAAGAGATTAGAAAATAAAGTAACGTATTATTCAATTAAACCCTCAGCGCCATATATGTTCATTGGGTGTTTTAGCGACTAGGAGGTCGACCGCCCCCTAGAAAGGGTGTCGATCGTCGGTCGACCGCCTGGCGGTTGAAAGGCCTAGTGATTTTATGTTTGGTTAGGGTTTTCCAAGGGAATATATATAAACATATGGCCATGATTACATCTGAATAATTTAACAACCTACGCTTACACAAGCGAGTATATATAGGTCCTCAAATATTACAAATAAACCCTAGGCACTGTAATAACCCGAAAATCTGGGCCAGTTTAAAATTTTTATTTTGGCAATTTTGGCAAATTTTGAACATTTAAAATGGATTATTTTAAATAATATCGACGAAAATTTATTTGGAATATATTTAGAACGAATATATTTATACGCGTCGTCGTTAGAATATAAATAATTATATATAATTATAAAAGGAATTGAAAATGACGCGGTAGTTCGATAATTCGATTTCAAACTTCAATTGAACATACCGGGTGCAAAATAATCCGGATTTTAGTGAAACCAAAAATAATAGGATCTAATTGAGAATATCTTTCCAACGAATCCGAAAAATCAGAATTTCATAGCGGGGATCAAAAGATATGTCCAGCTGAAAATTCTGAATAGTCGCTATGGAATTCAGGCCCTTAAAAATGGAGATTTTGCAAACGACCTCGGATTTCGACGAAACCACTTTCGTTGGGTCCGTGATGTAAAGTTATTGCTAGGTTTCAAATTTCATAATTTTTCGAATCAATATGTGAGCGTGGCAAAGGAAAACGCGTTTGACCAGTTTTAGTTGATTTTAATCGACTGGAAAATGGCCATTTTTCCAACGGTCTCAGAATTCGATGAAACTAGTTTTGATAGGACCGTACCGTCAATACGAAGCTAGAAATATTTTTCTGGAATTTTTCGAGTTAGTATGTGACCCCGGTAATTTGAAATGTGCGTTTAAATTGAATATATAAAGAATTATACTTTAAAATTCAACTGAAACTGATTCAAACAGTCGAATTGGCCTACGATACATATCACATTGTGTTCGGAACGGGGGTAATACGCTACAGACGACAGTCGTTAGGTGTTGTTTGGAGATCGTATGAAAAGTCAACATAAATTGAAAATAAAAATAATATATTAATATTTATATTAAATAAACCGCTACCCTTACCCTCTCCTCCACTGTTCTCAGTCAACGTTCAAGGAAAAAAAAACCCAAAGCCAAAATCGATCTCCCCCGTCAGCCTCCGCCACCGATGGCGTCGCGCCGCCCTGGCGCCACCCACTCCGACCTTCCCTCCGATCAACTCAGGCGAGACCCCCTCCCTCTTCAATGTGAAAACCGCGCCTCCACAGTCCCAGAACCCACCGCCCCTCCACTGAACCTGCTTCCACCCCCTTCGACGCCAGCATCTCACCTCCAGCACCAGACCCGACGGTTGCCGCCTACCCCACCTCCTCTAGTAGCGAAAAACCTCCCTCACTCTGAACCCTAATTGTAAACCCCCCCTTCACTCCAACGCTGCAGCCCCGACGAGCTCCAGCGCCATCACGTTTAGGCGCCAATTACGACTGCTAAACCCCATCCCTTCGATAAACGTGAGTTCCTTTTGTTTTAATTTCAAAACAGAATTTTTATTTATTTCAAAACTGAATTTTTATTTATTTCTAATCTGAATTTTTGTTTATGTTAAAACTGAATTATTATATATGTAAAGAGAGAATAAAGATTTGATTTTGTCACGAAGTAGTGTATGTAAAAATTCGATTTTTATATATTGAATAGCATAGTAAAAATTCGATTTTTATATATTGAATAGCATAGTAAAAATTCGATTTTTATATATTGAATAGCATAGTAAAAATTCGATTTTTATATATTGAATAGCATAGTAAAAATTCGATTTTTATATATTGAATAGCATAGTAAAAATTCGATTTTTATATATTGAATGGCATAGTAAAAATTCGATTTTTATATATTGAATAGCATAGTAAAAATTCGATTTTTATATATTGAATAGCATAGTAAAAATTCGATTTTTATATATTGAATAGCATAGTAAAAATTCGATTTTTATATATTGAATAGCATAGTAAAAATTCGATTTTTATATATTGAATAGCATAGTAAAAATTCGATTTTTATATATTGAATAGCATAGTAAAAATTCGATTTTTATATATTGAATAGCATAGTAAAAATTCGATTTTTATATATTGAATGGCATAGTAAAAATTCGATTTTTATATATTGAATAGCATAGTAAAAATTCGATTTTTATATATTGAATAGCATAGTAAAAATTCGATTTTTATATATTGAATAGCGAAGTAAAAATGTGATTTTTACATATGTAGTGAATACGGGCAACGAAAGCGACAAAAGGCGAGATTGGCGATGATTTCTCTAAATGAAGTGTCGTGAAGTTGGATAGCTATCGGTGGGAACTTCTCACTCTTCAATTTCTTTTTCTAGTTATATGTATACTAGGATGCAGACGGTGTTTAGTAGCACCCGACACCCGTCATCCACAGACCATGGATGGCTTGTTTGTTTAATGGTTTGGTTGTGTAGTTAGTTAGATTATTTGGTTTGAATTGAATTGTTTGGTGAAATGGAATGGATTTGATTGATGTGTGAATGGCGTGGGCCTTCACTAGACCGGGGATAAGGCTAGGCCTTGTCCCGTTTCTAGTATCGTGCCGTTATGCCGCCGAAATTTTCTAAAAATAAGTTAGAAAAATGAAGATAACATTTTATTTAATAAATGAACCGAATAGATAATTCATAGGTTGAATAAAATAGTTTGATCGTTAAAAATATAATTTTTAACGTGAATGTGAATAAATAAATATTCATTTACAAACCGGACGGTTTGTTTATGTACACCTATTTGAAGGACATTGATTGGGACGATAAATTTTACACATCGCCCAACTGCACAAATAAAAATCTATGTTTGATTGCTTGAAACCCCACACGGGTATTGGGATGATATTTGACGTACACTAATCCCAATAATTAGTTGTATGTCGATCGATTGATTGACAGGCTGCTATAAGCGTTGAATATCTATATTCGATGCTTATACAGTGTAGAATGCACTTTGGATGATGGTTGATTATTCATCGTTGTTATTGTATACATGTGTTGTAGAAAATCCATATAATTAACTTTATATGGTAGTTGATTGGGCCTCATTCCAGTTTCGAAAAAGAAATATTTGAAATAGAAATACTTGAAATAGAAATATTTGAAATAGAATATTTGAAAATAGAAACATATGAAGCCGGGTTGGTTAGATTGACGCCATTTTGACGTGAACGATATTTGTATCGATTTTATTCATTCTTCAATTGAAATTGAATAGATTTGAAAATTGAATAGATTTGAAAATTGAATAGATTTGAAATTCGAACTATATAGAAATGAATTCGAATTGAAAATAAATAGAAATGAATTCGAATTGAAAATAAATAGAAATGAATTCGAATTGAAAATAAATAGAAATGAATTCGAATTGAAAATAAATAGAAATGAATTCGAATTGAAAATAAATAGAAATGAATTCGAATTGAAACTATATAGAAATGAATTCGAATTGAAAATAAATAGAAATGAATTTGAATTGGATTTGAATATAAATGAATTCAAATTGAAATCGATTTGAAAAGAATTTAAAATGAATTTATATTGGAATATTCAATATTGATTTGAAATTGAATATGAAGTTAAAACCGTTTTGAAAATGAATTTAAAACGATTTATAAAGCACGTTTTGAATTGAAATCGACGAAGTATATATTATATATATTATATATATAATATAATGGCCTGAATAGAACGCGCCGCGCCGCGGCAGTTCGCGAATTTCGACCATTGACTTCGAACGAATATTACGGAAGATCCGACCGTCGGATTCTCCTAAAACCGGAACCGTTGGGTTCGTATCGAAAAGAGCTTTCTAACGAATATTAGAAATTAGAAATCTAACGGTTGGATTTGGAATTATGTCTAAATCAAATTTGGAAAAGGTCGCTGTAAGTGCAGTTCGATGGCCATTGATGGAAATCGACTGTACGGGCCTTGATAAAATTATTAAAAATAGTAATAATTTGTGTAAAATCATAAGAAATGATTTAGAAAGAATTGGGATGAAAAACTCCATATCTGAAAAGATAAAAATAGATTTTTATTGAAATGAACTAGTTTTGAACTAGAATTATAATTCTATTTATTTTTAGATAAATAAATTGAATTCGAAATGTTAACCAGAATTTCCAATGATTGCATTGGAATGGATTTGAATCGAAATTGTCTTCGGAATATTTCGATGTTGGATTTCATGATTATACAGATGTTGCTATGGAAATTTGAAAGATATAGATATGCATATCGTTATTTCCAATACGATATTTATTGGTCGTAGAATTTGATATTGAATATAAGCCGGGATATTTTCTATTCAAAGCCTTGTATTTAATATCAAATGTGATTTGGGTTTGTCGTGAATGGTGTCTTCATTAACAATGTTCTTAAGCCCAGTTGAGAAAAGATTAGATCTTTTTATTTAGATTTAATGAGGTGTACCAATTAAATAATATTTGATTGGAATTGAATTGATATTGATTTTTGGGTTTACCGTGAACAGTGTTTTAAATAACACTTGTTCTTTAACCCGATAATTAATGAATGTGATTTTGGGTTTATCGTGAACCGTGTTTTAAATGACACTGATTCTTTAACCCAGTTAGCGATTAAAACTAAGTGGAGTTTTAATGAATCTTTAATTAGATTGAAATGATAGAGAATGGAGTATCACCAGTTTTGCTCCAGGCGATAGTTAAATCTTTAATTAGATTTGAACGTGAAATGGTAATTGAATTTACCGATAACACCGTGGTGTTAGATATGAAGTATTACCAGTTTTACTTCATGGGATGAATAGGTTGGGATTGGGAAATTAAAATAACTGATTACTTCGGTAAGGTTCGTTAATCCCGACTAGTTGAATCGAAATTCAAAAGGATAGATTAAAGAATAAATATAAAGAATTTATCTTTGATAAAATTAATGGGAACCTTTCCGTATGAATGTGAAATTCAGAAACTAACTGTCGGTTAGCTAAGCAGAATGGTTTCGTGGATATTGATCTGATGTTGGTTTCGGCCTTCGGGGTTAATATTTGGGGAATTATTCTCTTGATTAATTTATGGTTAGTGACTGATGAATTGGAATGAGGCGTATGTTGTGTTTGTGTAACACTTATTTAAAATATACGCTAGTTATTCGGGAAGACCGGGTTTATCCCATTCTGAATAACTGATACGACGATAAGTCGAAGATGAAGATGATGGTCGAAGACCGGAGGTCTTCACGTCGTTTGGGTGATTACTGATGATCTTGATTGGGCTGTACACCCAAGAAGATGGAAGCAGTTGGTGATCGTCCAGACGTACTTGGAGATCGATGGATATGCGGGGTACTAGGTGCCTCCGGTTTCGTTCAGACCCAGAACGGACTTGTAAATGGATAGTGTATCTGACGTTGTATTCCTTTATACTGTATTTGGTGATCTCTGCTAAATATATATCTGTTTGGTGGCAGAGAATATATTCTCTTGCTATACACCCTTCTCTGAGACGTACGAGCCTAGAGGTTATATATTGGCAAAAATTAGTGGTACAGTATGGACTGACAATGTGGCATGCTGAGTTGCATGGATCAAGGGTTTTGTTGAAAAGCAAAGTCTTGTGGTTGATGATCAAAGCACGGCCTTGTGTGGCGTAGCTTTGTGTAACGTTGATTCGCGAGCATCACACCCGGTATGAACCAAAAACGGGAGACGGACATCAGGGAGGACATGCGTTTCTTTCTAGTTAGGAGTGGCGTCAGTGCTTGAACTGGCTGACGAGTTTGACTCATGTGGATGTTGCTTATTATTACTTGCTGAAAAGCGAGGCGCCTCGTGATATCGGTTTCGGCCGATGCTTCTGGTCGGCTGACGGGCCAGGCTTACGCCCCAAAGGGCGGGGAAACGCAGTGTTCAGGCATAATAATCCACATCGGTTTACCAACCCTGACGATCCAAGGGGCAGTTGCGGCTGTTCCTGAGGCTCGGGCTAGAGAGTCTCGAATCGGTTGAGGACGATCCCTAGCCTCGGTTCATACCATAAATGATAACCCAACTTCCAATACGACGTCTTGCGGTTTTGATTGTAAACTTATATACGGCGACATAGTGGTATGGGTCATTCATGTCGCATATGATTGATACTTATGATTTGAAGTTGTTTTATACACTATGCACTTATAATAGTATCAAATGATTTGTTTTAAACGTATCAAGCATTCTTGGCTATTATAAGGTAAAAACCCTATCCCCCGGCTTGCGTTGCATTGTGTGATAGGACCTGGGTCTTATAATAGCTTCATTTTTCTTTATTTAGCATTGCGCTGTTGTTTTATGCACTGGTATTCTTGGGAGGAAACCCGTTCCGTGTTATACGGCATGGTCCCTTGATTTACCGAACTTTAAAATAAAGATTAATAACTGTTTTAGTTCTCACACCAGTCCCACGACTGACCTGGAGTTTATTGTTTTAACCTAAACTCTGGGTGCCCTTATTTGACACGGGCAGCTAGTAGTTTTGGTTTTGCAAATTTATATTCACAGGATCCTGGTTTACAGCTGGAACGATATCCTGAAAGCTTTGTATCCGTATATCTCTTCTAGTTGTGTACTGTATTATTTTCCGCTGCGATGTATTTAAATGTAATTTAAAACTCTGATATTTCTATGTAATATTTATTCATATTCTGTAAATTCTTGTAATCTGATGCATTGTTGTAAATACAATGAAATGTTCTTCCGTATGCGTTCTGTTTTGTCATGTTCTCAAACGATAGGGCGTTTCGAACGGTCTGGGTCGGTTTAGTGACTGGTTCGGATAGAGCGAGATTCCTTTTCGTCATAGTTGGTATCAGAGCTTTGGTTTACAAAGCTTAGAGAACAAGACACGTTAGAACCGTACGAAAGAATTCATCAGATATTGGATTAGTAATATCCAATTAGAATGACTCGTTAGAGATAGGATCAGTAGTATCCTAGAACGAGTGTGAAAAGTATATTTTTAAAAAAATGAAAACAAATTTTGTTTTGAAAATTTAAATCAATTATTCGTAGTTGATTATTTATTTGTATTGATTTGGACAGTCCAGTATATAAAGAATTTGCATATACGCCTTGCAAACGTATATTCAAAGTTTTATTATATTGGATAGATATAGCATCACACTCTAGTCGCCCGGAGATGATATTGATGATAGCGATCGCATCATCAACATTTATGTTCGAGTTTCGAAGGTGGGCTTTCTATATATTTCCTATTGACTGGTGTGAGAACCAAAACTAGATAGCACTTATTGTTGTGATTTGGCATCAAAAATGTGATTTTTGACTATATATCAAAGTTATGCATTTGAAAACCTAATCAACTAATTGATTGATGGTTGTATTGTTTGATTATTGTTTGAATAATTAAAATTTGAACCATTTAGTTCATTTGAATCAAATATTGAATTATATTGAAATTAGTCGCATTTGCTTGCATATACATGTACTTACATTGAACAGGTCATAGCAAGGAGGCTAGAGCAGAGAATAAAATTTGTTTGCCCGACAAATAGGTACATGTTTACTACATAATTTACTGTTTTGTTTGGGTGATGATGATTTTATGAGCCGATTGGCTAGCCGCTTGGCTTTTTCTTTTTCTTTTTGAGATCAGAAGGCCTAAATGGCAATTTCGGGATTTTCCCGTGGCTCCCGGTGCAGGGGAGGTTATGGCGAAATTTTTCGAAAATTTAGGGTGTTAGCCAAATTTTTGAAGAATTTGAAAATTCTCAGAAACTGAAAAGTTGGAGAATGGAAGCCAGATCGAACGTAGAGTTGATTAATCAAACCACTTTCGACTTTGTTCCTTTTCGGGGACGAAAAGTTTTAAGTGGGGGAGATTGTAATAACCCGAAAATCTGGGCCAGTTTAAAATTTTTATTTTGGCAATTTTGGCAAATTTTGAACATTTAAAATGGATTATTTTAAATAATATCGACAAAAATTTATTTGGAATATATTTAGAACGAATATATTTATATGCGTCATCGTTAGAATATAAATAATTATATATAATTATAAAAGGAATTGAAAATGGCGCGGTAGTTCGATAATTCGATTTCAAACTTCAATTGAACATACCGGGTGCAAAATAATCCGGATTTCAGTGAAACCAAAAATAATAGGATCTAATTGAGAATATCTTTCCAACGAATCCGAAAAATAAAAATTCATAGCGGGGATCAAAAGATATGTCCAGCTGAAAATTCTGAATAGTCGCTATGAAATTCAGGCCCTTAAAAATGGAGATTTTGCAAACGACCTCGAATTTCGACGAAATCACTTTCGTTGGGTCTGTGATGTAAAGTTATTGCTAGGTTTCAAATTTCATAATTTTTCGAATCAATATGTGAGCGTGGCAGAGGAAAACGCGTTTGACCAGTTTCAGTTGATTTTAATCAACTGGAAAATGGCCATTTTTCCAACGGTCTCAGAATTCGATGAAACTAGTTTTGATAGGACCGTATCATTAATACGAAGCTAGAAAATATTTTTCTGGATTTTTTCGAGTTAGTATGTGACCCCGGTAATTTGAAATGTGCGTTTAAATTGAATATATAAAGAATTATACTTTAAAATTCAACTGAAACTGATTCAAACGGTCGAATTGGCCTACGATACATATCACATTGTGTTCAGAACGGGGGTAATACGCTAGGGACGACAGTCGTTGGGTGTTGTTTGGAGATCGTATGAAAAGTCAACATAAATTGAAAATAAAAATAATATATTAATATTTATATTAAATAAACCGCTACCCTTACCCTCTCCTCCACTGTTCTCAGTCAACGTTCAAAGAAAAAAAAAACCCAAAGCCAAAATCGATCTCCCCCGTCAGCCTCCGCCACCGACGGCGTCGCGCCGCCCTGGCGCCCCCCACTCCGACCTTCCCTCCGATCAACTCAGGCGAGACCCCCTCCCTCTTCGATGTGAAAACCGCGCCTCCACAGTCCCAGAACCCACCGCCCCTCCACTGAACCCGCTTCCACCCCCTTCGACGCCAGCATCTCACCTCCAGCACCAGACCCGACGGTTGCCGCCTACCCCACCTCCTCTAGTAGCGAAAAACCTCCCTCACTCCGAACCCTAATTGTAACCCCCCTTCACTCCAACGCTGCAGCCCCGACGAGCTCCAGCGCCATCACGTTTAGGCGCCGATTACGACTGCTAAACCCCATCCCTTCGATAAACGTGAGTTCCTTTTGTTTTAATTTCAAAACAGAATTTTTATTTATTTCAAAACTGGATTTTTATTTATTTCTAATCTGAATTTTTGTTTATGTTAAAACTGAATTATTATATATGTAAAGAGAGAATAAAGATTTGATTTTGTCACGAAGTAGTGTATGTAAAAATTCGATTTTTATATATTGAATAGCATAGTAAAAATTCGATTTTTATATATTGAATAGCATAGTAAAAATTCGGTTTTTATATTTGAATAGCATAGTAAAAATTCGGTTTTTATATATTGAATAGCATAGTAAAAATTCGATTTTTATATATTGAATAGCATAGTAAAAATTCGATTTTTATATATTGAATAGCATAGTAAAAATTCGATTTTTATATATTGAATAGCATAGTAAAAATTTGATTTTTATATATTGAATAGCATAGTAAAAATTCGATTTTTATATATTGAATAGCAAAGTAAAAATGTGATTTTTACATATGTAGTGAATACGGGCAACGAAAGCGACAAAAGGCGAGATTGGCGATGATTTCTCTAAATGAAGTGTCGTGAAGTTGGATAGATATCGGTGAAAACTTCTCACTCTTCAATTTCTTTTTCTAGTTATATGTATACTAGGATGCAGACGGTGTTTAGTAGCACCCGACACCCGTCATCCACAGACCATGGATGGCTTGTTTGTTTAATGGTTTGGTTGTGTAGTTAGTTAGATTATTTGGTTTGAATTGAATTTTTTGGTGAAATGGAATGGATTTGATTGATGTGTGAATGGCATGGGCCTTCACTAGACCGGGGATAAGGCTAGGCCTTGTCCCGTTTCTAGTATCGTGCCGTTATGTCGCCGAAATTTTCTAAAAATAAGTTAGAAAAATGAATATAACATTTTATTTAATAAATGAACCGAATAGAAAATTCATAGGTTGAATAAAATAGTTTGATCGTCAAAAATATAATTTTTAACGTGAATGTGAATAAATAAATATTCATTTACAAACCGGACGGTTTGTTTATGTACACCTATTTGAAGGACATTGATTGGGACGATAAATTTTACACATCGCCCAACTGCACAAATAAAAATCTGTGTTTGATTGCTTGAAACCCCACACGGGTATTGGGATGATATTGGACGTACACTAATCCCAATAATTAGTTGTATGTCGATCGATTGATTGACAGGCTGCTATAAGCGTTGAATATCTATATTCGATGCTTATACAGTGTAGAATGCACTTTGGATGATGGTTGATTATTCATCGTTGTTATTGTATACATGTGTTGTAGAAAATCCATATAATTAACTTTACATGATAGTTGATTGGGCCTCATTCCAGTTTCGAAAAAGAAATATTTGAAATAGAAATATTTGAAATAGAAATATTTGAAATAGAATATTTGAAAATAGAAACATATGAAGCCGGGTTGGTTAGATTGACGCCATTTTGACGTGAACGATATTTGTATCGATTTTATTCATTCTTCAATTGAAATTGAATAGATTTGAAAATTGAATAGATTTGAAATTCGAACTATATAGAAATGAATTCGAATTGAAAATAAATAGAAATGAATTCGAATTGAAAATAAATAGAAATGAATTCGAATTAAAAATAAATAGAAATGAATTCGAATTGAAAATAAATAGAAATGAATTCGAATTGAAAATAAATTGAAATGAATTCGAATTGAAAATAAATAGAAATGAATTCGAATTGAAACTATATAGAAATGAATTCGAATTGAAAATAAATAGAAATGAATTCGAATTGAATTTGAATATAAATGAATTCGAATTGAAATCGATTTGAAAAAAATTTAAAACGAATTTATATTGGAATATTCAATATTGATTTGAAATTGAATATGAAGTTAAAACCGTTTTGAAAATGAATTTAAAACGATTTATAAAGCACGTTTTGAATTAAAATCGACGAAGTATATATTATATATATTATATATATAATATAATGGCCTGAATAGAACGCGCCGCGCCGCGGCAGTTATCGACCATTGACTTCGAACGAATATTACGGAAGATCCGACCGTCGGATTCTCCTAAAACCAGAACCGTTGGGTTCGTATCGAAAAGAGCTTTCTAACGAATATTAGAAATTAGAAATCTAACGGTTGGATTTGGAATTATGTCTAAATAAAATTTGGAAAAGGTCGCTGTAAGTGCAGTTCGATGGCCATTGATGGAAATCGACTGTACGGGCCTTGATAAAATTATTAAAAATAGTAATAATTTGTGTAAAATCATAAGAAATGATTTAGAAAGAATTGGGATGAAAAACTCCATATCTGAAAAGATAAAAATAGATTTTTATTGAAATGAACTAGTTTTGAACTAGAATTATAATTCTATTTATTTTTAAATAAATAAATTGAATTCGAAATGTTTTTGAAAATAACCAGAATTTCCAATGATTGCATTGGAATGGATTTGAATCGAAATTGTCTTCGGAATATTTCGATGTTGGATTTTGTGATTATACAGATGTTGTTATGGAAATTTGAAAGATATAGATATGTATATCGTTATTTCCAATACGATATTTGTTGGTCGTAGAATTTGATATTGAATATAAGCCGGGATATTTTCTATTCAAAGCCTTGTATTTAATATCAAATGTGATTTGGGTTTGTCGTGAATGGTGTCTTCATTAACACTGTTCTTAAGCCCAGTTGAGAAAAGATTAGATCTTTTTATTTAGATTTAATGAGGTGTACAAATTAAATAATATTTGATTGGAATTGAATTGATATTGATTTTTGGGTTTACCGTGAACAGTGTTTTAAATAACACTTGTTCTTTAACCCGATAATTAATGAATGTGATTTTGGGTTTATCGTGAACCGTGTTTTAAATGACACTGATTCTTTAACCCAGTTAGCGATTAAAACTAAGTGGAGTTTTAATGAATCTTTAATTAGATTGAAATGATCGAGAATGGAGTATCACCAGTTTTGCTCCAGGCGATAGTTAAATCTTTAATTAGATTTGAACGTGAAATGGTAATTGAATTTACCGATAACACCGTGGTGTTAGATATGAAGTATTACCATTTTTACTTCATGGGATGAATAGGTTGGGATTGGGAAATTAAAATAACTGATTACTTCGGTAAGGTTCGTTAATCCCGACTAGTTGAATCGAAATTCAAAAGGATAGATTAAAGAATAAATATAAAGAATTTATCTTTGATAAAATTAATGGGAACCTTTCCCTATGAATGTGAAATTCAGAAACTAACTGTCGGTTAGCTAAGCAGAATGGTTTCCTGGATATTGATCTGATGTTGGTTTCGGCCTTCGGGGTTAATATTTGGGGAATTATTCTCTTGATTAATTTACGGTTAGTGACTGATGAATTGGAATGAGGCGTATGTTGTGTTTGTGTAACACTTATTTAAAATATACGCGAGTTATTCGGGAAGACAGGGTTTATCCCATTCTGAATAACTGATACGGCGATAAGTCGAAGATGAAGACGATGGTCGAAGACCGGAGGTCTTCACGTCGTTTGGGTGATTACTGATGATCTTGATTGGGCTGTACACCCAAGAAAATGGAAGCAGTTGGTGATCGTCCAGACGTACTTGGAGATCGATGGATATGCGGGGTACTAGGTGCCTCCGGTTTCGTTCAGACCCAGAACGGACTTGTAAGTGGATAGTGTGTCTGACGTTGTATTCCTTTATACTGTATTTGGTGATCTCTGCTAAATATATATCTGTTTGGTGGCAGAGAATTTATTCTCTTGCTATACACCCTTCTCTGAGACGTACGAGCCTAGAGGTTATATATTGGCAGAAATCAGTGGTATATTATGGACTGACAATGTGGCATGCTGAGTTGCATGGATCAAGGCTTTTGTTGAAAAGCAAAGTCTTGTGGTTGATGATCAAAGCACGGCCTTGTGTGGCGTAGCTTTGTGTAACGTTGATTCGCGAGCATCACACCCGGTATGAACCAAAAACGGGAGACGGACATCAGGGAGGACATGCGTTTCTTTCTAGTTAGGAGTGGCGTCAATGCTTGAACTGGCTGACGAGTTTGACTCATGTGAATGTTGCTTATTATTACTTGCTGAAAAGCGAGGCGCCTCGTGATATCGGTTTCGGCCGATGCTTCTGGTCGGCTGACGGGCCAGTCTTACGCCCCAAAGGGCGGGGAAACGCAATGTTTAGGCATAATAATCTACATCGGTGGACCGACCCTGACGATCCAAGGGGCAGTTGCGGCTGTTCCTGAGGCTCGGGCTAGAGAGTCTTGAATCGGTTGAGGACGATCCCTAGCCTCGGTTCATACCATAAATGATAACCCAACTTCCAATACGATGTCTTGCGGTTTTGATTGTAAACTTATATGCGGCGACATAGTGGTATGGGTCATTCATGTCGCCTATGATTGATACTTATGATTTGAAGTTGTTTTATACACTATGCACTTATAATAGTATCAAATGATTTGTTTTAAACGTATCAAGCATTCTTGGCTATTATAAGGTAAAAACCCTATCCCCCGGCTTGCGTTGCATTGTGTGATAGGACCGGGGTCTTATAATAGCTTCATTTTTCTTTATTTAGCATTGCGCTGTTGTTTTATGCACTGGTATTCTTAGGAGGAAACCTGTTCCGTGTTATACGGCGTGGTCCCTTGATTTACCGAACTTTAAAATAAAGATTAATAACTGTTTTAGTTCTCACACCAGTCCCACGACTGACCTGGAGTTTATTGTTTTAACCTAAACTCTGGGTGCCCTTATTTGACACGGGCAGCTAGTAGTTTTGGTTTTGCAGATTTATATTCACAGGATCCTGGTTTACAGCTGGAACGATATCCGGAAAGCTTTGTATCCGTATATCTCTTCTAGTTGTGTATTGTATTATTTTCCGCTGCGATGTATTTAAATGTAATTAAAACCTCTGATATTTCTGTGTAATATTTATTCATATTCTGTATATTCTTGTAATCTGATGCATTGTTGTAAATACAATGAAATGTTCTTCCGTATGCGTTCTGTTTTGTCATGTTCTCAAACGATAGGGCATTTTGAACGGTCTAGGTCGGTTTAGCGACTGGTTCGGATCGAGCGAGATTCCTTTTCGTCACAGGCACACTCTTTTCTCTACCTTCATATCATCTTTCTGCCATTGTTGAATTTCACAAAGGTTAGGAATTTCTCTTATATTCCTCTAACCTTTATTCTTATCTTCTCTCAAATCTAAATTCATATAGACTTTAGTATGAATTCTGGAATTTAGTTTTGTATATGCATAAGATTCTAAATATGATTCTTATATATATACATATATATTAGAAGGATTGGAGCACGTTTGTCACGAAGGCTGAATCTAAATTTGAATCTACAACGAAAATTCTATTGTTCTTCTTTTTAGAACCGTGAGTGGAATATCTTGTTTCTTAGGCATATTCTATTTTTCAATAGATTGACATATTGATAGTTATGCCTAAAGAGAATTTGGCAAAGATAACATCAATACAAAAAACCCCCAAATCCTTTATTCTATGTTTGCATAAAAATTGTCAATATTTGGGTTTGTGGATTTTGGATCTTAATATTGGATAAGAATAAAAGGGGTGTTGCATTTCGACTTTGTGTATTTCACCTTTATGTAAACATTTTATAGAAACCTAAAAGGGTTTAAATTTGGTTTGTTCCATGATTTGATTAGGTTTGGGTAATATTTTGAATCCAAACGTATTCACACTTGAAATATATGAAATGTAAATGTTTTTATGTACGATACACCAAAAGGAGTGAATTAGATAAAGTGGAGCTTATAAATGTACGTGTATATATTTATGAACATATGTGTATTTTGTACTCTATTCTTGATCCATTATTAAAATCATTCTGATAAGCCTAGGATACAAGTTGAAATTTGTATGTATGTGTATTTTCCATTCACTGCTATTTGTTATTGTATTATTATAACGCCTAAATTGTAGCGGTCAAAATATAAAAAATTAACTTGTATACCTTAATTTAGACAAGTTGACAATTTTTGTCTCGTTGGAATGCTCTCTCTTCATACGAACATTAAGCGTAATTTATGCATTGTAATTATTATTGTTGTACTTCTTATGGAAGCTTTTGTGGCAGAATTTATTATTGTACCTATGGAATAAATGTAATCTTGACTGTAGTGTTGGAATTATGTGATTTTTAATAAAGTGATACAACTTATTTCAGTGTTATATTTTCTACTTCCACTGTGTGAGGCTTCCATTCGAAGTGTATACATATGTTATCTGTGCAAATGTAATTCCTTACAGGAACCAACGACCCGTTTATAATGGTTCTAAGTTTCGATGGGCCTTTTCTTAGTTAAAATTTAAGCCCATTCCGCAGGGGTTGTTACATTTGGTATCAGAGCCTAGGTTACCCGATTATACTAAAATTATACGTATCAGAGGCGTATCTGTAATTTGAAAAAGGTTTTTCAAACTATATATATACATAATATATATTTACCCTAATAGGCATACGAATCTATACTAGGAAGCTTTATCGTTTTCTTTTCTTTCCAGCTTAAGTACTATATTAGGAGTATCAACTAAGGAATCCTTCCTTTTTTCAAATAGTAGAATGGATGATAATCCTACTGAGAAGGGAAACCAGGCAAGGCCCCGATACTTGCCAGAATGGTTCCAACAATATCGTACTGTGGAATAGGTCCTTGTTGCTAATCCTGCCCCAGCGGCGCCTGCAGCTCGTGCCACTGAGGTAGCCTTCAACTTTTCTCACTTCTGCAAGAACTTCGCAAATCTTGGTGGGTGATCGTTCACTGGAACAGAAGGTTTTACTAATGCCCAATCATGGATTACGGATTATGGAAGAATTTTCGAAGGGCTGGCCTGATGAAGTGAAAAGGAGTATTGTGGCCTGGCACTTGAAAGAGGAGGCCTTGAATGGTGTAATTTAGTGTCTGGAGAGAACAAGGGCCGGATATTTACAAGGGCCGAATTCAAAACCTATTTCGAAGCAAAAAAAATTCCATGGGCAGAAATGACTATCCAGTCGGAGAAATTCATTCACCTCAAGCAAGGGAGCTTGAGCTTGCAAAAGTACGTAACCAAATTTACCGAATTGAGTTAATTAGGAACAGGTCTGGTAGACACCCCTGTGAACAAAGCCTTGAGGTTTGTGAAAGGTTTGAACTCCCCACTCAAGGAAACTTTATTAGCCCAAGTAACATTTTGGGTAACCGTTGAAACCCTCGTAGAGACAACTATCCTATGCACGACTGAAGCCTCGAAGGAAAATAAAGAAGGCAAGAAGGGAGAAGGAAGTCCCAACAAGAATAAGAAGAAGAAATGGAGCAAGAACAGGAAGAAATGAGGCAAATTCAAAAAGGAAGCAAAGACTTGTACGAGGTGCAACCACAAGGACCACGAGGCCAAAGATTGTAGGACTTTGTTAGTAAAGAAGGAATTCAAAAGCAAGCGTTTCAACTGTCATGAAGAAGGACACCTATCTGGAGACTTCCCAAAGCCCAGAGTCATCAAAGTGGCCAGAATTATGCAATAGAGGTAGCACCAATTCAAAGCCGACCCCCAAAATACCAAGGGCCACCCTCATTGGAAGTTATAACTTCTATTTTAGGAAATTATGTATACACCTTGTTCGATTTCAGAGTGACTCATTCTTTTATCTCTAAGAGATTAGTTAATATGTTGAACCTTCCCATGTCTATATTTGATAGTCCGATAGAGGAGGCCAACCCTATCGAAGGATCTAAGTATCTTGAATTATTTTGCAAAGACCTGGTTTTGGAGGTTGACAATGTCGAGTTCCTTTGCAAAGCATATGCGTTGGATTTTATGGAGTATGACCTTATCCTAGGTATGGATTGGCTATCATTTTATGGGGTCGTCTGGGACTGCAACAAGAGAATCGTTCATCTTAGGAGCCGAGGAGGATATAGTCTGGGTATTCCTTGTAAAGTTAGGAACAAAGATAAAGCCTCATTATATTCCTTATCTTCTAATTCATAAGGATCATCTTCAGTCCCTATAGTATGTGACTTGGATGTCTTTGAGGAAGTCACGAGACTTCCACCCCATAGATAAATCTCTTTTCGTATTGACCTAGAGAAGGACGCTAGACCAGTAGCAATACCCTTGAGGCATATGGCTCCTAAGGAAATAAGGAAGTATGATAAGCGGATTTTATAATTATTACAAAAAGGTTTCATTTAGTGAAGTACCTCAGGATGGGGTGCACCTGTTGTGTTTGCCACCAAAGCAGACGGATCTTTAAGGCTTTATGTGGATTATAGGGTACTTATTAAATTGACCAAGAAGAATATGTACCCCTTACCTAGAATCGATGGCCTTTTTGACCATTTGGGAGTAGCTCAAGTATTTTCCTAGTTAAAGCTTATTACTGGATTTCACCAGTTAAGAATCGCAGAGGACAATAAGGACAAAACTGCATTTAGGACGCTGGATGGATTGCTCCAATGAGAAGTTATGCTCTTCTGATTGACGAATGCACCTGCCTTCTTCGTTGACCTTATGAGTAGAGTGTTTAGGGGCATTCTAAATAAGAATGTGGTTGTCTTCATAGATGATATCCTTATATTTTCGAAAGACCATAAGATCATGAAAATCACTTAAGATAGGTTCTAGAGATATTAAGAAAGAACCAATTTAAAGCTAAATTTTCAAAGTGCCATTTTTGCAGGGAAGAAGTAAGATTTTTAGGACATATTGTGTCAATCGAAGGTTTGGTAGTAGACCCCACAAAGATCAACACAATCAAGGAATGGAGGATACCTCGAAATGCTATGGAAGTGACAAGCTTCCTTGGATTGGCCGGATATTATAGGAAATACATTAAAGACTTTGCAAAGATTGCTACTCCACAACCAGAAAAAGTAGAATAGACATCAAAGTTTTAACATTGTCTTAAATTAAGCTGATGTCAAAACATATTTTTAACATCGATTATTTTGAAATTGATGTTGTTGGTTTCTCAGACATCAATCTATTGAATGACTGATGTCTTAAATACACTTTTAAATAATTGAACTTAGCCTGCTTGGCTATTACATCACTTGTTGAACGACAGTTTTTAAAGTGATGTTGTTGTCGATTACATCACTTGTTAAATATACTATTGTTAATGATTAATAATTAGTAAATTATAATTAATATTTATATATTTTATACTAAATATTTTTTAGTAATTATAGTTATTATTTATTAATTATAGTTAATATTTATTAATTATATTATGATTAGTAAATTATAGTTAATATTTTTTAGTAATTATAGTTAACATTTATTAATTATAATTAATATTATAATTAGTAAATGACAGCTAATATTTTTTAGTAATTATAGTTAATATTTATTAATTATAGTTAATATTTATTAATTATAGTTAATATTTATTAATTATATTTTGTAGTAAAATTGTTTCTTACATTAATAAATAAATTGAAATGTGCTTTACATTAATTATATTTTGCAGTAAATATTTTTTTAGTAATTATAGTTAATATTAATTAATTATATTTCATAGTAAAATTATGTATTATTGCTGAGATGGATTGTACCTAAAAATTATTAAAATAGCTGTTGTCTATTACGGTATATCTTGTTTCTTAGCAAAATACAAATTAGAAAAAAATATTACATTGATAAATAAATTAAAATGTGCTTGAACATCAGTTTCTTTGCATCATTTACATCAGCTTCTTGTGTGATGTTAAAGATCTCTTTGTCAATTTGCACCCCTACCATAATTGGCTATATCGAGCCGTTGATCACTTCTCTAATCCGCAACCATCAAAACCCTCCAACCAGCCTCTTCCAAGTCATTAGCAACTCCTTTCTTCAGTGAATCCAATATGTTCCTTCGTCATTTTTATTTCTTCTGAAAATTCTCCCCAAATCGAAATCGCTTCTCCATCATTCCCCAAAATGAAATCCCCATATCAAATTCGAAAATTCCCCAAACCAAATCAAAATCGCTCCTCTGTGTAGCCCGAGGCCTCTCCTCCTCTCGTCCAGATTCTTGCGTTGGTTATCCTTTTATGTAGAGGTGCCTCCATCTCTAGGTAGCCACTCTAAGGGGACATACGAATCTCTATCTCCAGGTAGCCTCTCTCAGGTCTCGGCCATCTCCGATTCGATTTTAGTTGAAGGTACTAATTTGGATGTTAGTTGTTGAAGGTCCTAATTTTGACATTCTGTAGACTAGCAACATAAATTAGATCTGTTCCAATAATATCGGTTTGCACGGTAATTTGATCTTGGATTTTCCCCTATTATCCTGTAAATTGTAAACTGTCCTGTTATTGTGTATTTTCCCCTTATTTGATTGTGCTAGAAAAAGGATTTAATGTAAGCACAAAAGCAGTTCTAATAATCCTTTATTCCTTTTGAAAATGAACCGGTTAACATAAACTTGAATTGAACCAGTTAAAATAGAATCAAATATGAGTTGCTGAAGCATTGACACAGAGTGCATATTACCATGACGGCGGGAGCATATACGAGCTTACTAAGTGGATGTCTATTGACTTGGAGGAGCTGACAGTGACTAACTAGAGCTAGTGCAACTGCTATTACCAAGCTTGGAAGAGTATGAATTGGCTTGCTACATGGTGAAAGAACACATATAGGAAGCTACATTCATGCGAACAATAGAACAATGTGTCGCACAATGAGGCACTCCAAGTAATCAACTAGTTATTCAAACTATTAAGGATGGTCATATGTCAAAGTTCATGAAGGTAAATTTATGCTACATTATTATACCATGTTATGTAATTTAACATGAATTAAATTCTTATTACAAGCCAGAGAGCTTATGCTTTTTTTTATTGTGTGATTTAACATTGGTGTTTTTCTTGATATTGAAGTGCTAAGGGAGAATAGTGGGGTTTCCTTGAAGAAAAAGCCAATAAATTGTTGGGATAGGAGACGATAGAAAAGGGAGGAGCATGTGAATAAATGCAAACAGAAGAAAACATACAAAGAGAAGAACTAGTAAGGAAAATCTGACTATGTTATTTCAATATTCAATTATCAATAGTTTGCAAGCATTTTGATCCTACCAGTGCCCAAACAACCACATATTCTTTGGTTTCAACTCTACGAGTGCTCTACCCTAGACTTGCTTTATCTCCTAATTTGGATGGCCAGTATTCATGTTGACCAAATATTGATGCTTCTGTCCCTATTTCCATCCCTGTTGAATTATAAGTTTGACCATACTGTTTTTTTACCATGCAGTTATGATATGTTTTACTACTTGCTTCTCTGACCATGCAGTTGTATTCTCTGTCCACGACTACATATCCTGCTGCTATGTTTTACATATCCATGTTGCAGCTTTACTTTGTTGTAGTACTTTATATTTATTGACGTTCTTTTTGTTGTTTTATGTTAACTGGTTCGTTTTCAAACTCATTGGCATTAAGTTGGTAGTACCATCAAAAGATTTTGCGGCAAAACGCTATCATGATCTCAAGGAAAGACCTTTCTTCAATGGTTTATGTGATTTCTTCAGTTCTGGTTCTGTTCTTGCTATGGTAAGTTAACTCTTTTGTTAACCAGTAGAAATAAAGTTATGATCGACGATTTCAACCAAAATGTCATTTTTTGGGTACCTATGTAGGTATGGAAAGGAGTAGGTGTTATAAAATATGGACAAAAACTTATTGGTGCAATTGATCCTTAGAACTCTGAGCCAGGCACCATTAGGGGGATCTAGCTGTTGTTGTTGGAAGATGCTATCTCTTTATATCGCGTTTCGGCTCATGCATGAAGCCTCATTGTATGTTTCTTTGCCTTGTTCCGAGGGTTATAATGAGTGATGAGTGTTGTAGCGAGGAGGCAATGTAAAATTAATTGTGTAATGTATTGAATAAAATATTTAATTAAATAAAAATATTGTTTGAATATTAAATTCTGTGCAATAGTATTTCTTTTAATAAATATTTCTGTATATGAGATGAGAAAACAACATAAACAAGCCATCACAGACATCAATATAAAGCCATTTATTGAGATCATTCAAAAGCTGATATAGTAAAACACTTATTATAATAGTTAATTTATGATGTCTTACTGCTGCTTCGACATCATTTCTTAACCGATGTAAAATTTTTGGCACTTTAGACATCACTGACAACAACATCGCTCCCGAAAACTAAAGACATCGTTTTTAACCAATGTCTATGTGAAGTTTTCTTGTAGTGCTCCTTTAACCCAATTAACAAAGAAGAAGCTGGTGTTTTCATAGGGTAATAAATGTGATATAGCCTTTAAGAAATTAAAGGAAGTGTTAACTAGCACGCCGGTTGAAACACCCCACCTCCGTTAAGGTCACTCACAAAGGGAATGCCTTAATTTTGGTGGAGGTTTGTTAGTAAAAGGCATAGATAAAACACAAGACAGATATAAACACATATAAATAAGCAGCGGAAAAACCAACAGACTTTTATTATCATAAATACGTGTTCATACAGAACATTTCCAACATTGTCTCAAAACAAACTTCCAATTATTACAACCATAATACTGTCTTGATTTTAAAAGTTAAAGAAGCATGAAACATAAATAAAGCTGCATAATCCCCATAAATGATATCCAAAGCCATGGTCCAAATGAAAGAAATCCAAGCAATACATTCTCTCTCTTCAAGTTGGATGAAAAACTGACTAAGCTGCGGTGTTTCCTCCCTGTGGACCTGGGGGGGGGGGGGAGACGGAAGAAAAGAAGACGAAAGGAAAATGGGTCAGACATAAGTCTGGTAAGTCTAGCTATATTCCTAGAATGTTAATAATAAAAAGATCATGACTTGCATAAAGTGAGAACATGACGATATCAGGATAATAGACTATCCTAGAACTAGATAAGGTGTCCTAAAACGAACATCCCTTTGCACCCTATTTTAAATCTCTATCTCTGCACCTACTAATTCTTATACCAACAGGCACCCCATGATTGGGGTGAAGTGATCCCTTTCTCTTTCTTTAAAAGATCGGCTCCTACTCGTATATTCACATGTGTCCTACGGCCCTATATGGTAGATACCTATGCTGGTCCCACCATGGGGTGTATCAAGTCCCATGGTGGCGGCCCCGACACAATTCTAGCATGCATAGGGTATACTATTGATGCTCCAGTGCCCTGACTTGTCTGCTCCAGAGTGTGTGCACGCCCGCACTCTGTTAGAACCCACACTGTGCACCAACCGCCGTCGCTTTTGACCGCTTACAATCAGCCCAGTAATCGTGCCCCACCCTTCCTAGTTCAGGGTACCATTATACCTAATTGGGTTACTACTGAAACGGGTCCCCGTTACTAGGTTTTCTAGTCAAACATGTTAAGTGGTTAAGTGTCTGAATGAACCTAACCCCCACCCATCCAAATTATTTAACATGTTGAATTTGGTTAAGTATTTATTAAATTGACTTAACCCTATCAGTCCTAACTCAGCTCTAATTGTCTTATTAGAGCACCAACCTCTCAGATTAGACAGATATTGTTGTGGCTGCCTGTATGCCGGTTGGGTCCGGGCAGTCTTATGCCACAACTCAGTTTAACCTTGGGTCTTTATTGGGCCCCATGCCTTAACCTCTCACATTGGATAGCTATTGTTGTGACAACTGGACAACCGGGCGGGTCCGGGCAGGTTTACGTCACAACTCAATCCAACCTCGGGTTAAGCGCGTTTGTATTTTCTAATTTACATTTTAATTATGTAAATTATTCAAATTCAAATTACTGTCACATTCATTTCCAATTAATCTCATTAATTAAGGTAATTAGTGCCTTTTTATGCCATAAATCACTTATGTGATTAATGACCAATATGTAAATTAGAAAATATTCAAATTACTGTCACATTCATTTCCAATTAATCTCATTAATTAAGGTAATTAATGCCTTTTTATGCCATAAATCACTTATGTGATTAATGACCAATTTATGGCAAGTTTTCCTAAAATTATCATTTTAACCCAACGTTACCCTGTCCAATATTAGGCTAACCATCTCAGTCTAACTTACGTTCGCATGATTTTTGGTGTAAAGTATTAGGCTAAAAACTTAGCCTAATTTAATATACGCAAATTGGCATAAATTAGCATAAACATGACATGGGTATAACTTTGGTATTGATGGCATAATTATTATGAACATAATAGGGTGTACTTGCAAAATAACTAACATGAACATTTTAGGGGTGAACTAGCAAAATAACTAACATGAACATTATAATGTCATAGGTACAAACTTGCAAAAAGATTAACATAAACATTATAATGTCATAGGTATGAACTTGCACTTATAGGCTAACTCAACATATATGTGTTTTTAGCATAGGCCATATTAACAACTTACATGAGAATTAGCAATATGAACTAATCCATATACATATGTCAATTTGCAACATAGGAAAATCAACATAAGTATATGTGAGTTAGCAATATAGGCTAATCAACATACACATGTTTTAATTAGTAACATAGATTTAAACATACTTGCAAATTAATCCCAACATATGATAAGTGTGAACATGGCATAAGTTTTGCATAAACATAAACATATAGATTTGACAATTGGTCGCATAACTTCACTACATAAACTTGCATAATAAAATACACAATTCTCATAAGATGTTACAATCCAAGTCCATGCTTATACAAATAATCTAATCCAATAATCCCAAATTTAACATGATAATAGAAGTCACTGGCATAGATTAATGTTATAAAACATAATAAACATCATACTTAATAATTCTCAATTCAACATGATAATAGAATCAAATCACAAACGTATATTAATAACATAACGAGTATCGTACTATTATCATTTCATCGCAACACATGATATTCATATTAATTCGCATTCTAAAAATGTAGCTAAACTTACAATCATAGACGGTCTTGTTTTCTGAGTTCTGAAATTGCAAAGCTTTCCTTTGGGAAGACGTTGCTTTGATTCTAATCTTTTAGTTTGTATTCGCTATGTTGTTCGTCTCTTTCAAGTGGAGGCTCCCTCTAGTTCTCAGCAGACAGCATGGTGGCTCCAATTCTTATTCTTTTTTTTGTGAATTTTTAGATTGAGACCTAGGGTCTTTTTATAGAGTTGCAAGTTAATTTGAGCCGTCGATGAAGCTAGGGTTAACCAGAGTCGTCCGTTGTAAAGAGAAGCCAATTATGTTCACCATTTCCTTCCTAATGTACATTTACTATTATTTGTCAATCCAAATAAATACGTATGCATTAGATACATCTCCCCTTTACACATTTATTATTATTTTTGTATGCACATTAGATACATCTCCCCTTTACACATTTATTATTATTCTTGTATGCACATTAGATACATCTCCCCTTTACACATTTATTATTGTATTAGCAACTTTAGTGTTAACAGAAATACGGGGTGTTACACCGGTACTAATTGTACTTGATGGTTCAAAATTGTTCACAGTTTCCAATAATGCATGTGGAACAGGTTTAGGAGCGGCCCTTATGAAAGAAGGAAGTGTAGTTTCTTACGCTACTAGGTAACTCAAGGATCCGGAGAAGAGATACCCAATTCACGACCTTGAGTTGGGTGCAGTAGTGTTCGCCCTTAGAATGTGGAGGCATTATCTTTTAGGGTAGAAATTTGAACTTTTTACAGACCATAAGTCCTTAAAGTATTTATTTTCGCAACGTGACCTAAACTTGAGACAACAATGATGGATGGAATATATTGCCTCATTTGATTTCATGATTCGGTATACCTTAGGAAAGGGGAATGTTGTGGCAGATGCTTTAAGTTGAAAACATGCAACCTTAAATGCGATCTCAGAATGGAAACAATTAAAGTTTCTCTCTAATTTTAATTTTCAACACTCGCCAGCCACTTCTAATGGTTTTCTTGGAGCCATGATAATTAGACCTACTCTAAAAGAGAGGATTCGATGGACACAAGACCTTGACGAAGAGTCAAGGAGCCTAAAAGAGAAAGTGGGAAAGGAGACGTTTCCCTATTCGGTTAGATATTTGATTGGCGATGATGGAAGTATAACAAAACCACTTGGCACGTCCGCAAGGAAACTGTTTGCCTCATTCGAGCATAGTCGGGAAATGATCCTGCGGAAAGCACATGGGAAACCAAGGACAAGATGAGACAAACTCACCTAAAGCTTTTCACAGGTAAATTTTCCTCAAAATAACGTTTATGGATGCATTGTGATTGCCAGATTGTATGTTAGGAAATGGATGCAACACCATTACACAACGCACTCATATAGAAATATACATAATTATCTTGTTTTGCATATATATTGCATCACTTATTACACTTATATGCTAGGATAGAGCTCACTTTAGGGGGTCTATAGTCCATAATCACGACGAGTCATGGATGCTTATGGATGAATTAAAAATAACATGGATGTACAACATGGATGCTTCGAGCGAATTTTGTTTTTTGACCCTTCAAATAGATTTCAGGACGAAATCTATTTTAATGGGGGAGAATGTGACATCCCGTAAAAGACATAAATATTAACAACTAATAAAAATAAACAATTTAATAATAAGGCTGGAAAATAAGATTTTTGAAACTTTAGGAAATTGGCCAGGAAAATCTTTTATTTGGATTCACAGCGAAATTATGAATCGTTTTCATATATAATACACTGAAAACAGTAAAAGTATGAAGAAGTTACAAGCAAATGAAATTGGATAGTAAAACATGAATATATATATATATATATATATATAATCAAATGAGTAATATATATATATATATATATATATATATATGTATACATATCCAAAATATATTAAAATAAATAAAGTTGAAATTGAATTTCAAATTGAGGATAAGATAGAGGGGACAGAAAATATTTCAAGTAGACAAAGAGATTAGCAAATAAAGTAACGTAATATTCAATTAAACAACTTAGCGCCATATATGTTCATTGAGCGTTTCAGCGACCTAAGAAGTCGACCACCCCTAGAAGGGATGTCGACTGCTGGCGGCCGAAAGGCCTAGTGAATCTATGTATGGTTAGGGTTTTCCCGGGGAATATATATAAACATATGTCCAGAATTATAGCAGGATAATCTAACGGCCTACGCTTACACAATCGACTATATATAGGTCCTCAAATCTCGCAAATAAACCTTAGCCACTCTCTTTTCTCCACCTCCATATCATCCTTCTGTCATTGCTGAATTCCAGAATGGTTAGAAATTTCTCTTCAATTCCTCTAACCTTTATTCTTATCTTCTCTCTAATCTAAATTCATATAGATTTTTGTATGAATTCTGGAATTTAGTTTTGTATATACACAAAATTCTAAAGATGATTCTTATATATATATATATATATATATATATATATATGGCGGAATCTAGATTTGAATCTACAACAAGAATTTTATTGTTCTTCTTTTTAGAACTGTGAGTGGAATACTTGTTTTGTAGGCATATTCTATTTCTTAGTCGATTGACATATTAATAGTTATGCCTAAAGTGGATTTGGCAACGATAAAATCAGAACAAAAACACCTAAATCCTCTATTCTATGTTCGTGTAAAAATTGTCAATACTTTGGTTTGTGGATTTTGGATCTTAATATTGAATTAAGAATAAAAGAGGTGTTTTGTTTCTACTTTGTGTAATTCACCCTTATGTAAACATTTGATTATAAACTAAAAGGGTTTAAATTTGGTTTGTTCTATGATTTGATTAGGTTTGCGTTCTCACTACAAGAAAAAACCGAGATTAGCGACAGATTTTGTAGCAGCGGAAAATTCCGTCGCTAATTAGCGGCGGATTTCCTTGGCCTTTGTAAGAGAAAATATTTTGGATTTTATATGTCATCTTATTATAAATTATTACCGTAGAATACTAATTCTATCGCTAAATCAATGGAAATTGCGGCTCTTTACCGTCATATAATATTTGACGTTAAATTCCGTTGCTAATAGAGTCGGATTATCGTCGACATAATTTTGAAGCTATTTTCCTGTAGTTTTCCAAGAGATTTGAAATGAACTTTTATATTTTCTATTTATTAAATGTTTTAAATTTGTGTTATTACTTAGTAATTAATTAGTAAATTTAAATTTTAAATAATTAATGTTAATAATACATTAGTAATTAATAATAAATAATAACTATTAGAAGTAAATAAAATTCAATAGTTAATGCTGATTTTTTTTGAAAATTAATGTTGATTAATTATTAATTACTTTATAATATAAATAAGAGGTAATAGTAATTAATAAAATACATTGTTGTTTGATGTTATTAAATTTGTTTTGATAATCAATGATTATTTAATAGTCTTTAATACAATTAATTAAATTAATATCAAGAAATTATTAATACATATTTGCTTTTAAGAAATTGATTGGTACGTATTATTTGATAAATAATTAGTAATTATGAAAAACAAAATAGTCAAAGTTTAAAAATAAGAAGTTAAATAAATATTAAAGAATTTCGAAATTCAGAAAATTCAAACGTTACCATACAAGTTGTTATTTTCATGCATATTAATAATAAATATTTAATTAGCGATTAATTACAGCTGAGCATAAGATTTAAGTAGTGCACTTATCTCTAATATATTGTGAGACAACACATTTTCAGTTTATAAAGATAAGAATTTAAACTATTTTATTATATATACATATATAATATCATGTTCTTTTATAATGGTGTATAATGTGATTTCAGTATACATGTTTCCTAAATTCAATAAGTATTGCAATCATCTCTAATATAATATGAGACAACACATCCTCAGTTTATACAATTCAAAAGTTATATATATATAATGTATGTATATATATACACATACATAATATATATATACATACATATGTATGTATATATGTGTGTTTATTTTTTATGAATTTTCAGAATTCTTTACTTGGTCATATAAGATAATTCTTTACTTGGTCATATAAGTATATAATAGTTATTATAAATTAATATCTACTATTAATAATTAGTTGTTGGTAATCTATAAATATTTAATTAGTGATTAATTACAGCTGAGCATAAGATTTAAGTAGTGCACTTATCTCTAATATATTGTGAGATAACACATTTTCAGTTTATAAAGATCAGAATTTAAACTGTAAGATTATATATACATATATAATATCATGTTCTTTTATAATGTTGTATAACGTGATTTCAGTATACATGTTTCTTAAATTCAATAAGTATTGTAATTATCTCTAATATAATATGAGACAACGCATCCTCAGTTTATACAATTCAAAGTTATATATATATAATGTATATATATACTTACACATACATAATATATGTACATATACATTATATATATACATATATATGTATATATGTGGTTTTTTTAATGAATTTTCAGAATTCTTTACTTGGTCATATAAGTATATAATAGTTATTATAATTTTTTTATGAATTTTCAGAATTCTTTACTTGGTCATATAAGTATACAAAAGTTATTAATAATAAATATTTAATTAGTGATTAATTACAGCTGAGCATAAGTTATGGGCAAAATATAACATTAATAATATGTTAACGTTAAGTTATGGGCAAAATATAACATTAATAATATGTTAGCATTAACAATATGTATAATACAATTAAAATATAACATCAGTTAATGTTAATACTATTCGCACATCAGTTAACGTTAATACCATCCGCAACAGGTTTATTATCCACCTCTTCGAACTTAGAACTAAACATATTTTTTTTCATTTCCTTACGCCTTTCTTACCACACCGCTTATCTTTTCATCACTCTTCAGCTTTCATCGCGCCGCCTTCTTCGTCGCGCTTTCCTCTTCGTCGCGCCACCCTCTTCGTCGTGCCACTTCTCTACAGGTAGTGAAGTTTTTCCAAGTTTAATTATTTTCGTGGATTTTGTTAATTCTAGGGTTTTAGGTCTAAATCAGGGTTTTATCATGTCGTAGATTTAACGATTTTACTGCCCAGTTCAATTACTGCCCTTGCTTGTAATGTTTTAGGTTTAAATCAGGGTTTTAGGTCTAACGATTTTGTCATGTTGTAGGTCTGAATCTAGGGTTTTAGGTATCCTTCATGTCTTTTATAAACAGTAACTGCCCAGTTCAATTACTGCCCCTGCTTGTAATGTGAAGAATAGATTGGTTTGATGCTTCATGTCTTTTATAAATAGTATTGGGAATGAAGGGTTCACGCAGTATTTACTGATATACTTCATGTCTTGTATCCTTCATATACCTATGTTTGGACCAGAAGCCTTGGATCCGTCATGTCTTTTATAAACAGTATTTACTGATATACTTCATATAAGACACACAGTTAAAACACCATATAGATATAACCTTACTATTAAATTTTTTCCTAATATGTATTGATCACATGCATTATATAGTTTTTTCCTATTATGTATTTTCCGTGCTTATGTTTTTTCTATTATGTATTGATCACTCATGCCTTGCATCCGTGCTTATGTTTTTTCCTATTATGTATTGATCACATGCATTATTTTTTTCTTGTAAAGATCACATGTAGTTTTGAAATTTATACATTAGTGAAGTATTGTGTAACGGCCCGGAAAATCTGAACCAATTTAAAATTTTTAAATTGGCTAAAATAATGGATTTTAAATATTTAAAATAAATATTTTAAATAATAGCAATGAAAACTGAGTTTGAATCGATGTTTGAAAACGAATATAATTAATTCTAATAGTAAACAAGGCCTGAAATGGCGCTGCAGTTTCAAAAATTGAATTCAAACTTTGTCGGACTGTACCGGGTGCAAAACAAAACGGATTTGAGTGAAACCAAAAATATTTAAATCTGTTAGTGAATACCTTTCTAACGAATCTGAAAAATCGAAGTTTCATAGCGGAAAACAAAAGTTATGGCCAAATGAATTTTCAGAAAGGTCGTTATGGAATTTATATAGCCCGTGAAATTGGCCATTTTGCAAACGACCTCGGAATTCGATGAAACCACTTTTGTTGGATCCGGGATGTGAAGTTATTGCTAGGTTTCAAATTTCATAATTTTTGAAGCTAGTATGTGAGCATGGCAAAGGAAAACGTGTTTTGGTCAATTACAGTTAAATTGGATCGACCAGAAATGGGCCTTTCTGCAAACGGTCTCAGAATTCGACGAAACTAGTTTTGTTGGCACCGTATCGTCAAAACATAGCTAGATTTATTTTTCTGGGATTTTTCGAATCAGTTTGTGGCCTTGGCAAATTGAAATGTATGTTCAAATTTAATATTGAATGTTTTATATTTTAATTTGAAGAAAAACTGACTGAAACATTCGAATGGGCCTACGAAACATATCCCATTGTGTTCGAAATTGGGGTAAAACGCTGGGGACGACAGTCGTTGGGGTTAAAAAGAAGTTCATTTGTGAAAACCCTAATTTTTTGAAATATATATATTCCGGCCAATCAGATTTTTTTTTATAAAAAAAAAATTTCTCTCTCTCTTCCCCCCCGATATACGACGGAAGACCTTCGATCCTTCCCGTCCACTTTAGCCCGCCACGGCCATTACCAGCAACCGCCACCACATCCCTTCGACGCGCCTCCTCTTCAAATCCGACCCAACCACCACCCCCTCGTCGCCTCTATCGCCTGAATCGAGCCCGCCAAGTTCGCCACTTCCTGGCGCCGCCACGACCAGGTCCGGCCACCGATCATCACCAAACCACCCTGCGCCGACTCCCCTCTCCTCCCTCTTCTACGTCACACCCTCCGATCGTCACCACATCTCATGGATTTCGCGAAAAATTCAAACCCTTGTTTGAACCAACGATGAAGGTGATTCCTTTATATGATTTTAACACTTTTAAGTGTTGCAAAACTTTGAAAATTCATATCTTTTTAGTGTGTTGACGAATTTCGATGAAACAGGAGGCACCGGGACCGTGAGGACGTCTTCTACATTCTAGAAGGGACCGCATATTTTTGTGAGCCTTCTGCTATTTTTGGTGGAATGGAACCCAATGTGAGATTTCTAATTTATAAACGATATGGAAAACGACGATGTATAAATTATATAATCGATGTATGAGTTATATAAGCGTTGTACACCCCTTGTATAAGCGTTGTATAAGTTATATATGCGTTGTAAAAATTATATATGTGTTGAAATATAAGTGAAATGATATATATATATATATATATATATATACGCCCCTTGTCCACAAACCATGGACGATATTTATTGGTTGTGATTGTGTGAAAATTGATTGATAGCGAATGGTTGATTGGAATTGTTTGTGGTTGATATTGATTGATTGTGGTTGAAAAATACCCGTTTATGGTTGAGAAATATTTGGTTGAAACCACATAGGATTAGTTTGTGGAAATGAAATAAATATACACGCCACCTACGTGCGAACTAGATGCATGATTCCCCATTGTCAAAAACCGCGAGGTTTTAAGGTAGAGCGAGGAGCCGTACTAGGACGGTCCCGGTTTTAACTACCCTGTCGTTATGCTGCCGAAATTTTGAATAATATTCATGTGTTAGAATTATTTTCATTTGTTGAAACTATATTTATTCGTCGAATAGAAAACATTCATGTGTTGAATTGAATCTCATTCGTTGAATAGAAATTCATGTGTTGGATGGTATTCGTGTTTTAAATATAAAAATCACCTTTTTATCGATATATATAAACTATAGAAAACCTTCATGTGTTGAATCGAAATTCATTCGTTGAATTGAAGTTCATGTGTTGAATGGTATTCATATTTTGAAAGAAAGTGTTTTATAATGAAAATCCAATTTTTATCATCGATATGAACTATATAAAATAATCTATTTTTGAAATAAATTGTTTATTATAAAAATCATACTTTTATTACCTATATGAACTATATAAAATAATAGTGTTTTGAAATGAATTGTTTTACAATAAAAATCACATTTTTATTATATAAATGAATTGTTAAAAATAGGGAAGTGTTGAAATAGAAGACAGCTTGATAAAAATATCATTTTTATCAAAAGTATGGAAATCATATAGTTTTGAAATCGAAGAATCAATATATATATATATATATATATATATATAGAATTGAAATATATCGTATAACGATGCTGCAGTTCGTATTTTGAAACCGTGATTTCAAACGATTATACCGGGAGATCCGGCCACCGGATTTTCCTGAAATCGCAACCGTTGGGTTCGCTTTGGAAATATCTTTCCAACGGCACCAACTTTGTAAAAATCCAACAGTTGGATTGTCTGGAATGTTTAATTCAAATCTGAAGAAAAACAGCGCCAGAATCGATATATATATATATATATATATATATATATATATATATATATATATATATATATATAAATATAATTATATTTAATCGAATAACGACGCTGCAGTTCATATTTTGAAATCGAAACTTCAAACGATTATACCGGAAGATCCGACCGTCGGATTTTCCCAAAACTGGAACCGTTGGATTCGTTTTGAAAAGATCTTTCTAATGATGTAAATTTTGTGAAGATCCAATGGCTAGATTTTCAGATATGTGTAAATCAAATCTGAAGAAAAACAGTGCCACGGCCATGTTATGGCCCGAAGCGTCGTTTTGAATAAATTGGCTATTTTAAAATAAATAAAAATAGCGATAAATCATTATAAAATATTATAAACGATATGGATGAGAAATTTAGAAACTAACTGAAGGTTGGCTAAGTCGAATGGTTTCTTGGGTATTGATCTGATGTTGGTTTCGGCCTTCGGGTTTAATATTTGGGAAATCGTTCTATTACTGATTGACGGTTAGGGACTAATGAATTGAAACGATGTGTGTGTATGTTAGTGTTGCACTTGTTTATTATATACGCGAGTTGTTCAGAAAGACCGGGTTTATCCCATTCTGAATAACTGAATCGACGATAAGAAATCGAAGATGAAGACAGTGGTCGAAGACCGGAGATCTTCACCTCGTTTAGATGGTAACCGAGGTCCTGATTGGGAGGCATCCCGAAATATGGATAATGAGTGGTGATCATCCATACGTACGTGGTGATCGATGGGTTTGCGAGGTACATAGTGCCTCCGGTTTCGTTCAGACCCAGAACGGACTTGCAAATGGACAGTGTGTCTGACATTGGAATTTATTCTGTGTGATTGATAGCCATCAGTTGCACGGTGTAAATTGCCTGTGTGGCATGCTAAGATGCAGTGATTAGGGCTTCTATTGAAAAGCAAAGTCTTGTGGTGATGATCAAAGCCCCGCCTGTGTGGCGTAACTTTGTGTATAACGAAAATTCGCGAGCCTCACACCCCGGTATGAACCAGAAATGGGAGAGGACATCAGGGAGGGTCTGTGTGACGGCCCGCCCCGCACTAGCCTGCATTTCCTTCGAAAGTGCGCTGTACACATGCCCGACTAGCACGGGACGGTCGTCAGAAGAAAGGAAAAAAAGGAACGAACTAATCAAGAGCCTGTAGAATGTCTCACAGCGCATGGAGTAAAATAAAATAGTAATGACATACTTGACATAAAACAGGTGAGACAGTACATAAGCTGTTAACTAAAATCAACATCAACATCAGAGCAGCGGAAATCCAAATACAGCTTATTACAACTTTCCAAATTTACTGTCTCTAAACAAAAGAAAACTGAAGTAGAAGATGCACCACTAATGCCCAAGCAGTGATCTTCAACAACACAGGGAGAATACTATATATATTTCGTGGAAGCCTCCTGCTCGTCTCCGGATCATCTACCCGCGCATCACCAGCTAACCTGTCTCTAGTCTGCTCGTGTGAGCACCCAGAGTAATAAGAGGAGACATAAAACTCTGGGTCAGACATAAAGCCTGGAATGAGCGATAAGCATCTAAACAGAACAATAACAGGTATACTAAACCATACCTGAACTTGGACCTGCAACCAAAGAGTTAGTACCACATACCGTACAGTACTCTAATGTGCCATAATAAATAGTGTAAAGAATACGGGGGTGGGGTGTGCATGTCATAATGATAGAAAACAAATCATCCATAACAACCATCCTCACATCTCTCACTCAGTGCGTAAAGCATACGATGTCCACCGCTGTCAATCACTAGACCCATCGAAGTAGTGACGGAGTTCAACTTGTACAACTACTGCTACTACCAAGCTTACCACATGGAGTCATGACCAAATCTTTACAAATAACCCCACTTCATTGGTTTATAGCCCTTTAGTCATACCTAGGCCATTGCAGCCCTGAATCCGTTCACGTACTTCCCATACATAGTGATCCAAAGTCATAAACATCGACTGCCCCTTTGCACACGTCCCGCAGCAAAGTCCAATCATGAAGTGAACTCATCGGTTCCCAACTGGATCCTGAGCTCTAACTTCCCACATTGGACTACCTTTGCATCTCGGGTTATTGGTCAATACTGGGTCGGCTCACGTTCTCCTTCTAGCCATCGGTTCGGGTCGGGTCCTCTTCTTCGGGTCGGTTCGTAGTCTTCTCCTGTAGCGGTTCGGTTCGGGTCCACAGCGTCGCATCGGTTCGGGTCGGGTGTCCCACTTCGGGTCGGGTCGGGTGCCATCTCCCTTCCACTTCGTACTTCCGCTCTGATCCGCTCCTTCGTTCTTCACGTATTCCGATCTGATCCCTCCTTCGCCATCTGATCCGCGTGGCCTTCCCTCTTGCCAGTTCTCCCAAGTGTTAAGTTCTGATCCGACCCCTTCGTCTCCAAGTCAATCTGATCCTCAGCTTAACCAACATGGCCTTCCTTTTTGCCTAGCCTCGTTTGTGCCAGATTCCAGTTCGGGTCGGGTTCTTTGCCCAGGTCTCCTATCCGATCCGAGCCCATATCCGATCCGATCCGAAACCCTGCACAACTTTCTGCAACTTTTTCCAGCAATTTGTTTACGCCATTCGACGACGTTTTCGGCAAATCTAACTATACTAATCAATCACAAATCATGTCAAACAGTCATAGCAACATAGCAAACTAACCACAAACACCAAAACAATGAATTTACATGTCAAAATGGATCAAATATACCCAAAACCCCTTATTTTCCCTTAAGCATGTTTAAGTAAAACTAATCATCGGGTTAACAAAACTTAACCAAATCGAACCAAATTTCTAACAGAGGCATAAAATATTATTTTCGAATTTCTAAACATTTTTCCAGAATTTATTAGTATATAAATTCGCTAATCTTCACTAATTACCCTTAATTAACTGTAATTAGTGTCAAAACGATGCTAATCACTCACCTTGGCCACAAAATAAAACACCAAATCTGAAATACTCTCTGTTTGGGTCGAATTCCTATGTATGGCAGCAGCTCCAACCTTGCTCTGTTGCTATTTGGCCCTGATTTGATGCAGTTTAGGATTAATCTTCACTAAAAAATGTGTTTTGGAGTGGTTTTAGAGGATGGAAGCCATTACTAGGGTCTCAAGAAGGTTTGTGGCAGCTCAAAACTGAAATGAAAGTGATTTCCTAACCCTAATCAGCCCTCCTATGCCTCTAAACCCGAAATTCCCCTCTGCGCCTAGCTGCTAATCACCCGGTTAAGCCCAACTAAGCTGTTTTTCACCATCTGAAACTTGTTTCAGCCATATCTCCCAAAAGGTGAGTCCGTTTGGTTAATGCGACCACTCTACGGAATTGTAAACCATCATCCGGAACCAATGGAAGTAGTTTTAGGTCAAAATTCCTTTCCAGTCAAAAGTTATGGCCAAAGCAGTACCAACTAGGGGTAAAATGATCATTTAAAAATCGGGAAAATCATGAACATGGGAAATGACCCCAATAGTCGTCTCCCAAAGTTACATGACCATACGACTTCGTACGTGAAAGAAACAAATATTCTACAGTCCTATGGTGCGTAGAATACGGGTCGTTACAGCTTGCGTTTCTTTCTAGCTAGAAGTGGCGTCAGTGGTTTTACACGCTCTAACGAGTTTGACTTATGTGGTTGTTGCTGTTGCGAGGCGTCTCGGTTAGATCGGACGATCCGAGTCCGATGGAGTCATTCGTTGGCTCGTTGACGCCCCCAAAGGGCGGGGAAACGTAGTGTTCAGGCATAATAATCCACATCAGTGGACCGGCCCTGACGATCTAAAGGGTTGATGCGTTCTGATACCGAGACACGGGCTAGAGCGTCTCGAATTCGGTAAGGACTATCTTTTGCCTTGGTTCATGACGGAAATCCAATTTCCAAATACGTGACTGTGCAGTTTTGATTGTATACCTATATATGGCGACATAGTGGTATGGGGCATTAATGCCATCTATGATTGATAGTTATGATTTGAAATTGTTTTTGAAACATATCAACACTGGTAATAATATCAAATGCTTTTGGTTTATTCGTATCAATCATATTTTGGCCATTATAAGGTAAAACTCTATCCTCTGGTTTGCGTTGCATTGTGTGATGGGAACTGAGTCTTATAATGGCTTCATTTTTATAAAAAGCATTGCGATGTTTATAAGAATAATTTGTTTTAAAGCACTGGCAATCCAATGGAGTAAACCCGTTCCACAAAAGTGGCGTGGTCCTATGATTAGACATATTCTAAATGTGTTGAGTAGATTTCTCATACCAGTCCCATGACTGACTCGTAGTTTGTTTCACTTTCAAACTCGGGTGCCCCTTTTTCTACACGGGCAGCCTTGTATTCAAGTTTAGCTGGTTCTTTCTGGATAGCTGGAGCTGAAGATGGATTCTATCATTTATCTCTTTTTATGTTGTTCAGCTCCTATTGTACATTATGTTTGTTTTTCCGCTGTAGACATTTATGTATAGCTGAACTGTATTTTTACTAAGTATGATCCTGTATACTGTGTAACTCTGATGATTACGTTTATCCAGTATATTCTATTGTGCATTATCTGGTGTATTTATTTTATTTCTGTTCTGCTATTATCTGTTTCTGTGTTATATTCCAAGGATTACCCTTGCCGCCGTCAGTACGGGGTTTGGGGTCGTCTCATATTGAAAGTTGAAATGGATTATATGAGGGATCGTACTTGGATGTATAAGCGGAAAGATGGACGCGGTGTAACGTTGGAGGATTTTTTCAAAGATATAGATGTATTTGTTGATTTTGCGTCTAAAGAGTTTGGAAATCGAGAAATTTGATGTCCTTGTCAAAAATGTTAAAATGAAGCTCTTAGGGATGGTGATACCGTTAAATTCCATTTGTGCAAATATGGATTTGTGCTTGGTTATGAGTTATGGAGATTTCATGGAGAAGTTAGTGGTGCTACCAGCAATAATGACGATGGAAATAGTAATTGAGATAATGGTGATAATTATTTCCAAGAAAATAGGATGGAAGCCATGGTTTATGATGCTGGAGGTTCACTCCTTCGCAACATGTCTGAGAGAGATTCAAATGTGGAGGAACCTCCTAATGCAGAGGCAAAGAAATTTTTTGATTTATTACATGCTGCGAAGCGACCTTTATGGGATGGTTGTGAAACCCATACAGAGTTATCTGCAACTGCTAGATATATTGCAATCAAAGCAAAATATAATAGTTCCAAAAATGAATTTGATGAGTATCTTAAAATCAGTAAGGAAAGGTTGCCTCCGGATAATGTCTTGGGTGATAGGTTTTACAAGATGAAGAAGTTGGTGACTGCGTTTGGTTTGCCATATCAAAAAATATATGCATGTTGAAATGGTTGTATGTTGTTCTGGAAAGATGACGAGCTTAGGACTTGCAAATATTGTTCCGTTGAAAGATACAAAGCAAAGAAAAATAAAACAAAAGACATCACATATTCAAGGTTGCACTACATGCTGCTTATTCCTAGGTTACGAAGGATGTATGCGTCTATGGCAACTGCATCGCACATGAGATGACATGCTACTCGGAATTATAGCGATGGATTGTTGTGTCTTCTTTCGGACGGAGAAGCATGGAAGCATTTTGATAGAACATATCCTAACTTTGCGAAAGAGACACGTAATGTTAGATTAGGCATGTACACGGATGGATTTGCGCCATTTGACCAATTTGGTAAGCAATATTCTTCTTGGCCGGTTATTTTGATGCCTTATAATTTGCTACCATGGATGTGCATGAAAAATCCTTATATATTCTTAGCTCTTATAATTCCTGGGCCTAAAGATCCTAAACAAGGAATAGCGTATATTTTCAACCACTAATTGATGAGCTGAATCTCTTTTGGAATGAAGTTCTTACGTATGACGTGTCAATGAGGAATAATTTTATTATGCATGCATCTTTGTTATGGACCATTAGTGACTTCCCAACTTATGGTATGCTCTCTAGTTGGAGTACGTCTGGTAGATTAGCATATCCGTATTACATGGAGTGGACATCGTCATTTCATTTGGCTAGTGGAAGCAAAATGACTTGGTTTGATTGTCATTGTTGTTTTTTAGATTTCGATCATCCATGTAGACAAAACAAGAAAGATTTTCAATGAAACAGAGTCGTTACCTATCCAGCACCGCCGATGTTGTCTAGTGAAGAAATTTATGAATGCGTGCAATATTTTCAAAAAATATATAATAATCCAAATGGGTTAAATTTCAACATTGAAGGCAAAGGTTTGAGTCATAATTGGTGTAAACAAAGCACATTATGGGAATTGCCATATTGGAAAAATCTATTAATTCTTCATAATATTGATGTCATGCATAATGAAAAAAATGTTTTTGAGAATGTGTTCAATACAATTCTCAACGTCAAAGGTAAGGACGATTTGAGATCAAGACGTGATATACGACTTTACTGCAAACGTCCCGAACTTGAGCTTGGTGAAGATGACAGTAAATTTAAACCTAAAGCATGTTATGAGCTAAGTCGGGATAGTTGTAAAATTCTATTGAAGTGGGTGGAGAATCTATGATTACCGGATGGTATTGCTTCAAATTTACGTAGATGTGTTGATTTGAGTAGGTTGAGAATGAACGGAATGAAAATCCATGATTGCTATTTATTTTTGGAGAATCTTTTGCCAGTTGCTTTCAAAGAGTTACTTCTGCATAAATTTTGGTGTGCTATAACGGAGCTTGGTCTATTTTACAAGGAGTTATGCACAACAACACTAAAATTGGACCAAATTGAGAGAAGCTTGAGAAGATCATACCAGAACTAATTTGAAAATTGGAGATGATATTTCCCCTGGTTTTTTTAATGTAATGGAGCATCTTCCGATACATCTTCCTTTCAAAGCTAGAATGTGGGGACCTATTCAATATGGGTGGATGTATCCGTTTGAAAGGTTATTTTATAAAACTCGTATCATATTAGTACATATTATATATTTTCAAATTTGTTTACACATGACACTTTAGGTTTATAAGACACTTGAAGAAAAATGTGACTAATAAGGCATGCGTGGAAGGATCAATTTGTAGTGTCTACATCATGGAAGAGGCGGCAACATTCTTTTCTTATTACTTTGAGGATCATGTAAAGAAAATGAATACAACTATCTCACGCAATGATCATAGTACAGATGAATTTTTCAATGATCGTTCATTACCCGTGTTCAAAAAAGAAGGACATCCCTATAGTGGTTGAAAAAAACATTGGTTGACTGATGAAGAACACAATGCTGCTCAAAATTACATTCTTCTTAACTGCAAAGAAGTAGAACCTTATATAAGGTGAATTTTGGTAGCATTCAATGATTTTAATTTCAGAATTTAAGTATCTTACTCACTTTAGTGCTCTTGCAGAATGTTTGAGGGGATGAATCATGCTATTCCACAAGCATTAAATTTTAGTGATTGGTTTCTTAATTATGTAAGATTAATATAACAAAATTCAGTTACTTTTTATTTGAAAACGTATCAAATATACTTATGTGTATATTAATTTATGTTTATTATAATAAGTATGTGATCCTGTTAATAAAGTCACTGATAAACGATTAAAGTTTATTGCATTTGGACCTCAAAAGGAAGTGAGGAAATGCAAAATATTATTCGTGAACGGGTATAAATTTCAAACAGAGGAGTACGGATATGGAAAATCAACTTATAATTGTGGTGTATGTGTTAAAGGCAGCAATTATCCAGAAATGCATATGCAAGACTATTATGGTATTTTGAAGAAAATTTATGAGTTGACATGCTCTATCGATCCGGAGAAGAAAACTTTCCTATTCAAATGTCATCGGTTTGATAATACACCTAAAATTGGAATTAATGTGCATCCTCTATACAATCTCATTGAATAAATCATAAATCCAAGTATAAGACCTATGATCCGTTTATTCTAGCAACACAAGCAATTCAGGTCTATTATGTAGCATATCCATCAGAAAGGAGAAACAAAAATGATTGTCTGGTTGTGCTTAAAATGAAAGCTAAGTCTACGTTTGATGAAAACATTTGAATAATCAAGCTTATCAAAAAGACATCGTTTATATCGTTGAATTAACCATGGACAGAGAAGGTGACATTAGACCTCTTAATGACGACGTTCAGGTCACGGAAGTTTTTGATACAGATGTAGAAGATGATAATATAATTGTAGACCTTGAGAGTGAAAATGAAAGCTCAGAAGATGATGAATTAGATGTTGATGGAGAATGATAGTTGATAAGTCTGTTAACATTTGTGACTGAGAAATTTGATGTTTTGATTGTTTTCATTTCTATTACTTAGCAAACCATTGCTTTCATTTCTCTACTTATTCAGTAAGCCATTGTTGTCATTTTTAGTAAACCATTGTTGTCATTTTTAGTAAACCATTGTTGTCATTTTTCTGTTTTCTATTTCAGTGAAA
Organism: Allium sativum; assembly: GCA_030737875.1. Classification (NCBI taxonomy): domain Eukaryota; kingdom Viridiplantae; phylum Streptophyta; class Magnoliopsida; order Asparagales; family Amaryllidaceae; genus Allium; species Allium sativum. The sequence continues at coordinate 85,745,464 of CM060914.1, forward strand.
ATGTAAGAAAATGTCATGTTATCTTTTAGCAATTGTATTATTAATAATTTTTGGAGGTACATTTAGCATGACACGATATTTATGCATTACGGCAATGTGCCAAATTGTATTCTCGAACATCTGCAAAAATAGGGGCTTACAAAACTGCTAGTAATTTTTATTTATTCCTCACCGATAAAAATCATTCATTGTAAAATTGTTTCCTCGAACATCTGCTAGTAATTTTTATTTATATTCACTAAATAGTATATCAGTCATTGGTGTGCCAAATTGTATTCTCGAACATCTACTAGTAATTTTTATTTATAGACGAATAAAAATTTATGCATCCTTTTTTCTTCTATGACGATCTCTACTTATATGCTAAACTTGTATGCATATAAACTATTACATATGCCATTATATGAAAATTGCGCGTGTGTGTGTGTGCGCTATATTTTATATATGTCACTACTTGTGTGTGTGTGTGTGTGTTATTTTATATATGTCATTATATGAAAATTGCTTTATATTGTTAAATCTAGATCAAGATAACAAATAAGCTAAGTTTAGAAAATAGATCATTCATACAGCTCACCTTTAACATAAACTAGCCTAGGCAGTAGTTATAGAATAATCACAAGTATATCCACACGTTATTTTCGCTCATTGCTAGGTAGCAAACCCACATCCATTAGAAGACTTAAAACTGGGCACAACAGGTTATAACTTTACATATGTCTCCGGTAAGCTTCGAAATCAAAGTAGAGATCGCAATAGAAGAAAAAAGGATGAATTTTCAGTCTACTACACGATGGTTACAAATCGAACATCTGCAAATTTTATGCATGAATCGGCATGTTTATTCAAATGCAGACCCATTCTGTAACAAGCTATATTCAAATGCTTGAACTTGTATGCTGTCTTATATGCTAAACTTGTATGCTATTTTATATACGGATGTTCGATGTCTTCTTATATGCTGTTTTATGTACTAAGTTTAAGGAGGAAAAGTTGGACCAAAATAGATATAAGGAGGAACATAGATAGAAATACAACAAATACTGCTATACAGGAGGAAAAAAACAAGTCAAAAGAGGGTTATAAATAGAATTGTTATTTGGAAGAAACAAATGAGTCAAAACATGTTTATATGCATAACAAGTCACATTGCAATTGTTTCCTTTTATTATGTACTCTGATTCCATTAAATTGGCAACGCAACCTCTGACTTGGTTATCAAGATATTCAAAAATCATGCCACACCAATGACTGATATACTATTTAGTGACTATCTTATACAAAATGGATGAATGGGATGAATGTTGTGAATTTTTTCCTAAATCTATCGACTATATCATGTGCTATGCTAGTACTTATTGTGTTTATGCTTTTGAATGTATAGTACATGTATTATGCTCTTAACACAATTAGTGTAAATGATTTTGTTGAAACGCTCAGTTAAAAGTAATGCAATGATGTACAAATTTATGAGTTTAAAAATTTATTTTTAGGTATCGACAATGAATATAATTGTAATGTTAAGTAAATTTAAGATATTTATAAAGACTGTTTATGTGTGAAATATAATCACTGTGTATGTGTAGTATATTATGACTGTTTTTCTATTTCTTTTTTTTGTTTATAAGATGATGCATGTTTATATTATGACTGTTTTTTTCTGGTTTTATAATATGACTGTTTCTAAATATAATGCCTATTTTTAAATATTTCATGCATGATTGACAGATATGGTTCGTGCTACACGTGGACATTCGTATGTTTCCCAGGAACACGAGCAAGGAAAAGTGAGAGGACGAGGACAAGGAAATCCTCCACTTATTCAGTCAACTCTACCACCTAGTCATACCATTACACCATATCCACAAAGTAAATTCAAGAATGATCAGTCGGCATCACTGCGTCCTCGCTGCTCTACACGGCTTTCATCACAGCATACTTCTTCCCAACCTCTTTCCCTGCTGCATAGTCAACCGTCTACTCCGCAGTCTCCGCAGCCTATTCCTTTGCATGGTGCTCCTCCACAAACGGATCGACAATCTACTTCTCCGAATCCTTCTCTGCGGCCTTCTCCGTAGCCTAATCCATTGCATGGTGCTTCTCCACAGCTTAATTGGCAATCTACTGCTCCGCATTCTTCATCACAACCTTCTTCGCAGCATGATCATTTGCATGGTGCTTCACAGCTTAATCGGCAGTCTACCACTCCACAGTCTTCATCACAGCATTCTCGCACCTTAATCGTCAATCTACTTCTTCCCAGCCATCTCTGCAGCTTAATCGGCAATCTACTTCTTCGCTGCCATCTCCGTAGCTTAATCGGCAATCTACTTCTTCGCAGCCGTCTCCGCAGCAAGGTGCTTCCCTGCAACCCAGTCCTCTACCAATAACGCAAAATGGTGCTTCTCCGCAGCATGCTAACTTTGATTATCAGCATAACTCTCACCCCAGTCAACAAAACATTACGAATGAGCATAGCTGTGCATGTTCGCCGGCAACACATGATGGTGCAACAATCCATATAACAAAGTCGATTAATACAGTTGGTCGTATCGAACTTCGACTTAAAGAAGAAAAAGATAAGTAAGCGCTTTGCAGTGATTTGTATTTTACTTTTATTTGACTTGTATTATGATAACACGGAATATATTCTATATAGCATTCTTTCAATGCATCCTTACAGTGAACTATCGAGGATGATGACTGCGCCTTTTCATCAGCGTTTGGCTGATTTTTGGCCCACTTTTGGAAAGATACCATTAAACTACTTGTATCTTCTTTTTGATGATTTTTTGGTAAGTTTTGACATCTCTTATGAGTATTAATAGTTTCTGGTATTGGTAGTTTCTGATTTTGATAGTTTCTGATATTCTCATGCATTTGAATGGCCTAGACTCGTTAGGTTCAGGCTTTATGATAGTTTCTTATTAGATTAGTTATTCATAAGAGTAGAATTTGTAAATAGTGCAAACTATATAGATGTTCATGGTTGTTTCCTGAAATAAAATTTGATATAGTAGAATTTGTAAATAGTAGTTTGGCTATGTACTTAAATTGTTATTTTTGGCTTCATCATATGCTAATTTTCTAATATTATTTGTTTGTATAATACATGATGTTAATATAGTTTAAACCCCGATCTGCTTCTTTCTTTTTGATTATATATTCGTCTTGGATGTATATTTTAGATTGCAAACATTGTAAAACGCATACATGCCTATGATTAATCCTGTAATGATTTAGATATTAATGTTTAAGAAAATATTATGAACTGGAAACTGGTCCGAGATGCGGAACGACTTAACAAAGATATTGAAATAAAAAATATTTTTAGGAAAGATCTTTTCAGAAAAGCGGATTTTGAATTGCTTTTACTTTCGAATAGTTTTTTAAACCAAAATTTTAATTTAAGGAAAAAGCCTGTCTACATATTTCTAGATTTATTTTTCCAAATGGACGCACAGTTTTGAAAAGTGAAAAATGTTTACGTAATTCTGAAAATTCACTACATATCATGTTATATCGGAGCTTTTTGATACTTAATTGTGCGCTATAGTAGAATAGTAGTCGGTCTGGATCATTGAATGAGACTTCAAAAAATATTTTCCTCATCGCTTTAATACATATTTATTTGGTATTATTATCGCTTTATTTTTAATTAGCACGAAATAGTGCAAGCATTGAAGTTTCAATAGAAAATAATTTTTGTAAATATCTGAATACGGTAATCTAATGCTCAGGATACTTTTGTAGTTTTAGCAAGGCAAGTGCAAACTTGTTCGATGGCCATCAATGATTGGCTACTTCTGATGATGTCATGTTTATCAGTTTATGTAGTGCTGGTGACCACAAAAATGGGGCCTATCAGATTTATACATTGAAGTTTTGCAACAAATTCAGTGAATGGGAAGTAGGATATAACATTACATTGTTAGTTTGAATGTTTGTTACGTAAAATGTGCATTTTAAAAGAGTCGTTGAGATGTAAATTCAAATACAGAATTAAACATACAAAATGTAGATTACTGGATTGTTTGTTTTTACTTTAAACGTGGAATTTAGTAAGGATCTTAATATTTACGATTTTTATAGTCAATTTTGTATCGTCACTTCTGTTTGCTATAGTTCGTGGAGTAAAATGGACGGAGGATTGGACTAGGCCATCGCAACTTTTCAGTAGTTGGCTACAGTAATGTGAATAGAATAACAATGACGTAAACTGATACTTTGATATTGAAACGTACACCTGGTACTTTTATGATATATATCAAAATGAGTTCATTAGCCTGCAGTCTAAATAGATGAAATAAGGGTTAGAAGTAGTGAAAGAGTTGTTAGTTTCAGACTCGAGACACTGAAATTTTGAAGAATAACATGTAACGGACATGAATGCAAAAATCACTTGCTTAACGAACAATATGTGGCTAGCGTGGACTCTAGGTTAATAGTTTAGATGTGGATTTGTATGAAAATAATCAAAGCTTGATTTATTCGATAAACCAATGTAACTTGAATAAAATTAGTGTTTTTAGTGCTAGTTGATCGAAAATGAAAATTAATGATTCTATATGAGCTTAGAAATAGTCTATAAGGCAAGATCACCTAACATGTGCGTATTTTATCTGATGCTGTAACATTGTAAATATATTATAAATAGACAAAGAAACCAACGACTTATTTAGAACAATTATAAATATATTATAAAATATATTATAAACGATTATAAATTCTGTATGAGCATCAGATCACTGAATTTTTGCTTACATTCTTTCTAAATATTGGGCTGAAATTGTACATATCATATACATATTGCAGGGTCAGGTGTATGGTTATGAAGCTTATCCAATAGAGACCATACAAAAGCTCTGGAAGACGAAGGCTAGCAAACGATATTCCGATATGGTTATCGATATGAAAGAAAAGAATGCTAAACCAATCTTTATGAGTCGAGCAATTTGGGAGCATTGGCTTCAGCACTGGAATCGTCCAGAAGTTAAGGATATATCAAAGGACGCTTCAACAAATAGAAACTCTAATCCTACTTTGCATAGTTGCGGATCTATTTCTACCCAAGAGCATGCTGTAAAATTGGTAAAATTTTTGTGTCATGTAACTCTGTTTATTTTAGCATTCTGACAAATAAAATTACCACTATTAGCATATAAAATAAATTATTTAGATCAAAGATTATGGTAGGCCTCCTCGTATGCTTTAAGTATTTGAACGTACTCATGTCAAAGCGGCAACGCGTAATAGCACCGACTCCTCTTCACATTCTTGGGTAGATCCTAAAGCAGCTAATTTTTATGTATGTAACTAATTTTTTGAGTAAAAATTGTTGAGGATATATTCTAAAAATATTTTAAAAAATTATTTCTTAACAGGACAATTTGATGAAAGCTTGCGCGGAGCATCTAAGCGAACTTCGAGAGACAGCCGGTGAAGACGTCGGAGAATTGCCCTCGGAGATAGTGGATAGCTTATTTGAATCTCTTGTAGTGCCAAATGCAAAAAAATGTACTTATCCCATTGGGAATATGGAGGTACTTAATTGTTGTTTTTTTCCTTACTGTCTCTTTTTCTTACTGTCTAATTGGTGTATTTTTTTCTTACTATCTTGGTGTCATTTATGTATGGCTGTATACTATTATAGTGCGTTCTACTAAGTACATTGCTGTGTCAAATTGTTGTGTGTTAGCTGTAGCATCAGTTATCATTGCACCGGGTTCAATTTTTTAATTAGACTGGTAGCCTACAGAAGAAAAAAAATGGGCATAGAAGGTAACTATTCATAACTGGATTTGAGTAATATGATAGTTACGAGCATTTTAGGCGTAGTTTAGACTGGCCTACAGAAAAATAAGTTGACCTGGTACTCATTTCATATAATCGCCACACGCTCCAATATGGATCTCACCATCTAAGATGGTCTGATACTCGTTTCTTATAGTGAAGTCCTTATCCCAACAAATAAGATGTTAATCAGGATCCTACTATGGCCATTTGCCTTATGTTTTCTTTTCTTTCTTGTTTTTGGGGATTTGTAAATTCTAGACAGTTACGTTTCGTATCATTCACAACCTCAAAGTGATCTATCGGCCATTTAAGCCACTAATGGATAAATCATACAAAAAATAAAGTATTTTTAAAGTAGAGATTCACTTCAAAACAGTTGCATTTGTGCTAAACTATGTTATACCATGCTAGTTATTTTACTGCAGTTTGGTTAAAAAGTTATACGAGCAGTGTCATGTAATTATGTTTTAAGTGTAAGCACCGATCACTGGACCCAAATGATTCTTCCATGTTGTAATTAAAATCACATTCTTTCAAGAATTTAATTGCAAAATAAAGAAAGTCAAGACCTCTTGTTACATAGATCCTTATTCCAACTAAGATCGATTCTCTAACTTTGTTGATAAGTGTAACACCCCGAATTTCAATTAACACTAATAGTTAGTAATTAAAGTTTAATTAATCTCAGATGGAAGAACCAGGGGAAACGGGCTGCGTCATTGCGTTCGTCTCGGAAAAATACGCGAAATAGAGTCCGAGTTTTCGAGAATCGGAGTCCGTATGGCCCGGTTATGGCCCAAAGAAGTTTTAGGAAGTTTAAATTTAAAAAGCAGATTTGAAAAACAAGTTTGGAGCCAAAAGAGGAAAGGGGGGAAAAATTCCCGCCTAGCCCCATGTCGACAGCCATGTCGACAGGGGTGTCGACAGGGGTGTCGACAGCCCTGTCGACAGGGGTGTCGACACAGGGTGTCGGCCCTGCTGGTCTGGGTGCACCAGGTTTGGTCTTGGCTGAGTCTTGGGCTATGTTCTAGAGGGTTCCTAAATCTAAGGGTCCTAATCTAATCTAGGGTTAATCTAAGGGCCTAAAACACTTTCTAATCCTATAAATAAGACCCTAACCCTACCCTAATTCATTCATAATTAAACCTAGTAACTAAACTATGGCAAAATGCTAGCTCTCATGGCCTCCACTAATTTTATGAAGAGGGTTGTATACTAATCACTCTCTAATCAACCTCTAATCCCTTCTTAGCATCTTAATCTTCTTCATTTGGTGGGCAAAGTTGCTTGTTGTGAGTTTCTATCACTTTGATGATCTTTTGGTAAACTAATTAGATGAGATGTGATGAGATTTATGGTTTTGTATGTGGGTTAATGAGCTTTGAAATCACATGATATGATGTTAGCATTAATCTTATGTTTATGCATGTTGAGTATGTATGTTTATGCATGTTGAGTATGTAAGTTTATGCAAGTTTAATATGATGTATGTTATGCATGATGCTAAATATGCAAGTTGTGGGCTATGTAATCATATGCATGTTATGCAAGTTCATAGTGATATGCTATGCAAGTTACATGTATGTAAATATGCAAGTTACATGTTGGTTAATATGCAAGTTACATGTATGTAAATATGCAAGTTACATGTTTATTTATGTGCAAGTTACATGTACGTAAATATGCAAGTTACATGTTTATTAATATGCAAGTTCATGATGACACACTATGCAAGTCTATAAGCTAATATGCAAGTTTGTTATGCAAAATGAATATGTAAGTTATGTGATATATTATATGCAAGTTATGTGACATGTTATGTAAGTTCATATGCAAGTTATGTGTTTGTTAATATGCAAGATGCCACCTTTGAAACATGTTCATTCATATGCAAGTTGACACCTTTTATATGTGTTATATCATGAACGAAATTACGTGGGAACGATGGGGTAATTAAATGCATAAGTTAATAAGATTGTGTGAAATTAATATAATTATGCATAACACAAAAGTAATAAACATAGTATGGGAATTTGCCTATTTGGTTAGGTGTACCCATACTATGTGTTGGGAATTTACCTATTGAGTTAGGTCTACCCCATGGGAATTTACCTATTAAGTTAGGTCTACCCATGTTAAGAAAACTTGATTAATTAGGGATAATTAATATAAAATTATGAGGGTGATTAATTAGGTGTAATTAATTGACTAAGACACGAGGTTGGACTCAGTTGTAGCGTAAAACTGCCCGGACCCAACCGGCTTAACCAGTTGCTACAAATGTTAGCCCAATGTGAGAGGTCTTAGGCACAAACTAAATACGTAATTAATGTAAAGACACGAGGTTAGACTCTGTTATGACATAAGGCTGCCCGGACCCAACCGGCTTAACCAGCGGTCATAAAAGACAGTCTAATGTGAGAGGTCTTTACAAAGGTTACGTTCTTAATTAATTAATTAAGAAACACTTAACCACATTAGCATGTAGAGGGACATGAGGGGTTAAGTGGGTGCCTTGGGTGGCATGAGAAAATCTAGTGGTTGCCTTGGGTGGCAATAGAAAATACGATTAGAATACTTAACCGAAATGAAACATGTAATTAAAAAGGTTAAGTGGGATATACTAGAGAAAGGGACAAGCTTAGGTGGGTAGCTTGTGGAGGCCCATTTCAACCAGTAACCCATACGTATCTTTGTGGGCTCGACCCATGTCGAGGACGGGACACGCATACTGGGCTTGACTGTAAGAGGCAAACGGGTTAGCGGTGGCAACGCAAGTCCAACGGGCTTCATATGCGTGAGTGGGCCCGGGCTGGTAGGTAAGCCGTTGTTGCATCGAGTAGATATAAGCCGTGCACCGTTAGTTTTATCAGGTTGCCACATTGGGGAATGATACATCCCACGGTGGGGCCAGCACGGGTATCTACGTTAGGGAGCCGATCGAATGGGGAAGTAGTGTGTACACCTAGTGGATTGTAGGGCCCCGTGGCGCCTACTTGGTCACCTAGGGGTACGCAAGTACTAATTAGTAAATCTTATAAGTCCTTGGGTGGGATCAACCTTTAGGTTAGAAACGACTGGTGTGGTGCAGTTTAGTAATTTACCTTAGGGAGGGTAGATGCGTCTTTATCCTTTATCATGGTTCAGTTGACTGCTTAGGGTACCCATTTATCCCTATATGTTACCGTATATCAGTTCATATCTTCTCTGGTTACTTTAACGATTGTATTGTTAAAGTTATAGGACTCGCTCAGACTTATGTCTGACCCCGTTGTTTTTATCTTTTTCCCAACCCTCAGGTCCTACGGTGGATCCTAGCAGTAGTGGAGCTTGATCGGATTGCTGTTCCAGTCTTTAGGAGCTTGGATAGATGTAAAGCTCCAGTTATCCAGTTATCTTTTCTTTTGTTCTGGCTATTGTATGAGAGTGGGATTATGTACTTCTTTATTTTGATGGATATTGTATTTGACTTTTATTGTGGTTTTATGATGAAACCAGACATGTTTTATTTCCGCTGTTATGAGATGATGTTTCAAATTTCAAGTACTGTTTATATCTGTCTTGTTGTAATTTTTCTGTTCTATATTCACTAAAATACTCCACCGATGCTATGGCATTCCCTTAGTGAGTGACTATAGCGGGAGTGGGGTGTTACACGTGGTATCAGAGCTTAAGGTTACCAGAACAGATAAAAATTTTTTAGAAAACTATTTTTCAAAAACATTTTTGAAAAAAAAAAGTATTTTCAAAAGCATGTCTTCTAAGAGAAAAAGTTTTTGAAAAAGAAAAGCATAATCCCCAATAGCCATATCTTTATCTTTCGGAATCTCCTTTTTGAATCTTTCCTCTTTCGTTTCAGCATGGCTGAAGATCTTAACATCCCGGAGGGTTTAGTTATACCACTATGGTATAGGAGGTTGCAAGAGGCTAGGGCCGCGGCTGCGGGTCCGGCCAATGCTACTACACCAGAGACAACCGCTCCTCCTCCCCAGCCTAGAGTGGATAATTTTGCTAAGGTTTGCAAGGAGTTCAAGGCTATAGGAGGAAAACCTTTTCTAGGTTCAGAGACTTTCGTAGAGGCTAGAGATTGGCTTAAGGAAGTGGAAGAGTTGCTAGATATCTTTGAAGTGGAAGAGGGAAAGAAAGTCAAGTTGGCGGCTTGGTTAATGAAGGGAGAGGCCTCGTTCTGGTGGGAGGTCACTAATGGAGAACGCCCGGTTGACTCTTGGGCAGATTTTAAGCAAAGGTTTGGGGCTAAGTTTCTCTCAAGGGCGGAAGAGAATCTGTTTATGGAGAAGTTCTTGAATTTGAAGCAAGGGAATCTCACGGTGAAAGAATATGTCAACAAATTCAATCAATTAGCGAGATTTGGCATAGAGTTGGTGAATACACCGGAGAAGAAGGCTTTGAGGTTCGTTAGAGGCTTGAACGAACCATTGCAAGGAATAGCTATGACTCACATTCCTATGGGGGCCACCTTTGAGAAACTTGTCTACATGGCACTTATGCATGAGGATGATAAGAATTCTAAGGCACCAGAGAAAAAGGGGGATCAGAAGAAACCGCAACAACAACAACAAGGCAAGGGCGGTAAAGGCAACGGTGACAAAAAGAAGACGAAGAAGAAGTGCTTCAATTGTGGAACACCAGGACACCTTAGTAAGGATTGTCGCAAAAAGAAGAAGACCGGTTGCTTTCATTGTGGTGAAGCAGGGCATCTTGTGAAAAACTGCCCAAAGAAGGGGCAGAAGACGGGGTCTACCTCAGGAGGGCAGGTGCAAGCTCTTATAGCACCACCTCAGTCAGGGGGGCAAGTTCAGGTTCTCTCAGTTCCACCGATTCAGCAGAGAGGTAGAACTATTTCCGTTGAAAGTCTGGTTTTTCTGTTTGATCATCCAGTTCGTACTTTGTTTGACTCTGGCGCATCGCATTCTTTTATCTCATCATCGTTAGTTGAGTCACTGCACTTAGACACCAGTCTAGTTGATGATCCCTTGGTTGTTTCAAACCCAATTGGGGGCTCTATATATCTGTCTATGATATGTTTGGGTTTGAAGATTTCTATACTTAGCGTTGAGTTTAGATGTGATGCTTTTGTATTGGGCTTCACGGGCTATGGGCTGATCTTGGGCATGGACTGGTTATCCAGTAATGGTGTCGTTCTTGATTGTGAAAGGAGAGTTGTCAGGCTTATGACCCGCTTGGGTAATACTCTCGAGATCTCTTGTAATCCCATGGAATCTGTTTTGCTAAGTTATCTTGAATCGCTCGATGCTTCGGTCGAGAGTTTGCGTTCTGTCAAAGTAGTCCGGGAATATCCGGATGTGTTTGAAGAAGTAAAGGGTTTGCCTCCGAAGCGGGAGATAGATTTCCGAATTTATTTGGTGGATAATGCCAAACCAGTGTCTTTGCCAGTACGCCACATGGCTCCTCGTGAGAGAAGAGAACTTCATAAGCAAGTAGGGGAGTTGCTTGAGAAGGGGTTCATAAGGCGAAGTATATCGGAGTGGGGAGCTCCAGTAGTGTTTGCCACGAAGGCGGATGGGTCCCTCAGACTTTGTGTGGATTATAGAGAACTTAATAAGCTCACGAAGAAGAATAGACACCCATTACCGAGGATAGATGATCTCTTTGATCAGTTGGTTGGCGCGTCAGTATTTTCGCAGATGGACTTAGCTACAGGGTTTCATCAGTTAAGAGTGGCGGAGGACAGTATAGAGAAGACTGCTTTCCGGACTCCGGATGGTTTTTATGAGTGGCTAGTGATGCCATTTGGGTTGACAAACGCCCCTGCATACTTTGTTGATCTCATGAGTAGAGTGTTCAGAGAGTATCTGAATAAGTTTGTAGTAGTTTTTGTGGATGACATCTTGGTCTTTTCCAAGAGTGAAGAAGAGCATGCCTTACATCTCAAGGAAGTGTTGGAGACTCTTCGAGCGCATAGTCTTAAAGCTAAATTCTCTAAATGTCATTTTTGGAGAAGAGAAGTGCGATTCTTAGGGCATGTGGTCTCAAAGGAAGGGATAGCTGTGGATCCCGCAAAGATAGTATCTATCCAGGATTGGAAAGTTCCTAGAAATGCTACCGAAGTAAGAAGTTTCTTGGGGTTGGCAGGATATTATAGGAGGTTCATCAAGGACTTCGCGAAGATATCAGCCCCATTAACCCGCTTGACGAAGAAGAATCTGGTTTTCTCATGGAATGTAGAGTGTGATGATGCTTTCCGACGGTTAAAGAGAGCTTTGACCACCGCTCCAGTTTTAGTGCTTCCAGATGGGAGTAAGCCGTTTGTTGTTTATACCGATGCTTGTGGGACAGGATTAGGCGCAGTCTTGATGCAGGAGGGAAGGGTAATAGCCTATGGAGGGAGACAATTGAGAGTGCATGAGAAGAATTACCCTACCCATGATCTAGAGTTGGCCGCGATTGTTTTCGCACTTAAGTCTTGGCGCCATTATCTTCTTGGTGAGAGATTCGAGTTGTTCACCGACCATAAATCATTGAAGTACTTATTCTCTCAGAAAGATTTAAACTTAAGACAGCAAAGGTGGATGGAGTTCTTAGCATCCTATGATTTCGAGATAGCATATACCCCTGGCAAGGGTAATGTGGTGGCGGACGCCTTGAGTAGGAAAAGGCTATCTTTGAGTCCATTGTTCGTGGAACGACGAAGCTTGGAGTTTCTTTCTTTGTTCGACTTCAGACCTTCTGTTGACTTTGTGCCTGGATTGTTGGCATCCTTGGAAGTTAGACCTACCCTTTTGGGACGGATTGGCGAGGCTCAGCGAGACGACCCACAATTGGTTGAGTTGGTAGAGAAGCTTATAAGAGGGGAGTCGTCCAGCCATTTGGGTAGATACACCATAGATGATAAGGGATGGTTGCATAGAGACGGTAGACTTTGTGTACCGCAAGATGAGGGTTTGAAGAAGGCTATTTTGGATGATGCACATCGTTCAAGAATGACTATTCATCCAGGTGGAGACAAAATGTACCAAGACATGAAGAGAGTTTTCTTCTGGGCCGGTATGAAGAAAGATGTGGCCGAGTATGTGGCTAGATGCTTAGTGTGCCAACAAGTTAAAGCGGAGCAAAGGAAACCCGGTGGGTTGCTGCACCCATTGGAGGTTCCGCAATGGAAGTGGGATAGTGTCTCGATGGATTTCGTCGATGGGTTACCAAGATCGAGGAAGGGTAATACGGGAATTTGGGTTGTGGTGGACAGACTTACCAAGAGTGCCCATTTTATACCCGTGAAGAGTAAGAGGACCGCTCCATGGCTTGCTTCAGTCTATGTTAGAGAGATTGTTAGATTGCATGGCGTACCATCCAGCATTGTGAGTGATCGAGATCCTATCTTCACTAGTGAGTTTTGGAGAAGTTTGCAAGAGGCGGTAGGGACTCAGTTGTGTTTGAGCACTGCATATCATCCTCAGACGGACGGTCAGACTGAGAGGGTGAACCGTATCTTAGAAGATCTTTTGAGGCTTTGTATCTTGGATTTTGGAGGTACATGGGAAGAACATCTTCCTTTGGTGGAGTTCGCATATAATAACAGCTTTCAGTCCAGTATTGGTATGGCTCCTTTCGAAGCTCTTTATGGAAGGCCTTGTCGATCTCCTACATGCTGGTGGGAATCTACGGATAAGATCTTGCTTGGGCCGGATATGGTTAGAGAGACTTCAGAGAAGATTGATTTAATTCGAAGAAGGATGAAAGCAGCGCAAGATAGACAGAAATCTTATGCGGATCGGAGAAGGATGGATCTTGAGTTTGAGGTTGGGGACATGGTTTTTGTCAAAGTATCTCCATTGAGAAATGTTGTTCGCTTTGGGTCCGTAGGGAAGTTAGCACCGAGATTTGTTGGGCCGTTTCCTATTAAGGAAAGGATTGGACGGATGGCATATAGGGTGGAGTTGCCCGACAGACTTAGTGGTGTTCATGATGTATTCCATGTATCACATTTGAGGGAGTGCTTACATGAGACCGCGGAGGTGGTAGAGCCGAGCTTGCTTAGAGATGTAGAGGTAGAGCGTAATGCGACGATTCGACGAGCTCCTACTCGCATCCTTGGGTCAGAAACTAGGAAGTTGAGGAACAGAGAAGTTCAGCTAGTTAAAGTGCAATGGGGAGACGACGAAAGCAATGCTACTTGGGAGACGGAAGCAAAGATGCGTTCTTTGTATCCATTTCTTTTTGAGAGTATGTCTTTTAACTTCTCCTTTATTGCTTGTCTAGTACTTATCTTATCTTTAGTATATCCTCTCGCTAGTACCTATGACCTTTAGATAGGGTAAAACCTATGGTTGAAACATGTGTTTGAAACATGTTATGGTTGATGGATGCATATGGATGCAATTGTTTGCTAGTGGTTGCTCGTGGATGCATATACACACACATTAAGCACTAGATCGGCTCAGTCACTTCATGTTGCATATTGCATAAATGGATGTGGTAGTTAGATTGATGGATGTATCATGGCTGTGTTATCATATGGATGATGCATTTTTGTGTATGGTTGTGCACGCATGTAGAAATTTGTATGTGTCAATAGGGTTTCGCATACATATTGGATGCATGGCACTATCATGGTTTGCATTAAGGAGGTCGACTGAATCAGTAGGCCACCTGATTTTGCATTAGTATACGGACATATACACACACTTTCCGCATATGTTCATACATCATTAGAGGTTTCTAGGGATAATGGTTGCTTGTGGTTGATGGTTTAGTAGATGGTTGTTTGGTTGGTAGGATACGTTCTTCTTAACTTAGAGATTTCGAGGACGAAATCCTTTAAGTAGGGGAGAATGTAACACCCCGAATTTCAATTAACACTAATAGTTAGTAATTAAAGTTTAATTAATCTCAGATGGAAGAACCAGGGGAAACGGGCTGCGTCATTGCGTTCGTCTCGGAAAAATACGCGAAATAGAGTCCGAGTTTTTGAGAATCGGAGTCCGTATGGCCCGGTTATGGCCCAAAGAAGTTTTAGGAAGTTTAAATTTAAAAAGCAGATTTGAAAAACAAGTTTGGAGCCAAAAGAGGAAAGGGGGGAAAAATTCCCGCCTAGCCCCATGTCGACAGCCATGTCGACAGGGGTGTCGACAGCCCTGTCGACAGGGGTGTCGACACAGGGTGTCGGCCCTGCTGGTCTGGGTGCACCAGGTTTGGTCTTGGCTGAGTCTTGGGCTATGTTCTAGAGGGTTCCTAAATCTAAGGGTCCTAATCTAATCTAGGGTTAATCTAAGGGCCTAAAACACTTTCTAATCCTATAAATAAGACCCTAACCCTACCCTAATTCATTCATAATTAAACCTAGTAACTAAACTATGGCAAAATGCTAGCTCTCATGGCCTCCACTAATTTTATGAAGAGGGTTGTATACTAATCACTCTCTAATCAACCTCTAATCCCTTCTTAGCATCTTAATCTTCTTCATTTGGTGGGCAAAGTTGCTAGTTGTGAGTTTCTATCACTTTGATGATCTTTTGGTAAACTAATTAGATGAGATTTATGGTTTTGTATGTGGGTTAATGAGCTTTGAAATCACATGATATGATGTTAGCATTAATCTTATGTTTATGCATGTTGAGTATGTATGTTTATGCATGTTGAGTATGTAAGTTTATGCAAGTTTAATATGATGTATGTTATGCATGATGCTAAATATGCAAGTTGTGGGCTATGTAATCATATGCATGTTATGCAAGTTCATAGTGATATGCTATGCAAGTTACATGTATGTAAATATGCAAGTTACATGTTGGTTAATATGCAAGTTACATGTATGTAAATATGCAAGTTACATGTTTATTTATGTGCAAGTTACATGTACGTAAATATGCAAGTTACATGTTTATTAATATGCAAGTTCATGATGACACACTATGCAAGTCTATAAGCTAATATGCAAGTTTGTTATGCAAAATGAATATGTAAGTTATGTGATATATTATATGCAAGTTATGTGACATGTTATGCAAGTTCATATGCAAGTTATGTGTTTGTTAATATGCAAGATGGCACCTTTGAAACATGTTCATTCATATGCAAGTTGACACCTTTTATATGTGTTATATCATGAACGAAATTACGTGGGAACGATGGGGTAATTAAATGCATAAGTTAATAAGATTGTGTGAAATTAATATAATTATGCATAGCACAAAAGTAATAAACATAGTATGGGAATTTGCCTATTTGGTTAGGTGTACCCATACTATGTGTTGGGAATTTACCTATTGAGTTAGGTCTACCCCATGGGAATTTACCTATTAAGTTAGGTCTACCCATGTTAAGAAAACTTGATTAATTAGGGATAATTAATATAAAATTATGAGGGTGATTAATTAGGTGTAATTAATTGACTAAGACACGAGGTTGGACTCAGTTGTAGCGTAAAACTGCCCGGACCCAACCGGCTTAACCAGTTGCTACAAATGTTAGCCCAATGTGAGAGGTCTTAGGCACAAACTAAATACGTAATTAATGTAAAGACACGAGGTTAGACTCTGTTATGACATAAGGCTGCCCGGACCCAACCGGCTTAACCAGCGGTCATAAAAGACAGTCTAATGTGAGAGGTCTTTACAAAGGTTACGTTCTTAATTAATTAATTAAGAAACACTTAACCACATTAGCATGTAGAGGGACATGAGGGGTTAAGTGGGTGCCTTGGGTGGCATGAGAAAATCTAGTGGTTGCCTTGGGTGGCAATAGAAAATACGATTAGAATACTTAACCGAAATGAAACATGTAATTAAAAAGGTTAAGTGGGATATACTAGAGAAAGGGACAAGCTTAGGTGGGTAGCTTGTGGAGGCCCATTTCAACCAGTAACCCATACGTATCTTTGTGGGCTCGACCCATGTCGAGGACGGGACACGCATACTGGGCTTGACTGTAAGAGGCAAACGGGTTAGCGGTGGCAACGCAAGTCCAACGGGCTTCATATGCGTGAGTGGGCCCGGGCTGGTAGGTAAGCCGTTGTTGCATCGAGTAGATATAAGCCGTGCACCGTTAGTTTTATCAGGTTGCCACATTGGGGAATGATACATCCCACGGTGGGGCCAGCACGGGTATCTACGTTAGGGAGCCGATCGAATGGGGAAGTAGTGTGTAAACCTAGTGGATTGTAGGGCCCCGTGGCGCCTACTTGGTCACCTAGGGGTACGCAAGTACTAATTAGTAAATCTTATAAGTCCTTGGGTGGGATCAACCTTTAGGTTAGAAACGACTGGTGTGGTGGAGTTTAGTAATTTACCTTAGGGAGGGTAGATGCGTCTTTATCCTTTATCATGGTTCAGTTGACTGCTTAGGGTACCCATTTATCCCTATATGTTACCGTATATCAGTTCATATCTTCTCTGGTTACTTTAACGATTGTATTGTTAAAGTTATAGGACTCGCTCAGACTTATGTCTGACCCCGTTGTTTTTATCTTTTTCCCAACCCTCAGGTCCTACGGTGGATCCTAGCAGTAGTGGAGCTTGATCGGATTGCTGTTCCAGTCTTTAGGAGCTTGGATAGATGTAAAGCTCCAGTTATCCAGTTATCTTTTCTTTTGTTCTGGCTATTGTATGAGAGTGGGATTATGTACTTCTTTATTTTGATGGATATTGTATTTGACTTTTATTGTGGTTTTATGATGTAACCAGACATGTTTTATTTCCGCTGTTATGAGATGATGTTTCAAATTTCAAGTACTGTTTATATCTGTCTTGTTGTAATTTTTCTGTTCTATATTCACTAAAATACTCCACCGATGCTATGGCATTCCCTTAGTGAGTGACTATAGCGGGAGTGGGGTGTTACAATAAGCTCAGCCCTGTTGTCTTGCTTTGAGGGTATTAAGACATCAGTGTTAATTAGCGCATATATACTGCTAGTTTTACTAAACGCAATTTGAATGCTCTCTCAAGTCTCATCCTTGGCTACCCTTCATCTTCCTGTTTTTTCAAACTTCATTTTTCTTTCTTTCTTCTTTTTTACCTTCTACTGTGTTCAATGCCTATGATATTATATGTCTTCTACTGTATAATTTTGCTTTTGTTTGCAAGCATTTTGATATCCATCCTTTTGCTTTGTAACGTGAATATTTCGCATTTTTTCCAGCTAATATTTTAAGTTATACAATAATAGTTTCTTTGAAAATAGTGTCATAGTGTTGTCATACATGCAAGTCACTTATTCATGTTTTGATATAGCTATAGTTATATATGTAACTGGAAACAGTTTTTAAAATTTTGGTGGCCAAGTGTGCTTTGAATTAATTACGTACAGATTAACTATGGTTTGAGGTAATCCATTGACCTGTGTTGAACTGTCATTACATGTTCCTCCCTGTGCATGTCCAACAGGTAATAAAGTTGTTTTGTAATCCCTTCGGAAATAGCTTACGTTGTTGAACTGTCATTACACATTCATCCCTATGCATTGACAGTTCAAATATATTACCTGTTGGATACCCTTCAGAAGTTCATGGCGAAACAACTCTTCACAAATGGTGTCAGAAATTTTATTGACATTTACGCTGTCGTTACATGTGCGTCCCTGTGCATTGACAGTTCGATGTCGAAAGAGGAATTAACCTGTAACACCCCACCTCCGCCAGGGTGTCTCTTGCAAGCACTCTGACTTTGGTGGGGCGTTTGAATCAGGTAAACATGCATAATGATATATCAAGGCAGAACAAGAACATATGTATATATATGTAAACAGAGTAAATAACATAGATAAAACAGCGGAAGATTTCAAACCATTTCAAAACCAGTCTGGTACAACATAATGTCAACTTTCCAAATAAACAAGTCTAGATAAAACAACATCAACTGAAAAACTGAAATACATAAGTACTAATCCCCAAAAGAAGTGATAGCCATAGCTAGCTTCATGTCAAACCGTACATGAGCTAAATCCCACAAGCAAGCGGTCCGAAATCCAAGCTAAGCTCCAATATTCCCTCCCTGAGAACCTGGGGGGGGGGGGGGACGGAAGAAAAGAGGCGAAAGAAAACAGGTCATTCAAAAAGACTGAGTAAGCCCTACTACAATCAATGTAAACCGATAAAGTTAACTGGCATGAGCAGCAGGTATGATCATAAGGATACTAGCATGATGATTTACTAACAAGGTAGATAAAGGTGTCATCGCATAATCAGGATTAAGGTTTTGCACCACAGGTGTACTAGCAAACTAACATGACTGGAATAAACAAGTATTGATCCCTTGGCCCAAGCTTTGGCCCAATAACATGAAATGACCCTAATACAAGGTCCAACCAAACGGTCTAGTCGATCGGCTCCCTAAGCCTAACTCGTCACGTGTTGGTGTCAATACGGCCCAAACATAATTGTAGTCGAACTGTGCCGGGTCCACCCTTCGGGTGTATCAAGCCCTAGGATGCCAACCCCTGGACACCATAAACATGAGTGCACAGTCTCGATCTACTGGTACCCATGGGTGACTTCTCCAAATACGGACTGCGTGCACGACCATAGTCCGTCCGGAACTACATCGGCGTACCATCCGGCCGTCGTTTATTGGGTCGCTTACCTCCAGCCCAGTAATCGTGCCCCCTCCCTAGCCTAGTCCCTAGGGCCTTAATGATACCAATTTTTGGGGATTTACTACGGAGTGGGCCCCCCATTGCTAGGATTTTCTAGTGGGTTAAGTACGGATTAACCCTCTTGCTAATCATGGATTAACTTGGTTAAGTGTAACGATGAGTTCACGACTTAACCCCGATTAATCTACCAAGCCCAAATTGGTTAAGTATTAAGTGGACCATGACTTAACCCTAATCACGAGGCATTAATTAATTTTAATGCGCCTTAACCTCTCACATTAGACCTTGTTGTGGTTACTAGTTAAGCCGGGCGGGTCCGGGTAGCTTTACACCACAACTTGGTCTAACCTCGGGTCCAAGGTACAACATGACCAACTTCTCACATTGGGTCCTATTGTTTGTAGCAACTAGTTAGGCCGGTCGGTTCCGGGTAGGTTTACGCTACAAACTCAACCCAACCTCGAGTTGGCCACACTTATCTTTTCTAAGTGTCATGTCCATCATGTTTCCAAAACATGTTACAAGTTTTCAAGCAATTGGGTAGACCTAACTTAATAGGTAAATTCCCAATGGGTAGACCTAACTTAATAGGTAAATTCCCAAGCTTATGTTTTTATGTCTTTTAAGTTTACCCAACCCCAAACGCAATCCCATCGCTTACATATCGCAATAACGCATAAAGGATAGAAAGAGGGAACTTGGCATAATCATGACATAAAGGTGTTGAAGCCACAAGTTCAACATGGTGGCATATGAAATGTACATGTGTTCATATACTTGCATATTACATTTTTAGGCCTCAAAAACATGCATAAAACCAAACTTAGCATATTGGTGATACATGGTGCTAAACGACATGTAGAAATGGCCATAAGTTCGCATCTAGCCTCACATGCAAGTTATCATAAGAGATATGATAACTTACATGTTGCCAAAATGCAACCTTTGGCATAAAGCTTGAAGCTTTATGTTCATGAACCCAAGATAAGCTTGCATAACATGATAGCATGAACAAAATGTTCAACCCAAACTTGCATAGCATAACTTGCATATCATATGACAACTTGCATATCAAACTTGCATAACATAACTTGCATATCATATGACAACTTGCATATCAAACTTGCATAACATAACTTGATGAACTTGCATAACACATCATAGTAAACTTGCATAACACATCATAGTAAACTTGCATATTATGGCAAACTTGCATATCATACATTTAACTTTAGAGTTTAAGTATGAAAGTAGAATAGGGCTTACAATGCTTAAGAAGTCACAAAATTATGACAAAGCCCTTATGAAATCAATTAAACCCAAAATGCAAGCAAAACCCTTGAGCCAAAATGATCAAAACTCTTTCTTTATGATGCAAATATAAAAACTTGACTTGAATGCAAGCTAATGATGCTCATACAAGTTTGAAAACACTTGTATGCATGGAAAATCACTTAGAAATTTATTTAGAAATTTTATGAAGAGAGTGGAGGCCATGAGAGGATTGATTTTGCCATAGTTTAGTTGTAGGATAGATTAATGATGATTTTGGGTAGGTTAGGGCCTTATTTATAGATTAGGCAAGTGTTTTAGGCCATAGGATTAAACCCTAGTTGCAATCTCAGCCCTCAAATCCGAATCTGGCCCCCAAGCTCAACACAATCTCTAAATGGTGCACCAGGCTAAACAGCCCGGCTAGACCAAGTCGACAGCCAAGTCGACAGGGCTGTCGACTTGGGTCCAACCAAGTCGACTCCCAAGTCGACAGGGCTGTCGACTTGGGTGTTCTGGCGGGAACTTTCCCGCCTGGCCCAAACTGGCCCAAATTTTCAAATTCAAACTTGAATTTGAAATCTGTTTTTACTTAGAAATTTTCTGAAAACTTTGTTGGGCCTTAATCGGGTCATACGGACTCCGATTTTCGAAAACGCGGACTCTATTTCGCGTATTTTTCCGAGACGAACACAATGGTACAGCCCGTTTCCCTTGATTCAGATTTTAGAATTAAATTCTGCCTCGATTTACATTATTACAGGTTCTTGAAAATACGGGTTGTTACAAGACCTCTTTTAGGTTTCTGGTATCATGCTGACTACTTTTTTTGTAAAATAGTGTTGATCAACTTTATTATCATGCAGTTTTTAAGGCTTTAACAGTATTAAAACTATACTATCCTGCAGCTTTGCATCCTCGTCAAACTAAAAGTATTAATGCCTTAATGTCATTTTTACAATACAGCTTCCATCGTCTTCTCAGCAATTAAAACGTCAGCTTGTTAGCAATGAAGATGACTTCCACGAGGTACAAAAGACTATTGAGGATGTAACAACCCGCACCTCCGTTCACACATGATATTGTCCCCAACTTAGCCACCGTATAGGTGTGGGGTTTTATTCCTCAAAAGGCCTTGGCATTAGTAAGAGATGGACTCTATTATATAAGTACCCACTTCACACAGGCTTCCATGATGTGGGACTTAGGGGATTTACATTCTCCCCTCCTACAGAGCCCAACATCCCCGTTGGCTCACAAACACCTCAACCAGAAGTTGAGGTCCACACAGAAGCCACAATTTCGGCTGGGTATTGGCTCTGATACCACTGTAATAGCCCGCATTTTCGTTCACACAAGATATTGTCCCCAACTTAGCCATCGTATAGGTGTGGGGTTTTGTTCCTCAAAAGGCCTCGGCATTAGTAACAGATGGGCTCTATTATATAAGTACCCACTTCACACAGGCTTCCACGATGTGGGACTTAGGGGTGTTACAGAGGAGATGCGCATTGAGCTTGAGAGTGAGAGAGCAGAATGAGCAAGACTCTCAAAACAACATAAGGCAGATAAGGTGGCCTTTGAAGCACAACTGGCAAAGGTGATGGCAATACTCAAGGGCCAAGAAAGAGTTTCATGTTCTCCTTCGCGATCTGTGTCTCATTCGTTGGCTCCTTCGCCATCGTC
Organism: Allium sativum; assembly: GCA_030737875.1. Lineage (NCBI taxonomy): Eukaryota > Viridiplantae > Streptophyta > Magnoliopsida > Asparagales > Amaryllidaceae > Allium > Allium sativum. The sequence goes on from CM060914.1 coordinate 85,767,787, forward strand.
ATCTGCGTAGCTTGATTGATATGTTATGACTTGTTTTGTAGTGATGTGTTTGTAGCACAACTAAGGATATGTTTGTTTTTTGGGTAGTTATGGGCTTTAGTACTATTGTGATGGTCATGGGTTGTATGTGGTTTAATGTTCACACCAGCTGAATAATTTTGTTGTTTATAATTCAGCTTGGTGCACGAAATGAAGGATTGTGGATTTTTTTTTATGTGATATGCTAATATTATCTACGTTGTGTTGTTGCTTAAGAGTATTATTTTTACGTGGATGGCAATTTTATACTGTTTTTCGCTCGCTTTTAATATCAGTATTTGTAACTGAATAAGCCGTATAAAATTAATTTGTAAAGCTAGAAGAGCAGGATGGTAAAAAGAGTTAATGCCATATTAGAAACGGAATACTGACATATTAGTATCAAAGCAGGAAAGCTAAATAAATGCATTCCAAATGTTCCGTCATAAATTCAAAACTGATTTGAAAGATTTTACCATCAAATTACCAACAAAAATAAAAAAAGGTAACTTACACCAATTTATTTCCGTCGCTAAACCTTTGCTGAATAGTAAGGGTTTACCGAGAAAAAAAAGATTAAGATTTTTTGTCAAAACTTTTTGTCGCTAATCTCTTGGTAATTAGTAATGGTTTACCGACAGATTTTATAAATAATATTTTATACTAAATTAATAATCCATCGGTAAATCGTCGGTATATAAATATAAAATTAAAATAAAAGAAAATTGATAAATAATATTTATTTTTGTTATAAAATTTGTAAAATGACGGTAAATTGTTGGAAAATTCATGCTAAATTCCATCGCAAAATATGACATGGATACCATCAAGGGTTTTGCCGATCGAACCTTTATGTAGGACATCTGTCGCTAAAGCCTATTTATCGATGGATTAGCAGCGTTTTTTGCCGCTGCTATTTGCTGTTTTTCTTGTAGTGTCTATTTTGAATCCAAACGCATTCATACTTGAAATATATCAAATGTAAACATTTATATATACAATACACCAAAAAGGGGTAAATCAGGTAGAGTGGACCTTATAAATATACAATGTATATATTTATGAATATATGTGTATATTATACTCTATTCTTGATCCATTATTAAAATAATTCCAAAAAGCCTAGGTGTAACAACTCGGAAAATCAAAACCAATTTAAAAATTTTAAATTGGCTATTTTGGTGGATTTTAAATATTTTAAATAATAACGACGAAAAGTAAGTTTGAATTGACGTTTGAAAATAAATATAATTAATTATAAACAAGGCCTGAAATGGCGCGGTAGTTTCAAAATTTGAATTCAAACTTTGACTGACTGTACCGGGTGCAAAACAAAACGGATTTTAGTGAAACCAAAAATATTTAAATTTGTTAGTGAATATAGGTCTAGCGAATCTGAAAAATCAAAGTTTCATAGCGGGAAGCAAAAGTTATGGCTAAATGAATTTTCAGAAAGGTCGCAATAGAGTTTATATAGCCCGTAAAAATGGCCATTTTGCAAACGACCTCGGAATTCGATGAAACCACTTTTGTTGGATCCGGGATGTCAAATTATTGCCAGGTTTCAACTTTCATAATTTTTGAAGCTAGTATGTGAGCGTGGCAAAGGAAAATGTGTTTGGTCGATTTTTGTTAAATTGGATCGACCAGAAAAGGGCCATTTTTCAAACGGTCTTAGAATTCGACGAAACTAGTTTTGTTGGGACCGTATCATCAAAACATAACTAGATTTATTTTTCGGAATTTTTAGAATCAGTATGTGTGTGAAAACCCGTAACTTCCCCGTAAAGGAAAGTGTCGGATAGTTCGAGAACAAGCCACAACAGAACGCATATAAAAGAACATTTCATTGCTTATTACTACAATGCATCAGATTACAAGAATATACAGAGTATAAATGAATATTACACAGAAATATCAGAGATTTAAATTACATTTAAATACATAGCAGCGGAAAATAATACAATACACAACTAGAAGAGATATACGGATACAAAGCTTTCCGGATATCGTTCCAGCTGTAAACCAGGATCCTGTGAATATAAATCTGCAAAACCAAAACTACTAGCTGCCCGTGCGAAAAATAGGGGCACCCAGAGTTTAGGTTAAAACAATAAACTCCGGGTCAGTCATGGGACTGGTGTGAGAACTAAAACAGTTATTAATCTTTATTTTAAATCATTAGGTAAATCAAGGGACCACGCCGTATAACACGGAACGAGTTTCCTCCCAAGAATACCAGTGCATAAAACAAACAGCGCAATGCTAAATAAAGAAAAATGAAGCTGTTATAAGACCCAGGTCCCATCACACAATGCAACGCAGCCGAGGATAGGGTTTTCCCTTATAACAGCCAAAGAATGCTTGATACGTTTTAAAACAAATCATTTGATACTGTAGTCAGTGCATAGTGTATAAAACAACTTCAAATCATAAGTATCAATCATAGGCGGCATGAGCGCCCCATCCCACTATGTCGCCATATATAGGATTACAACTAAAACCGCAAGATCACGTATTTGGAAATTGGATTTCCGTCTATGAACCGAGGCAAAAGATAGTCCTCAACCGATTCGTGACTCTCTAGCCCGAGCCACAGGTCAGAGCTCGAGTGACCTTGGAGCGACAGGGCCGGTCCACCGATGTGGATTAAACTTAAACCCTGAACATGCGTTCCCCCGCCCTATGGGGCGTAAATGAGCCAACCAAATGACTCCATCGGTTCGAGAACGACCGATCAATTCGAGGCGCCTCGCAACAGCAACAACCACATAAGTCAAACTCGTCAGGGCGTGTAAAACCACTGACGCCACTTTTAACTAGAAAGAAACGCATGCCCTCCCTGAGGTCCGTTTCCCGTTTTTGGTTCATTCCGGGTGTGAAACTCGCGAAGTAAACGTTACACAAAGCTACGCCACAAAAGCCGTGCTTTGATCATCACCACAAGACTTTGCTTTTCAACAGAAGCCTCGATCAATTGCCACTTAGGCATGCCACACAGGCAATTCACTCCATGCGTTTGATATCCATCAATATATAACCCCTGAGCTCGTACGTCTCAGAGAAGGGCGTTAAGCAAGAGAATAAATTCTCCGCCGCCAAACAGATATATATATTTAATATAGATCAATCACAAGGACTAAAATCCAATGTCAGACACACAGTCCATTTACAAGTCCGTTCTGGGTCTGAACGAAACCGGAGGCACCTAGTACCCCGCATATCCATCGATCTCCAAGTACGTCTGGACGATCACCAACTGTTTCCATCTTCTTGGGTGTACAGCCCAATCAAGATCATCAGTAATCACCCAAACGACGTGAAGACTTCCAGTCTTCGACCATCGTCTTCATCTTCGACTTATCGTCGTATCAGTTATTCAGAATGGGATAAACCCGGTCTTCCCGAATAACTCGCGTATATTTTAAATAAGTGTTACACAAACACAACATACGCCTCATTCCAATTCATCAGTCACTAACCGTAAATTAATCAAGAGAATAATTCCCCAAATATTAACCCCGAAGGCCGAAACCAACATCAGATCAATATCCAGAAAACCATTCTGCTTAGCTAACCAACAGTTAGTTTCTGATTTCACATTCATAGGGAAAGGTTCCCATTAATTTTATCCAAGATAAATTCGTGAATTTATTCTTTAATCTATTTTTGAATATCAATTCAAACTAGTCGGGATTAGCGAACCTTACCGAAGTAATCATTTGTTTTAATTTCCCAATCCCAACCTATTCATCCCATGAAGTAAAACTGGTAGTACTTCATATCTAACACCACGGTGTTATCGGTAAAATCAATTACCATTTCACGTTCAAATCTAATTAAAGATTTAACTATCGTCTGGAGCAAAACTGGGGTGATACTCCATTCTCGATCATTTCAATCTAATTAAAGATTCATTAAAACTCCACTTAGTTTTAATCGTTAACTGGGTTAAAGAATCAGTGTCATTTAAAACACGGTTCACAGTAAACCCAAAATCACATTCATTAATTATCGGGTTAAAGAACGAGTGTTATTTAAAACACTGTCCACGATAAACCCAAAAATCAATATCAATTCAATTCCAATTAAATATTATTTAATTGGTACCTTTCATTAAATCTAAATAAAAAGATTTAATCCTTTCTCAACTGGGTTCAAGAACAGTGTTAGTGAAGACACCATTCACGACAAACCCAAATCACATTCGATATTCAATACAAGGCTCTGAATAGAAAATATATCGGCTTATATTCAATATCAAATTCTACGACTAACAAATATCGTATTGGAAATAACGATATATATATATATCTTTCAAATTCCCATAACAATATCTGTATCATCACGAAATCCAACATCGAAATAATCCAAAGACAATTTCGATTCAAATCCATTCCAATATAATTATTGGAAATTCTGGTTATTTTTAAAACCTTTTTCAAATTCAATTTATTTATTTAAAAATAAATAAAATTATAATTCTAGTTCAAACTAGTTCATTTTGATAAAAATCTATTTTTATCATTTCAAATATGGAGTTTTTCATCCCAAATCTTCACAAATCATTTCTTATGATTTTACACAAATTATTACTATTTTTAATAATTTTATCAAGGCCCGTACAGTCGATTTCCATCAACGGCCATCGAACTGCACTTACAGCGACCTTTTTCAAATTTGATTTGGACATAATTCCAAATCCAACCGTTAGATTTCAAATTTCTAATATTCGTTAGAAAGCTCTTTTCGATACGAACCCAACGGTTCCGGTTTCAGGAGAATCCGACGGTCGGATCTCCCGTAATGTCCGTTTGAAATAAATGGTCGAAATTCACGAACTGCCGCGGCACGGCGCGTTCTTTTCAGGCCATTATATTATATATATAATATATATAATATATATTTCGTCGTTTTCTATTTAAAACGAATTATATGAATAGTTTTAAATTCGTTTCAAAAGCAATTTCAACTTCCTTTTCAATTCAAATCAAAATTGAATTCTTCTTTATAAATTCGTTTTAAAATTCATTTCTATTCAATTCAAATTTCAATTCAATTTGAATTCATTTCAATTCGCCTTCAATTCAATTTGAATTCGTTTTCAATTCAATTCATTTCGAAATCATTTTTAATTCAATTCATTTCGAAATCGTTTTCAATTCAATTCATTTCGAAACCGTTTTTAATTCAATTCATTTCGAAATCGTTTTTAATTCAATTCATTTCGAAATCGTTTTTAATTCAATTCATTTCGAAATCGTTTTTAATTCAATTCATTTCGAAATCGTTTTTAATTCAATTCATTTGGAAATCGTTTTTAATTCAATTCATTTGGAAATCGTTTTTAATTCAATTCATTTCGAAATCGTTTTTAATTCAATTCATTTCGAAATCGTTTCTAATTCAATTCATTTCGAAATCGTGTCTAATTCAATTCATTTCGAAATCGTTTCTAATTCAATTCATTTCGAAATCGTTTCTAATTCAATTCATTTCGAAATCGTTTCTAATTCAATTCATTTCGAAATCGTTTCTAATTCAATTCATTTCGAAATCGTTTTTAATTCAATTCATTTCGAAATCGTTTTTAATTCAATTCATTTCGAAATCGTTTTTAATTCAATTCATTTCGAAATCGTTTTTAATTCAATTCATTTCGAAATGAATAAAATCGATATAAATATCGTTCACGTCAAAATGGCGTCAATCTAATCAACACGGCTTCATAAATTTCTATTTTCAAATATTCTGTTTCAAATATTTCTTTTTCAAAATAGTTGTTATTATCAAAATATTTCGTTCAACACATGACCAATCTCAATGGATGAGTATTGTCAACACATGAACCTTTATTTTATATTGATAAAGATTTAAATTTTATTACTAAAATATTTCGTTCAACACATGACCAATCTCAATGGATGAGTATTGTCAACACATGAACCTTTATTTTATAATATTCTTTATTTTTCAAATTGGAATGAGGCCCAATCAATTACCATATAAAGTTAATTATATGGATTTTCATACATTACACACATATAATAGCATTGAAAAATAATCAACCATCAACCAAAGTGCACTACACTGTATAAGCATCAAATATAGATATCTAACGCTTATAACAGCCTGTCAATCGATCGATCGACATATTTAATCAATCAGGATGAGTGAACTTCAAATTTCATCCTAACACCCGTGTGGGGTTTCAAACAATCAAACATAGATTTTAGTTGTGCAGTTGGGCGATGTGTAAAATTTATCGACCCAATCAATGTCCTTCAAATAGGTGTACATAAACAAACCGTTCGGTTTTAAATGAATATTTTATTTTATTCACTTCACGTTAAAAATTATATTTTTAACGATAAAAACATTTTTCTTTCAACATATGAATTTCTATTCAGTTCATTTATTCAATAAAATGATATTTTTATTTTTCTAACATATTTTAGAAAATTTCGGCGGCATAACGGTACGATACTAGAAACGGGACGAGGCCTAGCCTTATCCCCGGTCAAGTGAAGGCCCACGCCATTCACACATCAATCAAAATCACCAAACAACCAAATTCAAATCACATCATATAACTAATCTATGCAACCAAAAAAACAAGTCCATGGTCTGTGGACGATTGTGTCGGGTGCTACTAAGCACCGTCTGCATCCTAGTATATATATATAACTAGAAAATTTAAATTGAAAGGTGAGAAGTTCTCACAGATAGCTATCCTAGCTCCACGGCTCTTCTTTGATAGAAATCTTCCTCGCTATCGCATCTTCGTCATCTTCGTTGCCCGTAGCCACTACATATGTAAAAATTGAATTTTTACTTTGCTATTCAATATATAAAAATCGCAGCTTTTACTTTGCTATTCAATATATAAAAATCGCAGCTTTTACTTTGCTATTCAATATATAAAAATCGCAGCTTTTACTTTGCTATTCAATATATAAAATTCACATTTTTGCTTCGATGTTCGATATATAAAAATCACGCCTTTTCAAATATAAAGATCATATTTTTACTTCTATACTATCTACATAAAAATCTCATTTTTATGTTTTCAAAATCGTATCTTTATATTTACAAAATTTTGATCTTTTATATTTTCAAAACATAGCATATTATATTCTGCTAGACAAAGTATATGTATATTTTTCAAAACTGATTTTTTTACTATGTATATATATTTTCAAAACTGATTTTTTTACTATGTATATATATTTTCAAAACTGATTTTTTTACTATGTATATATATTTTCAAAACTGATTTTTTTACTATGTATATATATTTTCAAAACTGATTTATTTTACTGTAACGACCCAGAAAATCTGAACCAATTTAAATTTTTTAAATTGGCTAAAATAATGGATTTTAAATATTTAAAATAAATATTTTAGATAATGGCGATGAAAACTGAGTTGAAATCGACATTTGAAAACCAATATAATTAATTATAATTATATATAGAATTGAAAATGGCGCGGTAGTTCGATAATTCGATTTCAAACTTCAATTGAATATACCGGGTGCAAAACAATCTGGATTATAGTGAAACCAAAAACATTAGTATCTAATTGATGATATCTTTCTAACGAATCTGACCAATCGAAATTTGATAGCGGGAATCAAAAGGTATGTCCAATTGAAGATTCTGAATAGTCGCTATGGAATTCAGGCCCTTAAAAATGGACATTTTGCAAATGACCTCGGATTTAGACGAAACCACTTTTGTTAGATCCGCAGTGTCAGGTTATTGCTAGGTTTCAAATTTCATAGTTTTTCGAATCAATATGTGAGCGTGGCAAAGGAAAACGCGTTTGACCAGTTTCTGTTGAATTTAATCGACTGGAAATTGGCCATTTTTCAAACGGTCTCAGAATTCGACGAAACAAGTTTTGTTAGGACCGTATCGTCAATACGAAGCTAGAAAATATTTTTCTGGAATTTTTCTAGTTAGTATGTGACCCCGGTAATTTGAAATGTGCGTTTAAAATTCAATAGAATGATTTAAATGAAAATTCAAAAGGAAACTGATTGTAACAATCGAATCAGCTTGCGATACATATCCCATTGTGTTCGGAATGGGGGTTAAACGCTATGGACGACAGGCGGTGGGCCTCGTTTCGAGGTCGTATGTAAAAGTCAACTTTTTGAATAATTAAATAATAAATAATAAAAAAAATATAATAATTTAATTCCCTTCCCTCCTTATCTCCCGCTTGGCCCCCCCCCTTTCATTTCGATTCAGACGAAAGGAAAAAGGAAAAAAAAACCCTAAAATCTAAATCGATCGAGCGCCGTAGCCTGTCGCCCCCCCTCGAGACATCACCGACGAAGAACTCCGAGCCGCCGCCTCGAAGCAGAAGCCGCCATCCCGTTCGAGCCCCTCGCGACGCCCCCCGTCGAATCCCATCGCGACGCCACCAAACCCCGAGCGCCACACTCGAGAAGACCACCGCCGACCCTGACATCGACCCCCCCCCCCCCCCGCTCCTCTGTAAGTTTTAATTTTATTTTATTTTTATTTATTTTATTTTTATTTTATATATAAACTGATTTGTTTAAATTTTTTTTAGTTTAAAACTGAGATTTTTAAAGTTTAAAACTGAGATTTTTTTTGTTTAAAACTGAAATTTTTATAAAGTTTAAAACTGAGATTTATAAAATAATTTTAAAACTGTTTTTATAAAACCGAATTTAAAACTGAAAATGTTTAAAATAAAAACAGATTTTGATTTTTTTTAAAAGGTTTAAAAACAGTGATTTTGAAAAAGGTTTAAACACAGTTTTTTTTAAAAGGATTAAAAAAAATGAATTGATTTTTAAAAGTATAAAACTGAATGTTTATAAAGAATAGAAACTGATTTTTGTTTTAAATTATAAAAACTGATTTATAAATAAAGAAATAGAACTGATTTATAAATAAAGAAATAAAACTGATTTATAAATAAAGAAATAAAACTGATTTATAAATAAAGAAATAAAACTGATTTATAAATAAAGAAATAAAACTGATTTATAAATAAAGAAATAAAACTGATTTATAAATAAAGAAATAAAACTGATTTATAAATAAAGAAATAAAACTGATTTGTAAATAAAGAAATAAAACTGATTTTTTTAAAGAAATAAAACTGATTTTGTTTTTAAAAATGGTTTAAATATTAAATAGGAAAGGTTTAAACTTTAATGGAACAAGATCTGAACTTTAAATAGGAAAAGGCATATTTTTATATGTTGAAAGCAAAGGTAAAAATCATATTTTTATATGTTGAAAGCAAAGGAAAAAATCATATTTTTATATGTTGAAAGCAAAAGTAAAAATCATATTTTTATATGTTGAAAGTCGAAGTAAAAATTCGATTTTTATATATTGAATAGCATAGTAAAAATTCTATTTTTACATGTGTAGAGAATACGGGCGAAAGCAACAAAAGGCGAAGATTTCTATTAGGAAGAGTCGTGCAGTTGGATAGCTATTGGTGAGATTTCTGATTTAAAATTTATAAATTTATATGTGTGAAATGAAAGTGAATTGCTATCTATAAATATATATCTATATATATATATACGCCCCTCGTCCACAAACCATGGACGATATTTATTGGTTGAAATTGTTGTGAGAATTGAATGATTGTTTGGGATTGTTTGTGATTGATATTGGTTGATTGCGGTTGAAAAATACCCATTGGTGGTTGTGAAATATTTGGTTGAAACCACATAGGATTAGTTTGTGGAAATGAAATAAATATATACATGCCGCCTGCGTGCGAACTAGATGCATGATTCCCATTGTCAAAAACCGCGAGGTTTTAAGGTAGAGCGAGGAGCCGTACTAGGGACGGTGCCGGTGTAACTACCCTGCCGTTATGCTGCCGAAATTTTGAATAATATTTGTGTGTTTGAATTATTTTCATATGCTTAAACTATATTTATTCATTGTATAGAAAACATTCATGTGTTGAATTGATATTCATTCGTTGTTTAGAAATTCATGTGTTGAATGGTATTCATATTTTGAAATAAATTGTTCGATAATAAAAATCACATCTTTATCTATATATAAAAACTATTGAAAACATTCATGTGTTGAATTGATATTCATTCGTTGTTTAGAAATTCATGTGTTGAATGGTATTCATATTTTGAAATAAATTGTTCGATAATAAAAATCACATTTTTATCTATATATAAAAACTATTGAAAACATTCATGTGTTGAATTGATATTCATTCGTTGTTTAGAAATTCATGTGTTGAATGGTATTCATATTTTGAAATAAACTGTTTGATAATAAAAATCACCTTTTATCGACTATATGAACTATATAGAAAAATAATGTTTTGAAATGAATCGTTTTACAATAAAAATCACATTTTTATTGTATGCATAAATCGTTGAAATGTGAAATGTTAAAAATAGCCACTTGTTCAAAATAAACATATATGAGTTGAAATATTCATTAATTAGCTAATGAAATGATTTGCACCTATTTATGTAACATTAGAATGAATGGAGTTTTTAAACCAAATAGAAATCAAATATGAAGTTGAATAGAAAATGAAAAATGATATGAACTGTATATATATGTACATGCAATATTCATTGAACAGGTTATAGCAAAGGGGCTAGAGAAGAGGAATAAAATTTTGTGCCCGACAAATAGGTACACATTTACTGATTTGTTTGGGTGATGATTTTGAGCCTGTTGGCTAGCCTCTTGGCTTTTTCTTTTTCTTTTTGAGATTAGAAGGACCGGGACGCTATTTGCGATTTCCCGACGCTCCCGGTGCAGGGGAGGTTATGGCGAAATTTTTCCAAAATTTAAGGTGTTAGAAAAATTTTTGAAGTGAAAACGATATAGAAATCATTGAATGAACTATATTTATATAACTATATAAATATAAATAAAATTAAAACGAAACGAAGCCGTGCAGTTCGTATTTCGAAACCGTGATTTCAAACGACTAGTACGGGAAATCCGACCATTGGATTTTCCCGAAACCTCAACCGTCGGGTTCGCCTTGGAATAATCTTTCCAACGGCACCAACCTTGTAAAAATCCAACGGTTGGATTGTCTGGAATGTTTAATTCAAATCTGAAGAAAAACAGCGCCAGAATCGATTTTATTTATATATAAATATAAATAGAATTATATTTAATCGAATAACGACGCTGCAGTTCGTATTTTGAAATCGAAATTTCAAACGATTGTACCGGGAGATCCGACCGTCGGATTTTCCCGAAACTGGAACCGTTGGATTCGTTTTGAAAAGACCTTTCTAATGATGTAAATTTTGTGGGGATCCAACGGTTAGATTTTCAGATATGTGTAAATCAAATCTGAAGAAAAACAGCGCCACGGCCGCCTTATGGCCCGAAGCGTCGTTTTGAATAAAATGGCTATTTTAAAATAAATAAAAATAGCGATAAATAGTTATAAAATATCGTAAGCGATATGGAATGGAAATAAACTGAATTTGCTTGATTTATGTGATATTTGATGGTTGAATGTGTTTGGTGTGAAAATTACATTAAAGGACAAAACCAGTGTTGTCGAATAATTTAACCATTGAAATAAATCGATTTGAAATTCTAAATATACGTGAATTATTTGAAAAGGCCGAGTTAATTCTCATTTCGAATAATCGACCGACGATTGAAATTCGAAGATGAAGACGATGGTCGAAGACCGGAGATCTTCACCTCGTTTGGATGGTAACCGAGGTCCTGATTGGGAGGCATCCCGAAATATGGATAATGAGTGGTGATCGTTCAGACGTACGTGTTGATCGATGGGTTTGCGAGGTATTTAGTGCCTCCGGTTTCGTTCAGACCCAGAACGGACTTGTAAATGGACTGTGTGTCTGACATAGAATTTATTCTGTGTGGCATGCTAAGATGCAGTGATCAGGGCTTCTGTTGAAAAGCAAAGTCTTGTAGTGATGATCAAAGCACCGCCTGTGTGGCGTAGCTTTGTATATAACGTGAATTCGCGAGCCTCACACCCCGGTATGAACCAGAAACGGGAGAAAGGACCTCAGGGAGGGCCTACGTTTCCTCCTAGCTAAAAGTGGCGTCAGTGGTTTTACACGCCCTGACGAGTTTGACTTATGTGGTTGTTGCTGTTGCGAGGCGCCTCGGTTAGATCGGACGATCCGGGTCCGATGGAGTCATTCGTTGGCTCGCTTACGCCCCAAAGGGCGGCGAAACGTAGTGCTCAGGCATTTTAATCCACTCCGTGTGGACCGGCCCTGACGATCCAAGGCTTGCCTGCGCGCTTGCCTGAGACTCGAGCTAGGCAGTCTCGAATTCGGTAAGGACTATCTTTTGCCTTGGTTCATGACGGAAATCCAATTTCCAAATACGACATCGTGCGGTTTTGATTGTATACCTATATATGGCGACATAGTGGTATGGGGCATTAATGCCGTCTATGATTGATAGTTATGATTTGAAATTGCTTTTCAAAACATATAAACACTAGCAATAATATCAAATGCCTTTGTTTTATTCGTATCAAGCATATCTTGGTCGTTATAAGGTAAAAACTCTATCCTCCGGTTTGCGTTGCATTGTGTGATGGGAACTGAGTCTTATAACGGCTTCATTTTTATAAAAAAAACATAGCGATGTTTAAAAGAAAGATTTGTTTTAAAGCACTGGCAATCCAATGGAGTAAACCCGTTCCACGAAAGTGGCGTGGTCCTGTGATTTGCCATATTATATATGTGTTGAGTAGATTTCTCATACCAGTCCCATGACTGACTCGTAGTTTGTTTCACTCTCAAACTCGGGTGCCCCTTTTTCCACACGGGCAGCCTTGTATTCAGGTTTAGCTGGTTCTTTCTGGATAGCTGGAGCTGAAGATGGATTCTATCATTTATTTCTTTTTATGCTGTTCAGCTCCTATTGTACATATTTTGTTTATTTCCGTTGTAGACATTTATGTATAGCTGAACTGTATTTGTACTAAGTAAGATCCTGTATACTGTGTAACTCTGATGATTACTTTTATCCAGTATATTTTGTTGTTCATTCTGGTGTATTTATTTAATTCTGTTCTGCTATTATCTGTTTCTGTGTTATATTCCAAAGATAACCTTGTTTCCGTGAGAACGGGAAATCGGGTCGTCTCAACATGGTATCAGAGCTTTGGTTAAGCTTAGTTCTGGAATATAACATTTGAACGAACTCGTCAGAAATAGAACCAGTAGTGTTCTAGGACGGGTAGCTCAATACAGATAGGATCAGCAATATCCTAGTATGAGTAAAGCAGAATGATTACACCTCGATAGACACATTTACATTGAAGTATGTGTTTCTATATTTTAAAATTTCTTTTCTGTGACCTGACACTTGATCTGCTAATTGCAGAAGTACTAGAAAAATGAGTGCCAGAAACAGAAGGAATACAGAACCCGATCTAGAGGCTCTATTAAAGAAATATCGAAATCTGAACGGAGCGCAATTCTCGGGCAATGAATCTATTATTCAAACTCAAGCTTGGTTGAGTTCTGTCGAGAGAATCTTTGAGCATATCCAGCTGAGAGATGACCAGAAACGGTTAGTAGCATCTTGGGCGCTCAAAGAAGAAGCTTTAATCTGGTTGGAATCAATCATCAGAAATAATCCAGAAGGTGATATCACCTGGGACAGATTCAAAGTGATTTTCCTAGAAAGATTTACTCCTCCCGAAGTAACCGAGAGATTATGTGATGAATTTTCTTATCTAATACAAGGTGATATGACCATTCCCGAATATCATAAGAAATTCAATGAACTTGCTCACTTCGCTCCTCATCTAATTCAAAATCCGAAGAGGAAAAATATGAGATTTATTCACGGACTTCAAAGGAAATACCAGAATAAAGTATTGGGGCATGTGAAGCTTCCTTTTTCTGAAATGATATATATGGCCTATCAGTATGGAGATCTCCATAAGAAAGGAATGTTGCGCGACGAAGAAGAAGTCTGTTCTAGTGACAAAACAGAGTCGGAAACTGATATTCCTGAAGCCAGTACAATATCTGAAGTCGGTAAGGAGCCCGAAGTAAATCGTAAAAGGGCAAGATCTGAAAAAGAACCTGCCACGACTGCCACATGCTCTAACTGCAATAAACAGGGGCATCTGACTAGGAAGTGTAAAACCTCGAAGAAGCGAAAGGAGGGTGGGTCTAAATCCAAGGGCAAGTATCCTGTGACTCGAGAATGCAATCTTTGTCATCAGGCCGGTCATATAAAGCGAGATTGCCGGCTGTTAAAAGCGGACAAGATAGTTCAAGTAAATGAAGTAGCAGAAATGTCTGAGCCCTCAACTAGTCAAGAAAGGCCAGATGTTTTAGAAGGCACGCTTACTGTCAAAAACATTCCAGTTAAAGTACTGTTTGACACAGGCGCGTCACGAAGCTTCATTGCAAAGGATGCAGCTAAGAAACTGGATTTGAATTTGAAAAAGCTTAAGGAACCAATGACTGTCCAGAATCCGGTTGGGGGTTCCATTGATCTCAGTTGGATTTGTGGAGTGCCGGTTTCCTTTTCTCGTTATCGGTTTCCTACCATCGCAGCCGTTATGAATTTTAAAGAGTTTGATCTTATCTTGGGGTTAGACTGGTTGACCAAATATGAAGCTGAAGTTAAATGCGCCGACAGAGTCGTAAAGGCGAAGATTAAATCAGGTGATTATATAACCATTCCCTGTGAAGGTCAGAATGCTAATAGAAAGGATTTCTGGGCAGCTTTGGATGTTTCTCCATCCCAAATAGAAAATATTCCTGAAGTCACAGAGAATATTCCCGACCTCATCAAAGACATTCCTGTCGTCAAGAACTATGCGGATGTGTTCGAAGAAGTTGTTCGCTTACCTCCGCAGAGAGAGATAGATTTCAAAATTTCTTTAATTCCCAATGCAAGGCCAGTAGTTCACGCTATTCGAAGAATGTCCTTGAAAGAGAAGGAGGAATTAGACAATCAAACACGACAGCTAGTATGGAAAGGCCTAATCAGGCCTAGTTTCTCTGATTGGGGTGCAGCAGTGGTATTTGTCCCAAAATCTGACGGTACTCTACGACTATACGTGGACTATCGTGATCTGAACAAACAGACAATAAAGAACAAGTATCCATTGCCGCGAATAGATGATTTGCTTGATCGATTAAATGGAGCACAAGTATTTTCAAGAATGGACCTAGCTACAGGTTTCCATCAACTTCGAATTGCCGAAGAGTGTGTTCCAATGACAACGTTCAGAGGCCCCGACTTATTCTACGAGTGGTTAGTAATGCCGTTCGGCTTATGTAACGCTCCCGCTTACTTCGTCGATCTAATGAACAGAGTGTTCAGAGGGGTTTTGAATAAATTTGTTCTGGTTTTTATTGATGATATTCTAATCTTCTCTAAATCAAAGGCCGAACATGAAAAGCATCTGGAACAAGTGTTAGAAATCCTCAGGAGAAATGTATTGAAAGCAAAGTTTTCCAAGTGTATATTCTGGCAGGATGAAGTGAAATTTCTGGGCCATGTAGTATCGAAAGATGGAATCGCTGTGGATCCAAGCAAAATCACAGCTATTCAGAATTGGAAACAGCCCAGTACTCCCACTGAAGTCCGCATTTTTCTCGGATTGGCTAGCTATTACCGAAAGTTCGTTAAAGACTTTTCGAAGATATCTGGTCACTTAACGAAGCTTACAAAGAAGCATTCTAAGTTCAAGTGGACTCAGGAAAGTGAGGAGGCTTTCGAAGAGCTAAAGTTAAGACTAACAACAGCTCCAGTGTTAACCATCATTGATGGCAACCAGGATTTAAAAGTCTGGACTGATGCGTCTAGAGAAGGCCTTGGAGCAGTGTTAATGCAAAGAGGCCAAGTAATTGCTTATGCTAGCCGTCAACTGAAGCCGCACGAGAAAAACTATGTAACTCATGATCTTGAGTTAATGGCTATCATATTCTCTTTGAAAATCTGGAGACACTATCTTCTGGGCGAGAGATTTGAACTGTTTACAGATCACCAGTCGTTAAAGTATCTGTTCACTCAGAAGGACTTAAATCTGAGACAGCAACGTTGGCTGGAGTTTCTTGCAGCGTATGACTTCGAAATTATATATACTCCAGGGAAAGCCAATGTCGTGGTCGATGCGCTGAGCAGAAAGAATGTAATGATCGCCAGCTTTATTATCACGACTTCCTTGATTGACAAAATATCTATCCTTCAGAAGGAGGATAACTTTATAAAAGATATGATCAAAAGGATTCAGAAAGGCGAACCCTCGTGTTTTCAAATAGATAACGACGAGACCCTGAGATTGAAAGGAAGGATTTGTGTTCCTGACGTTCCTGAGCTAAAAAGGGAAGTGTTAGACGAGTGTCACAAGTCCAAGCTGAGTATCCATCCTGGCGTGGCCAAAATGTATAACGATCTCAAAAGAACATTCTGGTGGAAGGCTATGAAGAGGGACGTTTCAATATATGTTAGCCGATGCCCTACTTGCCAGCTAGTTAAAAGCGACCAACAGAAATTGGCGGGATTATTACAACCGCTAGAAGTTCCTGGTTGGAAGTGGGAACATATTTCTATGGATTTCATTGATGGTTTGCCCAGAACCAGAAAAGGGAATGACAGTATTTGGGTGATCGTAGATCGTTTCACGAAGACCGCCCATTTTATACCTGTCAAATCAAATAGAACTGCTCAGAGTCTGGCGCATATTTACTTCAGGGAAATAGTTAGACTGCATGGAGTGCCGCTCAGTATAGTAAGTGATAGAGATACAATATTCACTAGCAAATTCTGGGAAGCATTTCAAGTCGAGCTAGGAACGAAGTTAAACTTGAGCACCGCTTATCATCCTCAGACAGACGGTCAGACTGAGAGGGTGAATCGCATTTTAGAAGATCTATTGCGGGCTTGTGTTATAGATTTCGGTGGATCATGGGAAGACAATCTGCATTTGGCTGAATTCTCTTATAACAACAGCTACCAGGCGAGTCTGACAATGTCGCCATTCGAAGCATTGTATGGTAGACCGTGCCGATCTCCTGCTTGTTGGGTCGAGCCTGGAAATAGACTTGTGTTAGGGCCTGATATGATTCGAGAAGCTGCCGACAAAGTCGATTTTATTAAAAAGCGATTACTCGCCGCTCAAAGCCGACAAAAGAGCTATGCCGATAAAAGAAGAAGAGATATATCCTTCGAAGTGGGCGACTATGTATATTTGAAAGTATCGCCGATGAGAGGAGTTATCCGGTTCGGTAAAACTGGAAAGTTAGCACCCAAATTCATTGGTCCGTTTCCTATTCTGGAACGGATTGGGACTCTCGCTTATAGGGTCAAACTGCCTGACTGGTTGCCTGGAGTTCATGATGTATTTCATATATCTCAACTTCGAAAGCACGTTCATGATCCAGACTTGATCGTGGAAGAAGCAGCTCAGCAGGATATTGAAATTACTCTAGAATTAGCTGTGAGGCGAGAGCCGCTAAAGATTATCGGCAAAGAAACCAAAGAGCTGAGAAACAAGAAGGTTCACTTAGTCAAAGTGCAATGAAGTAGAGATCCGCGAGATTGTACTTGGGAAACTGAGGAGAGCATTCAGAAAGCTTATCCTAGATGCCGAGTAGATATCTCTGATTGACTCTGGTGCAAGGTACATTTACCCTACTTTGCATTACCGTTTAATTCTCTATTCTGTTGCTATTTTCTTCCCATAGATGTGCATTGTTTATTCTATACTCAGAATATTAAAAACAAATTGGTTGTTGTATTGTGGGATTGTAGATTTATCAAACCACTTTAGACTTTATTCCTTTTCGGGGACGAAAAGTTTTAAGTGGGGGAGATTGTAACGACCCAGAAAATCTGAACCAATTTAAAATTTTTAAATTGGCTAAAATAACGGATTTTAAATATTTAAAATAAATATTTTAGATAATGGCGATGAAAACTGAGTTGAAATCGACATTTGAAAACCAATATAATTAATTATAATTATATATAGAATTGAAAATGGCGCGGTAGTTCGATAATTCGATTTCAAACTTCAATTGAATATACCGGGTGCAAAACAATCTGGATTATAGTGAAACCAAAAACATTAGTATCTAATTGATGATATCTTTCTAACGAATCTGACCAATCGAAATTTGATAGCGGGAATCAAAAGGTATGTCCAATTGAAGATTCTAAATAGTCGCAATGGAATTCAGGCCCTTAAAAATGGACATTTTGCAAATGACCTCGGATTTAGACGAAACCTCTTTTGTTAGATCCGCAGTGTCAGGTTATTGCTAGGTTTCAAATTTCATAGTTTTTCGAATCAATATGTGAGCGTGGCAAAGGAAAACGCGTTTGACCAGTTTCTGTTGAATTTAATCGACTGGAAATTGGCCATTTTTCAAACGGTCTCAGAATTCGACGAAACTAGTTTTGTTAGGACCGTATCGTCAATACGAAGCTAGAAAATATTTTTCTGGAATTTTTCTAGTTAGTATGTGACCCCGGTAATTTGAAATGTGCGTTTAAAATTCAATAGAATGATTTAAATGAAAATTCAAAAGGAAACTGATTGTAACAATCGAATCAGCTTGCGATACATATCCCATTGTGTTCGGAATGGGGGTTAAACGCTATGGACGACAGGCGGTGGGCCTCGTTTCGAGGTCGTATGTAAAAGTCAACTTTTTGAATAATTAAATAAAAAATAATAAAAAAAAATATAATAATTTAATTCCCTTCCCTCCTTATCTCCCGCTTGGCCCCCCCCTTTCATTTCGATTCAGACGAAAGGAAAAAGGAAAAAAAAACCCTAAAATCTAAATCGATCGAACGCCGTAGCCTGTCGCCCCCCCTCGAGACATCACCGACGAAGAACTCCGAGCCGCCGCCTCGAAGCAGAAGCCGCCATCCCGTTCGAGCCCCTCGCGACGCCCCCCGTCGAATCCCATCGCGACGCCACCAAACCCGAGCGCCACACTCGAGAAGACCACCGCCGACCCTGACATCGACCCCCCCCCCCCCCCCCGCTCCTCTGTAAGTTTTAATTTTATTTTATTTTTATTTATTTTATTTTTATTTTATATATAAACTGATTTGTTTAAAAAAATTTTAGTTTAAAACTGAGATTTTTAAAGTTTAAAACTGAGATTTTTTTTTGTTTAAAACTGAAATTTTTATAAAGTTTAAAACTGAGATTTATAAAATAATTTTAAAACTGTTTTTATAAAACCGAATTTAAAACTGAAAATGTTTAAAATAAAAACTGATTTTGATTTTTTTTAAAAGGTTTAAAAACAGTGATTTTGAAAAAGGTTTAAACACAGTTTTTTTTAAAAGGATTAAAAAAAAATGAATTGATTTTTAAAAGTATAAAACTGAATGTTTATAAAGAATAGAAACTGATTTTTGTTTTAAATTATAAAAACTGATTTATAAATAAAGAAATAAAACTGATTTATAAATAAAGAAATAAAACTGATTTATAAATAAAGAAATAAAACTGATTTATAAATAAAGAAATAAAACTGATTTATAAATAAAGAAATAAAACTGATTTATAAATAAAGAAATAAAACTGATTTATAAATAAAGAAATAAAACTGATTTGTAAATAAAGAAATAAAACTGATTTTTTTAAAGAAATAAAACTGATTTTGTTTTTAAAAATGGTTTAAATATTAAATAGGAAAGGTTTAAACTTTAATGGAACAAGATCTGAACTTTAAATAGGAAAAGGCATATTTTTATATGTTGAAAGCAAAGGTAAAAATCATATTTTTATATGTTGAAAGCAAGGGTAAAAATCATATTTTTATACGTTGAAAGCAAAAGTAAAAATCATATTTTTATATGTTGAAAGTCGAAGTAAAAATTCGATTTTTATATATTGAATAGCATAGTAAAAATTCTATTTTTACATGTGTAGAGAATACGGGCGAAAGCAACAAAAGGCGAAGATTTCTATTAGGAAGAGTCGTGCAGTTGGATAGCTATTGGTGAGATTTCTGATTTAAAATTTATAAATTTATATGTGTGAAATGAAAGTGAATTGCTATCTATAAATATATATCTATATCTATATATATATATATATATATATATATATATATATACGCCCCTCGTCCACAAACCATGGACGATATTTATTGGTTGAAATTGTTGTGAGAATTGAATGATTGTTTGGGATTGTTTGTGATTGATATTGGTTGATTGCGGTTGAAAAATACCCATTGGTGGTTGTGAAATATTTGGTTGAAACCACATAGGATTAGTTTGTGGAAATGAAATAAATATATACATGCCGCCTGCGTGCGAACTAGATGCATGATTCCCATTGTCAAAAACCGCGAGGTTTTAAGGTAGAGCGAGGAGCCGTACTAGGGACGGTGCCGGTGTAACTACCCTGCCGTTATGCTGCCGAAATTTTGAATAATATTTGTGTGTTTGAATAATTTTCATATGCTTAAACTATATTTATTCATTGTATAGAAAACATTCATGTGTTGAATTGATATTCATTCGTTGTTTAGAAATTCATGTGTTGAATGGTATTCATATTTTGAAATAAATTGTTCGATAATAAAAATCACATCTTTATCTATATATAAAAACTATTGAAAACATTCATGTGTTGAATTGATATTCATTCGTTGTTTAGAAATTCATGTGTTGAATGGTATTCATATTTTGAAATAAATTGTTCGATAATAAAAATCACATTTTTATCTATATATAAAAACTATTGAAAACATTCATGTGTTGAATTGATATTCATTCGTTGTTTAGAAATTCATGTGTTGAATGGTATTCATATTTTGAAATAAACTGTTTGATAATAAAAATCACCTTTTATCGACTATATGAACTATATAGAAAAATAGTGTTTTGAAATGAATCGTTTTACAATAAAAATCACATTTTTATTGTATGCATAAATCGTTGAAATGTGAAATGTTAAAAATAGCCACTTGTTCAAAATAAACATATATGAGTTGAAATATTCATTAATTAGCTAATGAAATGATTTGCACCTATTTATGTAACATTAGAATGAATGGAGTTTTTAAACCAAATAGAAATCAAATATGAAGTTGAATAGAAAATGAAAAATGATATGAACTGTATATATATGTACATGCAATATTCATTGAACAGGTTATAGCAAAAGGGCTAGAGAAGAGGAATAAAATTTTGTGCCCGACAAATAGGTACACATTTACTGATTTGTTTGGGTGATGATTTTGAGCCTGTTGGCTAGCCGCTTGGCTTTTTCTTTTTCTTTTTGAGATTAGAAGGACCGGGACGCTATTTGCGATTTCCCGACGCTCCCGGTGCAGGGGAGGTTATGGCGAAATTTTTCCAAAATTTAAGGTGTTAGAAAATTTTTTGAAGTGAAAACGATATAGAAATCATTGAATGAACTATATTTATATAACTATATAAATATAAATAAAATTAAAACGAAACGAAGCCGTGCAGTTCGTATTTCGAAACCGTGATTTCAAACGACTAGTACGGGAAATCCGACCATTGGATTTTCCCGAAACCTCAACCGTCGGGTTCGCCTTGGAATAATCTTTCCAACGGCACCAACCTTGTAAAAATCCAACGGTTGGATTGTCTGGAATGTTTAATTCAAATCTGAAGAAAAACAGCGCCAGAATCGATTTTATTTATATATAAATATAAATAGAATTATATTTAATCGAATAACGACGCTGCAGTTCGTATTTTGAAATCGAAATTTCAAACGATTGTACCGGGAGATCCGTCCGTCGGATTTTCCCGAAACTGGAACCGTTGGATTCGTTTTGAAAAGACCTTTCTAATGATGTAAATTTTGTGGGGATCCAACGGTTAGATTTTTAGATATGTGTAAATCAAATCTGAAGAAAAACAGCGCCACGGCCGCCTTATGGCCCGAAGCGTCGTTTTGAATAAAATGGCTATTTTAAAATAAATAAAAATAGCGATAAATAGTTATAAAATATCGTAAGCGATATGGAATGGAAATAAACTGAATTTGCTTGATTTATGTGATATTTGATGGTTGAATGTGTTTGGTGTGAAAATTACATTAAAGGACAAAACCAGTGTTGTCGAATAATTTAACCATTGAAATAAATCGATTTGAAATTCTAAATATACGTGAATTATTTGAAAAGGCCGAGTTAATTCTCATTTCGAATAATCGACCGACGATTGAAATTCGAAGATGAAGACGATGGTCGAAGACCGGAGATCTTCACCTCGTTTGGATGGTAACCGAGTTCCTGATTGGGAGGCATCCCGAAATATGGATAATGAGTGGTGATCGTTCAGACGTACGTGTTGATCGATGGGTTTGCGAGGTATTTAGTGCCTCCGGTTTCGTTAAGACCCAGAACGGACTTGTAAATGGACTGTGTGTCTGACATAGGATTTATTCTGTGTGGCATGCTAAGATGCAGTGATCAGGGCTTCTGTTGAAAAGCAAAGTCTTGTAGTGATGATCAAAGCACCGCCTGTGTGGCGTAGCTTTGTGTATAACGTGAATTCGCGAGCCTCACACCCCGGTATGAACCAGAAACGGGAGAAAGGACCTCAGGGAGGGCCTACGTTTCCTCCTAGCTAAAAGTGGCGTCAGTGGTTTTACACGCCCTGACGAGTTTGACTTATGTGGTTGTTGCTGTTGCGAGGCGCCTCGGTTAGATCGGACGATCCGGGTCCGATGGAGTCATTCGTTGGCTCGCTTACGCCCCAAAGGGCGGCGAAACGTAGTGCTCAGGCATTTTAATCCACTCCGTGTGGACCGGCCCTGACGATCCAAGGCTTGCCTGCGCGCTTGCCTGAGACTCGGGCTAGGCAGTCTCGAATTCGGTAAGGACTATCTTTTGCCTTGGTTCATGACGGAAATCCAATTTCCAAATACGACATCGTGCGGTTTTGATTGTATACCTATATATGGCGACATAGTGGTACGGGGCATTAATGCCGTCTATGATTGATAGTTATGATTTGAAATTGTTTTTCAAAACATATAAACACTAGCAATAATATCAAATGCCTTTGTTTTATTCGTATCAAGCATATCTTGGCCGTTATAAGGTAAAAACTCTATCCTCCGGTTTGCGTTGCATTGTGTGATGGGAACTGAGTCTTATAACGGCTTCATTTTTATAAAAAAAACATAGCGATGTTTAAAAGAAAGATTTGTTTTAAAGCACTGGCAATCCAATGGAGTAAACCCGTTCCACGAAAGTGGCGTGGTCCTGTGATTTGCCATATTATATATGTGTTGAGTAGATTTCTCATACCAGTCCCATGACTGACTCGTAGTTTGTTTCACTCTCAAACTCGGGTGCCCCTTTTTCCACACGGGCAGCCTTGTATTCAGGTTTAGCTGGTTCTTTCTGGATAGCTGGAGCTGAAGATGGATTCTATCATTTATTTCTTTTTATGCTGTTCAGCTCCTATTGTACATATTTTGTTTATTTCCGCTGTAGACATTTATGTATAGCTGAACTGTATTTGTACTAAGTAAGATCCTGTATACTGTGTAACTCTGATGATTACTTTTATCCAGTATATTTTGTTGTTCATTCTGGTGTATTTATTTAATTATGTTCTGCTATTATCTGTTTCTGTGTTATATTCCAAAGATAACCTTGTTTCCGTGAGAACGGGAAATCGGGTCGTCTCATTTACTATGTATATATATTTTCAAAACTGATTTTTTTTACTATGTATATATATTTTCAAAACTGATTTTGAAAAATCAAAATTTTAAAGTAAAATAAAATAAAATAATAAAAAAAAGAAAACTCACAGGTTTGATCGGAGGAATGGGGGGGCTGCTGGCCATCTGCGGCGGATCTGACCAGGGTGGTCGCGCGTCAGCCTGGCTGTGGAGGAGCGGAGAAGAAGCGGAGGTAGAGGCGATGGTGGCGCGGTCCTCGTCGGCTAGGGCGTCGTTCGATTCAGGCGATTCGGGGGGGGGGGGGGGGGGGTTGGAATTCTGGCGTTACCGAAGAGGGAGAGGAGAGGAGCGGGAGGTCCAAGGTGGAGAGCGCCTGAGGGGTGGCGGGTGGAGGACTCCGGTGATGGTGGTGGGGCGATCGAGGAAGGGGTGACTTAGGCAATTAGGTTTTTTATTTTATTTGAGCATCGATCTGAACTGAAGGAGGGGGGGGGGGGGGTCAACGGCTTAGTAAAGGGAGGGGCCTATTTAAAAAAAAACTTTTTTTTTCTTTTCAATTCAAAAGGTTCACTTTCCGTTCGGATCCCAAATCGAACCCACCGACTGTTGTCCATAGCGTTTCGCCCCCATTCCGAACACAATGGGATATGTATCGTAGGCTGATTTGATTGTTACAATCAGTTTCCGTTGAATTTACATTTAAATCACTATATTGAATTTTAAACGTAGATTTCAAATTACCGGGGTCACATACTGTCTCTAAAAATTCCAGAAAAATATTTTCTAGCTTCGTACTGACGATACGGTCCTAAAAAAACTAGTTTCGTCGAATTCTGAGACCGTTTGAAAAATGGCCAATTTCCAGTCGATTAAAATCAACTGAAACCGGTCAAACGCGTTTTCCTTTGCCACGCTCTCATATTGATTCGAAAAATTATGAAATTTGAAACCTAGCAATAACTTGACACTGCGGATCCAACAAAAGTGTTTCGTCGAAATCCGAGGTCGTTTGCAAAATGTCCATTTTTAAGGGCCTGAATTCCATAGCGACTATTCAGAATTTTCAACTGGACATATCTTTTGATTCCCGCTATGAAATTTCGATTTGCCGGATTCGTTGGAAAGATATTACCAATTAGATTCTAATGTTTTTGGTTTCACTAAAATCCGGATTGTTTTGCACCCGGTATGTTCAATTGAAGTTTGAAATCGAATTATCGAACTACCGCGCCATTTTCAATTCTATTTATAACTATATATAAATATTTATATTCTAACGACGGCGTATATAATATATACGTCGAATTCTATATTGAAAATAAATTTCTCGTCGATTTTATTTAAAATAATTCATTTTAAATAATCAAAATTCGCTAAAATTGCCAAAATAAAAATTTTAAACTGCCCCAGATTTTCGGGTTGTTACAATCTCCCCCACTTAAAACTTTTCGTCCCCGAAAAGGAACAAAGTCGAAAGTGGTTTGATTTATCAACTCTACATTCGATCTGGCTTCCATTCTCCAACTTTTCAGTTTCTGAGAATTTTCAAAATTTCAAAAATTTGGCTAATACCCTAAATTTTCGAAAAATTTCGCCATAACCTCCCCTGCACCGGGAGCATCGGGGAATTTCAAATAGCTTCCCCGGTCCTTCAGATCTCAAAAAGAAAAAGAAAAAGCCAAGCGGCTAGCCAATAGGCTCATAAAATCATCATCACCCAAACAAAACAGTAAATTATATAGTAAACATGTACCTATTTGTCGGGCAAACAAATTTTATTCTCTGGCAATCTTCCCTTTACTCGTCTTCCAATGCAAAAACTGATATCGGCTTATACCATATAATCCCATCCAAAAGCCGTTATGCTGGAATTCCTTTCTTTTTAATTCTTTCAACTTCTTAATTAACTGTTAATGGTTTCCCATCCAGTCCAGCCAAGCAAGCAACAATCACTTAATCTTTTCATTTCATTTTCTTTTTAATTTTTTTATTTAACCTGTCTTCAGTTAAATATTTAATTCCAAATTCAAATTTTATTACCCTTGATTCCCATTTTAACAAGCCTAATATATTCATTGGTTCAAAGTCTAATTCCAAGCCATATTTCAATCATACCATTCAACAAATTCCCATTTATCCTGTTTGGAGTCATTTACTTTTTTATTTTACCCAACACAAGTCAAATTCTTGTTGGCTTATCTCAATTCCAACTCAAAGGATTCATTTTAACTCATACAAGTTAAATTTAATTCCCATTTCATACTTGAAATGTTTCCAACTTCATACAAGTTTGAATTCAATAATAACTTGAGTAAATTATAGATTTTAACTTTTTATAAAATATTTTGGGTCAAAACAATATAAAAATAATTCTATATCCAAATTACAAATACGTGCCCTCATATATATGTGTATATATATATACACACACTCTCAACTCGATCTAGGGTACTACTGGCCCAATCTCTATCGAGTTACACCACAGAGCCAAGGTTATTCCTAAACCATTGCTCTGATACCAACTGTAGCGACCCGGGATTTTCGACACTCAAATCCAGACATTAACACAACCCGTGTCCAAACTCAAGTACCGAAAACCCAGAAAGCTAATAGAAAGAAGTTAGAGGGTGAGAAAAGAAAGAAAGAAATATTAGAATAGAAGAATAGGAAGATCAGAATCTCACAGCGTAATGGACAAAATATAATAATCAGAAATACTTTATACAAAAATTTTATATCACAACATCAGAGTATACATTTAGATCAATACAACACACAGCGGAAATAAACTAGTACCAGTATATATATGGAATACGTCTCGACTTCAACTCCTCTTCTGAAGCTCCAAGCGAAACCTAACCTGTACATGTACTCGGTCTGACCCGAGCACATTTGATTTAAAACAAAATTCACCCGGATCAGTCTGGAATACTTTCAGTGATAAATTCATATAGCAACCAACTTGTTTAACTTTGAAATCCTTTGAAACAAAAGGATAATAGTAAGACCAGTCCACACATAAACACGGACGGTTTTTACCTTACTATAACCCAAATCGTTTTGAAATCAATACCTTCTTCTGATATTATCATAGTGTCTAAATACAAGTAAATAGAATCTAGCAGAACGCTTGCATCTCACGCTCCACATATATAGTATACAATCAAAACCGCAGGCGCTTATTGGAGATTGGATTTCCAACTATGACAAGGTATGGGACCACCTGCCGCTAGTGTATCTCTAGAGACGAATACACTGGGTTCAACAAGAACGTCTTGCAACCCGTCCCACACATGACCGACCACTCATTTCTCTTGAGTGTATCGAATGTATTGTCACCCTTTCGGCTTTTTGTCGCGACCACCGAAATTCCCGGGAGATACAGAAATGAAAAGAAGTAACAAATATGAATATTCTCTAGATGGTGACAATACACCCTAATGGGTGCGACCCACATAGCCATGCTGCCTGCCCGATTTTTGTCTTTTCCCGGTTGATGAGGCTTGAGGCTATAATCGACTTTTGAAACATCTGGCCACCATTCACATCATCCATACACGTCATCCAGATACAGGATGAGCCGAAGGCACTCTCCTACTGCATCCAATATAGGAATCACCCCATGGATCAGCAGCGAGAAGTCCTTGCAACCCATAGATTCCAATCACGACAGAGTCACAGTATATCTCTAGGGATCAGCCAAAGATTGTAAGTAACTCTTCCGTTTATGAAGATCTACGGTCTTCAATTACTCCATCTCGATCAGCATCTTCGACGTATTCGTATTTATTAGTCGGAATGGTTTTCGAATATAAATTCGATCCCGGTCTTTCCGTACCAATAACGTTGGGTCAGATTTTGATAGTCGGTTATTTAACTATCAAAATAAATAGCCAAACAAATAACAGATCCATTGGTTTATTACACAACATCACTTGGCCATACATTTCTTATTATCTTATCGAATCACTTATCATTCGAAAAATGATTATTTCAACATCTTCTTTGGCTTCATATTTGAATACCAAAACCACCACTCATTCTTTTAGAATAAACCCATTTAAATCTCATTTCAATACTTTGACAATTTCATTAAACTTTCACCAATCTCCCTTTTTATTTCTTTATGTATGGGAATATCATTCCATACCATAAGCTCCTTTTATTTCCTTTAATTTCAGAATCTCATTATAAATACATTTCCAAACCCTTCTAATAACGATACTTTATTATTTGACCAAAATACTTTGTTTTATCACTTTTATCCTTACGACTAATATTATCCTTTGATAATTCTGAAGTTGTTCAAGTTGGGGTATTTTAATTACCTCTCAGACCTTGATCAACGACGTTCTTATCTTAAGACAGATATCAGTTGTAATACAAAACCCAACACTCATTCCCAATACGACAAATCCCATTATAATTCTATCTTAATGAAATATCATCTCTTCTTTAAAAATGGCGATTCTATATGGCATCTTTATAATTTAGTTCGTTTGACTACTCTGATCCAAACTGGGTTTTTAGAACTTCACCTAACTTGGATTCCTAGAATCCAAGATATTCCAGTAAGAATATGAGTTAAAACTTCGATATCTCATTATAAATATTTAAATTGCTTTATTTTCTATAACATAGCTTTAAACTTCAAAACTTTCCTTAACATATTTTACATTCCAAATTATCACTTCGATCATTATTTAAATGACTAACAATCAAGTTTCAATAAAACTGGATTACTTAACCCTTAACCACCCCCTTAGATTTATGAACTAATTCAACAACAATTTCAGTTAACGCCTGTTAGCTCGTTCAACTCAAACATGACTAATCGGTTAGTCAATCGTTGTTGATCTTGCCATTTTAAATCAATTAATAATTGATTAATCTAAATAATTCTATTCACTTTGATTAATATCAATATAAACCCATTCTAATCATTATGTCAAATCTAGCCACCTGAATTTAGCTAAATATGATTCTTTACAAATCACTTACTAGGCACGTGCTTCGCGCACGGTAGAATTTGGTGAAAATGGTAATTAGCGTTTAAACAAATCAATGTATATATATGTGGTTGGATTTTTCTTCTTTTTAGAATTTCATTTAAAATAATATATTTAAAAATATATTCGATTATAAAATATATTTTATAACCTCATTTCTAATGATTTACCTTACGGTGAATCATTCTTTATAAAACGATGTATATTTGGGCCATTAGCTATTTATTTCTCAACCAATACGATATATATAGGTTCAAACTCAACCACATTCAACAATCAACAGGGTTTAAAGTCACGGGTCTTGAACAGTTCATATAAAATATGAAATAACAGCAAAATAAATATTTGAGGAACCGGTTTGATTCCTCCTACCTGTTCTTCCCTGCAACACAGATCATTAAAATATTTCATATCAGTACATAGAAGTATTTTAAACGATGAAAATATAATTAACGTCAACCATTAAAGCAACCATAGGCATCCAAGGCAGCCAATCAACCAAATAAATTTAATTATATGAATGTAGCACATCCTAGTATTTCAGAAATGTGTGAGAATTAACTCACATTTATTTTCGGTTGATGGTTCGCGCGTTATTCCGTTTTAATTTTAAACCGGCGTTTAAAATTAAACGAAAGACCAGTTGTCTCCGATCTTTTCCGAACCAGCTCAGCAGTGTCACATTTTCGATTTTGATTCCAACGCTCTCTAGTTTACTTAATTCTGTTGATGCACAATTTATACTCAGTTAGTTGACGGATTATCTTTAAATAATTTAATACCTTAATTAAATTAATTTAACTGTTAATTACCGATCAAGCACATTTCGTTCTTCCTGGTGCTTCATGTTTCAAGAATCCCTACCCGATCTGCACAGCTCAAACCGTCACGCCCAATTTCCTCTCCATGTCCTGTGTTATAAAAATCTTCCAGTGCTTCTGCTTTTCGCTTAAAACCATCCCCATGCTACTGCAAAATCTCCCCATGTAAACAGAAGGAAGCTACAGCTCCAACTTTAATCCCACGCGCCGCTTTACATATGCATGTCAACCACCCTCTCCTGTCATTGTGTTCAAGAAAGAACCCCTCCCATATTCAACGCTTCTTCCTCCTTCACACACTTCTCCTCTAGTAAAAACATCAAAGAGCTTCCACCAAAACTACATTATTTCGCACCTGAAGCTGATCACTCCTCCACTTCATCATTTCCTTTCTTACGGTCTTTTTTTTTTTTTTTTTTTGCTGCTGCCAATTTTTGTTCCTTCCGCACTTTTTTTTCTTTTCTTTTATTCCTTCCCGAAAACCCACTGGCCGAGGCATGCAATGCATGCATACAGGTAGGCACGTTCATCCCCTGCTCCGGCAAACCCGTCCCAACACGCCACCTTTATCCCAAAACTGCACCCTGTACACACCTCATCAACGAACCCCATCATACCTTGATAGCTCCATCTTGCTGCGCCTTGCCTCATGAAGTCGACGCCCAACTTCGTCTCCTCCCTGACGCCACATTTTTTTTTTTTTGGTGAACAGCTGGCTCGCTGGAAATTGAAGAGAAAAGGATGGGATAAATCTATCGTTATTTCGATTTATTATTTCTTCCAGTGAGGTTTGTGTTTTTACTTTGAAGGAGGAAGCTTTCGTTTTTCTGCTGTGCTCCTGCCGGAAAAGAGAATAAGGAGATGTATTTATAGGCACATGAAGTTTGGGCATCACGGAAGAAGTTTGGTGGCCACGGCAGTGATTTACTTGGCCATCACGGTTTGAAAAATCTTTGCCGTGAAGGAATGGTATATAGAGTGGGTAGGCATGTTAGGATAGCTGGGAGGATGGGAAGAATAGGCTGTACAAATTCACGGGTAGGCATGTGCTTATTTGAGGAGTTTTTTTTTTTTTTTGATTAAACAAGGCATGTACATGTTTGGGTAGGGGAGTTTGTGTGGTCTCTTCAGTAGATTAGGTTGGCAGTCGGTACAGCTTTCAGTCTGATTTAGGATATGCTTTAAAAAAATATACGCTTTGTTTTGTCATTTCAAATTATGAAGGTGGCAGCGCACATTTAGGTAAAGGCTAACAGAAGGTAGCGATTTACGTTGTATGTTTATTTAATTTATTTGTTTGATTTTATTTCGGTGAAAAGGACCAACGATTTTTAGTTATAAAGTTAACATACCCCATCGTATAAACTCTGTCTGCTTATGACTTGCTATCGACAGAAATAAATATATCGTCGTGCTCAGCAGTGTACCATGATAACAAATATATAATAATATCGGTAGGTTAAATTATATTGTGATACCTCAAAATGTTGATACAGGGTGCAAAATACTCCAAATAAATAGTTGCTTATTTTACGAAATAAAAATTACTGTAAAATTCTAAAAATTAAATTATGACTGCGCCTCAAAGGACTTGTCTGAATTCGAAGCCAATATTTAAATATATTTAAATAACTGTTATGACCATGGCGCTGCTTTTCTATATATTTGATTTAGACACATCTTGCAATATATAAGCTGAAATCTAAAATTTTCACTTCTGTTATAAAGATACAGTTTAACAGATTCCAACGTTCCTTGTTTCAACGAAATCCGATAAAAAATGGATTCGGTATGATCAGTTGAAGTTGAAATTGAATTTTACGAACTACCACGCTGTTTTGAGCTTAATATAAATTTAATCGTTCATTCATCGTTAAATTAATGAATTCGACAGTAAATTCTTGATAAAATATTTAAAATGAATTTAAATATTCTAATCAAATGGCCGAAAAATCCAGGTCGTTACATTCTTCCCCCCTTAAATATATTTCGTCCTCGAAATTGTAAGTAAGGAGAATGTTCAAACTCCAACTATTACCAAAATAATTAATTTAACTTATTATCAAAGATGTTTCAAAGTTTCGAAAATTTTCGAAAAATTCGCCAGCACTCCTCTATACTGTTCGATCTAAACAACTACAAACGCCACTCTGGGCTTCTCATATTGATCCAAAGAAAATAAAAGCCAAGCGGCTACCCATATCGGGTATAAATTCAAACACCAAATCAATATATTAAGGTTTACCTTTTTGTCGGGCCACTTCATCCCAGTTCTGAAGCAAATCAACCAACAGCTCTTCATTTCCCAATCTGTTCTTCAATCTCCGTGATCAAGTCAATTATCATAGCCTTTTGGCAATCTTCCCTTTACTCGTCTTCCAATGCAAAAACTGATATCGGCTTATACCATATAATCCCATCCAAAAGCCGTTATGCTGGAATTCCTTTCTTTTTAATCCTTTCAACTTCTTAATTAACTGTTAATGGTTTCCCATCCAGTCCAGCCAAGCAAGCAACAATCACTTAATCTTTTCATTTCATTTTCTTTTTAATTTTTTTATTTAACCTGTCTTCAGTTAAATATTTAATTCCAAATTCAAATTTTATTACCCTTGATTCCCATTTTAACAAGCCTAATATATTCATTGGTTCAAAGTCTAATTCCAAGCCATATTTCAATCATACCATTCAACAAATTCCCATTTATCCTGTTTGGAGTCATTTACTTTTTTATTTTACCCAACACAAGTCAAATTCTTGTTGGCTTATCTCAATTCCAACTCAAAGGATTCATTTTAACTCATACAAGTTAAATTTAATTCCCATTTCATACTTGAAATGTTTCCAACTTCATACAAGTTTGAATTCAATAATAACTTGAGTAAATTATAGATTTTAACTTTTTATAAAATATTTTGGGTCAAAACAATATAAAAATAATTCTATATCCAAATTACAAATACGTGCCCTCATATATATGTGTATATATATATACACACACTCTCAACTCGATCTAGGGTACTACTGGCCCAATCTCTATCGAGTTACACCACAGAGCCAAGGTTATTCCTAAACCATTGCTCTGATACCAACTGTAGCGACCCGGGATTTTCGACACTCAAATCCAGACATTAACACAACCCGTGTCCAAACTCAAGTACCGAAAACCCAGAAAGCTAATAGAAAGAAGTTAGAGGGTGAGAAAAGAAAGAAAGAAATATTAGAATAGAAGAATAGGAAGATCAGAATCTCACAGCGTAATGGACAAAATATAATAATCAGAAATACTTTATACAAAAATTTTATATCACAACATCAGAGTATACATTTAGATCAATACAACACACAGCGGAAATAAACTAGTACCAGTATATATATGGAATACGTCTCGACTTCAACTCCTCTTCTGAAGCTCCAAGCGAAACCTAACCTGTACATGTACTCGGTCTGACCCGAGCACATTTGATTTAAAACAAAATTCACCCGGATCAGTCTGGAATACTTTCAGTGATAAATTCATATAGCAACCAACTTGTTTAACTTTGAAATCCTTTGAAACAAAAGGATAATAGTAAGACCAGTCCACACATAAACACGGACGGTTTTTACCTTACTATAACCCAAATCGTTTTGAAATCAATACCTTCTTCTGATATTATCATAGTGTCTAAATACAAGTAAATAGAATCTAGCAGAACGCTTGCATCTCACGCTCCACATATATAGTATACAATCAAAACCGCAGGCGCTTATTGGAGATTGGATTTCCAACTATGACAAGGTATGGGACCACCTGCCGCTAGTGTATCTCTAGAGACGAATACACTGGGTTCAACAAGAACGTCTTGCAACCCGTCCCACACATGACCGACCACTCATTTCTCTTGAGTGTATCGAATGTATTGTCACCCTTTCGGCTTTTTGTCGCGACCACCGAAATTCCCGGGAGATACAGAAATGAAAAGAAGTAACAAATATGAATATTCTCTAGATGGTGACAATACACCCTAATGGGTGCGACCCACATAGCCATGCTGCCTGCCCGATTTTTGTCTTTTCCCGGTTGATGAGGCTTGAGGCTATAATCGACTTTTGAAACATCTGGCCACCATTCACATCATCCATACACGTCATCCAGATACAGGATGAGCCGAAGGCACTCTCCTACTGCATCCAATATAGGAATCACCCCATGGATCAGCAGCGAGAAGTCCTTGCAACCCATAGATTCCAATCACGATAGAGTCACAGTATATCTCTAGGGATCAGCCAAAGATTGTAAGTAACTCTTCCGTTTATGAAGATCTACGGTCTTCAATTACTCCATCTCGATCAGCATCTTCGACGTATTCGTATTTATTAGTCGGAATGGTTTTCGAATATAAATTCGATCCCGGTCTTTCCGTACCAATAACGTTGGGTCAGATTTTGATAGTCGGTTATTTAACTATCAAAATAAATAGCCAAACAAATAACAGATCCATTGGTTTATTACACAACATCACTTGGCCATACATTTCTTATTATCTTATCGAATCACTTATCATTCGAAAAATGATTATTTCAACATCTTCTTTGGCTTCATATTTGAATACCAAAACCACCACTCATTCTTTTAGAATAAACCCATTTAAATCTCATTTCAATACTTTGACAATTTCATTAAACTTTCACCAATCTCCCTTTTTATTTCTTTATGTATGGGAATATCATTCCATACCATAAGCTCCTTTTATTTCCTTTAATTTCAGAATCTCATTATAAATACATTTCCAAACCCTTCTAATAACGATACTTTATTATTTGACCAAAATACTTTGTTTTATCACTTTTATCCTTACGACTAATATTATCCTTTGATAATTCTGAAGTTGTTCAAGTTGGGGTATTTTAATTACCTCTCAGACCTTGATCAACGACGTTCTTATCTTAAGACAGATATCAGTTGTAATACAAAACCCAACACTCATTCCCAATACGACAAATCCCATTATAATTCTATCTTAATGAAATATCATCTCTTCTTTAAAAATGGCGATTCTATATGGCATCTTTATAATTTAGTTCGTTTGACTACTCTGATCCAAACTGGGTTTTTAGAACTTCACCTAACTTGGATTCCTAGAATCCAAGATATTCCAGTAAGAATATGAGTTAAAACTTCGATATCTCATTATAAATATTTAAATTGCTTTATTTTCTATAACATAGCTTTAAACTTCAAAACTTTCCTTAACATATTTTACATTCCAAATTATCACTTCGATCATTATTTAAATGACTAACAATCAAGTTTCAATAAAACTGGATTACTTAACCCTTAACCACCCCCTTAGATTTATGAACTAATTCAACAACAATTTCAGTTAACGCCTGTTAGCTCGTTCAACTCAAACATGACTAATCGGTTAGTCAATCGTTGTTGATCTTGCCATTTTAAATCAATTAATAATTGATTAATCTAAATAATTCTATTCACTTTGATTAATATCAATATAAACCCATTCTAATCATTATGTCAAATCTAGCCACCTGAATTTAGCTAAATATGATTCTTTACAAATCACTTACTAGGCACGTGCTTCGCGCACGGTAGAATTTGGTGAAAATGGTAATTAGCGTTTAAACAAATCAATGTATATATATGTGGTTGGATTTTTCTTCTTTTTAGAATTTCATTTAAAATAATATATTTAAAAATATATTCGATTATAAAATATATTTTATAACCTCATTTCTAATGATTTACCTTACGGTGAATCATTCTTTATAAAACGGTGTATATTTGGGCCATTAGCTATTTATTTCTCAACCAATACGATATATATAGGTTCAAACTCAACCACATTCAACAATCAACAGGGTTTAAAGTCACGGGTCTTGAACAGTTCATATAAAATATGAAATAACAGCAAAATAAATATTTGAGGAACCGGTTTGATTCCTCCTACCTGTTCTTCCCTGCAACACAGATCATTAAAATATTTCATATCAGTACATAGAAGTATTTTAAACGATGAAAATATAATTAACGTCAACCATTAAAGCAACCATAGGCATCCAAGGCAGCCAATCAACCAAATAAATTTAATTATATGAATGTAGCACATCCTAGTATTTCAGAAATGTGTGAGAATTAACTCACATTTATTTTCGGTTGATGGTTCGCGCGTTATTCCGTTTTAATTTTAAACCGGCGTTTAAAATTAAACGAAAGACCAGTTGTCTCCGATCTTTTCCGAACCAGCTCAGCAGTGTCACATTTTCGATTTTGATTCCAACGCTCTCTAGTTTACTTAATTCTGTTGATGCACAATTTATACTCAGTTAGTTGACGGATTATCTTCAAATAATTTAATACCGTAATTAAATTAATTTAACTGTTAATTACCGATCAAGCACATTTCGTTCTTCCTGGTGCTTCATGTTTCAAGAATCCCTACCCGATCTGCACAGCTCAAACCGTCACGCCCAATTTCCTCTCCATGTCCTGTGTTATAAAAATCTTCCAGTGCTTCTGCTTTTCGCTTAAAACCATCCCCATGCTACTGCAAAATCTCCCCATGTAAACAGAAGGAAGCTACAGCTCCAACTTTAATCCCACGCGCCGCTTTACATATGCATGTCAACCACCCTCTCCTGTCATTGTGTTCAAGAAAGAACCCCTCCCATATTCAACGCTTCTTCCTCCTTCACACACTTCTCCTCTAGTAAAAACATCAAAGAGCTTCCACCAAAACTACATTATTTCGCACCTGAAGCTGATCACTCCTCCACTTCATCATTTCCTTTCTTACGGTCTTTTTTTTTTTTTTTTTTTTTTTTTTTTTTTGCTGCTGCCAATTTTTGTTCCTTCCGCACTTTTTTTTCTTTTCTTTTATTCCTTCCCGAAAACCCACTGGCCTAGGCATGCAATGCATGCATACAGGTAGGCACGTTCATCCCCTGCTCCGGCAAACCCGTCCCAACACGCCACCTTTATCCCAAAACTGCACCCTGTACACACCTCATCAACGAACCCCATCATACCTTGATAGCTCCATCTTGCTGCGCCTTGCCGTCATGAAGTCGACGCCCAACTTCGTCTCCTCCCTGACGCCACATTTTTTTTTTTTTTTGGTGAACAGCTGGCTCGCTGGAAATTGAAGAGAAAAGGATGGGATAAATCTATCGTTATTTCGATTTATTATTTCTTCCAGTGAGGTTTGTGTTTTTACTTTGAAGGAGGAAGCTTTCGTTTTTCTGCTGTGCTCCTGCCGGAAAAGAGAATAAGGAGATGTATTTATAGGCACATGAAGTTTGGGCATCACGGAAGAAGTTTGGTGGCCACGGCAGTGATTTACTTGGCCATCATGGTTTGAAAAATCTTTGCCGTGAAGGAATGGTATATAGAGTGGGTAGGCATGTTAGGATAGCTGGGAGGATGGGAAGAATAGGCTGTACAAATTCACGGGTAGGCATGTGCTTATTTGAGGAGTTTTTTTTTTTTTTGATTAAACAAGGCATGTACATGTTTGGGTAGGGGAGTTTGTGTGGTCTCTTCAGTAGATTAGGTTGGCAGTCGGTACAGCTTTCAGTCTGATTTAGGATATGCTTTAAAAAAATATACGCTTTGTTTTGTCATTTCAAATTATGAAGGTGGCAGCGCACATTTAGGTAAAGGCTAACAGAAGGTAGCGATTTACGTTGTATGTTTATTTAATTTATTTGTTTGATTTTATTTCGGTGAAAAGGACCAACGATTTTTAGTTATAAAGTTAACATACCCCATCGTATAAACTCTGTCTGCTTATGACTTGCTATCGACAGAAATAAATATATCGTCGTGCTCAGCAGTGTACCATGATAACAAATATATAATAATATCGGTAGGTTAAATTATATTGTGATACCTCAAAATGTTGATACAGGGTGCAAAATACTCCAAATAAATAGTTGCTTATTTTACGAAATAAAAATTACTGTAAAATTCTAAAAATTAAATTATGACTGCGCCTCAAAGGACTTGTCTGAATTCGAAGCCAATATTTAAATATATTTAAATAACTGTTATGACCATGGCGCTGCTTTTCTATATATTTGATTTAGACACATCTTGCAATATATAAGCTGAAATCTAAAATTTTCACTTCTGTTATAAAGATACAGTTTAACAGATTCCAACGTTCCTTGTTTCAACGAAATCCGATAAAAAATGGATTCGGTATGATCAGTTGAAGTTGAAATTGAATTTTACGAACTACCACGCTGTTTTTAGCTTAATATAAATTTAATCGTTCATTCATCGTTAAATTAATGAATTCGACAGTAAATTCTTGATAAAATATTTAAAATGAATTTAAATATTCTAATCAAATGGCCGAAAAATCCAGGTCGTTACATTTGGTCCTCACACCAGTCAAATAGGAAATATATAGATATTACACGTTCGGAGCACGAACATAAATATTGATGATGCCATGGTCATTATCAACATCATCTCCGGGCGACTAGAGTGTGATTCTATATCTATCCAGTATATTAAAACTTCAAAATACACGTTTGCAAGGCGTATATGCGAAATCTTTATATACTGGACTGTCCTAATCAATATAGATAAATAATCAAATACGAATAATTGATTTAACTTTTCAAAACAAAAATTTATTTTCATTTTAAAAATATACTCTTCACACTCGTTCTAGGATGCTACTGATCCCATCTCTAACGAGTCATTCCCGTTGGATATTACTAATCCAATATCTGATGAATTCTTTCATATGGTTCTAATGTGCCTTGTTCTCTAAGCTTTGTGAACCAAAGCTCTGATACCAACTGTGAAAACCCGTAACTTCCCCATAAAGGAAAGTGTCGGATAGTTCGAGAACAAGCCACAACAGAACGCATATAAAAGAACATTTCATTGCTTATTACTACAATGCATCAGATTACAAGAATATACAGAGTATAAATGAATATTACACAGAAATATCAGAGATTTAAATTACATTTAAATACATAGCAGCGGAAAATAATACAATACACAACTAGAAGAGATATATGGATACAAAGCTTTCCGGATATCGTTCCAGCTGTAAACCAGGATCCTGTGAATATAAATCTGCAAAACCAAAACTGCTAGCTGCCCGTGCGAAAAATAGGGGCACCCAGAGTCTAGGTTAAAACAATAAACTCCAGGTCAGTCATGGGACTGGTGTGAGAACTAAAACAGTTATTAATCTTTATTTTAAATCATTAGGTAAATCAAGGGACCACGCCGTATAACACGGAACGGGTTTCCTCCCAAGAATACCAGTGCATAAAACAAACAGCGCAATGCTAAATAAAGAAAAATGAAGCTGTTATAAGACCCAGGTCCCATCACACAATGCAACGCAGCCGAGGATAGGGTTTTCCCTTATAACAGCCAAAGAATGCTTGATACGTTTTAAAACAAATCATTTGATACTGTAGTCAGTGCATAGTGTATAAAACAACTTCAAATCATAAGTATCAATCATAGGCAGCATGAGCGCCCCATCCCACTATGTCACCATATATAGGATTACAACTAAAACCGCAAGATCACGTATTTGGAAATTGGATTTCCGTCTATGAACCGAGGCAAAAGATAGTCCTAAACCGATTCGTGACTCTCTAGCCCGAGCCACAGGTCAGAGCTCGAGTGACCTTGGAGCGACAGGGCCGGTCCACCGATGTGGATTAAACTTAAACCCTGAACATGCGTTCCCCTGCCCTATGGGGCGTAAATGAGCCAACCAAATGACTCCATCGGTTCGAGAACGACCGATCAATCCGAGGCGCCTCGCAACAGCAACAACCACATAAGTCAAACTCGTCAGGGCGTGTAAAACCACTGACGCCACTTCTAACTAGAAAGAAACGCATGCCCTCCCTGAGGTCCGTCTCCCGTTTTTGGTTCATACCGGGTGTGAAACTCGCGAAGTAAACGTTACACAAAGCTACGCCACAAAGGCCGTGCTTTGATCATCACCACAAGACTTTGCTTTTCAACAGAAGCCTCGATCAGTTGCCACTTAGGCATGCCACACAGGCAATTCACTCCATGCGTTTGATATCCATCAATATATAACCCCTGAGCTCGTACGTCTCAGAGAAGGGCGTTAAGCAAGAGAATAAATTCTCCGCCGCCAAACAGATATATATTTAATAGAGATCAATCACACGGACTAAAATCCAATGTCAGACACACAGTCCATTTACAAGTCCGTTCTGGGTCTGAACGAAACCGGAGGCACCTAGTACCCCGCATATCCATCGATCTCCAAGTACGTCTGGACGATCACCAACTGTTTCCATCTTCTTGGGTGTACAGCCCAATCAAGATCATCAGTAATCACCCAAACGACGTGAAGACTTCCGGTCTTCGACCATCGTCTTCATCTTCTACTTATCGTCGTATCAGTTATTCAGAATGGGATAAACCCAGTCTTCCCGAATAACTCGCGTATATTTTAAATAAGTGTTACACAAACACAACATACGCCTCATTCCAATTCATCAGTCACTAACCGTAAATTAATCAAGAGAATAATTCCCCAAATATTAACCCCGAAGGCCGAAACCAACATCAGATCAATATCCAGAAAACCATTCTGCTTAGCTAACCAACAGTTAGTTTCTAATTTCACATTCATAGGGAAAGGTTCCCATTAATTTTATCCAAGATAAATTCCTGAATTTATTCTTTAATCTATTTTTGAATATCAATTCAAACTAGTCGGGATTAGCGAACCTTACGGAAGTAATCATTTGTTTTAATTTCCCAATCCCAACCTATTCATCCCATGAAGTAAAACTGGTAGTACTTCATATCTAACACCACGGTGTTATCGGTAAATTCAATTACCATTTCACGTTCAAATCTAATTAAAGATTTAACTATCGTCTGGAGCAAAACTGGTGATACTCAATTCTCGATCATTTCAATCTAATTAAAGATTCATTAAAACTCCACTTAGTTTTAATCGTTAACTGGGTTAAAGAATCAGTGTCATTTAAAACACGGTTCACGGTAAACCCAAATTCACATTCATTAATTATCGGGTTAAAGAACGAGTGTTATTTAAAACACTGTCCACGATAAACCCAAAAATCAATATCAATTCAATTCCAATTAAATATTATTTAATTGGTACCTTTCATTAAATCTAAATAAAAAGTTTTAATCCTTTCTCAACTGGGTTCAAAAACAGTGTTAGTGAAGACACCATTCACGACAAACCTAAATCACATTCGATATTCAATACAAGGCTCTGAATAGAAAATATATCGGCTTATATTCAATATCAAATTCTACGACTAACAAATATCGTATTGGAAATAACGATATATATATATCTTTCAAATTCCCATAACAATATCTGTATCATCACGAAATCCAACATCGAAATAATCCAAAGACAATTTCGATTCAAATCCATTCCAATATAATTATTGGAAATTCTGGTTATTTTTAAAACCTTTTTCAAATTCAATTTATTTATTTAAAAATAAATAAAATTATAATTCTAGTTCAAACTAGTTCATTTTGATAAAAATCTATTTTTATCTTTTCAAATATGGAGTTTTTCATCCCAAATCTTCACAAATCATTTCTTATGATTTTACACAAATTATTACTATTTTTAATAATTTTATCAAGGCCCGTACAGTCGATTTCCATCAACGGCCATCGAACTGCACTTACAGCGACCTTTTTCAAATTTGATTTGGACATAATTCCAAATCCAACCGTTATATTTCTAATTTCTAATATTCGTTAGAAAGCTCTTTTCGATACGAACCCAACGGTTCCGGTTTCAGGAGAATCCGACGGTCGAATCTCCCGTAATGTCCGTTTGAAATAAATGGTCGAAATTCACGAACTGCCGCGGCGCGGCGCGTTCTATTCAGGCCATTATATTATATATATAATATATATAATATATATTTCGTCGATTTCTATTTAAAACGAATTATATGAATAGTTTTAAATTCGTTTCAAAAGCAATTTCAACTTCCTTTTCAATTCAAATCAAAATTGAATTCTTCTTTATAAATTCGTTTTAAAATTCATTTCTATTCAATTCAAATTTCAATTCAATTTGAATTCATTTCAATTCGCCTTCAATTCAATTTGAATTCGTTTTCAATTCAATTCATTTCGAAATCGTTTTTAATTCAATTCATTTCGAAATCGTTTTCAATTCAATTCATTTCGAAACCGTTTTTAATTCAATTCATTTCGAAATCGTTTTTAATTCAATTCATTTCGAAATCGTTTTTAATTCAATTCATTTCGAAATCGTTTTTAATTCAATTCATTTCGAAATCGTTTTTAATTCAATTCATTTCGAAATCGTTTTTAATTCAATTCATTTCGAAATCGTTTTTAATTCAGTTCATTTCAAAATCGTTTTTAATTCAATTCATTTCGAAATCGTTTCTAATTCAATTCATTTCGAAATCGTTTCTAATTCAATTCATTTC
This sequence comes from Allium sativum, assembly GCA_030737875.1. Lineage (NCBI taxonomy): Eukaryota > Viridiplantae > Streptophyta > Magnoliopsida > Asparagales > Amaryllidaceae > Allium > Allium sativum. The sequence continues at coordinate 85,809,809 of CM060914.1, forward strand.
GAAATCGTTTCTAATTCAATTCATTTCGAAATCGTTTCTAATTCAATTCATTTCGAAATCGTTTTCAATTCAATTCATTTCGAAATCGTTTTTAATTCAATTCATTTCGAAATCGTTTTTAATTCAATTCATTTCGAAATGAATAAAATCGATATAAATATCGTTCACGTCAAAATGGCGTCAATCTAATCAACACGGCTTCATAAATTTCTATTTTCAAATATTCTGTTTCAAATATTTCTTTTTCAAAATAGTTGTTATTATCAAAATATTTCGTTCAACACATGACCAATCTCAATGGATGAGTACTGTCAACACATGAACCTTTATTTTATATTGATAAAGATTTAAATTTTATTACTAAAATATTACGTTCAACACATGACCAATCTCAATGGATGAGTACTGTCAACACATGAACCTTTATTTTATAATATTCTTTATTTTTCAAATTGGAATGAGGCCCAATCAATTACCATATAAAGTTAATTATATGGATTTTCATACATTACACACATATAATAGCATTGAAAAATAATCAACCATCAACCAAAGTGCACTACACTGTATAAGCATCAAATATAGATATCTAACGCTTATAACAGCCTGTCAATCGATCGATCGACATATTTAATCAATCAGGATGAGTGAACTTCAAATTTCATCCTAACACCCGTGTGGGGTTTCAAACAATCAAACACATATTTTAGTTGTGCAGTTGGGCGATGTGTAAAATTTATCGACCCAATCAATGTCCTTCAAATAGGTGTACATAAACAAACCATTCGGTTTGTAAATGAATATTTTATTTTATTCACTTCACGTTAAAAATTATATTTTTAACGATAAAAACATTTTTCTTTCAACATATGAATTTCTATTCAGTTCATTTATTCAATAAAATGATATTTTTATTTTTCTAACATAATTTAGAAAATTTCGGCGGCATAACGGTACGATACTAGAAACGGGACGAGGCCTAGCCTTATCCCCGGTCTAGTGAAGGCCCACGCCATTCACACATCAATCAAAATCACCAAACAACCAAATTCAAATCACATCATATAACTAATCTATGCAACCAAACAAACAAGTCCATGGTCTGTGGACGATTGTGTCGGGTGCTACTAAGCACCGTCTGCATCCTAGTATATATATATAACTAGAAAATTTAAATTGAAAGGTGAGAAGTTCTCACAGATAGCTATCCTAGCTCCACGGCTCTTCTTTGATAGAAATCTTCCTCGCTATCGCATCTTCGTCATCTTCGTTGCCCGTAGCCACTACATATGTAAAAATTGAATTTTTACTTTGCTATTCAATATATAAAAATCGCAGCTTTTACTTTGCTATTCAATATATAAAAATCGCAGCTTTTACTTTGCTATTCAATATATAAAAATCGCAGCTTTTACTTTGCTATTCAATATATAAAAATCGCAGCTTTTACTTTGCTATTCAATATATAAAATTCACATTTTTGCTTCGATGTTCGATATATAAAAGTCACGCCTTTTCAAATATAAAGATCATATTTTTACTTCTATACTATCTACATAAAAATCTCATTTTTATGTTTTCAAAATCGTATCTTTATATTTACAAAATTTTGATCTTTTATATTTTCAAAACATAGCATATTATATTCTGCTAGACAAAGTATATGTATATTTTTCAAAACTGATTTTTTTACTATGTATATATATTTTCAAAACTGATTTTTTTACTATGTATATATATTTTCAAAACTGATTTTTTTACTATGTATATATATTTTCAAAACTGATTTTTTTACTATGTATATATATTTTCAAAACTGATTTTTTTTACTATGTATATATATTTTCAAAACTGATTTTTTTACTATGTATATATATTTTCAAAACTGATTTTGAAAAATCAAAATTTTAAATTAAAAAAAAAAAACTCACAGGTTTGTTCGGAGGAATGGGGGGGGCTGCTGGCCATCTGCGGCTGATCTGACCAGGGTGGTCGCGCGTCAGCCTGGCTGCGGAGGAGGGGAGAAGAAGCGGAGGTAGAGGCGATGGTGGCGCGGTCCTCGTCGGCTAGGGGGTCATTCGATTCAGGCGATTCGGGGGGGGGGGGGCTGGAATTCTGGCGTTACCGAAGAGGGAGAGGGGAGGAGCGGGAGGTCCAAGGTGGAGAGCGCCTGAGGGGCGGCGGGTGGAGGACTCCGGTGATGGTGGTGGGGCGATCGAGGAAGGGGTGACTTAGGCAATTAGTTTTTTTTTATTTGAGCATCGATCTGAACTGAAGGAGGGGGGGGGGGGGGTCAACGGCTTAGTAAAGGGAGGGGCCTATTTAAAAAAAAAACTTTTTTTTTTCTTTTCAATTCAAAAAGTTCACTTTCCGTTCGGATCCCAAATCGAACCCACCGACTGTTGTCCATAGCGTTTCGCCCCCATTCCGAACACAATGGGATATGTATCGTAGGCTGATTTGATTGTTACAATCAGTTTCCGTTTAATTTACATTTAAATCACTATATTGAATTTTAAACGTAGATTTCAAATTACCGGGGTCACATACTGTCTCTAAAAATTCCAGAAAAATATTTTCTAGCTTCGTACTGAAGATACGGTCCTAACAAAACTAGTTTCGTCGAATTCTGAGACCGTTTGAAAAATGGCCAATTTCCAGTCGATTAAAATCAACTGAAACCGGTCAAACGCGTTTTCCTTTGCCACGCTCCCATATTGATTCGAAAATTTATGAAATTTGAAACCTATCAATAACTTTACACTGCGGATCCAACAAAAGTTGTTTCGTCGAAATCCGAGGTCGTTTGCAAAATGTCCATTTTTAAGGGCCTGAATTCCATAGCGACTATTCAGAATTTTCAACTGGACATATCTTTTGATTCCCGCTATGAAATTTCGATTTGCCGGATTCGTTGGAAAGATATTACCAATTAGATTCTAATGTTTTTGGTTTCACTAAAATCCGGATTGTTTTGCACCCGGTATGTTCAATTGAAGTTTGAAATCGAATTATCGAACTACCGCGCCATTTTCAATTCTATTTATAATTATATATATATTTATATTCTAACGACGGCGTATATAATATATACGTCGAATTCTATATTGAAAATAAATTTCTTGTCGATTATATTTAAAATAATTCATTTTAAATAATCAAAATTCGCTAAAATTGCCAAAATAAAAATTTTAAACTGGCCCAGATTTTCGGGTTGTTACAATGTGGCCCCAGAAAATTGAAATCTACGTTCAAATTAAATATTGAATGTTTTATATTTTAATTTGAAGGAAAACTGACTAAAACAGTCGAATAGGCTTACAAAACATATCCCATTGTGTTCGGAATGGGGGTAGGGACGATAGTCTTTGGGTCTGGATTGGGGTTCATGTGGGAAAGAGGGTATTTTCGAAATATAAAAATATATAAATAAAAAATAATTCATTGGTCAACGTTGAAGTCTCTCTCCTCGATAATCAGAAATCGCGAACGACGGAATAGGGTTCCAAGCTTTCCCCCTCGTTTTCTCCTCCTACACACATCGATAGACTTTGACCTAGTTGGGGTTTTTGAAGAGCTCCCCTCAAGCTTCAAATCCATGGTCGTGGCACCCCCTATCGTCTGGTGAATCGCAAGAACCGAGCCCCCAAAGTTACGAACTTCAAGCCGCCGCCGCCATTAGCCGGGACCACCGAGTGGGCCCCCACCACCACGCGTGGAGGTGCCCCTCCTCCTTCTTCGCCATGGCACTGGCCGATTGTCCTGAAGTGGCGCGGGTTTCGAGAAAAATGAAGACCTAATTTTGAACGAATAGCTGAGGTAACGGCCTGTTTTAATTTCAACTATATTATAGCACTTTAAAGCGCTACGGTTTTTTATTTCACTGTAAAAATCATATTTTTTTCGTTTCTTGATGAAATTCAGTGAAACAAGAGACAGTGGACTCGTGTGGACGTCTTCCATATTTTGGAAGAGACCGCATATTTTTCTGAGCTTTTGCTATTTTTGGTGGAGTGGAACCCAATGTGAGATTTCTAAACTATAAACAATATGGAAAACGATGATTTATAAATTATACAGTCGATGTATGAATTATATAAGCGTTGTACGCCACATGTATAAGCGTTGTATAAGTTGTACGTTCGATGTATAAGTTATATATGCGTTGTAAAAATTATGTATGTGTTGAATGGAAGTGAAATATACTTATATATATATATACACACGCCCCTCGTCCACAAACCATGGACGATATTTATTGGTTATGATTGATGTGCAAATTGGTTGACAGCGAATGGTTGATTAGAATTGTTTGTGGTTGAAATTTATTGATTGTGGTTGAAAAATACTCGTTTGTGGTTGAGAATTATTTGGTTGAAACCACATAGGATTAGTTTGTGGAAATGAAAAAATATACATGCCACATGCGTGCGAACTAGATGCATGGAATCCCCATTGTCAAAAGCTGCGAGGCTTTAAGGTAGAGCGAGGAGCCGTACTAGGGACGGCCCCGGTTTTAACTACCCTGCAGTTATGCTGCCGAAATTTTGAATAATATTCATGTGTTAGAATTATTTTCATGTGTTGAAACTATATTCGTGTGTTGAATAGAAAACCTTCATGTGTTGAATAGAAACTCATTCGTAGAATAGAAATTCATGTATTGAATGGTATTCTTGTTTTAAATAAATTGTTTTAACAATAAAAATCACATTTTTATTTTATATATACGAACTATAGAAAACCTTCATGCGTTGAATAGAAATTCATGTGTTGGATGGTATCCGCATTTGAAATAAATTGTTTTGTAATAAAATTCCTGTTTTTATCATCTATATGAAATATATAAAATAGTCGTGTTTTGAACTAAATTGTTTTTTAATAAAAATCCTATTTTTACCACCTATATGAACTATACAAACTAGTCGTGTTTTGAAATAAATTGTATTGTAATAAAAATCGCATTTTTATTATATACATGAATTGTTAAAAATAGCGAAGCGTTGAAATAAATGTCGGGTGGATAAAAATATCATTTTTATCAAATATATGAAATGAATATAGATTTGAAATCGAAGAATCGATTTTATATATATATATATATATGGAATTGAAATATATCGAATAACGAAGTTGCAGTTCGTGTTTTGAAACCGTGATTTCAAACGATTAGTGCGGGAGATCCGACCATCGGATTTTCCCGAAACCGAAACCGTTGGGTTCGCTTTGGAAATATCTTTCCAACAACACCAACTTTGTAAAGATCCAACAGTTGGATAGTCTGGAATGTTTAATTCAAATCTGAAGAAAAACAGCACCAAAATCGATTATATTTATATATATTTATATATATATATATATAATTAAATTAAATCGAATAACGACGCTGCAGTTTGTATTTTGAAATCAAAACTTCAAATGAGTGTACCTGGAGATCCGACCGTCGGATTTTCCCAAAACTGGAACCGTTGGATTCATTTTGAAAAGATATTTCTAATGATATAAACTTTGTGAAGATCCAACGGTTAGTTTTTCAGATATGTGTAAATCAAATCTGAAGAAAAACAGCGCCACGGTCGCGTTATGGCCCGAAGCGTCGTTTGAATGAATTAGCTATAAATAAATGAATAAAAATAGCGATAAATCGTTATAAAATATTAAAAACGATATGGAATGTGAAATTTAGAAACTAACTGAAGGTTAGCTAAGTCGAATGGTTTCCTGGGTTTCGATCTGATGTTGATTTCGGCCTTCGGGGTTAACGTTTGGGAAATTGTTCTCTTACTGATTTACGGTTAGTGACTAATAAATTAGAATAAGGCGTATGTTGTGTTTGTATAGCACTGGTTTATTTTATATTCAAGTTGCTCAGAAAGACCGGGTTTATCCCATTCTGAATAACTGAATCGACGATAAGAAGTCGACGATGAAGACAGTGGTTGAAGACCGGAGATCTTCACCTCGGTTGGATGATAACTGATGTCCTGATTGGGAGGCACCCCGAAATATAGATAATGAGTGGTGATCATCCAGACGTATGTGGAGATCGATGGGTATGCGAGGTATATAGTGCCTCCGGTTTCATTCAGACCCAGAACGGACTAGTAAAAGGACGGTATGTCTGACATTGGAATTCATTCTGTGTGATTGATAGCCATCAGTTGCATGGTGTGAATTGCCTGTGTGGCATGCTAAGATGTAGTGATCAAGGCTTCTGTTGAAAAGCAAAGTCTTGTGGTGATGATCAAAGCATGGCCTGCGTGGCGTAGCTTTCTGTATAACGTGAATTCGCGAGCCTCACACCCCGGTATGAACCAGAAACGGGAGAGGACATCAGGGAGGGCATGCGTTTCCTTCTAGCTAGAGGTGGTGTCGGTGATTGAACTGGCTGACAATTATATTATTTTCACCTAGCTACTGCGAGGCGCGTCGATTATATCGGTCGATCCGGGACCGATGGAGTCATTCGTTGGCTCATTTACACCCTAAAGGGTGGGGAAACACAGTGTTTAGGTATTTTAATCCACATCGGTGGACCGGCCCTGATGATCCAAGGGTCACTCGAGCTCTGATCTTGAGGCTCGGCTAGAGAGTCTCGAAGTCGGAGAGGACTATCTTTTGCCTTGGTTCATGACGGAAATCCAATTTCCAAATACGTCATCGTGCAGTTTTGATTGTGTATATATATATATATATATATATATATATATATATATATATATATATATATATATATATATATATATATAGTGACATGATATATGGTACCCATGCCGTCTATGATTGATAGTTATGATTCAAAATTGTTTTTGAAACATATAAACACTAGTAATAATATCAAATTCTTTTGTTTTATTCGTATCAAGCATATTTTGGCCATTATAAGGTAAAACTCTATCCTCCGGTTTGCGTTGCATTGTGTGATGGAAACTGAGTCTTATAATGGCTTCATTTTTAAAAAAAGCATTGCGATGTTCAAAAGATTTACTTGTTTTAAGCACTGACAATCCAATGGAGTAACCCGTTCCGTGAAAGTGGCGTGGTCCTGTGATTAGCCAATTATAAAATGTGTTAAGTAGATTTCTCATACCAGTTCCAAGACTGACTCGTAGTTTGTTTCACTTGCAAATTCGGTGCCCCTTTTTCTACACGGGCAGCCTGTATTCAGGTTTTAGCAGGCTCTTTCTGGATAGCTGGAGCTGAAGATGGATTCTATCATTTATATCTTTTTATGTTGTTCAGCTGCTATTGTACATATTATGTTTGTTTTCTGCTGTAGACATTTATGTATAGCTGAACTGTATTTGTACTAAGTATGATCCTGCATACTGTGTAACTCTGATGATTACGTTTATCCAGTGTATTATTTGTACATTATCTGGTGTATTTACTTCTGTTCTGCTATTATCTGTTTATGTGTTATATTCCAAAGATTACCCTTGCCACCGTCAGTACGGGGTTTGGGGTCTTCACACTAGGATACAAGTTTAAATTTGTATGTATGTGTATTTTCCATTCACTACTATATGTTATTGTGTTATTATGCCATCATGCCTATATTGTAGTGATTAAAATATGGAAAACTAACTTGTATACCTTAATTTAGACAAGTTGACAATTTTTCCTCGTTAGAACACCCTCTCGTTCATATGAACATTACGCATTACTTATGCGTTATAATTACTATTACTGTACTTCTTATGGAAGCTTTTAGGACTGAGTCTATTGATGTACCTATGGAACAAATGTAATCTTGGCTGTTGTGTTGGAATTCTATGATTTTTAATAAAGTGGTACACATCTTATTTCAATATTATAAGTTCTCTTTCCGCTATGTGAGGTTTCCATTCGAAGGGTATACATATATTATCTGTGAAAATGTAATTCCTTACATAAACCAATGACCAGTTTAGAATGGTTCTAAGTTTCTATTGGCCTTTTCTAGGTCAAAATTTAGGCCCATTACGGGTGGGTTGTTACATATCCATTTTAAAATCCTCTTTAATATGTTTAAATCAATATTTTAAAGTGACTAATGATATAGATCATTACAATCTCCCCTACTTAAAAAGAACAAAATGTTGAAATGATACTCATGTGTTTATAACCAAAAGTGTCATATCATATCACATACAGTACATCATAAATAATATATCATAGTGTAATCACATACATAATCTATACCTTAGTGTAAAGTGACATTTAAGGCATAAGCCATGTATATGCACCTAACCTACCAACTTAAGCACATACTACATACTTAAGGCGGTATATACAATGTCAAAATGGTGTCGTGTCCTAAAATATATACCTTGTGCTTATCCTGCACCAAAACGAGAACTAACAATATATACTGTATCAACACAGACTGAAGCAACAACTGGCTCCCTAATCCTTCTCCAAGCCATGAACTGAAGCTCCTGCAAGATCTATCTCTTGCGGTTCCTGGTCCTACTTGCCCCACTCCCAGCCTGGCTCACCTATATCCCAACCTGGTGCCAGACTCCTCAAACCAAAAGTCGTCTGGATCCTCGTCTATAAAGTATAAACTCCCCCTCTTCCTCATCATCAAGCCAATAATCATTTGGAACCCCAGGTTCCTCCTTGTCGTCTAGTTCATCGTCGACATCATAGTCATCCTCATCAATCTATGGATCCATCTCTGGCCCATCCTCCTCATCAATCTCTAGCGCGAAATCCCATATCGATGCGTCGCCTGTGTAATGCCCCGTATTTTTACGGTATAATAATTAATTAATTTAATTATTTCAATACTGATTTAGAGATTTAAACGGTAAGAATTAAATAATATTGAATATTTAATTAATATAAATAATAGAATAATATAACTAATTCCGAAATAATCAGAATTAAGTTGAATTGACAATATTGTGTGAATTGGACAATTTAAAATATATAATTCAGTTTATATTTTAACGAATTTATTTATAAATGTTATTTGAATGTATAATCTAGATTGTAATTATAATCGAGCCCGTAATGGCACGACAGTTTGTAATATAGAGTTTTGAACTTTAAACAAATATACAGAATCCGTTTTAAGTCGGATTTCTATGAAACAAGAAACATTCGAAGCTGGTGAAGTATATTTTTCTAATGGAAGAGAAAAATCGAGATTTCTCGTATGGATTGTGAGTTGTGTCAAAATCAAATTTCAAAAAATCGCTATGGAATTCCTTATAATTTATAACAATTTATTTATATTATAAATGGATTTTCAATATAAATTGGACACTGATTTAATCTAGATTTGAAATGACGAGTTAGAATATTTTGGAGCTGTATGATATTATATGTGAATATATATATACGATAATATCAATTTATTAATATTTAATTTAATTATTTGTATAAATATTAATATTTAAATTGGTTTATTTAAAGATTTAAAATTAGCTAGTTTTGCAAACGAACTCCGTTTTCGACAAAACTAATTCTGTTGGATCTGGAATATTAAATTATTGTTAGATTTCAATTTTCGTGATTTTTGGAGTCCGTAAGAGGTCGTGCGGAATTTAAATGTGGAAAAAGCAATCGATAATTTGACCTTTAAAAATACGCTGCATGAGTAAACGAGGTCGGAATTCGACGAAACAAGTTTCGTTGGGTCCGTAATGTCAAACTCTAGTTGTATGTCCATTTTCATTGAATTTGGGTATTGTATCTAATCATAGAATTTTTTAATGAAAAATATTGACAGCATTGGCATAAAAATAAATATAATATTCAAATATAAAAATATTAAAAATTTTCTATAAATACCCGTATATCCTTACTAACCCTAGGAATTCATCTCACTGATTAAACACATTTCGACCTCCTTCAGTTCTTACAAAATGTGAGAATCCAAAGTTATAAAATCCAAAACAAATCCATGAAAATTCTATAAATCATTGTAGGTATATATTTGGGTTCGTGATAATGCTCTCTTCAATTTGATATGGGTTTTGTGGTGTTCGAATCCCTTGGATGTCGCACCATTTTACTGTCGCTATTCTAGGGTTTGGGTATTCGACAAATGGAGGCTCTGATTCATGAATTTTTGTTGATATTGGGTTTAGAAGATTGAATGTAGGTTGCGCTCAAAATCTGGGTGGTTTCGGTGAAGACTAGTGTCGAGCGAAATCCAGTATTCATGGTTTGTTTCTGTGCGATGGAAATCGCATGGGGCATCGATCAGGTCATTAAGGAGATGGAAATGTGGGGCTTGGAAAGAGGGAGTTAACGCAGGTCTTGGTTTCGAAAATAATGGGGAGTGGAGGGGTAGTTCGGGTATAAAGATTGGAAATGGTCAGTTTGAACTTCTGGAGCGTGCTTTCTTGGCTCGGGGAAGAAGGATGAAGTAAATACAGAGGACGTGGGTTGTGAAGTAGGGGATGGGTTTCAAAAGTTAAGGCCCAGATTTAATAATAATTCATGTTTAATTTAAATTAAATAGTATAGAAACTTGTATTAAACCATTACTATCTCATATATGATCAGAATTCAGCAAATCAAGATCCGTTGGGGTCGTATGGACGACAATACATAATGAAACTGACTGGGAGTGAATTGGAGCTCATTACAATTTATAGAGAAATAAATTGTCTGTCTAAGTCAACCGACAGTTATTGTTATTTAACGATGAACGTCCAATGAGAGTAAATCTCACTAACTCTACCAGTTTTTATTTTTAGAACGTAATTTTAGAATTGATAACTGATGGTTGATTACTGTGTGTTGATTGTTTGGATGAACTGTTAATTGATTGGTTGAAATTAAAGATAATGATGTATATATCATTAATCAAATACTGATTTTGTTTATCAGAATATATCATATTGAAATGAATTTGATGTTAATTATATTGTTTAACATCTGTGGATGCAGGGAAACAGGTTGGAGGGATCCAACAGGATTCCTCAATATTTATAATACTGTTTGTTTCTATATATTGTGATATATGATGTGATATATAATCTATGATTTATTATCATGACAATAGTCATTTTAATTGGTATTTTAAATACCATAAGTGATACTAGAATGTAAATAAGGATTTTTCAAAGTGTATATTGAAAATAAAATATTGATATGAAATCAATAGAATTATAAAAGAAAATATTTGGAAATATAAAAAGGAAATAATTACAAAATCAAAAGAATTTTATAAAAGGAAATATTTGAAAAATGAAAAGAATATTATAAAAGAAAATATTTAGATAATAAATAGAATTTTATAAAAAGAGAATTGTACATTAGGAAGGTTTAGACCCGTGCTTCGCACACGGGTATAACATGGTATGGATTTAAAGTAAATATTTAATAGAAATCTGCTTTAACATATTAAATTGAGAAGATTAGTTTATAAATAATGTTTTATAAATAAAATAAAATATTTATCATGTGATAAATGGAATATATAAGTCTGAACTTATATAGAGAAGTAGAAATCAATTTTGACACCGATATTTTAAATAGAATGTGAACTCAGCATTTATAAATGAGATGTAAGTGTTATACTCTAATGATGATATGGATATAAAAATAACCAATTTGCATTTCAAAGTTATGTTGTATACTATATTTTATTCGTTCCATTGTGTGATTCGTGTTACTCTGACGTTGTTGTATTGGTGTTCTCCTTCTTCTATTCTTACTTTCTTTCTTATCTCACCTCTATTTTTTTTCATTAACTATCCGATATTTCTGATGCTTAAATGGACAACATTGAGTTTTGTCGATTACCAAGATCGCAAATCCCCCGGGTTGTTACAGTGGTATCAGAGCTGAAGGTTAAGTAATTACCTTGGCTCTGTGGTATAACTCGATAGAGATAGGGTTAGCAATACCCTATATTGAGTTTGAGTGTGTGTGTGTATATATATAAGCGCGTATTTGTTATTTGATATAAAAATTGTTTTATATTGCGGAGATTTATTTGTTGAGTTGTTTATGACTTCTGGTTGATCACTTTGATCCACAGTATCGGTAGGGTTTTGTAAACACTCGAATACGATGAACCAACACTGTATGTTTTGAAAAGAGGGTAGATGAAATAATTTTACCCCAACTATATTTTGATATAAGCAAAATATAGATATTTCAAATATTATAGTATATTGGATGCATTGGTTGTGATTATAATCAGATAAAATTATAATTGAAACGGTTACGTAAATAACCAATCAAAATTCGTATAAGTGTTACGAAATGAATTAAATCTAAATTTAAATTAGAGTTGAAATTAAAACCTTGGAAATTTGGAAAGATTTTTGTAAATGGATTTGGAATTAATATATGAGAATTTTAAAATCTTGGGAGATTTTAAATTGTTTACAAGCATTGTGAATAATATTTTGAAATGTGTTTCAAAATGGAAATGGTTAGAAATTGTTTTGAAAGTGATATAGTATTGAACTCACAACGGTCGCTGGAAAATAATAATGATCCGGACATCATCGGTGTTCATTTTCGAGTTTCTAAGTGACAGATTGCTACCAAAGAGATTGTTTTTGAATCGTTTTAGCAAAATAAGTTGTTTTGAAATTCTGAAAAGAAATAATTGAAAAAAGCTAAGCCATTTAAAACTCCCAGGAGAGATGGTTTGATTTAAAAACAAATTAATTAAAATTTGTGGTAACGAATTAAAATTGAGTTAAAGCTAGTAAAATGGAAACTGTATTGAAATGGAGTAATACCGAGTAAAATTGGAATTTAGTATATAATTGGACTCGGTTGAGTAAATGGATTGATTATTGAAACAAAAATCAGATTTGAATTATGAGATAAAGGTAACTGATTAGAGGAATTAATTAGTTAATGAAATGTGGAAAAGTAACTTAACCTGGTTAGTATATTGATTTGGTGAATCAAGAGTCTGAAATTGAGAATGAAACTTGTATTTGAAATGGAATTCAGCTTGGTTATAACCAAATGATTGGTTTTGAGAATGAATTAATTGAACTCAATTTGGAAAGGTATTGGTATATGCTGATTTGGTAGCAGATGGAAAGGATATAATGAAATACCCCACAAAAAGGTAAAGTTTATATTCTATATTGGGTATGAGATTTTTGTGAGCCGAATTAGCAAGCCGCTTGGCTGTTTGAATTTCTTTTGGGTTGAAAAAGGCCTAGAGAGGCGAGTTGTAGTTGTACCAATTGAATCGTACAAAGGAGATGCTGGCGAAATTTTTCAAAATTTTAAGGTGTTAATTTTTTTTTAGAATTTTTGAAAATTTTTGTTAGTCGAAATGAATTAACATTTTAATTGAAATTAATGGGTTCAGTGAAACTGAAATTTAAAGAAATAAACAAATAATTCTTTTAACCCAATTAATAGGGTTGTTTTCTACCTTAGCAATTTCGAGGACAAAATTATTTTAAAGGGTAAAAATGTAATGTCTTGTATTTTTGCGGTGTAATAATTAATTAATTTAATTATCTATATAGTTATTTAGAGATTTAAATGGTAAGAATTAAACAATATTGAATATTTAATTAAAATAAATAATAGAATAATATATTTAAATCCGAAATAATCAGAATTAAGTTGAATTGACAATATTGTGTGAACTAGACAATTTAAAATATATAAGTCAGTTTAGAATTTAACTATATTAACGAATTTATTTATAAATGTCAGTTGAACATATAATTTAGATTATAATTATAATTGAGCCCGTAATGGCGTGGCAGTTCGTAATATGGAGTTTTGAACTTTAAACCAATATATAGAATCCGTTTTAAGTCGGATTTCTGTGAAACAAGAAATGCTCGGAGCTGGTGAAGTATACTTTTCTAATGGAACAGAAAAATCGAGATTTCGTTGTGTAGATTGTGAGTTGTGTCCAAATCAAATTTTCGAAAAATCACTGTGGAAGTCCTTTATAATTTATAACGACTTATTTATATTATAAATGGATTTTCAATATAAATTGAATACTGATTTAATCTGGATTTGAAATGTCGAGTTATAAATTCAGATGGGAATATTTTGGAGCGGTATGGTATTATATGTGAATATATATACAATAATATTAATTTATTAATATTTAATTTAATTATTTTTAAATATATTAATATTTAAATTGGATTTATTTAAATCTTGAAAATAGCCAGTTTGCAAACGAACTCCGTTTTCGACGAAACTATTAAATTATTGATAGATTTCAATTTTCGTGATTTTTGGAGTTCATATGTGGTCGTGCGGAATTTAAATGTGAAAAAAAGTCGATAATTTGACCTATAAAAATACGCTATGTGAGCAAACGAAGTCGGAATTCGACGAAACAAGTTTCGTTGGGATCGTAATTTCAAAATCTAATTGTATGTCCATTTTCGTTGAATTTGGATATTGTATCTAATCATAGAAATTTTTAATGACAAATAATGACAACATTAGCATAAAAATAAATATAATATTCGAATATAAAAATATTAAAATTTGCCCGTAAATACCCGTATATCCTTACTAACCCTAGGAATTCATCACACTGATCAAACACATTTCTGCCACCTTTAGTTCTTACAAAACGTGAGAATTCGAAGTTATAAAATCCAAAAAAAATCCATGAAAATTATATAAATCATTCTAGTTATATATTTGGGTTCATGATAATGCTCTCTTCAATTTGATATGGGTTTTGTAGTGTTTGAATCCCTTGGATGTTGCACCATATTACAGTCTCTATTCTAGGGTTTGGGTATTCAACAAATGGAGGCTTTGATTCATTAATTTGTGTTGATAATTGGGTTTATAAGATTGAACGGAGCCTGCGCTCAAAATCTGGGTGGTTTCGGTGAAGATTAGTGTCGAGCGAAATCCAGTACTCTCGGTTTACTTCTGTGCGACGGAAATCGCATGGGGGCGTCGATCAGGTCATTAAGGAGATGGAAATGTGGAGCTTGGAAAGAGGGAGTTAACGCAGGTTTTGGTTTTGAAAATAGTGGGGAGTAGAGGGAGCAGTTTGGGTATAAAGATTGGAAATGGCTGGTTTGAAGTTCTGGTGCGTGCTTTCTTGCTTCGAGGAAGAAGTAGATACAGAAGGCGTGGGTTTTGAAGTAGGGGATGGGCCGGTTTCAAAAGTTAAGGCCTAGATTTAAGAATAATTCATGTTTAATTTAAATTAAATAGTATATAAACTCGTATTAAATCATTACTGTCTCATACATAATTAGAATTCAGCAAACCAAGATCCATTGGGATTGTATGGATGACGAATACACAATGGAACTGACAGGGAGTGAATTGGAACTCGTTACAATTTATAGCGAAATAAATTGTCTATCTGAATCAACCGACAGTTATCGTTATTTAACGATGAATGTCCAATGTGAGTAAATCTCACTAACTCTACCCGTTTATATTTTTATAACGTATTTTTAGAATTGATAAATGATAGATGGTTGATTGTTGTGTGTTGATTGTTTGGATGAACTATTAATTGATTGGTTAAAATTATAGGTAGCAATATATATATATATATATATATATATATATATCTTTAATCCAATATTGATTCTGTTTATCAGAATATTTAATATTGAAATGATGTTGATGTTAATTATATTGTTTAACATATATGGATGCAGGGAAACAGTTTGGAGGGATCCAACTGGATTCCTTAATATTTATAATACTGTTTGTTTTCATATATTGTGATATATGATGTGATACATAATCTGTGATTGATTATGATGATACAAGGTCATTTTAATTAGTATTTTAAATACCATAAGTGATACTGGAATGTAAAAAGGGATTTTTCAAAGTGTATATTGAAAATAAAATATTGTTATGAAATCAATAGAATTATAAAAGGAAATATTTGGAAATAAATATAAAAAGGAAATAATTATAGAATGAAAAGAATTTTATAAAAGGAAATATTTTGAAAATGAAAAGAATTTTATAAAAGAAAATATTTGGATAATGAATAGAATTTTATAAAAAGGGAATTGTACATTAGGAAGGTTTAGACCCGTGATTCGCACACGGTTAAAACATGATATGGATTTAAAGTAAATATTTAATACAAATCTGTTTTATAAGATAAAAATGAGAAGATTAATTTATAAATAATGTTTTATAAATTAAATAAAATATTTATCATGTGATAAACGGAATATATAAGTCTAAACTTATATAGAGAAGTAGAAATTGGTTTTGACACCGATATTTTGAATAGAATGTGGACTCAGCATTTATAAAGGGAATTATAAATGAGATGTAAGTGTTATACTCTAATGATGATATGGATATACAAATGACTGATTTGTATTTCAAAGTTATGTTGTATACTATATTTTATTTGTTCCGCTGTGAGATTCATGCTACTCTGATGTTGTTGTATTGGTGTTCTCCTTCTTCTTTTATTCTTACTTACTTTCTTTCTTGTCTCACCCTCTATTTTCTTTCATTAACTATCTGATATTTTCGATGCTTGAATAGTCGACTTTGAGTTATGTCGATTACCAAGATCGCAAATCCCCCGGGTCGTTACAGCCTGCTATTGCAAGCTGTCTAAATCTCCTAACACAATATCTAACTCCTTCTATATCTGATGTTCATCCCACTCCAACACAACTAACTCTGGCACTGGTAACACATGTAATACCCACTCGGACTCTTCATAAATCGCCTCTGGAACAATATCAGAAATAAAGTTAGCGATAACCACCATCGTCTATGGCTACTAAATATTCATTATAGGTAGTACTACTGGAATTGAATCACATATATTGACGTGGCCTGCTAAATCATACTCAAGGCCCTCGTCGATCGCCAACATCCAATCATCGTAAGCCCTTGAGTCCTCAATCTCTAAGGAATCTAACTCCATCGGAAAAAGCTTTGGGTCTTAATCTGAATCCTCTATGGGTCTAAAAGCTGAGGTGGCATCTGACAGATACTCCTCGTCGCTACTATCTTCTGTCGCCTCTAGAAAACTGTCCGAGTGATCCTTACTCTGAGAGTCTGACATGTTGTATATAACGCAGTTGTATACACAATTATATGATTTTTGTTTGATGATAACAAACAAATATATGTTATAATAAATGTGTTTGATATTGTGCTGTTATTATACATCACAGACTGGAATATAATATTTATATTTAAATAAAATACGATTGTACAAAAATATAAATATTCACACAGTATTTTATTTAAATATAAAATTTTATTTCACTATCAAAACAGTACAAACTTATAAACTCCACTGTTTATACATTTCCCTTATATTCACTACATCACAATACATTCACAGACTCATTTTACTTTTTCATGTTCATATATACATTCATCCACTGTTATATACACTGACACTGCAATATACTTGTCTTCTGTCTTCTGCTTCAGTCAGTCCAGTCTTCAGTCTCCACAGCACTTCACTGTCAGTCCAGTCATCATCTGCTTACCTGTCACAATGAAACACACACACAGTATACTGCAATAGAATTTAAACTGAGTATATGCGAATACAAATTTTATTTTTGAAATTTTATTTGCCTCAGAATTTTGGTGTGTTTCTCATCATTTTTCTGACTCGATCTGATTTGATCAGCCTCGACATAATCACACTAGTTTGCTGATTTTTGATCAGCCTCAACATAGTGTGACTAGTCTGCTGATATATCTTATACAAAATGCCAAAAAGCATGGTCAAAATTGACATAAGAAAAGTCAAAGCCAGAAGCTCAAAAGTCAACATGCAAGTTTTTCAAGAAACAGCAAAATCAGAGTACAACATGGAGCAAGTACATGCTCATGCAAGCACAAACCAGAAACTCAATAGCAAAGCATTATTCAAGCCAACAAAGAGTAAAAATTGGTCGAGCTCAAGACTTTATGCAAATCAATCCAAATCATGACAGGTCATATGGCAGAGGCTACAAGGTGCAATACAAATGGAAATACAAAGCAAGTGTATCTCAGCATGGATCAATTCAAAGAAAATGGACCAGCACTAATGTATACAACAATTATGGAGCATATGCAAAATTCAAGTGGTTCATAATGGTGCAATCTCAAGTGTACAGCAATACACATACGGCAAGGCAAAATGGAAACTGGTGCACAATGGACTGGTCGAGCCAGTGGGATACAAATATATGTATGAGCAACAAAACAGCATGACGGTCTAGCAAAGTCAAGCAGCATGTTTACATGCTTCAGGTTAAGGCAGATCAGCTTGTATTTTCATATTTGCACAACACAGTAATGATAACATGGCACAGTAGCTAGTAAGAAGACAATGCCACAAACACTAAATGTTCAAGTCAGGTGTACACAAAGCAAAGCAGTCAAGCCAAGTAAAAAATGTGCTTTCAGAATTGTGCACATGACAGCATACATGTATAGTACAAGTGTGCAATGACTGAATAAAGTGATACAAGAAAAAAGGGAGCAGCAGTTTTCAAGTGGAACAAGACTGCACAAGATCATGGTGGACATGCAACTTAAGCAGGTGTAACAAGAGGTGTCGAGACATGATTATGCAAGCACAAGTCAAGAAAGAAGTTTCAAATGCAGTGGTGCAAATGTTTCACAAATCATGCAGGAACAAAAGTCTTTGGGAAGAATTCATTTTATTTGTAATACATTTGGTTATGTCCTGAGATTACAGCCTACTCAAGTTAAGAGAAAATAAATTGAATGCTCAAGAAATCATCCTTCCAGTTTTTCTCAATGTACAAGAAATCTGCATATCAAAAATCATGGGAGCCGAGGAACAAAAAGGGAAAAGCATTATCTTGTTTCCTGTTTTTAATCAATCAATCTCGCGAAAAAAATTTTTTGGCAAGTATATAATATGCTTTCCAGAAATTACAATTTTTTTTAAGGCGAGAAACATTTTTTTTTGGCATGTTTTAAATGTCCGGAAATGGAGAATCATATTTGGCAAGTGTTTAACAATTTTCAGAATCTCACAATCAACATTTGGCAAGAAGAAGTCAGTGTGAAAACAGGGGTAAATGAATTCGAGCATGACAAAAAGAAACTTCCAGGCTCGATTCAATCAAACAATTCAAACAAGGCATCAAAGCCAAAGGCATGTATCATTTCAGAAATGGTAATACTTTTCAATCATGGGTATCAATATCAGGAAACTAATGTTTACAATCAATCACGCAAAGGAGAATGCAGAAGGGCCACAACAATTCAATCAAAGAACCAAAAGTGGAAACAAAACAGTTTATTTCAAGCCATGGAATCAAAAAGGAAATTCATGCAGAGATGCAATTCAGGAAACAAATGAATTTTCATTCAAGTGTGTTTCCAGAAATGATAGACTTGAAATCAAAGTCAGAGTTTATCAAGGCAACTCAAAAGAGGAAACCCAAGCAATCAGATCGAATCAATGTTTTTGAAATCAGAGCTCAATTAAAGGATTTCAAAATCCTATTTTACACCAACATCATCACAGGCAAACGGGGGGTTCGAGAATCACAAGCATCGAAAAAAAAAAACCAAAAATCAGAAGAGCAGAAACAAATTTAGGAATTACTCACATAATTTTTCGATCAGAAGTCTGAGCCAAATCAATCGATAAGCAAATCAGAGTTTCCATGTTCCAGAGTTCACACAAAGCATCAATTAGAAGTGATAGCGATTCGATTTGGAGTTTGCAAAGAAAACCCTAATTCCCTTTCTGAAGTTCGGCCGCCATTTTTGTTTACAGAGCATAAGTGATCGGTGAAGAGAAATAATAAAAGGGGCCAGCCTATGTTTCACTTGGTCAAGCCAAGACTATTTTAAAAGGGGGTTTAATTTAAACTAGGGTTTTTCTTTTTCTTTTTCGTGTTTGTTTTATTTATTTATTTCGAGTTGTAAAACAAAACGAACAGTTCTAGAGTCTGTAAAACCTAGGGGAGATTCAGTCAAGTTGTTGACTGTCAGTTTCAGAGTCTGTAAAATCTGGGTTACGGATTACGGGGTTGTAATTCGGGGAAATCTGATTGAGAGGATAACAATCAGTCTAGGGATTTGAGCGTAGGGTTAGAATAGGAGCAGGGTTTGCGAGTGTACATGGTCTTGTATGCGGGATCTGTTCTATCACCTAGTAGAAACCTTAGAAATGCAGCAGTAGGCAGGGTTTTGCCGAAGCTGGGTATATCTGTGTGTGATTTGTTTTCTGTATTTCTGTTTTCTGCTATATTCTGTAATCTGTTTATTATTTTAATATCCTGTCAGTTTTTCAATACTGTTTAAAAACTGTGAAAAACCCTATTCACCCCCCTCTAGGGTTATTCTAGATCCAACAGTGGTATCAGAGCCAGGTATTTTTGTTTAACTCTAGAGTAATGGGTAATCCTTGTTGTCAGATCGTTGAGAGTCAGTCCAGTCACATTCCAAATAATTTCGATGGTACAGATTTTTTAATTTAGAAATCAGAAATGGAATCCTATTTAAAATCTGTTAACTTAGAATATTGGAATATTATTGAAAATTCGGGAGATATGTTAGATAAGAGGAATAAAGCTTTTAATGGTCGTGTTATGCATATTATTTATTCTTTTCTTGGTAATGATCAATTAATATTTATCTCTCATTGTTTAACTGCGCAGGATATTTGGAAAACTCTCAGTATGTTGTATGGAAAGTCTGATGACTGCTCAAAACCCCAGAACGACAACTCAGCTTCAGATCTGTGCTTAACAAGCCATGCAGATGAAACTTCAGATGGAACAGATGATGGAGAATTAACAAGTGCTGAAACAGAAAATTTCTCATATGAAGATCTGGTTTACATGTGTCTTGATTTAACAAAATCTGTTGATACACTTCAACTGAAAAATAAGTCTCTGAAATCTAGGAATTCTGAGTTGATCAGCAAAATTGATTATTTGGAATCACAACTTGAACATTCTAAAAATTCTTCAAATTCAGATTGCAAAAATTGTTTGAAATTGAAAACCAATCTTGTTCATCTCAATAAAAATATCCAAAAGTTTGAAAAGGAAATTCTGATCTTAAAAGAGAACAAGATTGAGTTATCAAGTTTGAATAACTTGTTACAAGAGGAATTTGAAATTTTTAAGACTGATATATATTCCAAATTTGAAATTGCTGAAAATGAAAATTTGGTGAAAAGTGGTTTGATTTTGAAAGAACTTGAAAATGAGATTGAAAAATCCAGGAAGTTTGAGTCGGAAAAGCAAAAACAATTTGAACTTGAAATTTCCGAATCCCAAGCCAAAATCAGATCGTTAGAAAATGAGAATTTGGTTTTGAAACAGACCAATGCTGAACAGATGATCGCTATAAATAATTGCTCAAATTTATTAAAAGAAAATAGCGATCTGAAATCCAAAATTCAATGATTAGAATCAACATTGGATAAATTTTCTAATGGGGAAAAATCGTTGAATATGCTGTTACAAAACCAAGTTTGTAGTGGAAATAAATCTGGTCTTGGATTCGGGAAAAATGATGTTTTTAGAAATCCAAATTCTTGTGATTTTAAAAATCCCTCAAATCACTTTAGAAATGTTTGTTTTGAAAATTTTAACTCTGAAAACTTCAAAGGATTTGTAAATCACAATCGAGATGAGGATGTGTTTTATAACAAACCATTTAAACCTTCTTGGATCTCAAATGAAAATAAAATGGGTTTTGTTAAATTCAAATCGATTTGGGTTCCTAAGGGTACGAAAGTTAATTCTAATGGTTTGTTATATAAACAGATTTGGGTACCAAAAGTTGTGAACAAAACTGTGAGTGGTTTTACTACTTTCGTTAGACCACTCAATTTTCTTAACAGTTAGGTACCAAAGGAGGCTGAGGAACTGCATAGCTAAAGAAAAACTGGATTCAAAACTGCTACATATCATAGAATCATTCACAGTTCCTTAGCCACATCTGTTGAGTTAGAGATTCTGCTTTACATTGGATTCTGGTATGATCTCTAAACTCACCTTTGTATATTCTCTTTGTTTGTTTTTTATTTTTTGTTTTTATTCCTTCCTCTATCTCCTTCTTTTTTGATTTTTATTTGACACTGCCATATTCTTCTCTGTCTGTACTTCTTAAACTTCCAGTTGCAGAATTAATGATTTTCTGGAAATTTGCCTTACTTGTATAAAATCATCATGTGTTAATCATTTCCATATCCTGAATTTGAACTTGTATATATCTGCAATTGTTTTGAAGTTTATTTTCTGATTGTTGAATTCATAACAGTGTTGATGCATTCATATCATATCTTGAACACTGTTAACTAGAATTCTAAAATTTTGAAGATTTGAATAATTAATGAAATTTCACACACTTATGCTGTTTTGAGTTCCTTCCAATTCATTTTGGAAACGCTTAAAGTATTATACTCATTACAGCACTGTTACTTCTCAATTGTGATAATCTCATTAATTTTTCAGATTGGCTTGATTATTTCTGACTTGAAAAATATTTGGGTTGAATCAGTGATACATCATGAATTTCATCCTTATTCATGATTATTATGATTGAAATTAGTTTAGTTTGAAATCATCTGAAATTCCTGATATTTTGAATCTCACACACCACTTAAATCTGAAATTTCTCTGTTATTTCATGGTTATATGATTTAAATATTTGTTTGTTGAAAATCATTTGAAATTGTTGATTTATTAAATCTCACACATATCTCAATTCAAAAATTTATAAATTGGTGTGATTGATTTATTAAATCCTGATATTTTCATATTCCTCAAATGATTTCAAATAAACGTTATTTCTAATCTTGGATCATGAATGATCTTATGTGACCATCCGCTGACAAATCTGACGTGATTTTATGTTCTGTGTTGCTTTGATACTGTTTTCAAATAACTGCCTGCTTTAATCTGACCGCTGCTCTGATACATGTGCATAATCTGTTATCTTGTCTGACTGGGCTTTGTATTTATAATTCTTTTGTCTATGACATTCTTGTTCAGTATCATGTTAAAATTCCTCGTAAATAGAGACACCAAGTGATATCAGAAGCGCCTTATTTTTGTCTCACCCATCTGTACTTAGATTCAAATCTTCACCATGTATATATCCACACACTCCTTTTGTCTTGTACACATTTTTTTTCCCCTCTTGTCGTGTATAGATCAGCATATTCCTCTTGTATTTGATTTTCAATTTTAGAATTATTTACTAATTATTCATTCAGAAATTGAAATCAATATCCAATTGAACTGTATTTATAATTCACCAAAATTATTATCAGATTTTGAAATTGTGATGAATTATGACTGTAATATATTTCATAATAAGAGGAGATTTTATGTGGATTTTCATGATGGTTGAATATTTATTATAATATCTTTGAACTGGCAATTATTTCAGGACCATCCTCATTATCTATCATCATTCTGCCATCCATGATAATTTTTTATAAATGTGGAGAGTTTTTTTTTTAAAATCATCTTGAATAAACAGTGAAAATATTTGTGATGGAATTGTGGTTATGTTATTTTTCAGAATTAGTGTCAACTGAAAATTTTCAATAATCCCAGTACAGTAGAGCATATTTCATAATATAATTAATTTAGAAATTTATTTCACAGTCCATTTCTGTACCTACCACTTTTCTATCATCCATATTGATTTTATATATCGAGGAGTTTTTCTTTTTGAAACAGAAAAAGATAATAATATAATAAGTTTTTCTCTAACCTCATTTAAAAATCCAAGTTCTGGTTATGCATGGTTACGAGATTACTTATATTTAAGCTGCAACTGATCTCATTTAAAAATCCAAGATCTGGTTATGCGTGGTCAGTGTGCTCTTAAATTAAAAAGAAAAAAAATGAAATTAATATAAAATTCTCCTTGGTGTATAATAACCAGCCTATCAATCCACTTTCTAATCTGTGAAATGTATTGAAATTTTATGACGTATTATGATTTGTTGATTGATAGATATTGGGATTTGAGATAATTCGATTTTATCACTTAAATTGAATTATAATTATAATCCAAATCCATCACTGTTTTTTTGAGCCTTATTTTTATAAAAATTCGTTTGAAAATTAATTGAAATTCATTTTTATATAACTTTCCTCATTTATATAAATTTCATCGTAAATCAGTCATTTTCTACAATGTGAAATATGCCACTAGTTCTTAGTTTATTATGATTTTTGTTTGACTAATTGAGATTTATGATGACCATTCCTCCTCTTAAGCTGAAATTATATTTTTTAGTCATTTTTTCATCGATATTTTAAATTCTATATCCTTTTGATGATAACAAAAAGGGGGAGAATGGATTAGATTTTGATTTATGAATGAATATTTTATAAATATTTTAATTTTGAGAATTCTGAATCCTTTTACATTCTTTTCACTCATGCACAGTTATAGGGGGAGTTTCTGTTGTAGGGGGAGCTAATAAATAGGGGGAGTTCAGAATTCACTGTCAAACACATTTATTGTAATCAAAATCTTTTATTTGTTTGTCATCATCAAAAGGGGGAGATTGTTGTATATAACGCAGTTGTATACACAATTATATGATTTTTGTTTGATGATAACAAACAAATATATATTATAATAAATGTGTTTGATATTGTGCTGTTATTATACATCACAGACTGGAATATAATATTTATATTTAAATAAAATACGATTGTACAAAAATATAAATATTCACACAGTATTTTATTTAAATATAAAATTTTATTTCACTATCAAAACAGTACAAACTTATAAACTCCACTGTTTATACATTTCCCTTATATTCACTACATCACAATACATTCACAGACTCATTTTACTTTTTCATGTTCATATATACATTCATCCACTGTTATATACACTGACACTGCAATATACTTGTCTTCTGTCTTCTGCTTCAGTCAGTCCAGTCTTCAGTCTCCACAGCACTTCACTGTCAGTCCAGTCATCATCTGCTTACCTGTCACAATGAAACACACACACAGTATACTGCAATAGAATTTAAACTGAGTATATGCGAATACAAATTTTATTTTTGAAATTTTATTTGCCTCAGAATTTTGGTGTGTTTCTCATCATTTTTCTGACTCGATCTGATTTGATCAGCCTCGACATAATCACACTAGTTTGCTGATTTTTAATCAGCCTCAACATAGTGTGACTAGTCTGCTGATATATCTTATACAAAATGCCAAAAAGCATGGTCAAAATTGACATAAGAAAAGTCAAAGCCAGAAGCTCAAAAGTCAACATGCAAGTTTTTCAAGAAACAGCAAAATCAGAGTACAACATGGAGCAAGTACATGCTCATGCAAGCACAAACCAGAAACTCAATAGCAAAGCATGATTCAAGCCAACAAAGAGTAAAAATTGGTCGACCTCAAGACTGTATGCAAATCAATCCAAATCATGACAGGTCATATGGCAGAGGCTACAAGGTGCAATACAAATGGAAATACAAAGCAAGTGTATCTCAGCATGGATCAATTCAAAGAAAATGGACCAGCACTAATGTATACAACAATTATGGAGCATATGCAAAATTCAAGTGGTTCATAATGGTGCAATCTCAAGTGTACAACAATACACATACGGCAAGGCAAAATGGAAACTGGTGCACAATGGACTGGTCGAGCCAGTGGGATACAAATATATGTATGAGCAACAAAACAGCATGACGGTCTAGCAAAGTCAAGCAGCATGTTTACATGCTTCAGGTTAAGGCAGATCAGCTTGTATTTTCATATTTGCACAACACAGTAATGATAACATGGCACAGTGGCTAGTAAGAAGACAATGCCACAAACACTAAATGTTCAAGTCAGGTGTACACAAAGCAAAGCAGTCAAGCCAAGTAAAAAATGTGCTTTCAGAATTGTGCACATGACAGCATACATGTATAGTACAAGTGTGCAATGACTGAATAAAGTGATACAAGAAAAAAGGGAGCAGCAGTTTTCAAGTGGAACAAGACTGCACAAGATCATGGTGGACATGCAACTTAAGCAGGTGTAACAAGAGGTGTCGAGACATGATTATGCAAGCACAAGTCAAGAAAGAAGTTTCAAATGCAGTGGTGCAAATGTTTCACAAATCATGCAGGAACAAAAGTCTTTGGGAAGAATTCATTTTATTTGTAATACATTTGGTTATGTCCTGAGATTACAGCCTACTCAAGTTAAGAGAAAATAAATTGAATGCTCAAGAAATCATCCTTCCAGTTTTTCTCAATGTACAAGAAATCTGCATATCAAAAATCATGGGAGCCGAGGATCAAAAAGGGAAAAGCATTATCTTGTTTCCTGTTTTTAATCAATCAATCTCGCGAAAAAAAATTTTTGGCAAGTATATAATATGCTTTCCAGAAATTACAATTTTTTTTAAGGCGAGAAACATTTTTTTTTGGCAGGTTTTAAATGTCCAGAAATGGAGAATCATATTTGGCAAGTGTTTAACAATTTTCAGAATCTCACAATCAACATTTGGCAAGAAGAAGTCAGTGTGAAAACAGGGGTAAATGAATTCGAGCATGACAACAAGAAACTTCCAGGCTCGATTCAATCAAACAATTCAAACAAGGCATCAAAGCCAAAGGCATGTATCATTTCAGAAATGGTAATACTTTTCAATCATGGGTATCAATATCAGGAAACTAATGTGTACAATCAATCACGCAAAGGAGAATGCAGAAGGGCCACAACAATTCAATCAAAGAACCAAAAGTGGAAACAAAACAGTTTATTTCAAGCCATGGAATCAAAAAGGAAATTCACGCAGAGATGCAATTCAGGAAACAAATGAATTTTCATTCAAGTGTGTTTCCAGAAATGATAGACTTGAAATCAAAGTCAGAGTTTATCAAGGCAACTCAAAAGAGGAAACCCAAGCAATCAGATCGAATCAATGTTTTTGAAATCAGAGCTCAATTAAAGGATTTCAAAATCCTATTTTACACCAACATCATCACAGGCAAACGGGGGGTTCGAGAATCACAAGCATCGAAAAAAAAAAAAAACCAAAAATCAGAAGAGCAGAAACAAATTTAGGAATTACTCACATAATTTTTCGATCAGAAGTCTGAGCCAAATCAATCGATAAGCAAATCAGAGTTTCCATGTTCCAGAGTTCACACAAAGCATCAATTAGAAGTGATAGCGATTCGATTTGGTGTTTGCAAAGAAAACCCTAATTCCCTTTCTGAAGTTCGGCCGCCATTTTTGTTTACAGAGCATAAGTGATCGGTGAAGAGAAATAATAAAAGGGGCCAGCCTATGTTTCACTTGGTCAAGCCAAGACTATTTTAAAAGGGGGTTTAATTTAAACTAGGGTTTTTCTTTTTCTTTTTCGTGTTTGTTTTATTTATTTATTTCGAGTTGTAAAACAAAATGAACAGTTCTAGAGTCTGTAAAACCTAGGGGAGATTCAGTCAAGTTGTTGACTGTCAGTTTCAGAGTCTGTAAAATCTGGGTTACGGATTACGGGGTTGTAATTCGGGGAAATCTGATTGAGAGGATAACAATCAGTCTAGGGATTTGAGCGTAGGGTTAGAATAGGAGCAGGGTTTGCGAGTGTACATGGTCTTGTATGCGGGATCTGTTCTATCACCTAGTAGAAACCTTAGAAATGCAGCAGTAGGCAGGGTTTTGCCGAAGCTGGGTATATCTGTGTGTGATTTGTTTTCTGTATTTCTGTTTTCTGCTATATTCTGTAATCTGTTTATTATTTTAATATCCTGTCAGTTTTTCAATACTGTTTAAAAACTGTGAAAAACCCTATTCACCCCCCCTCTAGGGTTATTCTAGATCCAACATGACAAGCTGTCATCCGAGCTATCAAAACTGCTGGATACATAAGGCACTCTAAATTGTGCCAAGTACCATCGAATTGAAAGCTTCTTACTCCACTACAATATAAACAAAGGGTTTCTAATCAGAAAATAAGTTTAAACCAATCTTAAAAACCTATACATTTTTTAAAACCTTTTTTTTATAACAACTAAAAAGTTTCGTTTTTAGATCTACTAACTTTATTCAACCTTTCACAATGTTTTATTAAGTTTACTCTACTTAGTTATTGTATATCATAGCTAGACTTATTTAAGTATATACTTTACTGGTTCTTAATTAGTTAGACTAATTTCCATATATCACATCGAGAATTAGTTGATTAACTTTTAACTTTCATGTTATCAAAGCACAATAATTTCGTATATAATATATATATATATATATATTCTTCTCTGAAAATCCAAATCATTTATATATCAAAATCACAAATATGTCTCTCATATATAATACTCTCAACTCATTCTAGGGTGTTACTGACCCTATCTCTAATTAGTTATTCGTCTAGGATACTACTGATCCCATCTCTGATGAGTCTTTACTCCATAGAGCCAAGGTTTATCGCTAAACCAAAGCTCTGATACCACTTTATGACGACACACAGGCCCTCGCAAAACCAAATATCGTAAACTCAATCCATCGGGTTTTATCAGAGAAAAATAGCAGAAGAGAACAAAAAAAGAACATAATCTCATAGCGAAATAGAACAAATATAATATTCAATATAATTTTACAGCAAAAAACATTTAAATAATAAGAGTGAACATACCATGGATAGTTTTAAACATTATCTTCACACAATACAACCACGTCATCCAAGTATAGACAGTAGAATACTCTTTGACTTCTGATGAAAATTATAAACTCTTCTGGAATAGTCCGGGCACTCCTCAAATCTAGTCTAAACTAGAAATACACTCGAATCTGACCTTAGTTTCAAACACTCGAGTCAGGCTTGGATTAACCAGCTTGAGAACTATATAACAAGTCATACATATCTCAAACAACCATTAAAAGTGTTACAAAACTTCGTGCATGATTTTTTGGAAAATGAAGCTACCATAAGACCCGCATCCCATCACATAATGCAAACACACACCATTAGGAGAAAGTTTAACCATACGATAACCAAATATGTTTATCATTAATGTCTATCTTTGAAAGAGTTTTCAAACTAATTTTATAAATCCTAGCAGACGTAGGTACCTATATATTTCGTCTACATATATACGTTACAAATAAAACTATAAGGGTTCGTATTGGAAGTTTGGTTGCATCAATGACTAAGGAAAAGGATCTTCCTTAACCGTGATTCGATCACACCTCTAGCGGGATGTCCTAGGATCAACAAATGATCCTTTTTGTAGCAGCAAAGCCAGCCCACCACTATTAGGCGATGCTCGGGTTTCTTTTGAACATAACGTCTTCTGGTGGTTGTCGACCATTATCCGAGGAACCTGGATCTATCATCCATTAAGTAAATTTCCCGGGATCCATACCATAACATCACTTTCTCAACTAGAAGGAAAAGCTAGTCCTTAATTCTGCACTACTTCATCCTATTTTGGCTCATTACCAGTCGTGAGGCCTTGAAGTTATGCTTCCACACAAAGCTCTACTTTTCAACAAAAAGCTTTGATCATCATCAGCTCATCGCTTAACATGTCACATTGTCAATTCACAACATATAATCAGCGTTTATGTAACACCCCACACCCGCTATGGTCACTCGCTAAGGGAATGCCATAACACCGGTGGAGTATTTTAAGTGAATATAGAACAGAAAAATTACAACAAGACAGATATAAGTAATACTTGAGAATTTTAAAACATCATTTCATTGCAGCGGAAAGTAAAACATGTTTGGTTACATCACAAAACCATAATAAGAGTCAAGTACAAAATATCCATCCTGATAAATAAAAGTACATAATCCCAATACATGAACTGATAGCCATAAAAGAAAGGGTAAGCTGAGCTCTACATCTATGGTCCAAGCTCCAAAAGAGAATAAAGCAGCCTGATCAAAGCCCACTCGTACTGGGCCCACTCTGATAACCTGAGGGTTGGGAAAAAACGATAAAAACAACGGGGTCAGACATAAGTCTGAGCGAGTCCTATAACTTTAACAATACAATCATTAAAGTAACCAGAGAAGACATAAGCTTGATATACGGTGTCGTCTGGGGATGAATGGCTACACAAGCAGCTTGGTAGACTTAGGATAAACTAAGAAACGTAAAGACGCATCCACCCAACCAAAGGTAAATTATTAAACTGCACCACACCAGTCATCCCTAACTTAAAGGTTGATCCCACCCATGGACTTATAAAATTAACTTAATAGTTCTCGCATACCCCTAGGTGACTAAGTAGACGCCACGGGGACCTACAATCCACTAGGTGTACACACTACCCCCCATTCGATCGGCTCCCTAACGTAGATACCCGTGCTGGCCCCACCGTGGGGTGTATCATTCCCCAAAGTGGCAACCTGATAATATCAACGGTGCACGGCTTTATACCTACACGATGCAACAACGACTCATCAACCAGCCCGGGTCCACACACGCATATGAAACCTGTTGGTCCTGCGTTGCCACCGCTAACCCGTTTTGGCCTCTTATAGTCAAGCCCAATATGCGTGTCCCGTCACTCGACTAGAGTCGAGCCCACTAAGATACGTTTGGGATATTGGTTGAAATGGGCCCCCACAAGCTACCACCTAAGCTTGTTATTTCTAGTGAATCCCGCTTAACCCTTTAACCATGTCCACTTACATGTTATAAATTTTGGTTAAGTCATTAATCATATTTTAATTTCCATTCAAGGCACCCACTAGATTTCCACATGCCACCCAAAGCACTTACTTAACCCTTTAACCATGTTTTAATTACATGTTCCACTTTGGCTAAGTATTCTAATCGTATTTTCTATTGCCACCCAAGGCAACCCACTAGATTCCTCATGCCACCCAAGGCACCCACTTAACCCCTCATGTCCCTCTACATGCTAATATGGTTAAGTGTTTCTTAATTAATTAATTAAGATCATGACCTCATAAAGACCTCTCACATTAGACCGTCTTTTATGACTGCTGGATATGCCGGTTGGGTCCGGGCAGCCTAACGTCATAAAAAGGGTCTAACCTCGTTTCTTTACTTTAATCACGTATTTAATTTGTGCCTAAGACCTCTCACATTGGGCTAACATTTGTAGCAACCGGTTAAGCCGGTTGGGTCCGGGCAGTTTTACGCTACAACTGAGTCCAACCTCGTGTCTTAGTCGATTAATTACACCTAATTAATCACCCTCATAATTTATATTAATTATCCCTAATTAATTAATCATGTTTTCCAGAATATGGGTAGACCTAACTCAATAGGTAAATTCCCAACTCCGTAGTATGGGTAGACCTAACTCAATAGGTAAATTCCCAACTCCGTAATATGGGTAGACCTAACTCAATAGGTAAATTCCCAATCATGTCCATTTAATTTATGTTACTCTTAAGCATACCCATTCCACATCATTTTATTAACATGCATATTAACCCCATCGTTCCCCACGTAATTCGTTCTCGTAACGTGACATAATAAAAGGGAAGATTCATCACAAATGTCATGGGTTTAACCAACATAGCTTATAACTTTATCATGGGTTCAAAAGGTGTCAACTTGCATATATGAGCATACATTAAACCCAACTAGCATTTAACCCAAACTTGCATTATGCATGTCATAAAAAGAGACAAACTTGCATATGAACTTGCACATAAACTTGCATATGAACTTGCACATAACCTTGCATATGAACTTGCATAACATGTCATACATAGAGGCAAACTCGCATATGTTATGCATATCATAAAAAGAGACAAACTTGCATATGAACTTGCATCATAATAGGGTAAACATGCATATTTATGCATAGCATACAAAGGTGTCATCTTGCATATGTATGCATCTTATTTAGAAAAAGGTTAAACTTGCATGTCATAATGTATGCATAAAACCAAACACTTAGCATGCATAAAATCAAATACTTAGCATGCATAAAACCAAACACTTAGCATGCATAAAATCAAATACTTAGCATGCATAAAATCAAATACTTAGCATGCATAAAATCAAATACTTAGCATGCATAAAACCCAATGCTTAGCATGCATGAAACCCATCACTTAACTTGCATAAACCCTCATACTTAACTTGCATAAACATAGGGTTAACATTAAACATAGATTAGCAAACTAACATCATATCATATGACTTAAAACCCACAAATCCGCATACAAAACCGCATGATCTCATCATATCTGATCTACTTAATTTAGCAATTGGTTATTAAAGTGATAGAAACTCACCAAAACCAAGATTAGCAAACTTATGTAGTAGAACTAGTTGCTATACAAGAAGAAGATGATGATTAGAGGTTGATTAGCTTGCAACTTTCTTCATAAGCTAGTGGAGGCTCCTCTCAAGTTTGATTTTGGCGGCATGGTGGCATCATTTCTATTTTTAGTATGAATTAGGGTAGTATTAGGGTGTATTTATAGATTAGACAAGTGTTTTAGGCCATTAGATTAACCCTAAATTAGATTAGGACCCTTAGATTTCGGAACCTTCCAGAAACCAGCCCTAAGACCAAGCCCAAACCCCAAACTGGTGCACCCAACCACAGAACTCTCTAGAAACTGTGCAGGTTTCCTGTCCCGACATGGGCGCACTTCCCAAGTGCGCCAGTGTATTTTTGTGCTGGCGCACTTCACAAGTGCGCCAGTGCATTCTTGCTTGTTTTCGGTTTTTCTGCCTAACTTCGTTCGTCCATATCTTCTTCATACGGACTCCGATTTTCGAAAACTCAGACTCTATTTCGCGTATTTTTCCGAGACGAACGCAATGGTGCAACCCGTTTCCCCTAATTCCCACACCCGGGATTAGTTATTCTTTAATTTGTGAATTTTAGCATTAACCGAAATTCGGGGTGTTACATTCTCCCCTCCTTAAAGGATTTCGTCCCCGAAATCTCTAAGCTAAGGAGAATGCATATCCTACCATCCAAACAACCATCTACTCAATCCATCAAACACGGGCATCCATTGTCCTTAAAACAATTTCTAACGATGTATGAGCATATGCAAAAAGTGTGTGTATATGTTCCCTATCTAATGTATGAACATATGCAAACCATGATAGTGCCATGCATCCATTATGTATGCGAGAGAACCCTATCGACACATACAATATCTATATGAGTGCACAATCATTCACCAAAATGCATCATCCATATGATAACACAATCATTATACATCCATAAATATAGCTTCCTACACACAATTTTATGCAATATGCAATATGAAGTGATTGAGCCGATCTAGTGCCTAGAGTGTGTATACATGCATCCACGAGCAACCACTAGCAACCACTTGCATCCACATGCATCCATCAAACATAACATGTCTCAAACACATGTTTCAACCATAGGTTTACCCTATCTAAAGGTCAAAGGTATTAATGAGAGGACATACTAAAGATAAGATAAGCACTAGACAAACGATAAAGGAGATGTTCAAAGGACATACCCTCAAAAAGGAATGGGTATAACGAACGCATCTTCGCTTCTGTCTCCCCAGTAGCATTGCTCTCACTTTCTCCCCTTTTCCCTTTGACTAGTCGAACCTCTCTGTTTCTCAACTCCCTAATCTCTGACCCAAGGATGCGGGTAGGAGCTCGTCGAATAATCACATCACGCTCTACCTTTACTTCTTTAAGCAAGCTCGGCTCTACCACCTCTGCGGTCTCATGTAAGCACTTCCTCAAATGTGACACATGGAATACATCATGTACACCACTAAGTCTGTCGGGCAACTCCACTCTATATGCCATTCGTCCAATCCTTTCCTTAATAGGAAACGGCCCTACGAACCTTGGTGCTAACTTCCCAACAGATCCAAAGCGAACCACATTTCATAACGGAGACACTTTGACAAAGACCATGTCCCCAACTTCAAACTCAAGGTCCGTCCTCCTCTTGTCCGCATAAGATTTTTGCCTATCCTGCGCTGCTTTCATCCTTCTTTGAATCAAGTCAATCTTCTCAGAAGTCTCCCTAACCATATCAGGCCCAAGCAAGATCTTATTCGTAGATTCCCACCAACATGTAGGTGATCGACAAGGCCTTCCATAAAGAGCTTCAAAAGGAGCCATACCAATACTGGACTGAAAGCTGTTATTATATGCGAACTCCACCAATGGAAGATGCTCTTCCCATGTACCACCAAAATCTAAGATACAAAGCCTCAAAAGGTCTTCTAGGACACGATTCACCCTCTCAGTCTGGCCGTCCGACTGAGGATGAAATGCGGTGCTCAGACACAATTGAGTCCCTACTGCTTCTTGCAAACTTTTCCAAAACTCGCTAGTGAAGATAGGATCTTGATCACTCACTATACTAGAGGGTACCCCATGCAATCGAACTATCTCTCGAAGATATACTGAAGCTAGCCATGGAGCAGTCCTCTTGCTCTTCACAGGTATGAAATGGGCGCTCTTAGTAAGTCTGTCTACCACAACCCAAATTCCTGTATTACCCTTCCTCGATCTCGGTAATCCATCGAGACACTATCCCACTTCCATAGCGGAACTTCCAAATGGGTGAAGCAACCCATCGGGTTTCTTCTGCTCTGCTTTCATTTGCTAGCACACCAAGCATCTAGCGACATACTCGGCCACATCTTTCTCCATACCGGCCCAAAAAGAAAACTCGCTTCATGTCTTGGTACATCTTGTCCCTACCAGGATGAATGGTCATCTTCGACCGATGTGCATCATCAAGTATAGCCTTCCTCAGACCCTCGTCTTGCGGTACACAAAGTCTACCGTCTCTACGCAACCACCCCTTACCATCTAGGGTGTACCTACTCAAATGGCTGGACGACTCCCCCCCTTATGAGCTTCTCTACTAACTCAACCAACTGTGGGTCGTCTCGCTGTGCCTCGCCAATCCGCCCCAAAAGAGTAGGCCTAACCTCCAAGGAGGCTAGCAAACCGGGTACAAAGTCAACGGAAGGTCTAAAGTCAATCATAGAATTAAACTCCAAGCTTCGCCATTCCACGAACAATGGACTCAAAGACAGCCTTTTTCTGCTCAAGGCGTCTGCCACGTTACCCTTTCCAGGGGTATACGCTATCTCAAACTCATAGGGTGCTAAGAATTCCATCCACCTTTGTTGTCTTAAGACAATGCGCTCAAAGAGTCTCCAACACTTCCCTAAGATGTAGGGCATGCTTTTCTCCACTTCTAGAGAAAATCAGGATATTCTCCCATGCAAAATCGTCACAACTATCCATCTCTCACGCAGACCACCTTAGTCGAACTCGACATCCCCCAAATGCAAGCCCCAAAGGCCTAAACCAATATCAGACAAACACCCAAGGGATACCTCCTTCAAATTCAAACGACCTACGTGAGATGATACTAGTAAAAACGGCTAAATAATTAAGCCCTTGTCCAACTCTGGATGTCCTTGCCAGTCTCGCTCCAAAACCACCGTTTATCCCATAACTGGCTTTGCTCAACCTATTGAGCACATACGAAAACTTATTTCGCTCCTAGAAAAGACCAAGATGTCATCCACCAAGATCATCACGAACTTATTTAGGTACTCCCTGAACACCCTTCTCATCAAATCAACAAAGTATGCGGAGGCGTTCGTCTAACCAAATGGCATCACCAGCCACTCATAAAACCATCCGGAGTCCTAAAGGCAATCTTCTCTATACTATCCTCAGCCACTCTCAACTGACGAAACCCCGTGGCTGAGTTCAACTGCGAAAATACTGAGGCGCCAACCAACTGATCAAAGAGATCATCAATCCTCGGCAATGGGTGTCTATTCTTCTTTGTGAGTTTATTTAGTTCTCTTTAGCCTACACAAAGTCTGAGGGACCCATCCGCCTTTGTAGCAAAAACTACTGGAGCACCCCACTCCGATATACTTTGTCTTATGGACCCCTTCTCAAGCAACTCCCCTACTTGCTTATGGAGTTCCCTCCTCTCGCGAGGAGCCATGTGGCGCACTGGTAAAGAGACAGGTTTAGCATTGTCTACCAGATATATTCGGAAGTCAATCACCCGCTCCGGAGGTAAGCCCTTCTCCTCCTCAAACACATCCGAGTATTCCCGGACCACTCTAACAGATCGCAAACTCTCGACCGACGTGTCAAGCGATTCTAGATAACTTAGCATAACAGATTCCATGGGATTACAAGAGATCTCGAGAGTGTTACCCAAGCGGGTCATAAGCCTAACAACTCTCCCTTCAAAATCAAGAACGGCACCCCTACTGGATAACCAGTCCATGCCCAAACTAACCCATAGCCCGTGAAGCCCAAAAAGCATCACATCTAAACTCAACGCTAAGTATAGCAACTTTCAAACCCAAACACATCATGGAGCCCCTATTGGGTTTGAAACAACTAAGGGATCATCTACGAAACTGGTGTCTAAGTGCAGTGACTCAACTAACAATGATGAGATAAACGAACTCGATGCGTCAGAATCTAATAAAGTTCGAACCGGATAATAAAGAAATCCAAATTCCAACCTAGACGGTCCTATCCCCATCTGGTACACTAGCCGCGAGGGAATACAACTACCCTCCAGGAGATTCCATACCTTGCCCATGCCCCTTTGGACAATCCTAATACGGTGTCCCATTCCTCCAAAAGGATAACTACTCGCCTTCTTCTTCCCATTCTCCACTCGTACCCTCCCACCAATGAGGTTTCATCCTTCATTAACCAAACAACTATTTGAGCCTTCCTCCCATCGTTTATCCAATAGATACCTACCAGTCCTCGTCCTTCTTCAACCAACTTCTAATCCGACTAAGGTCTAAGTCCCTTGAAGTGGGTTTCCGTTCTTATCTATCTTAGAAAGGTCATCTATACGCGGAGGGGAAACTCAAAACGAGAGAGGAAGAGATTCAAAACGGAGAATTCGAAAGATATAGATATGGCTATTGGGGATTATGCTTTTCTTTCAAAAACTTTTCTCTTAAAAGACATGTTTTTGAAAATACTCCTTTCAAAAATATTCTTAGAAAATAGTTTTTCTAAAAATTTTATCTGTTCTGGTAACCTTAAGCTCTGATACCACGTGTAACACCCCACACCCGCTATGGTCACTCGCTAAGGGAATGCCATAACATCGGTGGACTATTTTAAGTGAATATAGAACAGAAAAATTACAACAAGACAGATATAAGTAATACTTGAAAATTTTAAAACATCATTTCATTGCAGTGGAAAGTAAAACATGTTTGGTTACATCACAAAACCATAATAAGAGTCAAGTACAAAATATCCATCCTGATAAATAAAAGTACATAATCCCAATACATGAACTGATAGCCATAAAAGAAAGGGTAAGCTGAGCTCTACATCTATGGTCCAAGCTCCAAAAGAGAATAAAGCAGCCTGATCAAAGCCCACTCGTACTGGGCCCACTCTGATAACCTGAGGGTTGGGAAAAAAAGATAAAAACAACGGGGTCAGACATAAGTCTGAGCGAGTCCTATAACTTTAACAATACAATCATTAAAGTAACCAGAGAAGACATAAGCTTGATATACGGTGTCATCTGGGGATGAATGGCTACACTAAGCAGCTTGGTAGACTTAGGATAAACTAAGAAACGTAAAGACGCATCCACCCAACCAAAGGTAAATTACTAAACTGCACCACACCAGTCATCCCTAACTTAAAGGTTGATCCCACCCATGGACTTATAAAATTAACTTAATAGTTCTCGCGTACCCCTAGGTGACTAAGTAGACGCCACGGGGCCCTACAATCCACTAGGTGTACACACTACCCCCCATTCGATCGGCTCCCTAACGTAGATACCCGTGCTGGCCCCACCGTGGGGTGTATCATTCCCCAAAGTGGCAACCTGATAATATCAACGGTGCACGGCTTTATACCTACACGATGCAACAACGACTCATCAACCAGCCCGGGTCCACACACGCATATAAAACCCGTTGGTCCTGCGTTGCCACCGCTAACCCGTTTTGGCCTCTTATAGTCAAGCCCAATATGCGTGTCCCGTCACTCGACTAGAGTCGAGCCCACTAAGATACGTTTGGGATATTGGTTGAAATGGGCCCCCACAAGCTACCACCTAAGCTTGTTATTTCTAGTGAATCCCGCTTAACCCTTTAACCATGTCCACTTACATGTTATAAATTTTGGTTAAGTCATTAATCATATTTTAATTGCCATTCAAGGCACCCACTAGATTTCCACATGCCACCCAAAGCACTTACTTAACCCTTTAACCATGTTTTAATTACATGTTCCACTTTGGTTAAGTATTCTAATCGTATTTTCTATTGCCACCCAAGGCAACCCACTAGATTCCTCATGCCACCCAAGGCACCCACTTAACCCCTCATGTCCCTCTACATGCTAATATGGTTAAGTGTTTCTTAATTAATTAATTAAGATCATGACCTCATAAAGACCTCTCACATTAGACCGTCTTTTATGGCTGCTGGATATGCCGGTTGGGTCCGGGCAGCCTTACGTCATAAAAAGGGTCTAACCTCGTGTCTTTACTTTAATCACGTATTTAATTTGTGCCTAAGACCTCTCACATTGGGCTAACATTTGTAGCAACTGGTTAAGCCGGTTGGGTCCGGGCAGTTTTACGCTACAACTGAGTCCAACCTCGTGTCTTAGTCGATTAATTACACCTAATTAATCACCCTCATAATTTATATTAATTATCCCTAATTAATTAATCATGTTTTCCAGAATATGGGTAGACCTAACTCAATAGGTAAATTCCCAACTCCGTAGTATGGGTAGACCTAACTCAATAGGTAAATTCCCAACTCCATAATATGGGTAGACCTAACTCAATAGGTAAATTCCCAATTATGTCCATTTAATTTATGTTACTCTTAAGCATACCCATTCCACATCATTTTATTAACATGCATATTAACCCCATCGTTCCCCACGTAATTCGTTCTCGTAACGTGACATAATAAAAGGGAAGATTCATCACAAATGTCATGGGTTTAACCAACATAGCTTATAACTTTATCATGGGTTCAAAAGGTGTCAACTTGCATATATGAGCATACATTAAACCCAACTAGCATTTAACCCAAACTTGCATTATGCATGTCATAAAAAGAGACAAACTTGCATATGAACTTGCACATAAACTTGCATATGAACTTGCACATAACCTTGCATATGAACTTGCATAACATGTCATACATAGAGGCAAACTCGCATATGTTATGCATATCATAAAAAGAGACAAACTTGCATATGAACTTGCATCATAATAGGGTAAACATGCATATGTATGCATAGCATACAAAGGTGTCATCTTGCATATGTATGCATCTTATTTAGAAAAATGTTAAACTTGCATGTCGTAATGTATGCATAAAACCAAACACTTAGCATGCATAAAATCAAATACTTAGCATGCATAAAACCAAACACTTAGCATGCATAAAATCAAATACTTAGCATGCATAAAATCAAATACTTAGCATGCATAAAATCAAATACTTAGCATGCATAAAATCAAATACTTAGCATGCATAAAATCAAATACTTAGCATGCATAAAACCCAATGCTTAGCATGCATGAAACCCATCACTTAACTTGCATAAACCCTCATACTTAACTTGCATAAACATAGGGTTAACATTAAACATAGGTTAGCAAACTAACATCATATCATATGACTTAAAACCCACAAATCCGCATACAAAACCGCATGATCTCATCATATCTCATCTACTTAATTTAGCAATTGGTTATTAAAGTGATAGAAACTCACCAAAACCAAGATTAGCAAACTTATGTAGTAGAACTAGTTGCTATACAAGAAGAAGATGATGATTAGAGGTTGATTAGCTTGCAACTTTCTTCATAAGCTAGTGGAGGCTCCTCTCAAGTTTGATTTTGGCGGCATGGTGGCATCATTTCTATTTTTAGTATGAATTAGGGTAGTATTAGGGTGTATTTATAGATTAGGCAAGTGTTTTAGGCCATTAGATTAACCCTAAATTAGATTAGGACCCTTAGATTTCGGAACCTTCCAGAAACCAGCCCTAAGACCAAGCCCAAACCCCAAACTGGTGCACCCAACCACAGAACTCTCTAGAAACTGTGCAGGTTTCCTGTCCCGACATGGGCGCACTTCCCAAGTGCGCCAGTGTATTTTTGTGCTGGCGCACTTCACAAGTGCGCCAGTGCATTCTTGCTTGTTTTCGGTTTTTCTGCCTAACTTCGTTCGTCCATATCTTCTTCATACGGACTCCGATTTTCGAAAACTCAGACTCTATTTCGCGTATTTTTCCGGGACGAATGCAATGGTGCAACCCGTTTCCCCTAATTCCCACAACCGGGATTAGTTATTCTTTAATTTGTGAATTTTAGCATTAACCGAAATTCGGGGTGTTACAGTTTATTTATATATAACCCTCTGAGTAAATACGTCCCAGAAGAGGGTGTTAAGCTAAGAGGGTAGTTCCTCCGCCACCTATCTGATATATAATCAGTAGAAACCAAATTATTTTTCCATAAAATACAACGTTAGACACATCTATTTACAAATTCGTTCTGGGTTGTAAACGAAACCGAAGGCACTTTATTCCACGACCCCGTCTGGACGCGAAACTCCTTGCAATTCAAATCGCTTCAAGTACGGTTGGATCGTTGTCACAATATAACCCCATATTAGGTGGCCACTCGAGGCATCATCAACAAGAAATCATTCTGATGTGAAGGTCTGCAATCATAGTCATCGCCGTTTTTCAATTGTTCTGATCACGTTGTATAGTTATTTATAATGGGTTGAAACCCAGTCTTTCCGAATAACTAGCACATGTTTAAAATCAATACATATATACAAGATATCAAGAGTCTCATTCCATTTTGAAATATTCTTTTACTCAAATAATTCTTTTTATCAGGTATACCCATATAAATCTCATTCAAGATTTGCATGCTTTAAAATCTTGTTTAAATATTTCCTTGGAAATAATTTCAGTTGATTATAAATCTCATATCACAAATTTAACTCGAACCAAAGTATCTACGATTTACTGGGATTTCCAAACCTCACAAAAAGGTTATTTCTCAAATCATCATCACGTTCTCATCCTATTCATCACACGGAGAAAAACTAACAATACTCCATATGTAATTGCACTCGTACTCTAATAAGTTTAATTATCCTTATTAATTCCATTCTTACATTCCAAATCTGATTAAAGATTTCATTTGTCTACATGGGAAAACATATTTGCCCAAACCTAACCCATTCATCGATAATTAATTAGGGCAGAATACATTATCTTTCCTTGATCATACTTCTTGCCCAAAATCGTACTTACGATTTCTTAATCTTATCGCTAGGGAAAACCATTCACTAAATAAAATTAGCTCTCAATTGCACAATGCCAAGAGAATAATCTATCAAGCGTATGATCCCGAAGGTCTAAACTAACATTATATCAAACACACAGAAGATCACCCAACTCAACGATAAAATAATCAATTTTCAACTTCTTTATTTATCCTAAAATTTTATTTGAGACTTGATCATATCTTTATGCGAAAAACACGCTTATCTTCTTTTAAGCAATCCTTAAATTTTAGTTCCCATTATCATTTAATAGTGGAAACTCTTTCATTACATATTTATATTCGAATAAAATAAAGATTTCACTATAACTTAACTAAGTAAATCATCTTCTCCTTTGATTGGGTCAGAAAACAAACGTTATTTAGGACATCGTTCATGATAAACCCAAAATCATACTTTTATTTTCAATGAAATCTTCACGGAAATAACATCAGCTAATAAGCAATATAAATTCCCGTATCAAACTAATACTATAAGCGGAATAACAACTTAGCCTTTAAATTCCTTAAATAGTAAAGGTCTTCATCCATAGCGACAATCTCTATTATAACATAGTTTATTCCCATTCAATTCCTGTTTTAATTTGTTAATTGGAAAACTTAACTTTGCTACATACCTTTCAAATCCCAAACATCTTAAAATGGGCATTTTAATCCTTTGGATATGTTTGCAAAACTTTTGAATATCATTTGTAATATCTAAACCATTTATTTCAACTCATTCTGAAAACCATCGCAAATAGCGTTGCTAATTCAGCTCATTTTCATAAAATAGCTTTTTATCTTTTCAAAATTTGGTATATTCAATCCAAACCACTTTAAAATAATTTATTATGATTTATCATAATTTATTTCTGCTTTTAATAATTTAAAAATAGCTCATTTCTTAAAAATTCAATTTCGAGTCCTTAACTGCACTAACGCTATTGTTATTCGAATTTTAACTTATCTCAAAATCTAAACGTTGGATTATAAATTTTTTCTGCATTTGAAATCTCTTTTCATTTTGAACCAAACGTTTTTCATTTCGGGAAAATCTAACAGTCGTATCTCCTAGTACGTCAATTTGAAACCAAACTTCCACCGCGCGACTAGTTCTATTCGGACAAAACTTCGACTTATATTAAAAACGAAGTCGAATTGTTTCTAAAATGATTCATTAATTATATAAAACATATATAATTACCTTTGGAAACTATATTTTCAATATTTAACTTTAAATTTAAATATTCCTTTATTTGAATATTATAATATTATTTAAATTATTAAAATAATATTATTTTTCAAACTTCATCTTTTGAAATCCAAACTTTCCTGAAGTCAATAATAAAAATAAACAAGTTTGTTTTGATAATAAAAATCTAGTTAAAATATTTTCTGTATAACTCAACCAAACTTCACTTTTTTTAAAGTTACTATTCATTTTCAAATTCAAATTTGAAACGTGCGTTTATTAGAAAACTTGTTCAAATATAATTTACACCTTTACAAAAACTATTCATAATTACTCTATCTTTCTAAATCATTTCAGATTGAAAATTCAAACTTTTATTTTTCACTTATTATTTAATCAATAAAATATTCCATTAAATTCCGATTTGGAATAAAACTCAATCTATTACCATATAATCTAGCTAATATGGGTTTAACACATCATTAACATCTGTTGATGGTAATTAACAGTTATTAACATCCAATTATCACATAATTTCATCATTAACATAAGCGTTCATCTCATTAACCCTTACCTTTTCAAATCACTTTAACTAAATTATTAACCATCGTTAATAATTTATTTGCTATTATTAGCAAATCCAATTATGTCCAATTAATGTCAAGATACATCACATCAAGTTGTCAATCAGTGTTACATCAAAATTAATTGGTGTTACTATTCATCCATTTCATAACAATCATGTTATCAACCAAACCAACAGATCATTTATTTATGGTTTAACATCATAATCATTTGAGTATTCACTTTAATCATTAAATTACTAAGTAATTAACTTTTCTAACTTCCATTAGTATCATTGAACCCAAAATTACCTAACCAACTAGCAATTACCAAACATAGCGTAATTAACTATACTAATTATTCTAGTTAACCAAACGTGATCAAAATATGCTCACCATAGCTTATCCACTCCGGTAAACTTTATGTGTAGGACTCTTTAACTTTGCTCCAACTTCAAACTTCGCGTAGCAACCAAGTCAACACCTTTTTTACTTAAAACACTCCACAAATTCAACGTATACTAGTATATGTACTATATTTGCTTTTTAGAGAAGAAAGGTGGGATTTTATTAGTTTAAGGGAGGGTTAGAGGAGGTTGGGACCATAGCTAAAGGGGGGGTGCAGCTGTGTAGGCCCTTGCTTGTTGTGTGTGACCCGGGGGGATAGGTGTTGGTGGTAGAGAAGAGGTAGGGTGTTTAAATGGTGTAAAAGGGGTTAACGGTGGTAATTTTTAGCTTTTTAAAAGAGAAAAATGGGATCTTTGCAAGGGGCCCACGTGTAGGGGTAGGGGCTGGCGCATGTGTTGTTTAGGGCTGGAGGGGGCTATTGGGTGGTTGGCGTGCGGAGGTAGTGTGGAGAGGAGGTAGCTTAATGGAGAAGAAGTGAAAGTAAATAGAAATAAAACATATGAAATAATAACTTATACGTAGGCTATTACTTAAGAGGGTGGAAACTAAGTAGGATGTGACATGTGGAATGGAGAGAAGGTGAGGTGTCAAAGGGGAAGAGAATTTAGTAAGTTGCGTAGGAGTGATTTGATTTGATCTTGGGTTTAATTAAACGACCATTACCCATTTTCAACTCGTATGATCAAACCATAAGTCCGATTGATATGAAATTTGAAATACCACTATTTTTCATTGATACAGATCCAATGAAAGCAGTTTCATTGAATTTTGAGACTATTTGCAAGATGGCCTTTTTCTGAGCTATTATTAAATTTTAATCAATTTTTCACACTTTTATATCGCGCATGCTCACAAACTAGCTCCGATAAATACGAAATTCGAAACCTTACCATATTTAAGCGTTTTGCATCCT
Organism: Allium sativum; assembly: GCA_030737875.1. Classification (NCBI taxonomy): domain Eukaryota; kingdom Viridiplantae; phylum Streptophyta; class Magnoliopsida; order Asparagales; family Amaryllidaceae; genus Allium; species Allium sativum. The sequence goes on from CM060914.1 coordinate 85,854,113, forward strand.
ATTAAATTGATTTCGTCGAAATCCAAGGTCGTTTGCAAAATGTATGTTTACAGGCTATTAGAATAATATTAAATTATCGAATTTTATTATATTTACTTTTTAAATCAATTTTAAAAGTTCACTAACTTTATTTTAACTTTAGCAAAACATAAAACAAGGTTAGAATTCATTTTCCATAATGTCATGTCTGGATTAAATATTTACTGAAATTTGAAATCCGACTAGACTTATCCATTTAATGATTCTTTTAAATATATTTAAATCCATATTTTAAAGTGACTAAAAATACGGGTTGTTACATTATTGCTTCCCTTTCCCATAGTAAATTTACCAAGTTTCAGGGTACCCTCCAATACTAATTTTCGTAAGCTAATTATTTATTTGTTTCACTATGTTGTTTCTTGGTTTTTGCTTTGCTCTATCGTTTTTAGAAACTACCTCCTTAAGTCAATCCGTACCTATGTTTTGTTGATTAAATGTGACCTTTCATTATATTTTGTGCCTCATGGATTTGTTATATGCTAACTCTAATCCTTATACACTTTTCATACCTTTATTCTCATTTCCCTTTTTCGTTTCGTTTTCCTCAATGTTTCGCCACTTTGCATGATTTCCAATGTTCCACTAGCAATTTCATATGTATATTAAAATCAGAGGAAAATTTTCATAAATATGAAAAGTAATAACTTCAAACTAAATTATGGCATTACTATATGTAACAACCCGGAATTTTATCAATTTAATTTATGAATATTTAATGTATTAAAATTTCCAAACAATATTTAGTCTACCACTTCAAAATTTTCAACCTAATCGGATCTTTGCTTAACTTTATCAATAGTATTTCACCTTGTATTCGTGTTGAACTATCAAGGATTCTAGTAATATTATGCAGCGATTATTTCGAACTTCAATCTTTCAACATTAAAGTTTCTATGGAAAAATAATTTGAAGACCTCCAAAAAAAATATACTAATGGTTCGATCATTCTTGATGAAAAAGTTAAACTACATTATTACTTCTTTTATAGGTAATTTGATGCAAAATTTATAGCCTTTGTTATACTTTTTAGTTCAAATGTCATATTTAAGACTTAATTTAAAGTTTTTGGGACTGTGGATATAGTTCTCTTTATTTTTCTTACTAAAAGTTAAAATGGTTTTATAAATTTATGTATACGATAGAATTTGTTGTTTACCATGGAAAATAGTAGGCCTTAAAGTTCATCTACGATTCATTAGTGCTAAATTCAAAAAGCATAGTGGTCCAAGTGCATTATGCTAGAATATTTCAATTATGTGGGCCACACATTTAAATATAATGTGTAACGTTGTTTATGTGTAAATGCCAATTAAAGTGGTCAAATAGGATAATAGTGTTTATTGGCATAAATATTCAGCTGTTATGGAAGCAATGTGTTGAGACCAAAATATTTTTCAGTTTGTTGAAGGGTATAACTAAAAATATTATATTGTTATAAACTAAGGGTTATGATCCCCAAATTACATAAATTTTCAGCATATTCTCTTTATCCCGTCTAAAGAAATATGTTTACATCCGAACTTGTGCCAATTTGGAAGATCCAAAACCCAGTCGATCCCCTTTAACAAATGCTCATGGATTCAGTTAATAAAAGCATCAACTATTGATTTGAATCTAAATCTTGTGTCAAGTTTGATAATCAAAACCATGTCTTAAATAGGTGAATCGTCTTCTGTAAACATTTATGGATTCAGGTATGACATCTGGTAATTCATTTTACATTCTTCTATTTCTTCTCAATTAAATTAGTATGGTAACAGAACCGCCAGTTATTGATTTCGTTGGGAAAATTACTTTCTTTTGGTGAGAATTTGGATTTGATTTAGTACCTTCGTTTTTTTTGTATTGAAAATTTAAAGGCTGACTTATAAAACTCTTTTGGTTTCGAAAGATAGATCTAATTGATTAAAATTTCAAAGTCATTAAATTTTTTAGAAAATAATCTAGATCATTCTAAATATGGAAAACATTTTTGCCAGTTATAACATCATAAGTTATTGCATATTATTCTGAATTAGTTATGATTTCCAATATGAAAAACATTTTGAATATGTTATGTTTATTTGTTTTCCTCTACTGTTATTGATGGTATATGACATTTTGAATCATCTAGAACAATTATGCAAGGAAATATGAATCTATCTCCTTGATTTGAGCAATTTGGGGATACAGTTACATATATATGGTATTCGGGATATTTTAGAAAACTGGGATCTAGTATGCTCCTTTTGAGATATTTATGCACACCCAGGTCTAAGATAAAATGGCATTGTTTATTTAATTTAGGTATTTGTAATTAAATCAATTTGCTGTAATATTGGTTAACATTTTCGGCCACAAAAACGATCCATTGCATCTTTTTCATAAATGCATTAATTGTGTTTGTTATGGTAATATCATAAATGCATTAAATGCTTCGGTTATGGAAATTAAATAATTCAGGTTGTTTCTAGTAGGAATAATTCTATTTTAACCAATGTTTTTAGCTAGTAGCCCCCCTTAAATAAGTAAAATTTTAAGGACTAAAGTACCCTTAAGGAGTTATCTTCTCATCTCATCTACGTACAACGTAATATTTACTATCTGTTAAAACACCAAAGTTCAAAAACCCTAAATTTCAACTCACTCAAGGAAAAATTCATTTGCAGAAAAGAATGCAATGTATTTTGAAGGAGAAGATGATTCCCCATCTCAATCATAGCAGGTAATTGAAGACAAATTAAAATTTTGAGTTTTTTTTACTTTACAAGTACAACCAATGCACAACGAATTGAGCGATTTTATATAAATCCACGTAGGATTGTCCTAGGAAAGCATACGAACCTAGTAATAATAATGAGGGGATACATATACAACCACGTATATTTCATTCGTGGATAGATAACAAACCACGTATACATTCTTCGTGGATTCCATGTGTACCACGCAGCTTGCAGAATTTGGTCAGTTACTATTTTTCTGGTTTGTGCTTAAAGTTTGCTATATTTTTCTTTATCAGATTGTAGCATTCTCTACTGATGAAGAAATGCATGATGAGATAGTACTGGATTATTCAAATGAGTTCACGACTTATGATGTAAGTTTTCTTCGATTAACGCTCGAATAAATCGTGAGTACTTACATTCAGTTTAACATTTTAAATGCAGATATATCCTTCGTGGAAAAAATTAGTTGATTGGGTTCATGATACTGGAAAGCGTTTAGGTTTTGTTGTCATAATATTGAAATCGGATACCGGTGCTTCCGTCAAGAAACCAAGAATCATGTTTGTTTGGGAACGAAGTGGCATTTACAAGAAGCGAAAAGATTAAGTCGAAAAATCTCTGACTTACGGGTACAAAAAAATGCAATTGCCCATTTAGACTCAAAAGGCGAGAAACTTGGTGATTTAGATGATTGGCGATTGCATGTTGTCAATGGTATTCACAATCATTTCGAATTGAAAAATACAGAAGGTCATTCGTGTATTGCTCGACTAACCGAAGCTAAGATCAGGTTAGTTATAGAGATGCATAAGAACTTGGTAAAGCCAAAAGAAATTTTAGTGACCATTAAATGAAATGATACTTCAAATTCTACCACAATCAAAACAATTTACAATATGATTAAAGCACAAAATGCCATTGAATGAGCAGGGCGATCACAAGTTCAATACTTGCTTAGTAAATTGAAATAGTTTGGCTACTTTGAATGGCATCATAAGACATTGGATGGAACAGATATTATTAAAGGTATCTTTTGGGCACATCGTATTTAGTTGCCGAAACAGAGAAAAATTATATGTGGGCATTAGAGAGGTTGAAATCAGTGTTGGTAGATTGTGAGGTGGAAATGCCATCAGTCTTCATCTCTGATAGAGAAACGACACTAGTTAATGCTACTGGATTTGTGTTTCCTCAGTTCGTTCATATGTTAGGCATGTGGCATATTAAAAATAATGTTCTCACATATATGCAAAAAAAAAGTGAAAGGTATGTAGCTTTAAGAGAAGAAGTCTTTCTTGTTTGATTGGAATGAATTAGTGTGGTCAAAAAATATAGTTGCATATAATGAGAATTTACAAGTGTTGCACGAAAAGTATGCAATTCATACTTCACTTTTGAAGTATATTCAAGAGACATGGTTGGATACTTACAAAGACAGATTTGTGCAAGCATGGACAAATGACTACAAGCATTTTGGAAATTACACTTCCAATCGGTAATTTTGTTTAATAATTGTTGTAGTAGTTATTCAAAGAATACTTGTTGTGATTAGTGCTAACTTATATACATGTGTCAATGCAAGACCGAGTCTGCTCATTCAAAATTGAAGAAACGTTTAGCTAATTGCCAATTTCGAACAAGCCTGGATGAAGATGCATTCATTATTGGAACTCTTGTTTACTGAACTTAAAGCCTCATTTGAGCAAAGTCTAACCAAAGTGAAGCACATATTCCATATACGAGAGTTCATAAATTTACGAGGCTTTGTTTCTATAAAGGTACTTGATTTGTTGCATTTCGAACTTCAGAGAACAAAAGATGTTGGTGATGAAAAATTGTTATGTGGATGTGTTATTCGTAGAACACACGGATTGCCTTGTGTGCATGAGTTAGCTCATCTTGGACCTAGTACGACAATATCGCTCGATATAATAGACGTTCATTGGTCGAGACTTCATCTTGTTGAAATAAGTGGAAAGAAAGACGCGGGGATAGCAGAGAAAATGGAAAGACTACTAAATGATGTGAAAAAGATGGAAGCTCCTTACCAAATGCAAACTTATAAGTAGATGTTGGAATTTGTAGAACCGCAAATGACGTCACTTGTATCTCCTAAAAGCAAAATAAAGACACGTGGAAGGGAAAGCAAAAAAGTTCTAATACTTTAGCAAAAAGGATGCCTTCGTCATTTGTGCTTGTCGATAGTGTTTATTCCCAAAGTTCTTATACCTCGAAAAAAGCTTGTACCGATAAGCTTCCTATTCATAAACCAAAAAAGGTAATAATCTTTTATTTGAATATGCATGAGTATTATAATAACCTACTTTATTAAATTTGCAATTAGACAAACTAACTGAAGGCATGAGAACGTATTTGCATCAAATTCCATTAGAGTTGAGGGCTTTTGTCATAGACATTATTGACGTTCGATTGGATGGTAATTGTGGATACACATCATATCGATGTGTTGCTATTTTGCTTGGTTTGGGAAAATCTAGATATAGCGAAATTAGAACAGAATTGCAGGACGAGCTATATGAACACCAGAGTCTATACGATCAAGTTTTTGTAGAGAATGGTAGACAGCTATTCTCAAAAGCCTTTTTCATGAAGATGATGAGTTTGCACAAATGGAAAAGTGGATGTCAATGCCTGATGTTGGTTATATCACTGCAACTATATATAATGTTATGCTATTCAGCATTAGTGAAAGGCTTATAATGACAATACCACCACTGAGAGGAAAAGTACCTCCACCAGTACAACGCACTGAAATTGTGATATCTTTTGTCAACCAAGATCATTTTGTTCATGTATACAACGTTAATATTCATAAAATTTAAAGTATCTAGTATATTTGAAAGGCTCATGGATCATGATTTGCAGGTAAATCTTGAGGACAAACATCCTGTACCACCTATTTACACAAAATGGTTCAAGGCTCGAGATAGGGATGCTAGCAAATGGGAGGATATTTACAGCGATAGGAGACACGCTTGGGAGGAAAGAATTCCGTATGCAGATTGGAAGTAGTTCTGTTTGGCAAATGGAATGATAATGTATTGGGAAATTGGTTATTGTTGTTTGCATATTGTATGAAAATGTATTGGCAAATGGAATGATAATGTATTTGGCAATTTGATTGTTATTTTTTTGTAGTTCTTGTTATGTCTGTACTGTAATTGGGAATTGTTGACAAACTATGGTCGACATATTTTTTTTTTTTTAGTTTTTGGGCAAAAACGCACTGAAAAAACGTGGTTGATAACACATCCACATATGAATTCTACGTGGTTATAAGAACATCCTCGTATATAACGCCCAAGGTTTGAAAAAAAAACCTTGAATTACCATTACGCGGTTTATTCACTTACCACGTTTTTACAGAGTGAGAGGAATTCCCGAAACTCAGAAAAATAATGCCTGAATCATTTTGGCATGGTTTGTTAACCAACCACATATGTTTTCAACGTGGTGGTGAAGGTACCACGTTAGACTTACACAAGGTTGTTTCATTTACCACGTTCTTATCCTACATGGTTCTGCGTTGGACTGCAAATTTACATAGTGCTAAAGAAACAGAAAGTGAAAGAAAATAAAAACTGTCAAATAGGAACTATATTATATCAGCATCCTTAGCAAGTGAAAAGTATAAATACGAAAATTGACCACAATTAAACCATGACAATAAGTTAAACAAACCAAAAGCCATTACATTAGCATGCTCTATCCAAAATACATCACATAATCAAAGACATGTCCATCAAAATTCAGCATTAAAGTTGTTACAGTACATACCACATTCAAAATACACGTTCATCAAACTTAAACAATTAAATTTGAGGCCTAATGTAGCATCCAACAGCAATCCGATCATTAGCAATTTGAGGGTTAGGTTCATTCAACATCCTATGCACGTCTTCAAGTGTTAGAGAAAAATAAATTAAACTGAATTTAAAGCATAGTGTTGAGCTGAAAAAATAAAATAAATTGGAAAAGGATATTATACTGGAAAAAAAATTAAGGAAATAAATGAATGAAACATACCGAGTACGAATGATTGTAAGTCGATTGAAAATGTGGAGCTCCAAGCACAACATTATCCGGTACGTATAGCGGATTGTGAACACGCAAGGCACTGTGTTCTCTATATTACTCCATATAATCATTTGTGTAACTCAAGGAGGAATGATGTAGTGGTACTAATCTACGCCCTTCTGCTATCACATGATTGTACCAATTCTCCCATATACTTTCCAAAAATTGATACTGTACTTGGGTGTATGTTGTAGAAGTAGTACCACGACGCGCAGTTGTTGCTACAGGAGAAATAGGGGCTGCGGGAATGTTCTGAACTCTGCCAAACTGCCTGAGTACTCTGCGGGGATGATACGGTTCTACAACATTCATATAGAGATTGCTACCACTATACCAAGATATTGGATGGAACGGATTATAGTGTCATGCAAAAATATAAGGATCAAATATAGCATATTCAAAGATGTAGAATATCATTAATACTAAATGTAATAAATCATTATTAGTTATTTGATAAATGAAGTTAATTACCTGTTCTTCTTGAATGTTATCTAGAAATATACGAAGATCAATTAATGAAGCGCCACAGTCTGTAGACGGATTCCACCAAGCAGCATTGGTCATAGTAAAGATTTATTGACGGATGAAAGCAGGGAAAATGCTCGAATATCCACGATTCAAGTAAACAAAGAAATTCGGCAATTTGTTTCACTCCCATGCGAGTTGCTAATCCGAGCTACCTATACAGAAAAGCTAGTGTTGTCGAACCCCAAGAGTATATGCGAACAGAATCCAAGTGTTTAACTAGATCAAGAAGGCAAATGTGCACATGAGTCTTACTTTTATCAGCAAACAACATGATGCTGAGAAAAACAACAAATACGCGCGAGCGGCACGCCTAATATCTTAATCGGTCCGCTCATCACTCATATTTTCAAATACACCACATAACGCAGACAAACTTAGCTTATAACCAACCCAGTCATTCATTTCCATCCTAGCTACTTCTTTTGAAATTCCAAGATACTTGTGAATAATGGTAACCGCCTACTCCATCTTATATGACCTGCTCTGTATCGGTTTGCCTTCAATTGGAATGTGTAATAGAGACGTGACATCATCAAAAGTAATCGTCATCTCACCGACTGGCAAACTGAAAGTGTTAGTCTCTGGATACCATCGCTCTACGAAAGGCGATATCAAATACTTGTTCATGCTCTTGTAGCAAGCGCTAACAATGGGACATAGACTGGACAACTCTACGATGGCTTTAAATCTAGTAGCATTATCCGGTATCTTCCACTCCGATACCTTTTTAGCATGATTTACTCATGTAAGTGGTCCTCAGTCCTACACAAACATATTTGAAGGTAAAAAACTGAAGTAAATATAATTCAATTAATTATTAGCCACGTACCTGGTCAAGCCATATCATGGAAGCAACATGAGTGTCAAACTCTCTAATCATGTCATTTATTCTTGGTCCTCCTTTCTCATTTAAAGCTTCTTCATCACCCTCTTCTTCATCCTCTTATTGTTCATCCTCTTGTTCATCTTGTTATTCTTTTAGTTCTGTTTGATCTTCACTTTCCCTTACTACAATTCTGTAATCATCCTCAGCTTCATTGTGTTGCTCTTCATCCTTATCCACAGTCATGTCTGCACTTATGCCTTTGGCTTCCATCTTGCTCTCCTTTTTCTTTCAGAAACAGTCATTCGTTTACATGGAGGCATCTATAAATAAAAAAAAGAATGTGTTAGTTCAGTGTCATCACCATATTTTTTTCAAAATCCCATGATGCAAACATACGTGGTACGTAAACAAACCACGTAGGGGTTATACGGGGTTATTGTACATTCCTCGTAACATGTAAACGTGGTTTGGTGTTTTACCATGTATGGTATGTACGTGGTGGACTTCTAAATTTACATAACCACATACTTCTTTTACGTGGAAAGTCTTATAACCACACATTATTTCATCGAGGAAAAAAATAAATTCTCGTATGTTTTCTATGTGATTTATCAAATTTCCACGTTGTTTTCATGCGTAGTAGCCTGGAACAATTAAAAAATAATTTTATAACAGCTACCAACCCAATGTGAAATCAATCATGGTTCAAAACACTAACGATCTTCGATCAGAAATACCACAAACATCAACAACAAAGTGTCAATATTCAATCAAATTACTTACTCCACAAATCAATACTCGAAACCCTAACTTCAAAACCCTAAAATATAAATGGAGCATACCTTCTTTCCCTTCTTCTCTGCTGAATTCGATCGAGTTATTCAGAAATAAAGTGCGATGGAATGCTTTGCGGAAATTATTTGCGATGGATTTAGGTTGAAATGATTTGCGTGGAAATGTTATTAAGGAGAAATGAGAGCAACGTGAAGGGAAGGGTAAGTTTGGAAAAGATGGAGGGCTACTTATTCTAGGGGTATACCTTTTTTTTGTTTTTTTTGGGGGGGGGGGGGTGGGGGGAGGGGGGCTAATACCTAAAAACGTGGGTTGCAATAGAATTAGCCTACTTTTTTATGCATTTATATTTAATAAATACATATATTTTATATATATATGTGCATGTAGAAGATATGTTGCACTTTCATGTTTTAGTCAGCATAAAATAAAAGGAGAGACAGTTTGCATGTTTATCTAAACTGCATCATTTATGGCTTAGTTAAGTATTCCAATAATAAACCAAAGGAAAAAAATACATAGTAATATTTTATGTAGTTGTACTATGGTCAGATATACATCATAATTATTATGTTAATTAAGTTATTCAACCCGAAGTTTACTGTGTTATTATATGTAACTTATATATAGCTTTAATTCTGGCATTAATTTATGACATTTGTTACGTAATCTATTTATGATGAATTGTATCATGTTTATCAAAGAAATGTCATGACTATAGCTTCATACCTAAAGAAAAAAGATTAAAGTGGCTATGACTAAAACGTTTTATTCCACGATAAGAGTTTTGTTTTGGAATTTTTTTAACTGTTACATGGACCTAAATCATTTTTGAGTGTTTTATAGTGCTTGAGGTACATTGTACAAACAGTAAAAAATAAGGTCAAATATAATTTTAGTGTCTCTTTATAATTATAAATATCCAACATTCATAGTGATCTGATTGGAATAACATATCACCAAAGTGACCTCTCTTATTTTGGTTGTTCATGAAAATGTTAGATATTTATGTGTAGTTATTTGAGAATTGGTCGGCCAAAACGAAGGTTAACGTTTGGCCAAGTCAATTACAGTATGTGACAATCAGTGTTTGATTGTAAAAACAAGAATGCCACTTCCAGTTGAAATTACTGTCCAAAGACTTTATATTAATGTGTACTAGGCATCTTGATAAGAGACTAGCTAACTATTTGAATTTACTATGGTTGTTATTTGGCAATGAGCACATAAGGTCAATCCTTATTTTTTTTTTCATTTTTCAACTAATTTGACTTAAGTGTCTATCAATAATAAGAACATTCTCATCTTCTATTGGACTATCTATAAGGAATAGTGAGATAACACATTGTCTTCTCTTGACTTCATAGATCTAGCTCTTGCAATTAAGAGGATCTTATTCATCCTTAATAAAGTTGAATATTCTTTTAATATTGTAAAGAATAATGGAAGGTGGTATGATTCAAATAGCCAGAGTAAAAAGATTACACGGCAAAGTATTTTAGAAGTTTTTTAAGGATGTGCTATATGTAAGGATAACTAATTTTGATAAGTTATCTATTGAGAGTGGAAAGCACTTTATGGAAACAATAAGGGGAAACAAGCACAATTTGTTATGCTTGATTCCATGAAGTCAGAGTAAAAGAAACATAAATGAGTACTATATAGAGAAATCTTGCTTCAAATTTTAAAAGCACTCAAATTATTATTAATTTTTGGGTACAATAGTTATTTTAAGAATATTATTATTGTAAAATAATAATTTAAGAATAAATTGTTTTATTATTGATTTTATTTCAGTTTATGGTAAGAATAAGAAATATGAAGCATGATAACGTTGTAAGTACTCTTGAGATACATTGTAAACAAATGTATAAATGAAGATAATGAAGTCGCTAAGTATCTAGAAGAAAAGAAATAATATAGAGATATATTTATAGTTGTTTCTTTAATGAAATATGCAGACATATAAGGTAAAGTATATTAGATTTTTTTCAAGTAATTATTGAGATTTCAGTTGAATTGTTTAAATTTATTTGTTTTTTAATGTTGCCGTTTTGACATATTCGGTTTTCTATTTCTAATACGAATCAAATTTTTTTATTATTGTTCAAGAAGAAATAATAATGTTGATTTATGAATAGATTTTTGTAATGATATCTCAAATTTTGTTTTGATGATCGATATAATTATATATTTCAGCTTATTAAGGAATTCTAGATTGAGATATCGAAAAGGTGGAAGCTACTTTGTTGATATTCTAAGATACTTAGTTGAACGATGGGAAATGCAACAGTTTCTTGAAGATGTTGAATTTGGGAGAGTAATAAAGTGCAATAATTTTCTTTAAAAGAATCATCTCTGATTCAACTACAATTACTTCTTTGGATAATGTGTATGATTTTTTTTATTTCAATAATGAGAAATAAATTAAGAACTATAATTAAACAATGTTAAACAGTTTTTCAATAAAGAGAATCATTGTTTTTTTATTCAACTATAGTTACATCTTCCAATAATGTATAGGGTTTGTATCATTTCATTAACAAGAAGCAAATTAGGAAGCATTATAAGAAAATTCTAAAGAAATTTTTCTTTAGGTTATGGTTTATTGTTTCAATGAAACAGGCTCAACAACTTAAAAATGCCAAATCACTATGGAAATCCACCTGAAAGGGAAGAAATGCTATTTCAGATGAACATGTAGTACTTCTTCATAAAGATAAATAATAGATTGGTAAAGATGATTCTGTGGACCTACATCAATCCATATAAGGTACTAATTTAAAAATGTGGATTTAAGTAAAGAACATATAGTTTAAATCTATATAGATTTCCCTCTGACTTAAGTAACTATATCATTGGTTATGAATAACAACTCAAAACAAAGAGGGATCAAGTGTGACAACCCGAACTCCCGTACCACGGTGGCAAGGATAATCCTTGGAATATAACACATTTATCACATCAACAGATTACAGATAATAGTATAACACATGAAATCATAGAATAATATTCATCATCATAATAGCGGAATCATAAATGTTATCATCATTAGAGTTACACAGATGCAGCATACTACTTAGTAGATAAAAGGTTCCAACAAGTAGATAATAAGTCTAGAACATCATCCAATACAGCATAGATAAGGTGATGTCTAAATGTCAAAAATAAGAGATAAAAGACGGTATTCGTCTTCAGCCAAAAGAGCACCTCATGTTATGGTGCATATCCAAAATAAAGCCTATTACCTATTTACTTGGCTGTCCATGTAAAAATAAGGTCACCCGGGTTTGCAAGTGAAAACAAACTACGAGTCAATCATGGGACTGGTATGAGAAATCTAACTTAACTTCTTTAATATAGGGCTAATCACTGGACCACGCCGCTATCGCAGAACGGGTTTACCCCACTGGATTGCCAGTGCATAAAATAAAGTAAATCTTTTAAGCAATGCAATGATTTTTAGAAAAATGAAACCATTATAAGACTCAAGTCCCATCACACAATGCAAAGCAAGCCGAAGGATAAAGTTTTACCTTATAATAGCCAAAAATTCTTGATACGAATAAAATGAAAATCATTAGATATTATTACTAAGTTTAAAACACTTTTCAATATAAATATATCAATCCTAGACGACATAGCACCCCATCCTACTATGTCTCCATATATAGTACAATCAAATCCGTAATTTCGTACTGGAAATTGGATTACCATCATGAGTCGAGGCTAGGGATGGCTCCTCCCGATTCGAGACTGTAACACCACGTAATTTTGAAACATGACATAAAAGATAATTAAAAATAATTAATTTTTAAAAGAATAATTAGGTGAAACGGGTTACCCATTGTGTTCGTCTCGGAATTCTGCTTGAGACAGAGTCCGAGTTTGCGTAAAACGGATATCGTATGAAGAAGTTATGGACAAAAGAAGTTGGCAGAAAAATCAGAAAACGGGCTGGGATAACTGGCGCACTTGTGAAGTGCGCTAGAACAAAAATGCACTGGCGCACTTGGAAAGTGCGCCTATGCCGAGGCTGATTCTGCGCAGAACTTTGGAGAGTTTTATGATGACATGTCTTGCTGGGATTGGCTGGATGACGTGTCTTTTGAGCTGTGTGTTCTGATGGTCTCTAACCTAATCTAAAGGCCATAATTAACTCACTACACCTATATAAACACACCTAGACCTAAACCTAATTTCATTACACTAATTCATGGTGCCTCCATGCTGCCTCAACCTAAACTAATACTTCTTCTTCAACAAATCAAAGTAAAGGAATTCTATAAAGGGGGTCGAATCTACAACAACTACAATGCTTAGTTCTCTTCCTTAATCCCATCTCTGTGAGTCCATTGACTATTTTTAGATTTAAATAATAAAAGTAATTCTGACATATTGTAAATTGGAATTGGGAATTGGGAATTAAACATGACAATAAGATCTAATCTCATCAGCTCTATCTTAGCCTATATATTAGATTCATGATTCCTATATGGTCATTTTGATATTATCATCAGTTTTATCAGTTTTATCATATCTTTATGATTAGTTCATATGTATGCCTATTTTATTGTTATTATTATGCTTGTTCTTTATCTTATCCCTTCCTCTTTCCCTTTTTGGATCTTATAGCTGGGCTACTTCGAGCCTAGGCCAAATCTCATAGAGATGAACTTACAAACGGTAATTTAGGGAACATTAGGAAATTTGGCATAATATACGTTGGGTTGATTTGGCATGACAAATGCTAAATTTGGCATAATATATGTTAATTGTTGGGCATGATATGAAATTGGGAATTTTGGGTAATTGAAATAATTAGCCTAAAATTGGCATAAACTGCAAATGAACAAATTGGCTAAGACAAGCATTGTGACAGCGCCCCCCGCACCAGCCAACATCTCCAATGAAAGTGCGCTGTGTTGATGTCTAACCGGCATGGGACGGTCGTCAAAGAAAGGAAAGAAGGGAATTTGAATTAACAAGGAACCTGTAGAATGTCTCACAACGCATGGAATAAAATATAATAATAACATATTTGACACAAAACAGGTGAGACAATGCATAAGCTGAAAACTAAACCATCATAATAGCGGAAAATCCAAAATACAGCTTATGTTCCACATCATCATTATTACAACTTTTAAAACTATCTCCAAAGAAAAATAAGAAAGGTACACTACTAATGCCCAAAGTAGTGACCTGCAGCGATACAGGGAGAATATCTATATATATTATACGTGGAAGCCCCGTGCTCGTCTCCGGTACAGCTACTCGTGCATACCACCTAACCTGTCTCTAGTCTGCTCGTTTAAGAGCACCCAGAGTAATACGAAGAGACATAAAACTCTGGGTTAGACAAAAGTCTGGTATGAGCGATAAGCAACAAAATAGAACAATAACAGGTATACTAAACCATACCTGAATCTAGACCTGCAACCAAAGAGTTAACACAACAAGATATACAATACTCTAAGGTGACACTAACATATGGTGTAAAGATAAGGGGGTGGGGGCGTGCATGTCATAATGATGGAAAATAATCAAGCATAGCAACCATCCTCACATCTCTCACTCAGTGCGTAAAGCATACGATATCCACTGCTTTGATCACCCAAATCCTTGCTATGATCACTCTGCCCCATGGAGGCATGGTGACTCCCATACACTAATCCATAGCCACTAATCATTGCTATGTCCACTCTACCCCATGAAGTCATGACAAATCCACTGCACTGGCTCATAGCCATGCTACAATCTTTTTGCACCATGGAGTAATAACTACCCTACTGCACTGATACGTAGCCTAACATCCGTCTTGGTGGTGAATCAAAGTCGTAGACGTCGATAACCCCTTTGCACACGTCCCGCAGCAAAGCCCAACCATGAAGTTAACTCGTTGGTTCCCAACTAGATCCTGAGTTACAACTTACCATTTGGATTACCTTTGCATCTCGGGTTTCGGTCTCCTCCGGATCGGTCTTTATTTGGTTCGTAGCTCATCCTCGCGTCCAAGCTCCTTGGTTCGGTTTGCAGTCTCCCTTCTGGTTCGGATCGAACTGTCCATACGGGTCGAGTCGTGGGATCCTCCCCGGTCGGGTCGTTTCGTGGTACACCAATCAGTCTCCCAACGGATCGGGTCGAGAGCTACAAGTGCGAGTAGTTCGTGAGCTCCTGGTCAGATCGTGGTACTTCATTTGGTTCAGACTCGTGAAAGGTCATCCGGATCGGGTGATCTAGTTTGGTCCCCTCGTGGTGCTCCTGTTCGTAGTTGATTCATCGGTTTGTGGGAACCTAACGGGTCGGGTCAGTCCTCTTGGCTCGAGCGGCGACTCATGGAGTTCCCCAGGCGAGTGGGTCGGTTCGGAGAGGGGTGTCACGATTGGGTCAGGCGATCCGATCTGGTTCCCTACGCAATTTTCCTACAACCTCTCCAGTAACTATTTTTCCCATATGACGGCGTTTTCGGCCATTCTAACTGTTCTAAGCAATCATAAAACATTCCAAATAGTCATAGCAACATATGAAACCAACCACAAACACCAAAACAACAATTTAATAAGTTAAAACGGATCAAACAAACCAAAAACCCATAATTTCTCCTTAATCCCCCTTAATCATGTTTAAGCATACAATTAGCCAAACTTATCCAAATTAACCCAAATTTCTAACAGAGCCCTAAAATAATATTTTAGAATTTTACAAATTTTTCCAAAATTTAATTACGTATAATTTTGCTAATTACCACTAATCACCCCTATTTAGCCATAATTAGTGAAAAACGATGCAAATCACTCACCTTGGCCACAAACAAACTATAGATCTGAAAAATTATCTGTTTTGGGTTGAATTCTTATACAACACATTAGCTCCAACTTTGATTTGGTATTATTTCCCCTTGATTTGACGTAGCTTGGCTTAATCTTCAATTAGAAAGCGAATAGGTGCATTTTGGGATGAAATTAGAAGGTGGAGGCCATGGCTAGGGTTAGAGAAATGTTTTAGGTAGTTGAAAAATGAAATAAAAATCGTTTTCCTACTGTTCTCAGCCTCCGCATTACTCTAATCCTGAAATGGGTTATGGACCCTCTTGCTAATCACCCTAATTAGGCCCGGTTAAGCTGTTTTTCACCTTCTAAACCTTGTTTCAGCCATATCTCCCAAACGCTGAGTCCATTTGGTAATGTGACCACTCAACGGAGAGGTAAACCATCATCCAGATCTAATGGAAGTGGTTTCAGGTCAAAAATACTTACCAAACAAAAGTTATGGCCGAAACAATATCATCTAGGGGCAAAATGGTCATTTAAAAATCGGCAAAAATCATGAACATGGGAAATTACCCCAATAGTCATCTCTCAAAGTTACATGGATATACGACTTCGCATGAGAAAGAAATAAATATTCTATGATCCCTTGATGCGTAGAATGCGGGTCGTTACATTCTTCCCCTCTTAAGAAATTTCGCCCCCGAAATTTCTTAACTAAGAAACAAGTAAAAGGATCCCACATGCCTACCAACTATTCACAACAATCAAACATAGAAAAAAACAAACAAGCCTATCCTAGCATGCAGAAAACTAAATTGCAATTAAAATCTTACCAGGCAAAGAGTTCTGGATACGTCTTCCTAATGCTCTCCTCTGTCTCCCGAGTACAGTCATTCTCATTCTCACCCCACTGAACTTTGACTAGATTCACCTCTTTCCTTCTAAGTTGCTTTGAATCGTGCTCGATAATATGAATCATCTTGCGGTTCCTATCTGCCTCGGGTTCTACTTCGATATCATCCAACTGATCTGGTGAAATTGTCATATCAGGGTCGTGCACGAATTTACTTAACTGGGAAACATGAAAAACGTTATGAACTCCTGCCATCTTCTTTGGTAATTCAACTTTATATGCCAAATTCCCAACTTGCTCGAGGATTGGGAATGGACCAACAAATCTTGGCGCCAGCTTTCTTCTCCTTCCAAATCGAATAACATTCTTTAATGGAGAGATCTTGACAAATACTAGGTCACTGACGGAGAATCTCAAATCCTTTCGCCTCTTATCAGCATAACTCTTCCGCCTATCTTGGGCAACCTTCATTCGTTGTTGAATGATCTTAATCTTGTCTGAAGTTTCTCTTATCACATTTGGTCTAAGCACAAACTTCTCACCAGTTTCTAACCAACATGATGGTGAGTTGCATGGTCTTCCGTACAAAGCTTCAAATGGAGCCATACCAATACAGGATTGATAACTATTATTATATGCAAACTCTACTAGATGCAAATGGTCATCCCATGATCCACCAAAATCCAATATGAAAGCTCTCAAGAGATCTTCTAATATACGATTTACCCTCTCTATTTGACCATCAGTTTGAGGATGATACGCGGTACTGAAGTATAATTCTAATCCTAGAGCCTCTTGTAAGATCTTCCAAAATCCACTAGTAAACAATGGGTCTCGGTCATCACAACGCTTTTAGGTACTCCATGAAATATCACCACCCACTACATATACGGTTCTGCTAATTTAGTTGATGTTCTATTCAACTTAACGGGTATAAACCTTGCACTCTTGGTCAATCGGTCCACAATCACCCAAATGCTTTCATGGCCCGACCTAGTCCTTGGTAACCCATCAATAAAATCCATTGAGACTTGTTCCCATTTCCATTCTGGAATTTCCAATGGTTGCAACAAACCACTAGGTTTCTTTTTCTCAACTTTAACTAACTGGCAATTCATGTACTTGTATATAAACTTCCCAACGTCTCTTTTCATCCTTTCCCAGTAATAGGTCTGCTTCATGTCTCGATACATTTTATTACCACCGGGGTGCATAGTCAGTTTTGAGTGATGACATTCTCTAAGCACTTCATCTCTTAATCCATTGACATTGGGTATGACCAGTCTACCATTCTTTCTAAGCCATCCATCTTGATCAAGCTCATACTTGTTCATCTCTTCGTCGATTCCCATCTCTAATTTGGAGTTGATTTCCAATAGGCTAGGATCGTCCCTCTTACTGGAACCAATCCGCTCAATCAAAGTGGGTCTGATCGTCAAACTTGCTTGCGTTTCTGGATCCAATTCGCACTTTGGTATGAAATCATACCCTGTGATATACTCCATTTGCTTCCATTCTAGAAACATAGCCCCTAAATTGGCATGTCTCCTACTCAATGCATCAGCTACCGCATTGCCTTTTCTTGGTGTATACGCAATATCGAAATCATAGGAAGCCAAGAATTCTAACCATCTCTGCTATCGGAGATTTATATCCTTCTTAGAGAAAAGGTACTTTAATGAATTATGATCAGTAAACTACTCGAATTTTTCTCCTAGGAGATAATGTCTCCACATCTTCAATGCGAACATGATCGCTGCCAATTCCAAATCATGGATAGGATATCTTTTCTCATGCGGTTTCAGTTGCCGACTTGCATAAGCTACAACCCTACCTCCTTGCATCAATACAGCACCCAGTCCGGTACTACATGCATCTGTATATACTGTCATCTCTTCATTCCCCTTAGGAATGACTAGCACTGGTGCACATGTCAACTTTTCCTTTAGACTCTTGAATGCATTCTCGCACTTTTCTTTCTAGACGAAAGCTTGATTCTTCTTGGTCAATTGGGTCAACGGTGCTGCTATCTTGGATAAGTCTTGGATAAACTTATGATAATATCTAGCTAACCCTAAGAAACTTCTTACGTATGTTGCATTCTTGGGCGTAGACCAATCGTGTACCGTAGCCACCTACGCAGGGTCCACGGCAATACCATTCTTTGAAACAACATGGCCCAAGAATCTCACTTCCCTCCTCCAGAAGTGACACTTAGAGAACTTTGCTTTCAATTGGTGTTTTCTCAACACCTCCATCACTATCCTTAAATATTCCTTGTGTTCTTCCTCTGTCCTAGAATAAACCAAGATATCCTCTACAAACAAAAGAACAAACTTATTCAATTGATCTCGGAATACTCTATTCATAAGATCCACAAAATATGCTGGTGCATTGGTCAACCCGAATGGCATGACCAACCACTCATAGAATCCAGACCGCGTCCAAAAGGCCATTTTAGCTATACTCTCAGCTTCCACCCGAAGGTGATAAAAACCTGTCACGAGATCCAACTGGGAGAACACTCTCGCGCCACTCAACTGATCAAACAAATCGTCTATCCGCGGTAGAGGATACTTATTCTTCCTCGTCACCTTATTCAACTCGCGGTAGTCCACACACAATCGAAGGGAACCATCTGCCTTGATAGCAAACACAACTGGTGCTCCCCACTTGGAGACACTTCTTCTGATAAATCCCTTCTTCAAATGATCGCTTACTTGCACCCCTAGCTCTCTCTGCTCCCATGGTGCCATACGACGAAATGGCATCACTATAGCTCTGGCATCTTTCGCTAAATCAATACGGAACTCAATCTCTCAGTGTGGTGGAAGTCCGGTCACTTCCTTGAAGGCGTCCGGATACTGGCCAGCCATGGGCACATCTGACAACTCATCATGCGGGATGTCGAGGGAATTTAGAAAACTAGCCATTACCCCATCACTGGGTTGACCACCAAATACTACCCTCCACCCATTATCCGCTCTAACTGTCACCAAAGAACCCTTACAGTCTACAATCACCCTGTACCTTTGGAGCCAATCGACTCCCAAAATAATGCCAAACCCAGTAAAGCCAAAAACAAAGCAATCACAAGAATACATCCATGACTTGATAAGACCACATTACAACAAATCATACTAAGGCTAGTCGAACCGCCAATCGGGTTTGTCACTACTAAAGGTCTATCGACTATCTCGGGTTCCAATCCCAACCTATCTACCAGGTCTCTAGATATGAAGGAATGGGAAGCCCCAGTATTAAACAGTACTCGAATAGGAATATCATAAATAGAAACATACCTTGAATGACAACATTCTTTCCTTTCTCCACCGCGGTTGGGGCATTCGATGAAGAAGGAACGACAATGATAGCATATGCTTTCATAATCTGCTTTTCTTTAGGGGTTGCAGACACTTATCCTTGTGATGTCCCACTTTTCCGTAGTTGAAGCACTTCCTGTCCGCTGGCTTTGCTCGACATTCTTTAGCATAGTGGCCCTTCTTGCCACAGCTAAAGTACTCAACATCTTTCTTGCTCTTTTACTGATTATCCTTAGCTTGGTTCTGCTTCCTCTTATTCTGAGAATTATTCTTGCCT
This sequence comes from Allium sativum, assembly GCA_030737875.1. Classification (NCBI taxonomy): domain Eukaryota; kingdom Viridiplantae; phylum Streptophyta; class Magnoliopsida; order Asparagales; family Amaryllidaceae; genus Allium; species Allium sativum. The sequence goes on from CM060914.1 coordinate 85,874,330, forward strand.
CCATCGCTTGCCTGCGGCTTTGGCACCTCTGCAAATGCAACAGCGACTTCAGTCTTGGGCTTAGGATAAAGGCTCTCTTACATCAATGCTTTCCCAAAAATCGATTCAAAAGTCTCATCAATATGGTTATAATCCTTTCCCCCAAGTACTGATCTAGGCCTGCTATGAACTTCTCATTCTTCTTCTCGAGAGTGTCAATAAGGGATAATCCATACTTCGATAAAGTATCAAACTCAGCAATATATTCTGAGACTGCCCTACCATTCTGTTTAAGCTCCAAGAACTTCATAAACAATTCTGATTTCTGAGCAGCTGGGATAAACTTATCACTGAATCGGGCCTTAAACTGATCCCAAGTAACTTGATCCTCATGGGTAGCTGCCTTAATAGCATTCCACCAATTCATCGCTCGTCCTTGCAGCTGTTGGGATGCTAGCTTTCTCTTCGTCGCATCCTCGATACCTAAGTCGTCGAAGATATGCTCATGGCTATCCAATCAATCATGAACTTCAGTAGCTGATTCCGTTCCATGGAACGGCTTTCCACCAAGACTAGTTTAATCCTTGCAAAGCTTGGCGAAATCGGCTCTAAGTGCCAGCACCACTGCACTACCACCATTTGCGACATTGGGAACTGCTCCTTGCACATTTCTTAACATCTCTCTCATGAAGTCAGTGAACATCGTCCTCATATCAGGAGCATTCCCATTATTAGCTCCTCTACCAGTATCCCTCGTATGTCGGCTCATCGTTCAATCTGTAAGGAGAAAACGATTAACCATCTCTTCAGTGGTGCCAGTGTAGTGCGACTCCATCCTAAGATATACTAATAGTGTATATATATAGCTTTTAAAAACCAAAATATCACAAATACGCACTCTCATATACGTACTATCTTTCCCTGGTGTCTTTCCCCAGGTTAACTACACAACCTAGAGCTCTGACACCAAATGTGACGGCCCGCCCCGCCCCAGCTGAGATTTCCAATGAATGTGCACTGTGTCGATGTCCAACTAGCACGGGACGGTCGTCAAAGAAATGAAAGAAGGGAATTTGAACTAACAAGGAACCTGTACAATGTCTCACAGTGCATGGAACAAAATATAATAATAACATATTTGACATAATATGTGAGACAGTGCATAAGCTGAAAACTAAACCATCATAGCAGCGGAAAATCCAAAATACAGCTTATGTTCCACATCATCGCTATTACAACTTTTAAAGCTATCTCCAAAGCAAAATAAGAAAGGTACACTACTAATGCCAAAAGCCGTGACCATCAGCGTCACATGGAGAATATCTATATATATTATACGTGGAAGCCTCCTGGTCGTCTCTGGTACAGCTAATCATGCATACCACCTAACCTATCTCTAGTCTGCCCATTTTAGAGCAACCAGAGAAATAAGAAGAGACATAAAACTCTGGGTCAGACAAAAGTCTAGTATGAGCGATAAGCAGCAAAACAGAACAATAACAGGTTTACTAAACCATACATAAACCTGGATCTACAACCAAAGAGTTAGCACAACAAGATGTACGATACCCTAAGGTGACACTAACATATGGTGTAAAGATATGGTGGTGGGGGTGTGCATGTCATAATGATGGAAAATAATCAAGCATAGCAACTATCCTCACATCTCTCACTCAGTGCGTAAAGCATACGACATCCACTGCTTTGATCACCTAAATCCTTGCTATGATCACTCTACCCCATGGAGTCATGACGACTCCACTGCACCAATCCAAAGCCAATAATCCTTCCTATGTCCACTCTGCGCCATGAAGTCATGACGACTCCACTGCACTGGCTCATAGCCATGCTACGATCACTTTGCCCCATGGAGTAATAACTACGCCACTGCACTGATACGTAGCCTAACATCCGTCTTGGTAGTGAATCAAAGCTATAGACGTCGATAACCCCTTTGCATACGTCATGCAGCAAACCCAACCATGAAGTTAACTCGTGGTTCCCAACTGGATCTTGAGTTACAACTTCCCATTTGGACTATCTTTGCATCTCAGGTTTTAGTATCCTCTGGATCGGTCTTCATTTGGTTTGTAGCTCATGCCTCGCATCCAAGCTCCTTGGTTCGGTTCGCAGTCTCCCTTCTGGTTCGGGTCGGACTATCCATAGTGGTTGGGTCATGGGATCCTCCCAGGTTGGGTCTTTTCGTGGTCCACCAATCAGTCTCCCACTGGGTCCGGCCGACAGCTATAGGTGCGAGTAGTTCATGAGCTCCTGGTCAGATCGTTGTACTACATTCGGTTTGGACTCGTGAAAGGTCATCCGGGTCGGGTGCTTTAGTTTGGTCCCCTCATGGTGCTCCAGTTTGTAGTTGATTCATCGGTTCGTGGGCACCTAGCGTGTCGGGTCAGTCCTCTTGGCTCGAGCGGCGACTCATGGAGTTCCCCTAGCGAGCGGGTCGGTTCGGAGAAGGGTGTCACGATCGGGTCGGGCGATCCGATCCGGTTTAATTCCCTGCACAATTTTCCTACAACCTCTCCAGCAACTATTTTTCACCATACGACGGGATTTTCTACCATTCTAACTGTTCTAAGCAATCATAAAACATTCCAAACAGTCATAGCAACATATGAAACCAACCATAAACACCAAAACAACAATTTGATAAGTTAAAATGGATCAAACAAACCCAAAACCCATATTTTCCCCTTAATCCCCCTTAATCATGTTTAAGCATACAATTAGCCAAACATTTCCAAATTAACCCAAATTTCTAACAGAGCCCTAAAATAATATTTTAGAATTTTACAAATTTTTGCCGAATTTAATTTCATATAGTTTCGCTAATTACCACTAATCACCCCTAATTAGCCATAATTAGTGAAAAACGATGCAAATCACTCACCTTGGCCACAAACAAACTATAGATCTGAAACATTATTTGTTTTGGGTCGAATTCTACTATAACACAGCAGCTCCAACTCTAGTTTGGTGTTATTTCCCCTTGATTTGACGTAGTTTGGCTTAATCTTCAATTACAAAGAGATAAAGAGAGATTTGGGGTGAAATTAGAAGATGGAGGCCATGGGTAGGGTTATAGAAATGTTTTAGGCGGCTGAAAAATGAAATAAAAATTGTTTTCCTACTGTTCTCATCCTCCCCATAACCCTAATCCCGGAGTGGGTTATGGGCCCTCTTGCTAATCACCCTAATTAGGCCCGGTTAACCTGTTTTTCACCTTCTAAACCTTGTTTCAGTCATATCTGCCAAACGGTGAGTCCTTTGCAAATGTGACCACTCTACGAAAAAGTAAACCATCTTCGAATCCAATGGAAATGGTTTCAGGTCAAAACTCCGTACCAATCAAAAGTTATGGCCAAGACAATTTCAACTAGGGGCAAAATGGTCATTTAAAAATCGGCAAAAATCATGAACATGGGAAATGACTCCAATAGTCGTCTCCCAAAGTTACATGGCTATACAATTTCGCATGAGAAAGAAATAAATTTTCTACGATCCCTTGATGCGTAGAATGCGGGTCGTTACATTCTTTCCCCCTTAAGAAATTTCGCCCCCGGAATTCCTTAACTAAGAAATAAGTAAAAGGATCCCGCATGCCTACCAACCATTCACAACAATCAAACATACAAAACAACAAACAAGTCTATCCTAGCATGCGGAAAACTAAATTGCAATTAAAATCTTACCAGACAAATAGTTCTGGATACGTCTTCCTAATGCTCTCATCTATCTCCCAAGTACAGTCATTCTCATTCTCGCCCCACTGAACTTTGACTAGATTCTCATTCTTACCAAAAATAGGGAGCTACTTTTTGGACATTGAAGCCATATTTTGGATATCGTTAAACAAGTCAACGTATTCTTCACTCAACGAAAAAGAGATTAAAGTTTATAATTAGAAAGTATTTTGTTATTCTGTTGTAACACTTTGCAAACATGTATTGTTCGAACTTGTACAACCCTTGTATTAAGGTATTATACGATAAACGATTACTATGAAGTAGACGTAGCGTTTGTGCAGGCACATTATATAAAGTTGTGTTCTTCTTGCATTTCATTACTTTGGATTTGGATTATCGTTGTTTCTACAAAACATACACTCGGTTTTGTATGCGTGAACAACAACAACTCCCCAGGTCAACACATTGGCATGCTAGGTAGAGGGCGCATAGCTTTAACTTCCGTCTTAGTTCCCGACTTCAGTTTCAATTTTGGTTCTCGGCGTTTGTGCCGAACCATTATATAAAGCTGTGTTCTTCTTGCATTTCATTACTTTGGATTTGGATTATCGTTGTTTCTACAAAACATACACTCGGTTTTGTATGCGTGAACAACAACAACTCCCCAGGTCAACACATTGGCATGCTAGGTAGAGGGCGCACAGCTTTAACTTCCATCTTAGTTCCCGACTTCAGTTTCAATTTTAGTTCTCGCCCTTAGCTCACAACTTTGATCGTCGGATTTTAGAATTCAACTCAATTTTCTTTTAAAAACGAATGTCACTTGCTTCCCGCCATGGTCAAATGGAAGCAGTTAGCTCACTCGGAAGGAGTAGGTGTGGAGAAGGAGTTCCTCAATTGGGCGTCCATCGAACTTTGTTACTCGCGATGATATCGATGGAGTCGTCAAAGATTTGACATAAGAACATATCTCTCATTTAGAACAACAAGAAGAGCATTTATGTCGCTAGAAACCCACTATAGCCACTCTTCTTTCCCGACTCGAAGGATTTACGAGGCATTCAGGCCGAGGCAACATTGTTAGAATAAGTGCTAGTGTTCCGCAAGGATTAGCTCGAGACTTTGGGGCAATTCACAAAGAACAACCCCGTGTCGACACCAATTCATAAACAGCTACAGGATCGACTAGGCTCGGGGGAAACGCCCCAATACCATTCTAGGTTCAGCTCAGTCTGTCGTCAATCAGATCTCGGGATCTGGTATTGGAAATATCCCTCAAGCACCAGTGCTTGCAGCTTTGGAAACAGGAACTCCCATGGTTATAAAGGCGGATTTTTTCCTATCGAGTCACCTTAAGTCAAGATTGAGCCAGATAGTTTGTTTGGCGCTCGACCTTTTGTTAACGTTGGACCTAACGCTAGGGGCATCGACGTCAATTTACATAATCTTAATTAGTTACTCGGCATAGGCAGTGAAAGTCAAGTCCCCAATGTCTTTCGACGCTAAGCCCATGGAAGGGCACCTCGAGCCAACTTGGACTGTGTTACTTACAGCTCCTTCACTCAAGATATCAGGAATTCTCTTCATACAACGGACTTCCAAATTGATGGTGTTAGAAGCTTTCAATGGTAGGAAAGATTCTATAGTTCATCTTATGTTCTATATGCGCCATACGGAAGTACATTCAGCCTCAGATGGCATCATAGCAAAGTGCTTCCCGCTTTATGTTGATGGGAAAAATTGTCGTACGCCAATACCCAGTGTGTATGTGTGTACAATTATCCAAATAAGCAGTAAATAATGTAAGTGGCGGGGAGGCACAACTTTTATAGTGGTTCAACACTAACGCCTATGTCTACTTTATAATCATCATTCATTATATCTTTTGTCGATTACAAAGTTGTACAAGTTCGAACAATAGCTAAGTTCAAAGTGTTACAATAGAATAACAAAATATATTCTTTTTCTACACTTTGACCAAATTGCCCTTCTTCTTCCTCTTATTTGAGAAGCATTGACTTGGTCAACAATATCCAAGTTTAATGTTCATGCCCATGAAGTTCAAAGTAGCATGACAACCCTTGCTAATGTTCAAGTGTTGAGGAAAAACATGCATGTCATGTTTTAATTATCCTTCTTCCTCTTCCTTGAGATGAGTTGACTTGGTCAACAATGAGCCAAACAAGCTTTAATGCTCAAGAGGTCTAGATACGGTGTATATATGCTTGCTAGTGTCCAATAAGCTCTGGAATATGTATGCACCACCTTTAAACAATTCAAGCCACGTCCAATGGACATGGAGGAGGTGTTCGAAGCCATTAATGAGTGTTTGAAGCTCTCAAGGTCCAAAAATTTCAAACCAAAAGAATCCAAATAAAGGCTAAGGGTTGGGGTATTTATAGGAGGAAGGTTAGGTGGGAGTAGATGAGCAGCGGTACCCACAGAACCCAATTTCCGCACCCTTGAAAGTAGCACATATCAGGAAATTCGCACGCCTTGGCCAGAAGTGCGAAATTCCGCACCCCACCAGGAGGTGCGGAATCTCGCACCTCCCGGAGGGGTGCAAATTCGCAGCCCACTAAGGGGGTGTAGAATCTCCCACCTCCCGGGGGGTGCGGAATTTCGCACTTCCCGGAGGGGTGCGGAATTTCGCACTTCCCGGAGGGGTGCGGAATTTCGCACTTCCCGGAGGGGTGCGAAATTCGCACCCCACCCGGGGGGTGCGGAATTTCGCATCTCCCAAGGGGACAGAAATTCGCACCCCACCCAGGGGTGCAGAATTTCGCACTTCCCGGGGGAGCAAAATTCGTACCCCACCGGAGAGGTATAGAATTTCGCACCTCCCGGAGGGACGCGAAATTTGCACCCCACTAGGGGGTGTAGAATTTCGCATCCCCCGAGGTGTGCAAGATTTCGCACCCTCCGGAGAGGTGCGAAATTCGCACCCCATCGGAGGATACAAATTTGATGGAGGAGGGGACTGTAATCGCGCTGTCTAGGGATTCAAAGTTCCCGAATGCGAAATGAGGGAATCCATGGTTTTGCTGGTCCGAAGTGAAGGGGTCTGGACTTCGGCATGGAGAAAATCGAATGAATCTGGCGGTGTCCACTGGATCGACCGAACCGATAAGGTTGATCGCCGCCGGGACTGTGGGGCCCCGGACTCCCACCGGCGCTGCGCCCAGACCCGCTTAACAGCTCGCCTTCGGCTCAGAGCACAACTCGCCTTCGGCTCGGATGACAGTTGGGTCTTCTTTTATTTATGACATGACTTTGACCGAGCCTCTTTGTGTTTCCCGATAATGTTCTTCTTGCTTGAGCATATCGCTAATCCAATACTTGACGTGTGACCGCTTCAACCAAAAAGCGTGTCAACATTTTCCCCCCAAAACATATCTTGTTTGGTCAAAGGAAGGTGTGCTTTGTGAGGAGAAGAGAAACCCAGAATTAAAAGCTAGGAGAAGGTTGGAGCGAGCTTCTGTATTCATGAGACGCAACAGCCATGACCACACTAGATCGTATTATCCAGAAAACCAAAGATGATAAGCCAGAAATCCGTGATAGGTTCGGATCATATTAGTAGAAGACCGCGATGGCTTGGGATTGTATTAAGTAGAGAGATCCGACAATTGCTTGGGATCGTACTATGGAGAGAAATCCGACGATCGCTTGGGACCATATTAAGAAGAGAAATACGACGATCGATGGGGATCGTATTAAGGAGAGAAATCCGACAATCGCTTGAGATCGTATTAAGGAGAGAAATCTGACGATCGCTTGGGATCGTATTAATAGAAAACCAGAACGGCCAAAGTATCCGAGAGGCTGGAGGACCCCAGTAACCTGCATAGAAAAGGTGTACACATTACCATATGTGAGTGTTTTGCCGTGCTGCCGGCAAGGCTTCCTTAGGTCATCGTATTCATTTGATAGACTGCATTCAAGGCGATCTCACATTAGTGAGACGGCCAAGGCATGTTAGGGCATTCAAGGAAATTTCACGTTGGTGAGGTGGCCTCAGCAAGTAGCATTCAAGGAAATCTCGCGTTAGGGAGATGGATTTGGAAAGTGGCGTTCAAGCAAATTTTGGGTTAGGGAGATGACCTTGGCAAGTCAAGTCAAGGAAACCTTATTGAGGTAGGACAAGAGGCCAAGACAGCCATGAGTATATATTCTTGTCGTGTCACTGACAAGTTCACCCGATGTAATCCAAGGTTGTTGACAAGATGACCCTACTAATCCAAACGAGCAGGATCGTACAAGATTTGATATTTTCCATAAACCCACGCATGGGTATTCTTGTTGTGTCACGGATAAGTCCACCTGCACTAAACCAAGGTCGATGACAAAGCGACCCACTAATCCAAATGAGCAGGATCGTACAAGATCTGATACTCGCCACAAACCCACGAGTGGATATTCTGGTCGTGTCACATACAAGTCCACCCGCACTAAACCAAGGTCGTTGAAAAAGTGACCCACTAATCCAAACGAGCAGGATCATATGAGATTCGAAACTCACCACCAATCCACGAATGGATATTCTTGTCTTGTCACGGACAAGTCCGCCCGACTTAATCCAAGGTCGTTGAAAAGGCGACCCACTAATCCAAAAGAGTGGGTTCGTGCACGATCGGACACTCGCCACGAGTCGAGACGATCTCGTCGAAGTAGGACGGGAAGCTAAGATAGCCTGGCGCTTATTAGAGTTTGCAATCTCATTATTGATTTCATACTTCACAAGTAAGCTTCCTCACTTTCCAAAGTAATTTTATTAAAGTTATAAAAGTTAGGGATTTTTTAGCAAAGCCACAAGAAAACCAACGATTCGTTGTCCGTAAAGAGCATGCATAGGAAGCCGGCTACCCCCGTGCATGTGTAAGTGGACTTCACCGTTTCCGATTCCAAATTTACTTATAAAGGAAGGTGAACGATTTATCATTTACAAAGAGCATACCTGGGAACTTATTTGTTCTAGTCGCATGGGTAAGCAAACTTAGTCATTAAAAATCCAAAGCCAAGAAAGGTAAACTATTCTTTAATAACTAGGAGGATACATCCGGAGGATCAAAAATCCTTAAAGCCAAAACCAAAGGAGGCCAAAAGCCAAAGTCCTTGAACCAAAATCCAAGAAGCCGAAGAATCCAAGAGATAGAAAGCCAAGAAACCAAGACGGAGGTTCCGAGACCAGAAGACCGGAAAACAATGACCAATATCCGAAAGATCATGAAGAACCAATATCACGTAACCAAAACATCCACCAAGTCGAAAGACCAGACCCGCAAGCCGAGTGATAAAAGTTCCAGAGAGGCTTGCATCCAGGACACTAGAGCCAATAAGGGGTTTAGTTTGAATCGGGTCCCCGAGCGCAGGGCTCGGGCCTATCTTGAATAACAATTGGGGGTTGTACCTATCCTGGCATCCCAGCCCGAGTTCGAATGAATCATGCCAGCTCTCCATTTCTAACAGGCTCTTCAATAGCATTCTAAAGATGATGACACACATTTATATTGTGACCAGCGATGTCATGAAATATGCAGTGTCGGCTCGAATCTCTTTCTTGTTGAGAGGGCTCCCGAGCGGGAGGCTTTTTGAAGGGAGAAACAGGGTGAACCTCTCGGTAGATCTCCTCAAATGTATGAGTAAGCTCCGAGTAGGTCGGGAACCTATGTTGCCTATTAGCCTTGTTACGGGGCTTTCCTTTACTTGAGACCGTAGCTCGAGTATCCAAAACTTGTGGGAATGCGCTTCTATCGGGAATGGGGGTGCCCCCAAGTGTCGAGGGAGCGGCGCTGATTCGAGGATCAGCATCATCCTACTATGGGGTGTGCGAGGTTGCCCCCGTGCCCCGAGTTACAAACTGTGGAACATATGCACTTGTTCCAATGACGTCTGTTTGGCCAGTCGATCTTCCAAAGCCATGTAATCTACCCTCAATCCGAGCGAGGAATGTGTTCATAACTTCTGCTTGTCGATTGAGACAAGCGATCAATCCTGTAGCCAATTTCGCTAAGTCCACTCGAGTAACCAAGTCCGTGAGTTCCTCATCCGTAAAATGTATTGGATTTCCTTACTACTAGCAGTCCGCGCCTTGGAGGTAACGTCGAACCATTTTCGTTTTACCATTTCGAGAAGCGAGTAGTGAAGTCGATGTCAAAAACTTAAACTGAAGTCGAGATCCGAACACAAACCCGAGATACTTAATCCGATGCAGAGGTCGAAGCTGTGAGTTCCCCCTTCCTAGCGTGTCAACATGTAGACAGGAAAAATTGTCGCATGCCAACACCCAATGTGTATGTGTGTACAATTATCCAAATAAGCAATAAATAATGTAAGTGCGGAGAGACCCAACATTTATAGTGGTTCGGCACTAACGCCTATGACCACTTTATAGTTGTCATTCATTATATCTTTTGTCGATTACAAAGTTGCACAAGTTCGGACAATAGCTAAGTTCAAAGTGTTACAATAAAATAACAAAATATATGCTTTTTCTATACTTTGACCAAACTGCCCTTCTTCTTCTTCGTTGAGAAGCGTTGACTTGGTCAACAATATCCAAGTTTAGTGTTCATGCCCACGAATTTCAAAGTATCATGACAAACCTTGCTAGTGTTCAAGTGTTGAGGGAAAACATGCATGTCATGTTTTAATTATCCTTCTTCCTCTTCCTTGAGATGAGTTGACTTGGTCAACTATGAGCAAAACAACTTTAATGTCCAAGCGGTCTAGATATGGTGTGTCTATGCTTGCTAGTGCCCAATAAGCTATGGAATATGTATGCACCTCCTTTAAACTATTAATGCCATGTCCAATATGTCCATGGAGAAGGTGTTGGAAGCCATTAATGAGTGTTTGGAGCTATCAAGGTCCAAAAATTCCAAAAAAGAAGGCTCCAAATAAAGGTCAAGGGTTGGGGTATTTATAGGAGGAAGGTTAGGTGGGAGTAGGTGAGAAGTGGGACTAACAGATGCCAATTTTCGCACCCCTGAAAGCAGCCTATATCACGAAATTCGCATCCCTTGGCCAGGGGTGCGAAATTTCTCACCCCACCAAAGGGGTGCGGAATCTCGCACCTCCCAGAGGGGTGCAAAATTCGCACCCCACCAGGAGAGTGCAGAGTTTCGCACCTCCCAGGGGGGTGCGAAATTTGCACCCCACCCGGGGGTGTGGAATTTCGCACCTCCCGTAGGGTGCGAAATTCACACCCCACCCGGGGGGTGCGGAATTTCGCACCTCCCGGAAGGGCGCGAAATTCGTACCGCACCCGGAGGGTGCGGAATTTCGCACCTCCCGAGGGCGCGAAATTCTCACCCCACCCGAGGGATGCGGAATTTCGTACCTCCCGGGGGGTTGTGAAATTCGCATCCCACAGGGGAGGTGCGGAATTTCGCACCTCCCGGAGGGGTGCGAAATTCGCACCCCACCGGGGGATGCAAATTTGATGGAGGCGGGGACCGAAATCGCAATGTAGAGGGAGTCGAAGTTCCTGAATGCGAAGTGAGGGAATCTATGGTTTTGCTGGTCCGAAGCGAGGGGATTTGGACTTCCGGCATGGAAAAAATCGGATGAATCGGGAGGTACCCACTGGATCGACCTAACCGGTTAGGTCGATCGCTGTCAGGACTGTGAGGCCCCGGACCCCCACTGGCGCTGCGCTTGGACTCGCTTAACGGCTCGCCTTCCGGTCGGAGCACAGCTCACCCTCGGCTCGGATGACAGTTGGACTAAGAGTTGTGCTGCAAAGCCTTGAAGAAGACGTTCTCGGGCCCAAAAGAGGTCATCTGATAGGAGTCTTGGGTCTTCTTTTATTTGCGATGCGACTTCGACCAAGCCGCTTTATGTTTCCCGACAATGTTCTTCATGCTTGAGCGCATCGCTAATCCAATACTTGACGTGTGACCGATTCAACCAAAAAGCATGTCAACACTTTACCTAATAGGCATGGCTGCTTTATGGTTCAGACAATTGGAACTAGAATCTATTAACAGTTGAAACGTCTTGGTTGGAAGGTTCGGCAAGACTCTACGTAAATTTCTTGAACGATTCAAAGTGGCGGTGGCCTCTACTGGTAGGCTGGATCCGTCCATGGTCCTAATGTCCGTCGTCCCTGGTATTCTTGACATGATAGACTTCAAAGTCTCAATACGACGAGACCGGCCAAGGGACCTTGGTGAATTCAACTTCGAGGTTGAAAGGCTTCTCAGGGAGGAGGACTCCCATGACGAAAAACCGTCCATCGAGCCAACTCTGCAATAGGCTCAAGGTCATCAATGCTTGGCAAAGGAAAGCGTAAATTTTGGGACAACCAAAACTCATGGCCTTGCTTCGAGCCAACATTCCCAGCTTACACTGAACTCAACGAAGGATCGAAATTTTTTTATCTTGACATTCATGAAACTGCACCTTTCCTAAAGCCATCCGAGATGGACTTGACTCTTAAGAAAGCAGGCTCTGACATGTACTGCCGTTTCCATGAGCTGTTAGATCATGACAATGACCATTGCAGGCAATTCTGTGATCTCATTGAGGCCCACGTCAGGTGCGATGAATTATTACAGTATGTCAAGAATCCTGCAACAGCAGCGCCTCTCGCTCAACCTCCAACCACCACATCTTTGGATGGAGTAGGGACTAGACGCCTCTAGGGCATTATCATCAATTAATCCAGCTGGCCATATGGGTCTCTCTTGGCTTTTCCGGACCTCGTCCCGATGCTTATGATTGTTCTTGTTTTTGGCGACCTCTCGCCCCTTTCTAACTTTCCTTGTATGCACTCAAAGCAGAAAAGTCAGCCCATACAGGCACGGAACCGACTTCTAGTCCCCTGTCGCGCTTTTGGTTGGACCATCGACCATTGTAGTCCCGTAGCATCGATAAAGATTGTCTTTGGGCTCCGGCCTCTCACTAGACCCAACCAATATAAACGTATGACTTTGGCCTCCCCTCACACTGGATCCATCCAGTATAAACATAAGACTCTGGTCTCCTCCACACTAGATAAGTCTAGTATAAACATAAGACTCTGTCTCCACTACACTGGATCTGTCCAGTATAAACATAAGACTCTGGTCTCCTTCACACTAGATTCATTCACTATAAACATAAGACTACCGTCTCCCCCTCCCTGGTCAGTCGAGTGTACATTTTGAAACCCGATTCTCAAATTTGGACTTTGTTGCTCGACTTTCCCAAATATTGGATCCATCGGATGTTGGGGTTCTCCAAATGGGCTTGCCAAACATAAGAGCTACCCGACTTAGTCCGCCAAGCACAGGAGTTCCTTATCGCAACCCTCTTATCACGGTAACATTAACGACCTAGCCCGCCAACTAAAAAATATTAATAACTCGGCCCACTAAGTGCAAAATCCTTCTTTTGTAGGTACATACTCGGTCCGATAGACCTCAACAAGGCCAAGGCTTCTTATTTTCTGAACCTCATGCATCCCGGACTCGACAGTCTATTCTGAATACGATCTCAAGGATCATCGGGTTTCCATCCTAATACGATCCCAACAATCATCAAGTTTCTAATTTACTACGACCTCAGTGGTCATTGTTTTTCTGTTGAAATACGCTCTCAGTGATCGTCAGACATCTATATTAATACGATATCAGTGATCGTCGGGTTCTTAATCGATTATGACCATAGTGTTCATTGGATTACTGTTCAAATACAATCTCAGTGATCGTTAGACGTCTATTCTAATACAATCTCAGCGATCGTCGAGTTTAAATCTATTACGACCTCTGTGGTCGTTGGCTTTCTATTCAAATACGATCTCCGTGATCGTCAGACCACTATTCTCGTACGATCTCAACAATTTTCGAGCCTTTATTCTATTATCATCTTAACTATCAATAGGTTTCAATTCTAATACGACCTCAGTGGTCGTTGGATTTTTATTTCTATTCTGACCTCAGTGATCATCTGATTCCTACTCTATTACGATTTCAAAGATCGTCGAATTCTATTCTATTACGATGATGGCAATCATCAATCTTCTTCCCGATCTTAATTGGGATTTACGTATATTCGGACTACTTAGAACACATCTTCTTTCAATCAAAAAAGACATGTTTTGAGGGGAAAAGTGTTGATGTGTTTTTGGTGAAAGTAGTCACACTTTAAGTTCATACTCAGCAACGCGCTCTCATCAAAGTCAAAACATATTTCATTCCTGATATCAGCATCGACTCAGTCGCATATGGCAAACACGTATCTATCACTCAAAAAAGCTAACGCGCACAATGCCGATCAGTCAAAATCATCAGATCACCTCAGCCCCAACACAGTTCAAATTTGGCAAGCAGGTTCTAGGATTTTTGCATCCATTGGGATGCTAAAATGCATATTTCGTATTCCTCTCGGGATGCGAAATACGCATTTCGCATCACTAGCCGTATCTCTCTATGGATGCGATTTCGTATCCCTTAGAGGATGTTGTTTACATCCAAACAACTCCCTCGGCTTCACGTTCCTCAACAGCACCATCTCGCATCCGTCACTTCTCTTCCCAAGAGCATTTCGTATCGCTCACATTGCTCCTACTCTTGGCATCTCGCGTCCTCCCAGGGTTGTGAATTCGCATCCTCCAAATGCGGGAATTTTCATCCCCATGCGATCTCGCAGCCCTCCGGGATGCGAACGTGATTGCTCCCCTTCTCTACGAGGAGCGGCTTTACATCCCCCTAGGATGCAAATTTGGCATCCCTACGGGATGTGAATTTGGCATCCCTCCAGGATGCGAATTTCATATCCCTCGGGATGCGAAATTTGTATCCCCAAGGCGGGATGAGAAATTCTCCTCAAGACTATGACGGGATACGAAATTCTGGTGGGGCGCCTTTTTGGGATGTGAAATTTCCTGTTGTGGTCCCAAAATCTCACATAGCCTCACCTAATCCACTTTTTATAAATACCCCTACCTCATTCTTCAAAGGGGTTAGATTTCTGACACTTTGGAAGCTATTAAGCACCACCAATGGATGCCACCTTCTTCTCCATGACGATTAGAAATAGCTTGGACCTCTAAACATTGCACAAACTCTTTCTCTTAACTTTTGGGCATTCAATTTGACATGCTTTTGGATATATTTTAATACTTTTGGACATTAGAGCTACATTTCGGACATTCAAACCATATTTTGGACATTGTTGACCAAGTCAACATATTTTTCACTCAAAGAAGATGACTATGGACATTTTGGTCAAAGTTTAGAGTTAACAAGTATTTTATTGTTCCATTGTAACACTTTACACATAAATATTGACCAAACTTGTACAACACTTGTAATCAGCTGTTATATGGTGAATGATTACTGTAAAGTGGACGTAGGCGTTAGTGCTAAGCAACTATAAAAAGCTGCATTCTTCTTGCATTCTTTTATTTTGGATTTAGATTATCGTTGTTTCTACAAAACATACCTTCGGGTGTTGGCGCGCACGAATAGCGACAATTCCCTATATCAACAAAAGTTTTTAAATTTTATTTCACTTGATTTGTTGGAAATAATCATCAGATATTTGATATTAAATTTCGTAGTTAAAACTTATACTATTTAAGGAATATGAAAGGTATTTATGTCATTATTCCGCTTATAGTATTTGTTGATTATGAGAATTGGTATTGAATATAAGTTGATATAATCTCTATGCAAATCTTATATTTAATATCAATCGGTTTTGGGTTTATTGTGAATGGTGTCTTAATAACATCATTCATTAACCCGGTTAAAGATTAAGTTATGTTTTTGAATTAGAAAAGAATTATAATATTCTAATCAAAGGTTAACGAAAATAATGATTAAGGAAGGGAAGCTAAAACCTTTGTTAAATACTAATGAACAATTTTTAAAAATAATTCCTAATCAATGAATCAATAAAAGTTTTAAATATATTGGACTAACGTAAGTAAAACTATGGGAAATGATTATTAAGATTAATAAGGCTTAATTGTCCTTGGTTTAAATTATGTCTTTTAAAATGAGAAATTTATCGAATAAGTCTTTTAAGTAAGATTTAATCGGAATATGAGTTAAAAGAACTTTAGTTAAAAATTTAATAAAATCTTGGTTTAAAAGATTTAAAGAATGGACTCTTGGACCAACAAGTTTAATAATTGAGGATTTTGTTAAGGATAAGAAACTGAGATTTGTTTTAAGAAGGTTTTAATTAACCAAATTTGGAGTGAAATGGGACTTAACTAAAATCCTATATAGTACATATTGTTTTCATAACCACGATAATTATTCAAAGAAACTGGAGATGGATATATGGAATACCTATCAAAAAAACAAGTTTGAGTAACTTTATGAAGATTATTGGAACAAATAAAGATATTGAAGATGATGGTTGAAGACCGAGGATCTTCACATCGAAGGAAATTCTTATTGATATCTTGGGCTGTACACCCACTATGAGATTACTTATAACATTAGTCCGGACATATTTGGATATTTTTCGGATTTTGGAAGGGCGTCACTACTTTATTGGATGAGGAATAAGGGACTTCAGTTTCATTTAGTTTCAGAACGAACTTGAATGAATTGTATGTTTGGCATTGTAATTTATGATATAGCAATTGATCTCTGTTTAATAATATATATATGTATTGTAGTAGAGAATTTATTCTCTTAGCTTAACACCCTTCTCTGAGATGAAGGAGATCAAATGTTATATATTAATAGACATCAATTATGTGTTGTGAATTGATAATGTGGCATGTTAAGCGATTGAACTACATAAGATCAGAGCAGGATTTAGAGTAAAGCATAGATTTGTGTAATGAGTGTTCGTCAAACCTCACATCCCGGAAATGACCAAAATAGGAGAAATGCAGCAAGATTATGGGGTTTGCATCCGTTAGAGTATGTCATTTCCTTCGAGATTTGTAGTAATACCATGGTATAGAGCCCATGTATATTACTTATGTGGTTGTTTATGTTCGGGGCCCCGGTTAAAGGTTGATAAAGACCGGGAAGTGGCATACTCGTGAGAGTTAGTAATCTAGTTACAAAGATAACCAACCTTGTGTTGGCAGAGAGCCAGTGTGGTTCTCAAGGAATCCCCTAGAGGTGTATCCATTAGATAACGAAGTTATTTTGCCTGGTCATTGTTGGAAATCCACTCCGCACTATGAAACCATACGATTTTAGTTGTATAACCTATGTCAGCATGATAGAATGGAGTATTTATGCTGGCTAAGATTGTTATATTTATTTACAAAGTGATTTTCCAAGCTATGCACTAATAATAATATCAAATGGTTTTCGTGTATCAAGCATTTTAGGTTACCATAAGGAGAAATCTCAACCAATGTGTATGATATCATGGTGTGTGTGTCGCGAGACCTTATAGTAGCTTTATTTTCTAAACTGCACACGCGATTTTCTTGCGCAAATAAACAATATTAAGTTCTTAAACTAATCTCACCACCGACTTGGAGTTTATTGTTTTCATCAAAACTCTAGGTGCCCTTATTTTCTACACGGGCAACCTAGTAGTTAAAGTTTGTAGATAGTCTTAGAGTCATTTTATAGTAGCATGTGTTGGATTAAGGCTGGAGCTGTATTTGGATCATTTTTATTATTCCGCCAGAGTAATAGTATTTTCTGCAATGTAGTTGTTGTACTTTGATATATCTTTGTAACTTTGATGCAAAAATATGTTATGTTAATGAAAGATTCATTTTGTGTTTTTTTCCCTAACGTGTTATACCCAAACAATCCACATTTCCAGCACTTGGGTTTTGGCACAAGAATACCGTGGATGTATTAAGTGTCGATTTTCAAGGGTCGAGAAGGTGGGCCATTACAGAGAGACCCATTTTTAATTTGCAAGGATTGAATCGAAGGAAAAAAAGCCATGGCCTTTCTTTCCTTGTGGAATTTAAAGTCTCTATTCTCTGGCATTCGTGGGTTAGCTGCTTCTATACTAGGTTAAAATTCACTTAAATATATGT
The DNA here is from genome assembly GCA_030737875.1 of Allium sativum. Lineage (NCBI taxonomy): Eukaryota > Viridiplantae > Streptophyta > Magnoliopsida > Asparagales > Amaryllidaceae > Allium > Allium sativum. The sequence goes on from CM060914.1 coordinate 85,891,973, forward strand.
GTGTCTATTATTTTTAAGATTACTATATTTTGTATGGATTTGGATGCGTTTTGATTTCATGCTTAACGCAGACATTGAAAAAAAATGGGGAACTAGAAAAAATGCAGGTATATGCGTCCTTGAGAATAAGTCCGTCTGTGCAAGTGTCTTGCCAAAAGCGCACTTATGCAATCGTGGTTCGTGCTTATGTCGAGGTTAGTGTTTACGCGCTACACTTAACTAACTTTTTCAGGAAAATTAACAAATTAAAATTTTCATATTTATATGTTGTTTGATTTTAGATCAACACACGAATCATTTGGTTGCAAATTGAATTGGTTAGATTGTTTGTACGCATGTTGACACGATATACACACGTCATGTGTAAATGCTTGTGTAGGAAATGAATCGTCATATATGATCTTACACCCATGTTTCCACATTTGGTTATGTTACATAGGTTATAATTGGTCATTATGATTGTCGCTAATTCCCTGTTAATGTATGACATATTTTGACATGTTCACTTGTGACACTAGATATGGTTGAATTGATACATAAATAAAATAAATTATAAATATTTCACTTGGTCTCGGTAGAAAATTAAATTATAAACACCTTTAGTCAAAATGAATTGTAATTGGTTTGAAATTTAATTAATGAATGTTTTAAATTCTTAATTGAAATTGTTTATAAATAATATTGTATTACTCAACTCGATTCGTTAATAAATTTTGATTTTATGAACTATATGATAACTTATCGATAAACAATTTTGAATTGATTAGTAAAACTAGATTTTTGGAATTTAGATATATAAATGATTGAAACTGAGAAATTTAATATCTAAATATAACAATGTTAACGGAAGTTGTTAAAGTGATAAATAATTGTAAATTTGATTCAGTAACGTGGATTTCTAATTTTAATGATTTTTGTAAAATTTGATTCTTAATTAGAATTTAATTTGAAATTTATCGACACATAATTGTGATTTTGATATTGGAATATATTGTAATTTAGATTGGAATTTCAAAAAGAGTACTTCTTAATTTATCTCGAATTTAAGATTTGATCTTAAGTTAAATCCATTATTTTTATAATATAATTTATAATTGAATTTGACTAAATTTGCTGAATGAAACCTAATTTGAATCAAATTCTATTTTTAAATGAATTGTTGAAATGAAAATTTATATATGAATATTTGGTATTTATAATTTAAATTATAGTTGAAATATGAAATGTTACAAGTGTATAATTTAAGTTGTTAATTGAAATCGACGAGTAAAGTTTGACTTAATGTGTGAGATTTGCAATGCTAAAGTGAATGTAAATTAAATTGGGTTTTATCAAAACTAGATTATTTTGAGTGCTGAATCTAAAAGTTGAGATTTGAAACCAATATAATGAAAGTGGCTAAATTTCAGTTTGAGTGTTGCAGTCGATATAATGGAAATGGATTTGAAATTCAAAATAGATTGAAACCTATTTAATTAAACATGTTCAAACTTATAACTAAAAATTTAATTAGTTAAGTTGACTGATTTTTTAATTGATAAATCTGATTTCGGTTTCACTTTAAATTGTAAGTTGAAATGATTGAAGTTTTAGTTTTGAATTGGAATTTGAAATTGAAAATGGTTTATGTGAATTTTGAAACTGTATATTGGGTTCAAATGGTTTGGAAGGAAATAAACTGTTTATTTCAATATATTGTGCCTATATTATGCTTATAATCAACTGTACCTTATATTAAACTTTTTTAATCAAACTATTTTCCTTATACTATTTCATTTCATATTATCCTATATATAAACATATAACTATCTTTATTAGACTATGTAAGGTATATACTATGCAAGGCTTATTTAGCGAGTTGTTGGTGCATGTCAAAAATCTATGGTTTTTTGCCTTGTTTGGTATTAGTAATTTCCTCTTTATGTAATGTTGGACTTTATTGTTTCAGTCACTTTCCCTGCATGGAAGTTTCCCTATGTTGTAGTGGATATGAAAATTTTATATCTCGTGGTTCCTTATATTTATTATTGTGATATAATAAAAGGCTTTATGGATCACTTTAAAAATAGGTCGGCCTTGCCAAAAAACTATCTTTATTAAACTATTATATTTTAATCTTTTCTATTTTATATCTATACAAACTATTTAAATGTAAATTTTATTTCCGACCCAAGTTGTTGAACCCAATTCAGTTGAATATAAGATTTCATTCGGATAACTATAACTGTGACATAGAATCTAAACCAAAAATTGAATTTTGATGATGACATGATTTGCAATACGAAATTATGAAGTTGGAGTTGAAATCCAATACTGAATTGTTTTTGGATATGATAATAAAAATCGAATGTTAAGTAAATCAATTTATGATTTGAAATACGATGTTTTATTTAAATATCGATCATGGTGTGTAAAATGACGATTGGTTGTTCAAGAGACTGGAACTGGATATTGGCATAATATCTATCAATATTGGAACCTTAACAACTAGGTATGCGGAGGATGTTCCACAATGAAGTGGTTGAGTTAGAGAGTGGTTCCTAGAATGAAGAAAGAGAATGATAATGGATAGCCTTGACACTTGTGTCATAATTAAAATAGTTATAATAGGAGCCTATATCTGGCCAATGAGGTTAGCTACCTCTATTGGACACACCTCTTTGTATTACTCACTTGATTTATGATTCGATTGTTGCATATTGATTTGATTAGGGGTGTTAAATGCAGCCGATCATGGGTGCGTTACGACCAACCAAAAAAGATGAACTGTTAGAATCCTACCTTCAGGTTGCCTCACGTGCTTGTAACGAAATGCCTTTTTGACCATTTCAAGTCGATAATTAAGCCAACTCATACAGTTCGGAACAGAAGATTGTAATTTGTTATGAGGTTTAACAAAATAAAATCATAGACAGAATAAAATACATCATCTCGTAGCGAAAATTTAACAAATTTATCAGAGTTATACAATTTTATACAATGGAAATCGAGTACATAAATTTTAGCGACAAATAAAAATTGACTAAAACAATTGAACCAAGTCAATGTTTTCACGAATCTCCAGCTTCGTCAGCTGTGGATCTTAAGCTGTACTATTCGGTCTAACCCAAGCATTATGCAGAACCATAAAGCACTCGAGTCAGGATGAACTTTATTCACATAAATAAGCTTCAATAAAATGCTCAAAAATATCATGGTAAATCCCACCTTTCATATGTGGTTTCTAGAATTTCAGAATGTATGTGAGATGCCAAAATTAATAGTTATATCACAACGAAAGTGTTTCTAGGTTTTAAATAAGGCAGGACCCATGTAGGTAAATAAAGTGTACTGTAGTAAAACTTACATCAGGCCCATAAGTGACGTGATGTTGGTCCTTCATCAAACAAAGTTAGGTTTGTGCGAAATAAGAGGGCATATTACTTGTATTTATATAAAATGACAATAGCCTACCAATACCAAGATTTAGTTTCAGTCAATGTTATTATAACCCAACCGTGAGTCAAACAGAGAGGACTCAAGGGACAAGGTTTTGAAGGTCTGACCGGTCGAACTGCCATGATCCGCACTTGCTTGTTAATAGTGAAAATGTGAATAATTAAGTTTTGTGTGTACTCAAAGAAATAAATAATGAAGTTTGAAAGTCATCAATTTATTCACTAACATTAATAGATTGCATGATATAATTAAATAGAAAGGGCACAAACAAACATACATGTTTTTTAGAATAAAGTGGTAAAGTTTATGGTTTAGATGCTGCATCAGTTACGATTTTTTGAAAAAATTTAGTTGTTATTCTCAAAACAATACAACAGATGAAATGATGAGATAGAATTACACGATAAGAAGTAGGGAAAAACAAAAAAAATCATGGTTTAACCCTATAAAATTGAAGGTTGGACCACTTATTTGAAGTTTCGACCAAGGTTCATGCTTGAATGAGGTTCGATTGAGTTCCGCACTGTAACACCCAAAAATTTAATACACTATAACCATACATTAAAGATGATAAAATGGGAATTACTTAATTAAATATTCATATTATGTTAAATCGGCTTTACCGTTGCGTTCGTCTCGGAATTTTGGTTTAGATAGACCCTAAGTTTGTGTAAAAGGGACGATGTATGAAGAAGTTATGAATCTTAAAAGTTTGTATATATATAATTCAAAAATATTCAAAATAATAGACTGAGACGAAGTTAGAAAACAAAGAGGGATTCCAAATCGTTGTGGGATGAACCACACTCGGCCTGGGTCGACTTATGGGTCAACCCAATGGGTCGACGGGTCGACGATCTGGGTTGGTTCATTTGTCTATATCTGCAATGTTTTTGTGACTAGATTCATTCACTGACTCAGCGCTACGTGTACGGATTAGATTAAAACCCTAGAATCTAAAGGTGAGGTTAACTCTGTGAATCTATAAATAAGTGGCTTTCTTCCATTCCAATACACACAATTTCTTCATACCTTCTTCCTCCATGAATCTATTTTGAAATGAAAATATATAATGGGGGAATGCTGTTGATGCCTAGATCTACAGAGATAAGTAAAAATACAAGATTTGTATACAATAACCAAGGGATAGAAGTGGAATTTTCTACAACGGCATATATATATATTAAAGATTTAATCTTTTCTTCCCCAAGAACCACTATGAGTTCCCTATTATTTTCAAGTCTGATACCTAGAACTTTATCATGACAGTTAAATAAAATTGGGCTTAGAGTATACAATGTTTATAAGATAATTGATACTTCACTGTTAATCACCTATGTCGTTGTTATAAATATATGCCTTTACTGTTGGATAATTATTCAGTTATGTGCATCTATCTTCCTTTTCCCTATTTATACTATTTTAGTTTATTTCCAGTTTATCCTATATGCCCATGTGATTTGATTCTATTCTCCTTCCTCTATTTTTCCCTTTTGTTTATGTTAAGCCTAGGCCTTTGGAAGCCTATGCCATGTCCGAATAAAGTTTGCATATAATAAGAATTGGGATAATAAGAAATGACATGAAAAGGGGGAATTTGGGCATACTGATAATTGGAGGACTAATTGACTGTAATTTAGGAAAGGTATAATATGCATATGCATGTACTTGTTGTAACTTGAGAATATGATAAAAAGGGATAATATGCGTAAATTTGTACATGTTGTATTCTGAGGTATAATTTATTGGAATAGTATGCATATGTATAAGCATGTTAAATTCGATTTAATACAGACATTAAGTATAAAGGACATGTTAAAATTATGTAAGTACCATATGTAGGTTAGTAAATTGAATCACTATAGAAATTATACATACATCTGGGCAGGTGTTTTGGGAAAGGGTTCTACACGCATAATAACATGTAACATTACAACCACACTTATTAGTAAACCTAAACTTTCTAGGTTAAACCCTGATTATTAATAAGCTAAGATGTCCTTTGTTCTAGTGTTACATCGGTTTTGGGGACTCTTAAATCATAGTTTCTTGGAGGCACAAGCTTAAGGGGTTGGCTTGTGTTAATCTGCAGTTCTGGAACCCATATTAGTCAGTATCTCTATTGGTATTTTGTTAGAGGGTCTCGTACTCAGTAGGGGCCAGGGCACGCTTTACTGAACTGGATAGTAAGAGGTTCACATGGGGAAGGTGGGTACGGGTGCTAACCGGCGGAGTCATGAGCGTGCATGAGTCCGATTAGGGAAACTAAGCCATTATAACACTAGTAAATGGGTCTGTGTTATATAAGTTGTTGGGTTAGAGAGTGGTACACCCTACCGCCGAGGATGACACAGGGTATTTACGTAATAGGGAGTTGATCACGTGGATAGTAATTATGGTACATCTGATCCTACGGTTATGTAATTAGGGTAACACCTAGTCATGTTATGTAATTAGGGTATGCCTAATCCTGTTGTTTAATCCTCTGTTTAAATCAGTTGTTTCTAGTAAGTAATTACGTTAACACCTGATCATGTTATACTAGTATTGATGCAGACATAACCTGTTTTAGGGATATAAATGTGAAGCATTACTCGATCATCGTTTATTCCTATTTATCATGTTGCTGTGTTTATCTAGTTTACCTGTTACCTTATATGATATTGTGCTTTCTCATCCAGTCTTGTTTACCTGTCTTGGTATATTTATTTTATGTATATTTGAAAATCACTGGAACTCGCCAAACCTTATGTCTAACCCTTTTGTTTTCGCTTCTTTCTTCCTTCCCCATAGGTCCTCAAAGTGGTAGCACTCCTCAGTGATTAGGACTTTCTTTTTTAGCTTGGATCTGGACTTTTCGAGATGTACTATTTTGAATTACTTTCTACAATGTTATGGCTTAATATGAGGGATATGGTTATATATAATTGCACTTTGTTGCTTTTCATTATAAGACGGATTTGAGATACTTAGTTTTAATGTAACTGGTTTGATGATGTAACCTATTTTGAGACTATGTTTTATTTTCAATAATAAAGTTGAAACTTTCCGCTACTTATTTTATACTTGTCTTGTGAATTTCTATACTGTTTACCTATTATGCTACACGAAACTTAATGCATTTTCTTATGAGTGACGTTAACGAACGTGGTGTGCCACATTTGGTATCAGAGCTTAAGGTTACAAGATCGGAGAAAAGTTTTGAAAAAAATGTTTTTAAAAGCAAAGTATTTTCAAATAAAAAACCGTTTTTTAAAAACATACCCCTTAAGCCATATTAATATTCTCTCGATCTCTTGTTGAATCTTTTTTTCTTCTCTTTTCATCATGTTTGGGGAACCCAATCTTCCTGAGGGCATTCCACTACCGACATGGTTCCGTAGGTATCATGAGGTTACGACACCTGGCGGAGGTCAAGGAGATGCCCCACCCGTAGCTGCAGCCGGAGTAGCTCCACCTCCACGAGTAGATAACTTTTCTAAGCTATGTAAAGATATATGGAATGAACACCATTTCGTGGTACCGATAGCTCTGTTGAAGCACAGAATTGACTAAGAGAAACGAAACGTGTTTGGTGTTTTTGAGATCGATGATAGAAGGAAGATATAGTTGGTTGCATGGCAACTGAAGGATGAAGCTTCTTACTCGTGAGAGGTGATGCAGGCAGGACAACCAGTAGCTATTTGGGATGAGTTTAGGCAATGATTTGAGATGAAGTTTTTATCTCAGGCAGAAGAGGGATTACAGATGGAGAGATTCTTGGATTTGAGACAAGAGGACATGTCTGTTAAGGATTATGTGAATAAGTTCAATCAGCTGGCGAGATTTGGTCTGGACTTGGTGAATATACCCCATAAGAAGGCTCTTAGATTTGCGAGAGGTTTGAATCAACCTCTTTAAGGACTTGCATTATCTCACATACCGATGGAAGCGACGTTAGAAAGGTTGTTTGACATGGATCTTATGCACAAAGATGGCAAGGATGAGAAGAAAGACAGTAAAACTAAAGATACACAGCCTAAGGGAGAGAATAGAAATGGTTGCTCAAAAAGGAAATCAAAAGAAAGGAGGAAAGCCTGACAAGGCTCAGATCAAGAAAGATATTAAGTTCCATGGTTGCAGAGCTATGGGTCATTTTGTGAAGGACTGCAGAAAGACAAAGAAAGTTTACTTTAATTGTGGACAAGTGTGACACTTCACTAAGCAATGCCCTAACAAGAAAGGACAAGAGGCAGGAACTCTGGACAAGTACATGCTTTAGAGGCTAGTGGACCTAATCGAGGTAGGAAATTCACGGTTGAAGATTTGATTTCCCTTTTTGACTATCTAGTTAGGACCCTGTTTGATTCGGGCACTTCGCATTCATTTATATCCAGTTCTTTAGTAGATAGTTTGCACCTTAATACTTGATTAGTCTCTGATCCTATAGTGGTCTCAAACCCCATAAGAGGTACGAATCATTTATCCACGATATGTAGGGGTTTGAGAATTTCTATCTTGGGCGTCGAGTTTTAATGCGACGCATACATGCTGGGCTTTACGGTCCATAGTTTGATTCTAGGAATGGATTGGGTATCCATGTATGGTGCCATTCTTGATTATGAAAAGAGAGTAGTTAGACTTCTTACTTTTCATGGTAGAACTCTTGAAATTTCTAGTGACCCACAGGGGTCAGTCATGCTCAGTTTTTTAGAATCGCTTGATACTTCTGTTGACAATTTGCGATCTATACCCATAGTCATAGATTATCCGGACATGTTTGAGGAAGTTAAGGGATTACCTCCAAGGCGTGATATAGACTTCTGGATTTACTTGGTAGAGAATGTGAAACTAGTTCTCTACCAGTGTGCCACGTGGCTCCTAGAGAGAGCAAGGAGCTTAGCAAGCAAGTATGGGAGCTATTCGAGAATGGTTTTATTAAGTGAAGCATATCAAAATGGGGAGCTCCAGTTGTCTTTGAAACTAAGGCAAATGGCTCACTTCATCTGTGTGTGGATTATATAGAGTAGAATAAGCTCACATAGAAGTATAGGCACCCGCTTTCGAGGATTGACGACTTGTTTGATCAGCTAGTGGGCGCATCAGTTTTCTCGCATTTTAATTTGGCCATAGGATTTCATCAGCTGAGGGTGGCAGAGGACAACCTTGATAAGACTGCATTCAAAATTCCGGACGGTTTCTTTGAGTGGCTGGTTAGGCCTTTTGGACTAACCAATGCACCTGCCTATTTTGTGGACTTGATGAGTAAGGTATTTAGAAAGTTTCTAAATAAGTTTGTGGTGGTCTTTGTGAATGACATTCAGATCTTCTCAAGGAATGAGGATGAGCATGCCTAACACTTAGGAGAGGTTCTATGCACTATCATATCGCATCAACTCAAGGCAAAATTTTCTAAGTGTCACTTCTGGAGAAAGGAAGTAAAATTCCTAAGGCATATGGTCTCCAAGGACGGGATGGCAGTGGACCCCGCTAAAGTCGTCGCAATTCAAGATTGGAGGGCTCCAAAGAATGCAACAGAGGTGATAAGTTTTCTAGGGTTGGCAGGATATTATAGAAAGTTCATCAAGGACTTTGCAAGTGTATCAGCCCCACTCACCTAATTAACGAAGAACATGGCTTTTTCATGGAGCATTGATTGCGAGGATGCATTTCAGAGATTGAAAAGAGCTTTAACAACAGCCCCAGTTCTGACTCTCCCTAATGGAAGCAAGATGTTCATGGTTTACACAGATGCTTGTGGCACATGGCTTGGTGTCGTTCTGATGCAAGAGGGAAGGGTATTATGCTATGGTAGCAGATGGTTAAGAAGTACCCTACCCATGATCTAGAGTGGGCTGCAATAGTGTTAGCGTTGAAGTCTTGGCGACATTATCTACTTGTAGAGAGATTCGAGCTATATACGGATCATAAGTTGCTCAAATACTTGTTCTCATAGAAGGATCTCAACCTAAGGCAAAAATGGTGGGTGGAGTTCCTAGCGTCCTATGACTTTGAGATAGCTTATACCCCAGGAAAGGGTAATGTATGGCGGACGCGTTGAGTAGGCAAAGGATAACTTCTAGTCCTCTATTCGTAGAAAGGCGGAGCTTGGAGTACATCTCGACCTTTAATTTCAAGCCATTTACAGATTTCACATTGGGATTGTTAGCATCGTTGGAGGCGCGACCTACTCTATTGGAGCATATTGGATCTATGTAGAAGGAAAACACGCAAATATCTGACATCTTGGACATGCTTGATAGAGGAGAGACTTCTATCACCTTGCTAGATATACTGTGGACAAAAAAGGGTGGCTAAGACATGATGGAAAGCTTTGTGACCCAAGGATTGAGGAACTGCCAAAGGCAATGCTTGAAGAAGCTCATCATTCTCGGATGACTATCCGTCCAGGTGATGACAAGATGTATCGAGACATGAAGAGAGTTTTCTTTTGGACTGGCAAGAAGAAGGATATGGCAGAATTCATAGCTCGATATTTGACTTTCCAGTGAGTAAAGGCTGAAGAAAGGGAACCTGGCGGATTGCTTCAGCCCTTAGTTATCCCACAATGGAAGTGGGAGAGCATCCCTATGGATTTCATCGATGGACTGCCCCGATCGAGGAAGGGAAATATGAGCATTTGGGTGACAGTGGACCAACTGATGAAGAGCGTGCACTTTGATCCTATCAAGAATAAGAGGATGGCGGCTAGGATGGCATCATTTTATTTTCGAAAGACAGTCTGACTTCATGGGGTACCTTCCAGTATAGTAAGCGACCGTGACCACATCTTTACTGGTGAGTTTTGGAAGAGCTTACAAGAGGCATTAGGTACACAACTACTGTAACACCCCGTATTTCTGTTAACACTAAAGTTACTAATTTAATAATAAATGTGTAAAGGGGAGATGTATCTAATGTGCATACAAATTTAATAATAAATGTGTAAAGGGGAGATGTATCTAATGTGCATACAAATTTAATAATAAATGTGTAAAGGGGAGATGTATCTAATGTGCATACAAATTTAATAATAAATGTTAATAATGTACATTAAGAAAGTAATTGTGAACATAATTGGCTTCCCTTTAGAACGGATGGCTTTGATTAACCTTGGCTTCATCGACGGCTCAAATTAACTTGCAATCCTACATAAACAGCCCCCTAGTCTCCTTCTCTTTGCACCATTCTTCTCTAACCTTATGCTGCACAAATTCTTGATGGACATGGCTTCTTCTTCTTCCTCTAAATCTAAATAAATAGATTAAAATAAAATACAAATCAAGACGAGGATATCCTGCTCAAGTCTTTCAAGAGAAGATTCAAAACAAGTTAGGATTCAAGTAAAGATTCAACGGCTTCAAGCAACGCTATCTTTCTATTCTTTTCTAGATCCAATCAATGTAAGTCAGTTACTTTTTAGATTTGAATGCCTTTTCTATTTGTGACATGAAATTAAAAGAATATAAGAAATATGCCTTATCATTTCATTGAATCTATGCTTGTTTATAACTTTGGATCTGATTCTTGATTATGGCCTAGAACACATTGTGACTAAATTGCCAATGCTTAAGATTATGACTATGGAACTGTGGCCTTTGAAACCATAAGCCTTTGACTATGAACATAAGCCTTTGACTAGGAGCATAAACTAATGCTTATGACTACGACAAGGACAATAGTGGATGATTACCTATGATTCATGAACATGATATTATTGCCTAGGATTATGACTGTGAGATTGGATCTAAACTTGATTATCAATTCAGTTTATTCTTAATTATCCTTAGATCTTGATTATGGGAATCTATCTATTAAGTTAGATTTACCCATATACTTGAACCTATGTTATTTGTTCAACCCTTTTTATAACATAATATTATCAGATCTATAGGCCTTCGATGCTTTAATCAATTTATTCAGTGTAATTTGCTAGATCTGTGATTAGTGAATTATCATCTTCTGCCAGTCATTACGTCTATCTTTTCATGGCATTTTGGTTCATTCCCTTTTTATCCACGAATCTAGATTTATCTATAATCTAGGATGAAATCACGATTACACGAACGATGGGAATACGATTTGGGCAAATCATAAATTTGACTTAAACATGGTAGTAAACTTGGAAATTGGCACAACGTGGAACATTAACATAATTATGATTGACATAATTTAGAACATGTATTATGGCAAGTTTATTAGAACGCAAATTTGAAAATTTGACTTGAATTATGGAATATGTAATTTGACATATTAAATTTAGTATTGGCAAGTAAGTTAAGTTTTAGGCATAAACGGTAAACTAGAATAATAATTCTAGTCTTGCCATAAACTGTAAATTAGGATGTTAAATCAGAATTGGGTCAATTAAAGTTAATTTGGCATAATAAGTATATTAGCACAAATTTTGAATTTAGTCATAATTGTGAGTAATTGTCATGTTTAGAATAATCATGGTTAGTGACACTTAATTTGGTATAATTTACATACCAAAAACTATAAATATGACATATAGGGAAAATGGGCCATAATAATAAATGTTGACAATGTACATTAAAAGTGTAATAATGGAATAAGTAAATTAGAGAAAATTTACTTATAGAATTTATCCTAAATGAGAAAAGTAAATTTAGACAATACGAACATGCTTAACCCGAGGTGGGATTGAGTTGTGATGTAAACCTGCCCGGACCCGCCCGGTTGTCCAGTGATCATAACAATACCTATCCAATGTGGGAGGTTAAGGCATTGAGCCCGATAAAGGCCCGAGGTTAGACTGAGTTGTGGCGTAAGACTGCCCAGAACCAACCGGCATACCGGCAGCCACAACAATACCTGTCTAATGTGAGTGGCTGGTGCTTTAATAAGACAATTAAAGTTAAGCTAGAATGGGAGGGTTAAGTCCATAAGAACACTTAACCAACTTAACACAGTTAAGCTAGAATGGGAGGGTTAAGTCCATAGGAACACTTAACCAACTTAACACAGTTAAGTTAGAACGATAGGGTTAAGTTAACTAGAACACTTAACCAACTTAACATGTTAACAAGACAAGATTTGTTGGGGTTAAGTAACTAAGAAAAACACTTAGCCAATTTAATAGGTTAACCAGACTAGAAAGTGGGGGTTAAGTAAATTCAGTACACTTAGCCAATTTAACATGTTAACTAGACTAGAGGTTGGGGATAAGTAAAGTTAATACACTTAGCGAATTTAACATGCTAACTAGACTAGAGGTTGGGGTTAAGTAAATTTAATACACTTAGCCAATTTAATATGTTAGCTGGACTAGACCGTAGGGTTAAGTAAGCTTGAACACTTAACCATCAGAGTGTGATAAATGAATAGGGTTAAGTTAAAAACATGAAGGGACAATACTTAACCATTAGAACATGTTAATCAAACCAATGTTAGGGTTAAGTTAACTAAGGGAACACTTAACCGTTATAACATGTTAGTTAAAACAGATAGGCAAGGTTAAGTTAAAAAGGAACACTTAACCAATACAAGATGAATGTGTAGGGTTAAGTAAATACTTAACCAATATAACTTGATGCTGGTAGGGTTAAGTCAACGTGAATTACTGGTAACACTTAACCAGTTTAACATGACAAATGAATAGGTTAAGTTAACTTGTATCGACTAATGACACTTAACCAATCCAACTTGACGAGAAAGAGAACTAAGTAGTAACCCTTAGTTAAAAGGACTAAGTGGTAAACCTTAGTTAAGAAAACGATGATTCAGGAAACTAAGTGGTAAACCTTAGTTAGGAAAACTAAGTAGTAATTCTTAGTACAACATGAGGAGGAGCGAACGTCCATCTGATCTTAAAGAAGGCTCCAACGAATTGGGTTACGAAGCCCGAGGCTTCGAGGGGACGTGAGGGTACTCTTGGTATCCCTCTATGAGGCTGCAGATGATCCTCCTGGGCTCACAGAGGTTAAGGTCTACGTTAGGAGAACCAAGGGTATGCCTTGGTAGCAATTTAAGGCAACCCAAAGACTAGGGTGGACCAGCGTGATTCGGCGAGACCAGTAGCCCTGTGATAGCAACTCGTCGTCTACCTACCATCTTGAGTCAGTCGAGATACATAAAGTGGAAAGGCGGAGAACTCCAAAAGACCATATACTTGCTATCTAGTTATGGGTGAGGATGGCCATAAGACAGTGGGGCATAGGGGGCCTGCGTATAGTTGTCAATTTTTCAAGGGTGGCCTTTCATTAGTTGAGGGAGGGGTCAGGTGGGACCATAGCCACTGGAAAAACAGACCTTAGCATCTGCATCGAAAGATAACTGAAAGCTCCCGACTGAGTTCCGTGTTTCTAGAATAGCCCTGCCACGGGACTCGGGTCGCACATTTCAGGACATGTGCATCTAGACAGCGATAAACGATTCGCGACACATACATGGGGAAAATCTAGGAACATATACCACTCTAGGTAGTGCGTCCTAGACTAGGGGCATCGTTTGACAGGTAGTGTAATCTCTAGTTAGACCTAGGTGGCATAAACCCTGAATCTGTGAAGCATTAGATAAGCAGCGTAAACCCGAGTGGAATCTAGGAAGAACTTTGATATAAAACCCTAGATTAGATCTAGGTAATAAATAATAAATGTACGCCTAAAGGCAACCACAATTACTGGGATTGGGATTGCGTTATCATTTTAGACAGATTACTAGTTGGGACACTAGATAGGTGGTGCAGAGACATAGAAACCATAATAACAGGTTAATAGCGAAGCGGAGAAATTATTAAAGCAAATCCATTTTATCTTATCTTAGCATATCTTGTGTTAATCTTATCCCATCTTGTTGGCCCTATCATCATGGTATTGTCTTGTATTCAGTTAATTCATGTTGTTTTGTATTTCCTTGTTCACATGCTAGAAGTAACTGAACTTACCAGACTTTATGTCTGACCCAGTTTTCTTTCGTCTTCTTTTCTTCCGTCCCCCCCCCCCCCCCGGTAGTTAAGGAGGGAATAGTATAGCTCAGGTTAGATTGGACCGTCACTCTTCCCAAGCTCGAAGATTCTTTGACAAAGTGCTTTGGACTCTCTTTTTTTGCTGCTATGGCTGGCTTATGCTATATTGGGGAATATAAATGTTATTTTATGCTTCTTTATTTTGTAAGACAGATGATACTCTGATATTGGAAAATAATTGTTGTACAAACTATTTTATCAATAAAGTAAAGTTTTATTTTCCGCTGTTTTAATTTTGTCTGTCTTGTAATTTATCTGCATCTTTTACCCTAAATGCTCCACAGAACTTAGTGCATTCCCTTTGTGAGTGACACTAAAGGATGTGGGGTGTTACAACTACATTTGCGCACGGCATACCACCTTCAGACAGATGGACAGACTGAAAGGGTGAATAGAGTTCTACAGAATCTTTTAAGACCGTGTATCCCAAAGTTTGGAGGGACATGGGAGGAGCATCTCCTGTTGGTTGATTTCTCCTACAACAACAGTTACCAATTGAGCATAGGCATGGCACCCTTCGAAGCATTATATGGATGGCATTGTAGATCGCCGACTTGTTGGTAGAAGTCTACGGAAAGACCTCTGCTTGGACCTGAGACGATTCGAGATACTTTCGAGAAGATTGAACTTATCCGCTGAAGAATGAAAGCAGCTCAGGACATACAAAAATCATATGTCAATAAAAGGAGGACCGACTTGGAATTTGAAGTAGGAGATATGGTCTTTAATAACGTATCACCGTTAACGAATGTAGTTCATTGTGGTTCAGTAGGGAAGTTGGCACCGAGATTTGTAAGGCCATTCCCTGTAGTGGAGAGGATAGGTTAGTTGGCCTATAGGATCAAGCTACCAGACATACTGGCGAACGTACACGATGTTTTTCACATTTCCCATTTGATGAAATTTCTACATGATGCAGCAGAGATAGTGGAGCTGAGCATACTTAAAGGCAAGGAATTTGAGAAGGAAGTGTCATGAGAAGAGTTCCTACTCATATCCTTGGATCATAAATCAAGAAACTACGTAATATGGGAATCAAATTGGTAAAGGTACAATGGGGAGAAGACCGCGAAGATGCGACGTTGGAACCCGAAGATAGGATTTATTGATTCATAAGATTTTTGATTCAAGACAACAACAAAATGGAGATCAAGTCAAAGAGTTAATTCATATATATATTGTTGACACGCTTTTGGGTTAAAGCACTCACATGTGAAATCTCTGGTTAACAATTCACACAAGTATTGGGAACATCGTCAGAAGACAAAGAACGATTTGGTTGAAGTCTCATCGCAAACATAGATTGGCCCGAAATTCCTAGCAGATTACCTCTTTTGGTCCCGAAGACATCAATTACGAAGCTTTGCTCCGTAGTCCTTGTATCCCTCTGAATTAGCTTCAAGTAGAGATTTCGTTTGGTCAAAAAAGACTTATGGTTTAGAAGTCATACCCATTTTTGTTAACGCGCACAGAACTGGAACAATTTGGAAACTTGGAATTTGGCAGCATGGATTTCCGGTTCGGTTCAAATAGTGCGGTTCTGATCGGAAGAAAACCAAACAATATCATACGATGGAACACTTTAACTTGGCATTGGTTTCAACATGCAAGCTCCGAATTGGATCGTGGTGGATCTACCTGGTCCGCTTGGAACTCTAGAATTCTGGAACATATTGGGACCGGATCGGAAGAGGCTACCCGACCTGACTCGCCTTGACACCAACTGCTGCTTTTCCCAACCAGTTCGAAGAATCTACACCAGCTCGGTTCGGATCGATGGTAAGAGGACCCGATCCGACCCTCTCGAACCTGCTTCAGCACACGAAGTTTGACCTATTTTTATGGCATAACCACCTCCTACTTGCATGGGATGAACACCACCTCCCATAGCACGATTTTGGGCTGTTTCCCCACTATTAGTCGAGATTTCCTCTGGTCGTGACACGTGGCATCCGGCCTAGAGCTCCTCTATGGCTATAAATACACCATTTGAAGGGTTTTCAAGAAACGTTTAGCACTTGTTCTTCATGGAATCCACCATTGCTACGAGATAAGAACTTCTTGCTTCAGAAACAAGACGAACACGATGTTTTCATGTATATATTCTTTATCCTTTCTCTACATCTTCATAAAATACAAGGATGTTGTATGTGAATGAGTCTTACGGACTGTAAGATAACATTGTACTTGTAATTTTTTTAGGACTTAAGAAAATATAAAGTGGAGGTAAGCTTGGTTTGAGTAGAACGACAATAAAAACCGCGTGTGTCCCCTATTATTTATTGCTTTTTATTTGTGATCTATGATTGTGAGGACTTCACACTGCATTTGGGTGTTAGAACCAAATATCAGTCTGATATATATATATATATATATATATATATATCAATGTTAAATCTATCATCATTATATAACACGTATGCACGAAATTTGATAATGTGTGTGTGTGTGTGTGTATATATATGAATAAATGGCTAAGAAATAGCCATTATTGGGCAACAAGACCTGAACTAGTTGACTGGTTCATTTCACGCCAATCGAGTGGTCACGAAATTTTTGCCTAGTAACAACTACTTTCTACCCGTTTTTAAATATATACGGTTTACAGTATTTTTAACCAATTGACTGGTGATTCATAGACCAGTTGACTAATTCGAAATGACAGTCATTCTTATGAAGCGACATCATTTTCAATGAAGAGTTTCCTCTTCATTTCTGAATAGAAATGGGTGGATCTCTTTGATAAAATTCTTCATGAAGGATCTCTTCCTTTCAATGTTATATACACACTACAAACTTGGTTTTCAAATCACCGAATCTTTCCAAATCTACTCTGTTTTCTTATCTACATTTCTAAGCACTCTTGCATTCTAAAAGTCTCTCAAAAATTCAAATTACATATTGAATCTTTGAATTTATTTCAAATATCTTTATTTAATAAGTAATATACTTCCTACAATCTTCACATACACTATATACTTGAGGATAAGATTATAGGAAGGGTGTACTAAATCGTTGGCTATTCAGTATTTTTTCAAGAACACAAGTAGAAGTCACACTCTTATTGTTTGTTAAAGTCCTGTGTTAGTGCTCAAGTCTGACATTTGTTCTAAATGTAAGATATACGTTGCTTACATTCAAAATTTTAACAGGAGTACTGAACAAGTAGAGCAGCCTAAGGTGAAGGAAAATACTAGCATGGCCCAAAAAAAAATCAGCATATGCATATGGGTAAAGACATTAAGGCTTTGGAAGGAAAAATAAAATGTGGTAAGAGGTTCATAGGAAAAAGAAAAGGAATTATCATGTATAATACCAAATCTACAAGTGAAATGAATTTCAAAGAGATTGCACATCATGTTGGATATGATAAGGAAGCTGAAGTCGAATAAAGGGAAATAACAGTTGAAAGGCAAAATTATGTTGTCAATGATGTCAACGAATAATTTACCAATATGGGGTAAAGGAATGGAACATAATCTAATGCATATAAGTAAAAAAATATGTGGATTTTATTAAAGCTAAAGGAGTGACTGATGCGGGTCATGTTTTTGATGAAAGAACTAAGAGGGATGTGTATATTAATATAGACACTCGGTTACTTAATAAAAATACATGCATGGAGACTGGTAATTCTTTTACCAATTGTTTCTGATACTCATTCATCTGCTCCTCCTCAAAAAGGAAGCATCTTTTTGCAATCTATCAATGTCATTAACCTTAGTAAAGCGGCATAATTTATTTCCTTTCATAGTTATTTTGCCTCTACTACTGCACAGTGTCTGCATGTGCATGATATGGAGTTCAAAAATAAGAACAAATAGCTACTTATAGAAGACTCAAGGAAATATAAGATGTGGGCTCATACTTACATAGGTTAACCGTTATTTTACATTGCTTATGTACAAATGGGCTTGGGCCAAATCAACCCAAATACTATATATATTGTACAATGCTGCTTTCAGCAATTCACCCTTGTATAGTACAATTTCATCGATTATTTTTCTCCTATTACAATCCATAAAACAATTTTGTAATACTTCTTTCAATTCTTAATTATTACTTCAATTCTACAACTTTGCATTATACGTCTTCAACGTTTTTAACATGGTACCAGAGCAAGTCAATCCACCATCAGTAAGGTTTTTTTGTTTGATCCATGAGAGAAATTTCATTGTTTGGATTTATACTCATTGGAGATTTCAAGATTCTCTTCATTTGAGTGTGATTTGAAGATAATATATTGTGCCTAGACAATCTTTGTGGCTGCATCAGTATTTCATCTTCCAAATCGAAGAAAAATAGTGCTAAACATTCATGAATTATCAATAAAATCAAGATTGTTGACAAATCCAGTCAAGAAAGTCATTAGAAAAAGGTTTATCTTTGAAAACCCAGGGTAAATCAAACCATTCATCATCGAAAGTTTCAAGAAAGGTCTATCAAGACTACAAATCATTTCTTGCGATTCTAAATACTAAGTAAGAATATTTAAAACTATTTTTCGTACTTGAACTGTCAGAGTCAACAACATTGGATCAAATATGGCACAGGACAACACTTCAACTTCATCAACGAATATAGGGGCATCCCAAACATCAAATGTTGAATAGTTGATTAAACCGTTGCTGGCCCACAAAGTCAACTCATCGCTGTTCATTTGGATGAGGACAATTATCTCCTTTGGAAGCTACAAGTGGAGACATCAATTGAGGGATATGGCCTTAAAGGTTTTGTGTATGGAACAACACCAATTCTTCTAAAGTTTGTCACTGATGCAACAAATAACTTAGTTAGTAATGAAGAGTTTGCCAAATATCATAGACAAGATAAAGTAATCAGTGCTTGGATCCTTTCCTCAATAAATCTATGTTTCTTGTCTCATGCTGTTGAATGTAAAACAGAAAACGAAATATGGTGTGTTGTTGAAAGAAATTTCAATACACAATCATCTACCAAGACACTATTCTATAGAAGACAGTTACAGTTGTAAGAAAGTACGTGTATGAGAGAGTATTAGGCTAAAGTCAAGAACATATGTGACATGTTAAGAGCCACAGGAAGTAATATTGAATTATCAAAACAGGTTCTGTATTTTCTTAATGGTCCTAATGATGACTATGAGGCAGTTCTGGTTGTAGTAACATCTCAGAAAGTAAAACCTCCTTTAGATGATGTACATGCAATGCTTTCGTCTCATGAAGCCAAACTTGACAGAAAAAGATCTACAGATCGTATTTCTCAATCAATTATGCTACTAGTAATAAAAACAAGGGACATAATCTTACGAGAGGTAACATTCCAATCCAAAGAGGTGGTTATTCCTATCATGGCAGAGGCAAATGGAATTCAAACAATAAACCAAAATTACAGATTTGTGAAAATATTGGGCATACAACACTAAAATGCTGCTACAAATTCAATACAAACTATGTTTCAAATCAAGGTGTGAAAGCAGCCGAAAGAGAACAAATCCCAATGCTAATATTGCTCAATCACAAAATGATTCAACAACACAAGGAAGTGGTAAAGACAACAATCAATCGGACGAGCATATCACATTCAAGATGACAATTGGTACCCAGACTCAGGTGCCACTAATCACATGACAAAAAATTTGGATAATCTCAATCTAAGAAATAGGGAGTATAGAGGTAAACAATGTATTGGCATGGGTAATAGTAAGTCTATTAAGATTTCTCATACTGATGATACTGTTATAAAATGCAAGAAATGTTTATTTCTGAATAACTTATTGAGGGTGCTCAAAATAAAAAAGAATTGTGTGTCTCAATTTTCAAGGGATAATAGTGTATTCTTTGAATTCTTCCCTAAATATTGTTTAATCAAAGACATACTAACACATGAAATTCTTTTGTAGGGTAATGAGGTGAATCGACTCTACAAATTCAGATTTGGAAACTGCAATTACCCTGTAAAAGGAAATAAGTGCTATAACTCTGAAATGAATCAAAGTGAATGCAGTAAAAATTCTTTTTGATTTTTGGCATTATAAGTTGGGTCATCCCAACGCCAGTGTTGTGAAAAGTGTTCTCAGCAGTAATAATATTCCATTTAATGATGTTGCTTTACCCTATGTATGTTGTTATTACCAGTTAGGAAAGAATCATAAACTACTTTTCAAGACTCATTCACTATTTATTCTAAATCTTTTTATCTAGTTGTAATTGAACTGATTTTCGATATAAATACTATGTGTCATTCATAGATGTATTCTCTAGATACACTTGGACATATTTTATAAAAAGCAAGTCAAAGACACATAGTATAGTTGTCAGGTATATCAATATCATGCAAAATCAGTTTAAGGTAACAATAAAAATTATTCCGTTTGATAATGGAATTGAATTTAAATATCTTAGAAATTATTTTAAGGATAAGGGAATTATTCATATGATAGCATCCCCCTATACTTTAGAGCAAAGTGGTATTACTGAACGAAAACATAGACATGTTGTTGAATCTGGGTTAACTCTATTAGCTCAGGCATCATTGCCACTAAAGTTTTGGTTTGAATCATTCAACGCTGTTGTTTATTAATAAATAGAATGCCGACAAAAGTTTTAAAGGATTTAAGTCCACTTGAAAAACTGTGAAGACCCGTAACTTCCCCGTAAAGGAAAGCGTCGGATAGTTCGAGAACAAACCACAACAGAACGCATACAGAAGAACATTTCATTGTATATTACAACAATGCATCAGATTACAAGAATATACAGAGTATAAAAGAATATTACACAGAAATATCAGAGATTTAAATTACATTTAAATACATAGCAGCGGAAAATAATACAATACACAACTAGAATGAGATATACGGATACAAAGCTTTCCGGATATCGTTCCAGCTGTAAACCAGGATCCTGTGAATATAAATCTGCAAAACCAAAACTACTAGCTGCCCGTGTCAAAATAAGGGCACCCAGAGTTTAGGTTAAAACAATAAACTCCAGGTCAGTCATGTGACTGGTGTGAGAACTAAAACAGTTATTAATCTTTATTTTAAATCATTAGGTAAATCAAGGGACCACGCCGTATAACACGGAACGGGTTTCCTCCCAAGAATACCAGTGCATAAAACAAACAGCGCAATGCTAAATAAAGAAAAATGAAGCTGTTATAAGACCCAGGTCCTATCACACAATGCAAACGCAAGCCGGGGGATAGGGTTTTCCCTTATAACAGCCAAAGAATGCTGGATACGTTTAAAACAAATCATTTGATACTCTTATAAGTGCATAGTGTATAAAACAACTTCAAATCATAAGTATCAATCATAGGCGACATGAGCGTCCCATGCCACTATGTCGCCATATATAGGTTTACAACTAAAACCGCAAAGTCACGTATTTGGAAATTGGATTTCCGTCTATGAACCGAGGCAAAAGATAGTCCTCAACCGATTCGAGACGCTCTAGCCCGCCCCTCAGGAACAGCCGCAACTGCCCCTTGGATCCTCAGGGCCGGTCCACACGGAGTGGATTATTATGCCTGAACACTACGTCTCCCCACCCTATGGGGTGTAAGTCTGGTCCGTCAGCCGACCAGAATGCATTCGGCCGAAACCGATATAACCGAGGCGCCTCGCAACAGCAACAACCACATAAGTCAAACTCGTCAGGGCGTGTAAAACCACTGACGCCACTTCTAGCTAGAAAGAAACGCATGCCCTCCCTGACGTCCGTCTCCCGTTTTTGGTTCATACCTGGTGTGAAACACGCGAGGTAAACGTTACACAAAGCTACGCCACAAAGGCCGTGCTTTGATCATCACCACAAGACTTTGCTTTTCAACAGAAGCCTTGATCATTTGCATCTTAGCATGCCACACAGGCAAACCATCCTATGCAACCGATATCAGTCACACAGAATGAAATCCGATGTCAGACACACAGTCCATTTGCAAGTCCGTTCTGGGTCTGAACGAAACCGGAGGCACCTAGTACCCCGCATATCCATCGATCTCCAAGTACGTCTGGACGATCACTAACTGTTTCCATCTTCTTGGGTGTACAGCCCAATCAAGATCATCAGTTATCACCCAAACGACGTGAAGACCTCCGGTCTTCTACCATCGTCTTCATCTTCGACTTATCGTCGTATCAGTTATTCAGAATGGGATGAACCCGGTCTTTCCGAATAACTTGCGTATATTTTAAATAAGTGTTACACAAACACAACATACGCCTCATTCCAATTCATTAGTCACTAACCGTAAATTAATCAAGAGAATAATTCCCCAAATATTAACCCCGAAGGCCGAAACCAACATCAGATCAATACCCAGAAAACCATTCTGCTTGGCCAACCGACAGTTAGTTTCTAAATTTTACATTCAAATCTAATTAAAGATTTAACTATCGCCTGGAGCAAAACTGGTGATACTCCATTCTCGATCTTTTCAATCTAATTAAAGATTCATTAAAACTCCACTTAGTTTTAATCTGTGACTGGGTTAAAGAATCAGTGTCATCTAAAAACACGGTTCGCGATAAACCCAAAGTCACATTCCATTAATTATCGGGTTAAAGAACGAGTGTTATTTAAAAACACTGTTCACGATAAACCCAAAAATCATTCCATTAATTATCGGGTTAAAGAACGAGTGTTATTTAAAACACTGTTCACGATAAACCCAAAAATCAATATCAATTCAATTCCAATTAAATATCATTTAATTGGTACACTTCATTAAATCTAAATAAAAAGATTTAATCTTTTCTCAACTGGGTTCAAGAACAGTGTTAGTGAAGACACCATTCACGACAAACCCAAATCACATTCGATATTCAATACAAGGCTCTGAATAGAAAATATATCGGCTTATATTCAATATCGAATTCTACGACTAACAAATGTCGTATTGGAAATAACGATATAAATATATATCTTTCAAATTTCCATATCAACATCTGTATAATCACGAATCCCAACATCGAAATATTCCGAAGACAATTTCGATTCAAATCCACTCCAATGCAATCATTGGAAATTTTGGTTATTTTCAAAACCATTTCAAATTCAATTTATTTATTTAAAAATAAATAGAATTATAATTCTAGTTCAAAACTAGTTCATTTTGATAAAAATCTATTTTTATCCTTTCAAATATGGAGTTTTTCATCCCAATTCTTTCTAAATCATTTCTTATGATTTTACACAAATTATTACTATTTTTAATAATTTTATCAAGGCTCGTACAGTCGATTTCCATCAATGGCCATCGAACTGCACTTACAGCGACCTTTTTCAAATTTGATTTGGACATAATTCCAAATCCAACCGTTAGATTTCAAATTTCTAATATTCGTTAGAAAGCTCTTTTCGATACGAACCCAACGGTTCCGGTTTTAGGAGAATCCGACGGTCGGATCTCCCGTAATGTCCGTTTGAAATAAATGGTCGAAATTCGCGAACTGCGGCGGCGCGGCGCGCTCTATTCAGGCCATTATATTATATATATAATATATATAATATATACTTCGTCGATTTCTATTTAAAACGAATTATATAAATAGTTTTGAATTCGTTTCAAAAACATTTTCAACTTCCATTTCAATTCAAATCAAAATTGAATTCTTCTTTATAAATTCGTTTTAAAATCCATTTCTATTCAATTTGAATTTATTTCACTTCGCTTTCAATTCAATTCGAAATCGTTTTCAATTCAATTCATTTCGAAATCGTTTTCAATTCAATTCATTTCGAAATCGTTTTCAATTCAATTCATTTCGAAATCGTTTTCAATTCAATTCATTTCGAAATCGTTTTCAATTCAATTCATTTCAATTCAATTCATTTCGAAATCGTTTTCAATTCAATTCATTTCGAAATCGTTTTCAATTCAATTCATTTCGAAATCGTTTTCAATTCAATTCATTTCGAAATCGTTTTCAATTCAATTCATTTCGAAATCGTTTTCAATTCAATTCATTTCGAAATCGTTTTCAATTCAATTCATTTCGAAATCGTTTTCAATTCAATTCATTTCGAAATCGTTTTCAATTCAATTCATTTCGAAATCGTTTTCAATTCAATTCATTTCGAAATCGTTTTCAATTCAATTCATTTCGAAATCGTTTTCAATTCAATTCATTTCGAAATCGTTTTTAATTCAATTCATTTCGAAATCGTTTTTCAATATTCATTTCGAAATCGTTTTTCAATATTCATTTCGAAATCGTTTTTCAATATTCATTTTAAAATGAATAAAATCGATATAAATATCGTTCACGTCAAAATGGCGTCAATCTAATCCTCACGGCTTCACATATTTCTATTTTCAAATATTCTATTTCAAATATTTCTATTTCAAATATTTCTATTTCAAATATTTCTTTTTTTTTTTCGAAACTGGAATGAGGCCCAATCAATTACCATATAATGTTAATTATATGGATTTTCTACAACACATGTATATATCAACAACGATGAATAATCAACCATCAACCAAAGTGCACTACACTGTATAAGCATCAAATATAGACATTTAACGCTTATAGCAGCTTGTCAATCAATCGATCGACATATTTAATCAATCAGGATGAGTGAACTTCAAATTTCATCCTAACACCCGTGTGGGGTTTCAAACAATCAAACACATATTTTATTTGTGCAGTTAGGCGATGTGTAAAATTTATCGACCCAATCAACGTCATTCAAATAGGTGTACATAAACAAACCGTCTGGTTTGTAAATGAATATTTATTTATTCACATTCACGTTAAAAATTATATTTTTAACGATAACACATTTTATTTTAACATATCAATTTCTATTCAGTTCATTCGTTAAATAAAATGCTATTTTTATTTTTCTGACTTATTTTAGAAAATTTCGGCGGCATAACGGCACGATACTAGAAACGGGACAAGGCCTAGCCTTATCCCCGGTCTAGTGAAGGCCCACGCCATTCACTCATCAATCAAATCAATTTCATTTTGCAAACCACAAAATTTGGAGTAAGGGTCTAACCTAGCCTTACTCCTACGCCTTATAACGGCGCACGTCTAATCCTAACCAATTTATCGATTCGATTTTTCACACCACAAACCACATTCAAACCAATATCGCAATCAATCACCAAACAGTCAAACAAACAAGTCCATGGTCTGTGGACGGTTGTGTCGGGTGCTACTAAGCACCGTCTGCATCCTAGTATATATATATAACTAGAAAAGAAATAGAAAGGTGAGAAATTCTCACATATAGCTATCCTAGCTCCACGGCTCTTCTTTTGCAGAAGTCTTCATTGTTTTCGCATCTTCGTCATCTTCGTTGCCCGTAGTCACTATATATATAAAAATCGAATTTTTATTTCAAAGTTCAATATATAAAAATCGAATTTTTAGTTCAAAGTTCAATATATAAAAATCGAATTTTTAGTTCGAAGTTCAATATATAAAAATCGAATTTTTAGTTCAAAGTTCAATATATAAAAATCCTATTTTTAGTTCAAAGTTCAATATATAAAAATCCTATTTTTATATTCGCTTCTTCATCATAAAAACATTATACTTTTATATCGACCTTTTTATAACAAAGATCTTATTATTACTTCGCCACTTCCTATATAAAAAACCACATTTTTTTTTTTATAATCATAAAAATCTAATCTTTTTCTTTTTTAAAAATCAGTTCTTTTTCTTTTTAAAAAAAAATCCAATTTTTTCTTTTTAAAAATCTGTTTTTTTTATCTTCTTTTATAAACCAGTTTTTATTATCTTTTCAAAAATCTGTTTTTTTTATCTTCTTTTATAAATCAGTTTTTATTATCTTAAAATCGAAATTAGTTTAACGAATTAAAATTAAAATAAAACAAAATACGATAAAATACTTACAGTCGAGAGGGGGGCTTCGCAGTGAAGGAACGGTGGCGCCAGACAGGGGCGGTGGCTTCAACGGTGGCGGCGCTGGAAGTGGGTGGCGCGGTGGGTTGGGGTTCGGGTTTTGCTCGAGTTCGGTGGGTGGAGGGAGAAGGGAGGAGAAGGAGAAGGGGAGGGGGGGGTCTCGCGGTGGAGGCTGCGGCGCCGCTGGGGGCGCGCGAGGTGGCGGGGAGGGAGGCGGCGCAGGCTCGAGATCTGGGCTTTTTTTTTTTTTTTTTTTTTTCCTTCTGATTTATGATTTTAGTCGGGGGGGGGGGGCCTGGTAGTTAAGGGAAGATTTTTTTTTTTTTTTTTTATTTAATTATTAAATTTCGCAAATAAGTTGACTTTTACATATGGCCTCGAAACGAGGCCCACCGCCCGTCGTCCATAGCGTTTTACCCCCATTCCGAGCACAATGGGATATGTGTCGTAAGCTGGTTTGATCGTTACAATCAGTTTCCGTTGAAATTACATTTTAAATCCTTATATTGAATTTTAAACGTACATTTCAAATTACCGGGGTCACATACGAACTTTAAAAATTCCTGAAAAATATTTTCTAGCTTCGTATTGACGATACGGTCCTAACAAAACTAGTTTCGTCGAATTCTGAGACCGTTTGAAAAATGGCCAATTTCCAGTCGATTAAAATCAACTGAAACTGGTCAAACGCGTTTTCCTTTGCCACGCTCACATATCGATTCGAAAAATTATGAAATTTGGAATCTAGCAATAATTTGACACTGCGGACCCAACAAAACTGGTTTCGTCGAAATCCGAGGTCGTTTGCAAAATGGCTATTTTTAAGGGCTATATATTATATTAAAATATATATAAATTCCACAGCGACTATTTCTAATTTTCAACTGGACGTATCTCATCATTTATAAAGTGAAATCTCAGTTTGTTAACTTCGTTCCAAAGATATAGTTATACAGATTCAAATATTTCTTGTTTCGTTCAATTCTGACTTATATTGAATTCTGTATATTCATTTGAAATTAGAAATCGAATTTTCGAACTACCGCGCCATTTTCAATTCCTTTTATAATTATATATAAATATTTATATTCTAACGACGACGCGAATAAATATATACGTTCGAATTCTATTCAAAATAAATTTCTCGTCGATATTATTTAAAATAATTCATTTTAAATATTCAAAATCCGCTAAAATTGCCAATTTAAAATTTTCAAACTGGCTCGCATTTTACGGGTTGTTACAATCTCCCCCACTTAAAACTTTTCGTCCCCGAAAAGGAACAAAGTCGAAAGTGGTTTGATTATTCAGCTCTACATTCGATTTGGCTTCCATTCTCCAACTTTTCAGTTTCTGAGAATTTTCAAAAATTCAAAAATTTGGCTAACACCCTAAATTTTCGAAAAATTTCGCCATAACCTCCCCTGCAATGGGAGCATCGGGAAATTGCAAATAGCGTTCCCGGTCCTTCAGATCTCAAAAAGAAAAAGGAAAAGCCAAGCGGCTAGCCAATAGGCTCATAAAATCATCATCACCCAAACAAAACAGTAAATTATGTAGTAAACATGTACCTATTTGTCGGGCAAACAAATTTTATTCTCTGCTCTAGCCTCCTTGCTATGACCTGTTCAATGATATACATGTATATGCAAGCAGATGCGACCAATTTTCAATACAATTCAATATTTGATTCAATTAGGCATAATAGTTCAAAATTATCAAACAATTTAAACAAACAACTCAAACATCAATCAATTAGTGAATTTAACGTTTCAAATTCATAATTTTGATACATATACAAAAATCATGTTTTGATGCCAATTCACAACAATGTATTCTAACTATATTAGTTTTGGTTCTCACACCAGTCTAATGGAAATATATAGAAATCACACCTTCGTCACTCGAAAATAAATGCTGATGATGTTTCGAACCACCATCAGAACATTGTCGGGCTACTAGAGTGCGGTTCTATATCTACCCGGTATATTAAAACTTCGAATATACGCGGATCAGACGTATACGCAAAATCTATATATACTGGATTGTCCAAATCAATATAAATTAATCAAATACGAATAATTGATTTAAATTTTCTAAACAAAAATTGTTTTCATTTGAAAAATATACTCTTCACACTCGTTCTAGGATACTACTAATCCCATCTCTAATGAGTCATTCTAATTGGATATTACTAATCCAATATCTGATGAATTCTTTCGTACGGTTCTAATGTGTCTTGTTCTCTGCTTTGTAAACCAAAGCTCTGATACCAACTGTGAAGACCCGTAACTTCCCCGTAAAGGAAAGCGTCGGATAGTTCGAGAACAAACCACAACAGAACGCATACAGAAGAACATTTCATTGTATATTACAACAATGCATCAGATTACAAGAATATACAGAGTATAAAAGAATATTACACAGAAATATCAGAGATTTAAATTACATTTAAATACATAGCAGCGGAAAATAATACAATACACAACTAGAATGAGATATACGGATACAAAGCTTTCCGGATATCGTTCCAGCTGTAAACCAGGATCCTGTGAATATAAATCTGCAAAACCAAAACTACTAGCTGCCCGTGTCAAAATAAGGGCACCCAGAGTTTAGGTTAAAACAATAAACTCCAGGTCAGTCATGTGACTGGTGTGAGAACTAAAACAGTTATTAATCTTTATTTTAAATCATTAGGTAAATCAAGGGACCACGCCGTATAACACGGAACGGGTTTCCTCCCAAGAATACCAGTGCATAAAACAAACAGCGCAATGCTAAATAAAGAAAAATGAAGCTGTTATAAGACCCAGGTCCTATCACACAATGCAAACGCAAGCCGGGGGATAGGGTTTTCCCTTATAACAGCCAAAGAATGCTGGATACGTTTAAAACAAATCATTTGATACTCTTATAAGTGCATAGTGTATAAAACAACTTCAAATCATAAGTATCAATCATAGGCGACATGAGCGTCCCATGCCACTATGTCGCCATATATAGGTTTACAACTAAAACCGCAAAGTCACGTATTTGGAAATTGGATTTCCGTCTATGAACCGAGGCAAAAGATAGTCCTCAACCGATTCGAGACGCTCTAGCCCGCCCCTCAGGAACAGCCGCAACTGCCCCTTGGATCCTCAGGGCCGGTCCACACGGAGTGGATTATTATGCCTGAACACTACGTCTCCCCACCCTATGGGGTGTAAGTCTGGTCCGTCAGCCGACCAGAATGCATTCGGCCGAAACCGATATAACCGAGGCGCCTCGCAACAGCAACAACCACATAAGTCAAACTCGTCAGGGCGTGTAAAACCACTGACGCCACTTCTAGCTAGAAAGAAACGCATGCCCTCCCTGACGTCCGTCTCCCGTTTTTGGTTCATACCTGGTGTGAAACACGCGAGGTAAACGTTACACAAAGCTACGCCACAAAGGCCGTGCTTTGATCATCACCACAAGACTTTGCTTTTCAACAGAAGCCTTGATCATTTGCATCTTAGCATGCCACACAGGCAAACCATCCTATGCAACCGATATCAGTCACACAGAATGAAATCCGATGTCAGACACACAGTCCATTTGCAAGTCCGTTCTGGGTCTGAACGAAACCGGAGGCACCTAGTACCCCGCATATCCATCGATCTCCAAGTACGTCTGGACGATCACTAACTGTTTCCATCTTCTTGGGTGTACAGCCCAATCAAGATCATCAGTTATCACCCAAACGACGTGAAGACCTCCGGTCTTCTACCATCGTCTTCATCTTCGACTTATCGTCGTATCAGTTATTCAGAATGGGATGAACCCGGTCTTTCCGAATAACTTGCGTATATTTTAAATAAGTGTTACACAAACACAACATACGCCTCATTCCAATTCATTAGTCACTAACCGTAAATTAATCAAGAGAATAATTCCCCAAATATTAACCCCGAAGGCCGAAACCAACATCAGATCAATACCCAGAAAACCATTCTGCTTGGCCAACCGACAGTTAGTTTCTAAATTTTACATTCAAATCTAATTAAAGATTTAACTATCGCCTGGAGCAAAACTGGTGATACTCCATTCTCGATCTTTTCAATCTAATTAAAGATTCATTAAAACTCCACTTAGTTTTAATCTGTGACTGGGTTAAAGAATCAGTGTCATCTAAAAACACGGTTCGCGATAAACCCAAAGTCACATTCCATTAATTATCGGGTTAAAGAACGAGTGTTATTTAAAAACACTGTTCACGATAAACCCAAAAATCATTCCATTAATTATCGGGTTAAAGAACGAGTGTTATTTAAAACACTGTTCACGATAAACCCAAAAATCAATATCAATTCAATTCCAATTAAATATCATTTAATTGGTACACTTCATTAAATCTAAATAAAAAGATTTAATCTTTTCTCAACTGGGTTCAAGAACAGTGTTAGTGAAGACACCATTCACGACAAACCCAAATCACATTCGATATTCAATACAAGGCTCTGAATAGAAAATATATCGGCTTATATTCAATATCGAATTCTACGACTAACAAATGTCGTATTGGAAATAACGATATAAATATATATCTTTCAAATTTCCATATCAACATCTGTATAATCACGAATCCCAACATCGAAATATTCCGAAGACAATTTCGATTCAAATCCACTCCAATGCAATCATTGGAAATTTTGGTTATTTTCAAAACCATTTCAAATTCAATTTATTTATTTAAAAATAAATAGAATTATAATTCTAGTTCAAAACTAGTTCATTTTGATAAAAATCTATTTTTATCCTTTCAAATATGGAGTTTTTCATCCCAATTCTTTCTAAATCATTTCTTATGATTTTACACAAATTATTACTATTTTTAATAATTTTATCAAGGCTCGTACAGTCGATTTCCATCAATGGCCATCGAACTGCACTTACAGCGACCTTTTTCAAATTTGATTTGGACATAATTCCAAATCCAACCGTTAGATTTCAAATTTCTAATATTCGTTAGAAAGCTCTTTTCGATACGAACCCAACGGTTCCGGTTTTAGGAGAATCCGACGGTCGGATCTCCCGTAATGTCCGTTTGAAATAAATGGTCGAAATTCGCGAACTGCGGCGGCGCGGCGCGCTCTATTCAGGCCATTATATTATATATATAATATATATAATATATACTTCGTCGATTTCTATTTAAAACGAATTATATAAATAGTTTTGAATTCGTTTCAAAAACATTTTCAACTTCCATTTCAATTCAAATCAAAATTGAATTCTTCTTTATAAATTCGTTTTAAAATCCATTTCTATTCAATTTGAATTTATTTCACTTCGCTTTCAATTCAATTCGAAATCGTTTTCAATTCAATTCATTTCGAAATCGTTTTCAATTCAATTCATTTCGAAATCGTTTTCAATTCAATTCATTTCGAAATCGTTTTCAATTCAATTCATTTCGAAATCGTTTTCAATTCAATTCATTTCGAAATCGTTTTCAATTCAATTCATTTCGAAATCGTTTTCAATTCAATTCATTTCGAAATCGTTTTCAATTCAATTCATTTCGAAATCGTTTTCAATTCAATTCATTTCGAAATCGTTTTCAATTCAATTCATTTCGAAATCGTTTTCAATTCAATTCATTTCGAAATCGTTTTCAATTCAATTCATTTCGAAATCGTTTTCAATTCAATTCATTTCGAAATCGTTTTCAATTCAATTCATTTCGAAATCGTTTTCAATTCAATTCATTTCGAAATCGTTTTTAATTCAATTCATTTCGAAATCGTTTTTCAATATTCATTTCGAAATCGTTTTTCAATATTCATTTCGAAATCGTTTTTCAATATTCATTTTAAAATGAATAAAATCGATATAAATATCGTTCACGTCAAAATGGCGTCAATCTAATCCTCACGGCTTCACATATTTCTATTTTCAAATATTCTATTTCAAATATTTCTATTTCAAATATTTCTATTTCAAATATTTCTTTTTTTTTTTCGAAACTGGAATGAGGCCCAATCAATTACCATATAATGTTAATTATATGGATTTTCTACAACACATGTATATATCAACAACGATGAATAATCAACCATCAACCAAAGTGCACTACACTGTATAAGCATCAAATATAGACATTTAACGCTTATAGCAGCTTGTCAATCAATCGATCGACATATTTAATCAATCAGGATGAGTGAACTTCAAATTTCATCCTAACACCCGTGTGGGGTTTCAAACAATCAAACACATATTTTATTTGTGCAGTTAGGCGATGTGTAAAATTTATCGACCCAATCAACGTCATTCAAATAGGTGTACATAAACAAACCGTCTGGTTTGTAAATGAATATTTATTTATTCACATTCACGTTAAAAATTATATTTTTAACGATAACACATTTTATTTTAACATATCAATTTCTATTCAGTTCATTCGTTAAATAAAATGCTATTTTTATTTTTCTGACTTATTTTAGAAAATTTCGGCGGCATAACGGCACGATACTAGAAACGGGACAAGGCCTAGCCTTATCCCCGGTCTAGTGAAGGCCCACGCCATTCACTCATCAATCAAATCAATTTCATTTTGCAAACCACAAAATTTGGAGTAAGGGTCTAACCTAGCCTTACTCCTACGCCTTATAACGGCGCACGTCTAATCCTAACCAATTTATCGATTCGATTTTTCACACCACAAACCACATTCAAACCAATATCGCAATCAATCACCAAACAGTCAAACAAACAAGTCCATGGTCTGTGGACGGTTGTGTCGGGTGCTACTAAGCACCGTCTGCATCCTAGTATATATATATAACTAGAAAAGAAATAGAAAGGTGAGAAATTCTCACATATAGCTATCCTAGCTCCACGGCTCTTCTTTTGCAGAAGTCTTCATTGTTTTCGCATCTTCGTCATCTTCGTTGCCCGTAGTCACTATATATATAAAAATCGAATTTTTATTTCAAAGTTCAATATATAAAAATCGAATTTTTAGTTCAAAGTTCAATATATAAAAATCGAATTTTTAGTTCGAAGTTCAATATATAAAAATCGAATTTTTAGTTCAAAGTTCAATATATAAAAATCCTATTTTTAGTTCAAAGTTCAATATATAAAAATCCTATTTTTATATTCGCTTCTTCATCATAAAAACATTATACTTTTATATCGACCTTTTTATAACAAAGATCTTATTATTACTTCGCCACTTCCTATATAAAAAACCACATTTTTTTTTTATAATCATAAAAATCTAATCTTTTTCTTTTTTAAAAATCAGTTCTTTTTCTTTTTAAAAAAAAATCCAATTTTTTTCTTTTTAAAAATCTGTTTTTTTTATCTTCTTTTATAAACCAGTTTTTATTATCTTTTCAAAAATCTGTTTTTTTTATCTTCTTTTATAAATCAGTTTTTATTATCTTAAAATCGAAATTAGTTTAACGAATTAAAATTAAAATAAAACAAAATACGATAAAATACTTACAGTCGAGAGGGGGGCTTCGCAGTGAAGGAACGGTGGCGCCAGACAGGGGCGGTGGCTTCAACGGTGGCGGCGCTGGAAGTGGGTGGCGCGGTGGGTTGGGGTTCGGGTTTTGCTCGAGTTCGGTGGGTGGAGGGAGAAGGGAGGAGAAGGAGAAGGGGAGGGGGGGGTCTCGCGGTGGAGGCTGCGGCGCCGCTGGGGGCGCGCGAGGTGGCGGGGAGGGAGGCGGCGCAGGCTCGAGATCTGGGCTTTTTTTTTTTTTTTTTTTTTTTTTTCCTTCTGATTTATGATTTTAGTCGGGGGGGGGGGGCCTGGTAGTTAAGGGAAGATTTTTTTTTTTTTTTTTATTTAATTATTAAATTTCGCAAATAAGTTGACTTTTACATATGGCCTCGAAACGAGGCCCACCGCCCGTCGTCCATAGCGTTTTACCCCCATTCCGAGCACAATGGGATATGTGTCGTAAGCTGGTTTGATCGTTACAATCAGTTTCCGTTGAAATTACATTTTAAATCCTTATATTGAATTTTAAACGTACATTTCAAATTACCGGGGTCACATACGAACTTTAAAAATTCCTGAAAAATATTTTCTAGCTTCGTATTGACGATACGGTCCTAACAAAACTAGTTTCGTCGAATTCTGAGACCGTTTGAAAAATGGCCAATTTCCAGTCGATTAAAATCAACTGAAACTGGTCAAACGCGTTTTCCTTTGCCACGCTCACATATCGATTCGAAAAATTATGAAATTTGGAATCTAGCAATAATTTGACACTGCGGACCCAACAAAACTGGTTTCGTCGAAATCCGAGGTCGTTTGCAAAATGGCTATTTTTAAGGGCTATATATTATATTAAAATATATATAAATTCCACAGCGACTATTTCTAATTTTCAACTGGACGTATCTCATCATTTATAAAGTGAAATCTCAGTTTGTTAACTTCGTTCCAAAGATATAGTTATACAGATTCAAATATTTCTTGTTTCGTTCAATTCTGACTTATATTGAATTCTGTATATTCATTTGAAATTAGAAATCGAATTTTCGAACTACCGCGCCATTTTCAATTCCTTTTATAATTATATATAAATATTTATATTCTAACGACGACGCGAATAAATATATACGTTCGAATTCTATTCAAAATAAATTTCTCGTCGATATTATTTAAAATAATTCATTTTAAATATTCAAAATCCGCTAAAATTGCCAATTTAAAATTTTCAAACTGGCTCGCATTTTACGGGTTGTTACAATAACTGTACAATGTTAAGCCTAAGTGCTACATTTTAAAAATGTTTGGCTGTTTATGTTTCCTATGCTTAAGACCATACAATACCAATAAATAAAACTTTAGATCTACACCCTGCACTTTTATAGGATATGCTACAAACCAGAAATGGTGTAGATGTATTGATGAAAATGGGAAGATATTTATTGGCAGGCATGCTATTTTCAATGAAAACATATTCCCTTATAGATCAAATGAAATCAAAACCACTATTAAGGTTTACAAATTGCAAGAGAATATACCTGCTATAACAAATTATTCTGATGCACAATAGGTTGGCCATGAGAGAGTAGTTGTTGATGCTTGAAATCAACAATTAACTAAAACCAGTTCATTCAGCAATGATAACAATGAGCCACCCAGCCTCGCCGCTCCTTTACCTTAAACAGAAGAAAGCAATGATGTCATCAATGGAAATATTCATAAGATGGAAGAAAGTACAAATGATTTAAATACTACCTTACCAGCTACTACCACAAGTTCAAGTAATGAAAATCCATCCATAAATGTTTAGCTAGCTCATATTGTACATCTAATGGTTGCAAGAGCCACAAATGGCATATTTAAACAAAAGACATATGTTGCTAGCATCACATCTGATGAACTAGCTACATATAGTCAAGCAGCCAATCTCAAATGTTAGAGAGCATCCATGGATGAGGAGTACATTGCTCTCATCAAAAACCAAACATGGGAATTAGTTCACAAGGTAATCAATTAGAATTTAATAGGCTGCAAATGGACATTTAGATTAAAGAAGAATCCTGATGGATCAATAAATAGATAAAAGGCAAGACTTGTAGCTAAAGGCTACGAACAAGAATATGAGTTTGACTATACATAAACATTCTCCCCAGTAGTAAAATCAGCAATAATTAGGATGATATTTACTATTGCATTGAAGAATAAATGGAGCATCAAGCATCTAAATGTGAATAATGCTTTCCTCAATGGTACATTAGAGGAAGAAGTATACATGCAGGAACCAGAAGGCTACATACAGGAATGTAAATTAAACATAACAAATTATGGGATGAAATAGCCGCCTAGGGTTTGGTTTGATAAGATCAAATCAAAATTAGTCAAAATTGGCTATCATTCTGCAAAATCTGATAATTCCTTGTTTACAAAGATCAACACCACTTCAACTGTATACATTCTGATATATGTCGATGACTTGATTATTGCAGGTAATGGTGAGAAGGAAATAAAGCAGATAACTAGCTATCTGAACCAATAATTTTCAATAGAAGACCTGGACAGTGTGTCATATTTTATGCGAATTGAAGTGCAAAAAGTTTTTGAATCATAATTGTTTCTATGTTAAAGAAAATACATAGCAGCGTCACTTATGAAAACTAACATGGACAAAGCAAGACTACGGCCTACTCTTATGATTTCTAATCAACATTTTACCAAATTTAGGGAAGAAGCCATAAGCAACATTAAATAATATATAAGTGTTATGGGAGCACTTCAATATGCCACCATAACACGACCTGACATAGGATTCAATGTTAACAAAATTTCTCAGTTTTTGTAGGAGCCCATAGATGAGCATTGGAAAGCTGTCAAGAGGATGTTAAGATATCTAAAAGGAACAATCAATGATGGACTAACACTTAAAGGAAGCAGAAATCTTAATATTATAGGATATTCAGATTCAGATTGGTCTACTGATCCAGATGACAGAAAATCTATCATTGGATATTGTGTTTACATTGGTGAAAATTTAGTGTCATGGAGCTCTAAAAAGCAATCAACAATATTAAAATCTGGTTCATAAGCAATGTAGAAGTATAGATAGTGTAGCTGCAGAAATTACTTGGTTATAGTCACTTCTCAAAGAGCTACAATTAAATACAGATGCTAGAGCAATTATATAATGTGATAACTAAAGTTCAATTTACATGTCAAGCAATCCTATTCAACATACCAGAACAAAACACATCGAGGTAGATATCTATTTTGTTCGTGATCTAGTAAGGGAAGGGAAATTGCAAGTAAATTATACACCTTCGTACCATTAGCGAGATGACATACTAACCAAGGCACTATCAGCTAGCAACTTCCAAAGATTGCGCGATGAGTTGAAGATTCATAATCGCCATGACTACAAATCCTCAATCGATCCAACACAGTCTGCTAATCTATGCTCAGCAAGTACGAATCTCTGTAGATCTACATTAACGACAACAGAAGACCGCAACTCAAAGAATCCAAGCCTTGTAACATCTCTCAGAAGTTATAAAACCAGATAACTCCAAGTTTGTCTTCAGCAAGCTAAATGGATCGAGTGTAGAGAAAGATTTCACCTCAAAATCGCCATTTTTTCTTACAGAGGAAATCTAGGGTTTCGTAAAGCCTAAGTCTAGAATTGAGAGGGCGGTAAAAAATAAGAACAAATGGCCAGTTACAAAAGACTCAAGGCAATATAAGATGCGGGCTCATACTTACACGGGTTAACTATTATTTTACATTGCTTATGTACAAATGGGCTTGGGCCCAATTAAACCAAATACTATATACATACATACATACATACATACATACATATATATATATATATATATATATATATATATATTGTACACTGCTGCTTTCACCAATTCACTCTTGAATAATATAACTTCATCGATTTTGTTTCCCCTATTACAATCCATAAAACAATTATGTAATGCTTCTATCAGTTCTTCATTATTGCTTCAATTTTGCAATTTCGCATTACACGTCTTCAATGTTTTTAACATATGGTGCTCAAACAGTTTATCAACGAGGCCACCTGAGGCTATATTAATGCACTTAATGTACATGTGCATGAGGAAGTACTCAGGGATTCCAACATTCAAGGCATGTCTTAATGCTTTCATGCAGTAGGTTTACAACTTCAACAGCTTCACTAATTTCTCCATCCTTTAGAATCACATCTAACCCCATCAAGATAAATCTCCTCAACTCATATTCAATCCTCTTCAAACTCATCCTATGCTCGCATCGTACCTCCTCGTGCCTGGAAGGACCCTCACCATCTCTTCATCCATTTTTTTCTTAACCCACGTTATTGTCCCTCTTACTTTTTCTATTTCAAATTCATATTCAAGCAACTCTATCAAAAAGTCTCAAACGAGGAAATTATATGGACAATGATCGAAATATAGGAGCCAACTTTCCTTTAACTTCCACCATCCCTAAAAATAAGGAATCCAAAACTCTAGTAATTAGTAAATGTAGGAATAGGCAGCTCATTGATAAAGAGTTTACTCAATGGTACACAATTTTAGTTCATGGAACATTTGGGGTGCGCATAGTGATGTCAAATTAGATCAAAGTAATTACCTTATTTGAACATATACTTCAGACTACTTGCTATCCTTAAAAAAACTCAAGTCACATCTGA
Organism: Allium sativum; assembly: GCA_030737875.1. Classification (NCBI taxonomy): domain Eukaryota; kingdom Viridiplantae; phylum Streptophyta; class Magnoliopsida; order Asparagales; family Amaryllidaceae; genus Allium; species Allium sativum. The sequence continues at coordinate 85,930,419 of CM060914.1, forward strand.
TTGTTAAAGGAGCCTTGTATGTTAATCCTTCATGGTAACTTTCCCATAACCTTGTTAAGGCACCTTATGGTAGGATCATGATGATCCCTGACCCTAAATCTAAACCGTTACTTGTATTACAACCACAAGGAAATTTATAAACTATCAGGTTCAACACCTCCCACCTTTTAGCATCTTCTACCTTTCTTTTATCTTTGCTAACAAATATTGGAAAATTTGAGGTTCGAGATGATTATAATGAATATAATGTTGTATACTGACTTCAAGGATCTATAAAATAGATTCTTTCAAACAATAATTCAACCCAATAGGTACAAACGGGTTATCAAATTATTGACTTCAGGATTCAATAAAGTCTTGGAATAGCGTAACTAGATTCAAGATTTGTATAATCTTGATCTGGCTAAGAACATTTTGATTTTTGGTGATACAAAATTTCGAAGTGCAGAATATATTAAAGAAGAGGAAGAGAGAATACTTAATGTCTCCGTGTTCGCAATACACTGTAGACGTTAGAAAGCTATTTGAACTGTATTTGAAATAATACAATGACATCGTAGATCTCTAAGAAAGAAGAAGTAATTGATGAGATGCCTGGTTATTCAAGCGTCGTGTCTCTTTTTCAAAGGTTCAGACTCTATTCCAGTTTCTATCCAAAAATATGTTACCCGAAACCCGGCCTACTCAGACATACTACGCCGACGTATGTATTGGTTTTGCATGACTATCATTCTCATAAGAACACAAACATTTGGGTGTCCTACGACCCCAAGCCCTTCATGAGAAAACTATATTTAAATGAATATAGGCCCTCATTCTCATGATGAGGGACTTTGTTTATTTCTTTTTCCCCTCTTCCCTCTTCTTCTCTCTTCAAAAACAAAATCAATAAAGTCCAATGTTGAAATATCTGACAACTATCTCTCCTCTGGGCAGTCTATCATTTATCCACTACTCTCCTAGATAAAGTTCTTGTCCTTGGATTGAATCAGGAGAGTTCAACTGCTCCTTAAGAGTTTTTAATAGGCATGGTAGTGATACTTTCTACTTGTCTGAAATTAAATTCCTTAGTTATACTATTGACTTCTCCTCATTGACTTAAATAAATGTTGCTGGTGCCAATTATCTTGGAACAATTGTAAAGGGAGTGGCACTTGAACCTACCTCAAATTAGACTTTTCCTGTTTCAATCAACCAAATTTGAATATTTGCATAATATCCTCAATGTCCTCCTTATGCCTTCCCTATCTAATTAGCTCCGTCAAGTTATTTTTTCTGGACGTTTTGTCATAAAAGAAAATTTAAGTTTTAAGTTTTGTAATGTTTGGATAAATGATCTTGAATTCCTCTACATTGTTGAGAATTCCGACATAAGACTGCTTAAATAAAACCCCCAAACACAACAGAAGATGAGATCATGGTAAATGTGCAAAAACAACCAATCTATATCTCAAAACAATCTCAACTCAATCCGATAACCAATCATAATTACCAAACACGAGAAATAATAGAGAAGTAATGAAAAATAAATCACATAAAGATATATAATGGTTCCACTAACGCTTTGTTAATGTACGTCCACTTGGAGAGAGAAATTTTATTATATATCAACAGAAGCGCGCAAGAGATTGAATACAATGACCAAATTCAACAGAAAAAGTTGATTTTGACAAGATGAGAATTGAAGAAGATTAGGATTGCCTAAACCCTAATTAGACTAAAGCTAGGCCAATATCTTGATCCCCTTTTGAACCTGAGAATAACTTATATAGGAAGAGACTAATATTTGACAATTTCCGAAATTGCCCCTTGAGCCTTCACAAATAAGTCTGCTGAGTCCGCATCCCGAATTAGCTCCAGAAGTCACCTCAAACGTCTGTCATATATGTCAGATGTTTGTCCAACACACGGAAAATATTTTTTCTACAGCTCAGATGTCTATAGTGTTGGTCAGACATCTACCAGAGTTCACTGTTTTAGCTCAGACGTTTATCCAAAATGGCAGACGTCTGTTGCAACTCTCTACTTGCACATTACCTTTGCTCAGACATCGGTCACACTAGCTCAAACGTCTTTCATGAAATCAGCAGAAACCCATACCACCTTCACGCTTCTAACTTCCTCCTACGAGCTCCGATTTGTGTATTATCTTCTCTATTGCGAAGCTACTTCCATCCACTTCAATTCTAGCCTATATTGTGTCACATAATCTAACACTTCACCTTAACTTTATATTCGTCTCCAACACCAACACCGATAGTACCAAACTGTCCTCTACCTCCCATAAAACAAGCTTGAGTGTTTTCCTAGTGAACTTTGACACGACAATCACCCATTGCACTCCACCAATTTGTTTAGGCAAACCCCCCACCCACTAATGAAGTATGAAAACATACAACTAGAATCTCTTACTGGTACTCTTCTTCATATATAACCAAGCTTCTCCCCCAACGGTGCCACCTAGTAGCACCCAACACCTCTCTAAGCGAATTAAGCTCGAGCAATTTTCAAACTTCCCAACCAGCAATGCCGTAGTGAGCATACCTACCGCATTATTATTTGTGTGCACTTTTTGATGGCATGCTTTCTTTTATTCATCCATGGCTACAATAAATGACTCTCTTACTTCAATATGCTTGGTCCGTGAGCTAAACGCCAAATTCTTTGCCAAACGAATAGAACTTCGGCTATCACATTGAACATCAATGTTGTCATGTTCAAAACCTAAGTCACACAACAATTGCTTCAAATGGAGTGCTTCCTTTGTCACCTCCACATCGGCAATCAACTCTGCCTCAGTAGTGGATAAAGCAACTACGGTTTGAAATCTCGACCTCCAACTTATGTTTATGCCACCATGTGTGAAGACATATCCAGAAGTTCATTTTCTTTGATCCCTCTCTCCGGCGTAGTCCGAATTACAGTAACCAACCAACACGCAATTCTTCTCCTTATTATCCAAAAAGAACAAGACCATGAGATGTTGTACCTTGGAAGTATCTCAAAATAAGCTTCACTACTGCCTAATACAATTTCCACAGATTAACCATATACCGACATACCATCCCGAACGACATTTGAAATATTGGTCCTTGTACACATCATTGCATACATCAAACTACCAACCACACTAGCATATGACACCTTTGCCATATAAGCCTTGTCTTTCTCCTCGATAGGTGATCCCTTACTCGAAAGATTTACACGCAAAGGTAAAGGTATATTTGACGCATTTGCATCCTCCATGCTAAACCGACAAAGTATCTATCTAGTGTATTCCTTTTACGTCAATTTCAACTTAAAACACTTCGATTTCCTCGCTGAAATCCCTCTTTGCTTCTCTAACGTCTATCATCTTGACTTCCCCTTTTAGTCTCGTATTTAACTTTTTGATTTTTTTCCTTGTCCTTGGAAGCAATGAGCATATCATCCATATACAAGAGTAAATACACTTAACAATAAAATTTCAAATTCTTAAAATAAATATAAGCATCCTTGATGCTTCCATCATAGCCACTTTCAAGCATAAAATGACCACTCTTGTACCATTGCCGAGGTTATTGCTTCAAACCATATAGCAATTATTCAACTTGCAAACCAATTTTGACTTACCATCTACTACAAACCCTTTTGGTTGCTCCATGCAAATGTCTTCATCCAAGTCACCATGCAAGAAGAAGGTTTTCACATTAAGTTGCACCAACTACTGGTCATAAATAACAATTATAGCAAGGAATATTCGGATAGGAGTATGTCTTACAACCGGTGTGAATATCTCATCATACTTCTTTCCCTTCCTTTGTGTAAACCACTTAAACACTAGTCTAGATTTATGTCTTCCAACATCCTTCACCTTGTATATCCATTTTCACCCAATAACACGTTTTCATTTAGGATGTGGAAACAATCCCAGTTCTGGGATTTGGTTCTTCATCAACGATTGCAACTCTTCCTCCATGGCACAAATCCACTTTGAGCTACCACTTGAATCCATGATGTCATCAACATCCATCACTCATCTTAGACTAAATGAAGAGTACAGTCCAAATTATCACATAACCTAAGATAGTTCCAATCACCATATCCTTCGGGTGGCCTGATAGAGCAACGACCAACCCGAGTAGTAATTCATTCACCCAGCCTTCCCTCAACTCCACTTGACTGAATCTTCTCTAGAATCGTGCACATCACCAACACTGCTAAAGGAACCCTTTGACCTATGTGATGTAACATCAACCACATTCACCTCATAGTCACCTCCAAGTGCTCTACTCTCTCTAGACCTAAAAGTGCGAATAATTTCCATCTCCTTTGATTCACCATCACTACAAGAAAAATACCCTATTGCAACTAGCTATTTGCAACAGGCGACACATGACAGCTGGAGTAAATGATATTTAGCAACAGACCTATTATAACAGTTGCAATAAATGAGATTTAGCAACGGGCCTTTTCTTTCTGTTGCGAAAATTATATTTTTAGCAACTATGATTCCCTTCCTGTCGCAAAAACATTCTTTTCGCAACTGTGCTTTCATAGCAGTTGCAATAAACATATTATTCACAACTGTACTTCCAAGCCAACTGCAAATAAATATCTTTTAGCAACTATTTTCGCCACTTGTAATAACTGTATTTTTTTGCAACTGGTAAAGCCAGTTGCAAAAAACATACTATTATTAACTTTTAATAATTAATTTTAAATAGTTGCTATTAAATAATTAACTATTAGTAATTATGTCAAAGATTAATAATAAATAATAAAATTTAATTATTATAAATTAACATATAGTAATTGATAATTAAATAATAATAATTAATAATTTCTAGTAATAAGGTATAAATAATGATGTATACTAACTATATTTTTAATAATTATTAAGTAATAATTTATAATTATTTTTAATAATTAATAATATTGTATAATTAACTATTAATACTTAATACTTAACTTATTTATTGATATTTTCAAATAATAATGCATAAGTAATAATATATACTTAATTTTTAGCCATTTATACTTAATAATTATTATAACCGATAATTAGTGTTGCTTCTACTTATTAAGGATTACTAATTAATCATGAATTATTAAAAGTAGATATTGATTAATGCTTCTTAAGAATTAAATACATATCAAAAGCATCAGGACGTCTTCTTTTATACAAGTGGAATTATCGAAATATTAGCTAGATGTTTATATCAAAACACAAGCATCAGGATGTTGCAGAAGTTGTTTCCAAAAAGATTAATCATACGTCTGATAGAATATCAAGATGTCTTGTTCTAGGAAATGTTGTATCCTAAGTGATTTTTCAGACGCTTAAATATGTACTCATATATCTAATGTTATATTATAAATTTCTCGAGTATTTTTTATGTGTAGTCAGACACCTGGTTTAATGTAGGTATTTTTTTTACTGTTTCCGTCAAATGTCTAATGAGGCAACTTAGCAGTTTGACTTTACATATTTCAAAATTGAAATCCATCGCTAATCCCGTGTCCATTTTTCAAACGTTTCAAATTTAATGATCAGGTTTATATTTTTCTGCGAAATTTACCAATCCTGCGTCCATTTTTTCGTTTCCCGCTTCATAATTGAAATCCATCGTTAATCTCTAAAACGAAAACCCTAATCTGTAGAAAGCCCCAAAATCAAAATCCTGATTCACTTCCTGTCTTACCTTTGATCACCGCTCAGTTCCCCAAAATCAAAATCGGACTTAACAATGGCGGCAAAAATTTTCGCCTGGCAACGTGACTCCACACCGCTTCCGACATTCACCCCTCCTTTCCGACCCCTCTTCAGCCTTCTCCGCCCTCCCAGCCAACTCCGAAACCACCACACTCATCACCAAATTCTCAAGCGCCTCCATCGAATGCTAAAAACCCTAACGCTCCCAGTCAAAACAAATCTGCCGACCTGCCTCTCTCCAGCTTCCGACCACACTCTCCACATCCACATCCTCTGAACTCGCAAGAAAAAGTGGTTACTTTTTAGTTTCGATATATTTTGGGCGTTGAATTCGTTACCATACTTCAGGTAATTTGTTTTTCTAGTTACCATTCTTTTCTTCCAATCATTCATTCTTTTTCATTGGGACAAGTTTTTGTCGTGATGAACTTGTTGGTTTCACGTTTGGTCGTTTATATGGGTGTACCTTTGCAAGATGGTAACGTTCTTGGTCTTTTAGATGTATTCAAATGGATGTTCAAATTATTATCTACAGCATGCGCATATTTGGGAACCCACACAATCAAGCTACTAATGTGAATAGTTTGATCCCTTTCAGCTGTACAAGGCTCTGCAAGTAATGACATCTCTTTTTATAAGTGGCTGAGCAAGATGTGTGGTTGTGCTTTTAGACTTAACCTTTATAAAAGCTATTAAAACTTAATGCAGAATACTTCCATTGACAAATGAATTCAGTCCAACGATTATGGCTTTGTCCTTATGTTGAAAATGACCTTAGCACGAATTTTATATAAGATTGCATCAATATTCCGAAGCACTAATCATAGGTTGGGGACATTGATCTTCATAGCATAAGTTCTCGCATTTCTTTGTTTTCTTTGTTTTTTAGTTTCAATATATTTTGGGTGTCGGATTCATTACCATACTTCAGGTAATTTGTTTTGCTAGTTACCATACTTTTCTTCCAATCATTCATTCTTGTTCATTGTATAGGACAAGTTTTTGTTGTGATGAACTTGTTGGTTTCACGTTTGGTCGTTTATATGGGTGTACCTTTGCAAGATGGTAACGTTTTTGGTCTTTTAGATGTATTCAAATAGATGCTCAAATTATTATCTACAACGTGCGCATGTTTGGAAACTAATACAATTTTGATTAGTTTTATCATTCCTATCTTAACAAGCTTATATTTTTGGATTGAACAGTGGTGGTAGAGACCTCCATAAGAATAAAAGAATGTAACTGAACAACCAAACACTATTTCATTGAAAAATTCAACCACTTTGGTGTTCTTTTTGTATCAAAACGAGATATTAGATTTACTACCCTTATTAATTTTTTGATTAGACATGTTAGTTAGTATTAAAATAAAAACATGTAAATTCATGTTTTGTCATTTTAACATGTTAGTTAGTATTAAAATAAAAACATCACTTTGATTATAGTATAAAAATGCTGCATTGGAAAACAATAACATTTTTAGTATAAAAATGCTGCATTGGAAAACAGTAACATTTTTAGTATAAAAATGTTGCATTAGAAGAAGATTAACATTTTAGTTAAAAATAACCTTTTGTCATATATTGTCATGTTAGTTAAAAATAACATATTTGTCATGTATTGTCATGTTAGATTAAAAATATACTTTTAGATAGAAATATTACGCCAAATAAAAGAATCATATTTTGTAAACAAATTATGTCATTTATAACATGTCATTTATATTAGAATATAATTGGGTCATTTACATTAGCGTTAAACATGTCATTTATAACATGTCATTTATATTAGAAGATAATTGTGACATTTACCTTAGCGTTAAATATGTCATTTATAAAAAGGTCATTTACATAGGATTTTTTCATGATAAATAAAATGTAATTTTATTGTATTAAATTGTAAAAAATATAAGTATCATTTATGTTCATGTAGAATTGTCTGAAAATGAAGTATCATTCATGTTCATTTGGAAATGCCATTTATGTCCATATAGAAATATAAATTAGATAAAAAGGACATGTTATATTAAAATGTCACTTATTTAGCAATATATGTTAACATAGAAAATGTCATTCACATAGAAAAGATATGTAAATAATTCTCTTTTATTTTGTCATTAGAGAACATAGTTTAATTTATAAAAATATCATTTTTGTTAAATTTAGTATTAACATATAAATTTGTCATTTTTGTTAAATTTAGAATTGACATATAAAATTACCTTTTTTATAAATAGAAATTGTAAACTAATTCGTTTGTCATTAGAAAGAACAAACATTTATGTTAGAAACAAGCAATTATGTTAGAATTCAAGAGCGTCATTTATGTTAGAATTATAAAGAACATTTATGTTAGAAATAAACTTTTATGCTGGAATTCAAAAATATGTTACACTGCCATTTACAAGTTACCCGACTTGTTTATGTTGATTGGGACGATAATTTTTACACATCGCCCAAGTGCACAAATAATTTATTTAATTATTTGTTATGTGTATGTGTTGGTTGAAACCCCACACGGGTCTTGGGTTGATATCCACACATCGCCCTTGTGATTAGTTATAAGCGTTATTTATTTGACGCTTATACAGTATTAATATTCACTTTGGATGTTATTAATGATCTTATCATTAGTGTAGAATACATTGCGATGTTTGAAATCCATATAATTAAATTATATGGTAATTGTTTTAGGTCTCATTCCAATTTTGAATTAAAAGAATATTTAATTTAATATTTAGTTAAAGAAAACAAATAATGACTTTGATGTTTTGAATTCAAAAGATTTTGTTTTGTTTGTTAAAAAGTTACAATGAAAAAGGTTGAATTAAAATATGAATTGGGCCATGACACGAGGTTAAGCCCAACTTATGGGATAAGTCTGCCCGGAACCATCCGGCATATCCAGCATCCATAAGTTGCAGGCTTAATGTGGGAGGTCTGGCCCAGTGTAAAATATAATTGAATAAGAAGTAATTGGGCTATTTAATCTATTTTATATAACAACGCCATTTTATAAAACATGAAATGGGCCATTTAATCTGTTTTGTTTGTTAAAAAGTTACAATGAAAAAGGTTGAATTAAAATATGAATTGGGCCATGACACGAGGTTAAGCCCAACTTATGGGATAAGTCTGCCCGGAACCAACCGGCATATCTAGCATCCATAAGTCGCAGGCTTAATGTGGGAGGTCTGGCCCAGTATAAAATATAACTGAATAAGAAGTAATTGGGCTATTTAATCTGTTTTATATAACAACGCCATTTTAACCCGAACGGGTTATCGATCAATTTAATTCACTTTAAATGAATATAAGAAGTGATTTTCAAAATAGACTATTTTGAGAATGTTAATAATTTAATATGAAAAGAAAATAAAATATTCAATTTAGACTTTAAATTGCAATGAAGTTAAAATCGTTTTAAATGAATTTATAACTATTTTATAAAGTGTGTTAAAATGGAAATCGACAATATAATATATATAATATATATAATGATTTAATGGTTAACTAGAATAAATCTTATAATTAAGATTTAAGAAAGTTGTCCAATAAATTAATATTTACTTGGAATTAAATAGAATAAATTGGATTTTTGGGTTGTCGTGAATGGTGTCTTAAATAACACTGTTCTTAACCCCAGTTAAGATAAGAATAAATCTTTTAATTAAGATTATTAGAGTTTCAATTATATTTAATAATTTGAATAAAATGATTTGTGAATTGAGTTTATCGTGAACAATGTTTTTAAACGACATCTGTTCTTTAACTCGATTTACAGTGAGAATATAACTTGGAATTTATAAATCTTTTATTAAGATTTAATAGAAAATTTTCCAAAGTAAAGTTTTCCAATTTAATATATTAAATTGGGATTGAATGGAATTTGATTTAATAATATTCGAGATGAGCTTCTGTAAAAGAAGGCCGTTAATATATATGGAATTTAAAAGGCTTTGCCGTAATTCCATTTATATTAATAGTCCGATACAGAAATTTATATCGATTATACATTGGTCCGATTTCTATAAAAATTCTATATTTAATGGAAGATGAATTTGAGTTTATCGTGAACAATGTTTTCAATGATATTAGTTCTTTAACTCAAATAAGATAAGATTAATTTCTTAAAATTAAAAAAAATCATTAAATAATGATTTTGATATTTAAAACCAAATTGGAGTTTTTAATAAATTTTTAAAAGAAAGTTTAAGAATAAATTTGAAGAATTTATCTTTGATAAGATAATGCGAATAATTCATTAGAAGAATAATTCTGAATTGGAATGTGGCGTTGGTTGTGTTTTATAGTATTTGATTTTTAATTATAAAAATACGAGAGTTATTCGGAAAGACCGGGTTTAACCCATTCCGAATAATTTCTACGACGATGAAGAGTCGAAGATGAAGACGGTGATTGAAGACCGACGATCTTCACATCGGATGGATGTGTTGCTGCTGAGACCCTTGATGGGAGTAGCTACCTTGAAGGGGTTTCAGTGGTGGCCGTCCGGACTATTGTTGATTGTTCGGATTTGGTTTTCGCTCAGACCCAGAGCATAAGCTAGTAAATGGATGTGTGTCTGATATTGGATTTCGTTCCATGTGAATTAAATTGATCTTTATTAATGTATATCTGATTGGTGGTGGAGAATTTATTCTCTGCTTAACACCCTGGTATATATAGGCCGTTAGTGGTCATACTTATGTGGATGATGGATTTTAAGGCGCCTTGGAATTTTATAGGCCGTTAGTGGTCATACTATAGGTCCAAAGGGACCGGGAAGCGTGTGTTCAGGCATAACCAATCCACTGCCCATAGGCGGGGACTGACCCTACCACTCCAAGGGTTCACTGCGGGGGATCCTGAGGCATTTGCTAGAGTGTCTCGAATCGGAGAGGAGCTTGCCCCTAGCCTCGACTCATGATGGAAATCCAATTTCCAATACGACCTTGTGATTTTGATTGTAGAACTAGTATGGCGACATAGTAGGATGGGGTACTATGTCGTCTATGATTAATACATTACGATTGAAATTGTTTTTGAAATATATATACACATAGATATACACACTAATATTAAATTCGTTTAATCGTATCAAGCATCTTTGACCATTATAAGGTAAAACTCTATCCTTCGGTTTGCGTTGCATTGTGTGATGGGACTTGAGTCTTATAATGGTTTCATTTTTCCTAAAAAGCATTGCGTTGTTTAATGATTTACTTTAATTTATGCACTGGCAATCCAATGGAGTAAACCTGTTCCGCATTAGCGGCGTGGTCCTGTGATTCGCCTTATTATTAGATAAGTCTAGTTAAGATTTCTCATACCAGTCCCATGACTGACCTGTAGTTTGTTTCACTGGCAAACTCGGGTGCCCATATTTTCCACACGGGCAGTCGAGTAGCTTTTTGCAGATATATCTACAGGATCCTGGTTTACAGCTGAAGCGGTATTCGGAAAGCTCTGTATCCGTGTATTCCTTTCAGTTGTATATTTGTAATATTTTTCCTCTGCTTTGTAAATGTAATTTAAATCTCTGATATCATTGTATTTCTTTTATGTAATAAGTATTCATACTCTGATATATTCTTGTACTCTGATGTAATTGTTGTAATCAGCAATAAAATGCTCTTTAGTTTGTGTTCTGATGTGTATTGTTCTCAAGGCAATCTAGGCTTTCCTTTACGGGGAAGTTTGGGTCGTTACATGGTGGGCTTTTCAAATGGGTATGTGTGTTGACAAACAATGGGGTGGCCCAAAGATTAAGTATAGTTAAAGTTAGTTTAATTTATAATGTATATTAACTTGAACTTATCATAACTTGACCATACGTTATCGAAGTTGGACAAAACAGGATCCTTGGGAACGTATGGCTGGCAGCTAATCACTGGAACTGACTGGGAGTGAATTGGAGCTCGTTACAATTTATAGCGAAATAAATTGTCTGTCTGAATCAATCGACAATTTTCGTTATTTAACGATGATAGTCCAATGTGAGTAAAACTCACAAACTCTATCAGTTTATATTTTTTATAAATATAATCTAGTAATGATAAATGCTGATTGACTGTTGTATGCTGATTGTTTGGTTGGATTGCTTATGTATTGGTTGAAATTATATATAACGATATATATATATATATGTATTGTTAATTAAATATTGATTTTGTTTATTTGAATATTTCATATCGAAATGAAATCGATGTTATTATATTGTTTAACATCTGTGGATGCAAGGAAACAGGTTGGAGGAATCCAATTGGATTCCTCAACATTTATTTTACGGTTTTTCGTATATTATTATATATGATGTGATATATAATCTATTATTGATTATGTGTGTTTGGATGATATTGATCATGGTTATCTGGTATTTTAAATACCATAAAAATAGTGAAATGTATAATGGGAATTTTCAAAGTGTATATTGGAAAGAAAATAATTATAAAATCAAAGGATTTTATAAAAGGATATATTTATTTGTTAAATAAATAGAATTGAAAAGGAAATATTTATTTGTTAAATAAATAGAATTATATAAAAGGATTTATATAAAATAAATAGAATTTTTATAAAAGGAAATATTTATAAAATAAATAGAATTATAAAAGGAATATTGATTTAGAATGTAAATAAAATTATAAAAGGGAAATATTTGGAAAATGAATAGAGTTTTATAAAAAGAGAATTTTACATTAGGAAGGTTTAGACCCGTGCTTCTTACACGGGGGTAACATGATACTGATTTAAAGTAAATATTTTGCAAATAAAATATTATAAAGGAATTTAGGGGTTTGAAATAGGAATTTAAAATGGAAGTACTAAAATTAGAAACTGACCGAAAATTAGTCGAATTGAATGACTTTCTGGGTATCAATTTAATATTGGTTTCGGCCTTCGGGGTTAATACGTAGGGGGTTGTTCTCTTACTAGTTTACAGCTAGAGACTGATAGAGGTGGGAGGATAGTGATGCGTGAATCAGAAATGGAAACATTTTCCAAAGTTAATAACGCATATTTTCTAAAATTAGAAAATAAGGATTTGATGAATATATGGAAACGAGAAATGGGGAAATGAATAAATGTTGATTGATGATTGATCGATAAAATTTGCATCTGGAAAAAATACCGTTGGTTGCACACATGTTTTCCTTTGATAGTTAAATCACCAACTATCAAAGATTTTGACCATTTCCATTTCAATACGGAGAGACCGGGATTAGATATATAATCTGAAAACCACTTCGTATGGCATTATCGTTGCGAATCAAATATGATGAAGATAATTGAAGACGGTGTTGTGCAAAGGTTGTTCAGTAAATACTAGGTAGAAATTAGCTAAGATGGATTTATGGAATAGTGCCTTCGGGTTGTCCAGTCCCAGGACAACTTGAATGGACGAATGTCTGACAGGGTATATCTGGTAGATCGCATAAGTTGATCGTTTCAAATGTATTTACGTTGGTGGCGGAGGAATTCGTTTCTCTTAGCTTATACCCATGGTATTTTTGGGTAAATCAATTTGTGATTTGATGGGTATGACGATGTGGCATTCAAAGTAATTAAAAGAGTGATCTATTAAAAGATACGTTATGACCTCCAGCCTCATCAATTGGGAAATGGCAGAAATCGGGCAGGCAACATGGCTAAGTAGGCCGCGCCCAGTTAGGATATATTGTCATCATCTAGAGATTATTCATATTTGTTACTTCTTTCGTTTCTGTATCTCTCGCGAACAGTTATGTTGGTATACCAACCATAAGTGATAATATATTCGGAACATTCAAGAGAAATGAATGGCCGGTCATGTGTGGCCAGGTTACAAGATGTTCTTATTGAACTCCAGTGTATCGCTTCTAGAGTACATTGATCAGAAGGTGGTTTCATACCTTGTCATAGTTGGAAATCAATTACCCAATAAGAGCCTGCGGTTTTGATTGTATATTATATATGTAGAATGTGAGATGAAAGTGTTTCTGCTAGATTTTTATTTACTTGATCTAGACATTATTATAATATCAGACAAGTATCGTTTAGAAAAATAGTTTGGGTTGTCGTAAGGTAAAAACCATCAATGTTTATGTGTGGATCAATTTACAATTATCCTTTGGTTCAAAAGATTTTTGAAAGTTAAATCAAATGATTTGAGTTTACTCACACCAGTCACATGATTGACCCAGTTTGTTTTCCCTAAACTCTTGGGTGCCCAATTTTGTACGGGCAGTCAAGTAGTCGGGATTTACAGATACTGAGAGCTTGGATCAGGAGGCTTTAGGATTATATTGCTATTGTTATTTCCGTTGTGTTGTAAGTTTTGTACTCTGATAATGTTACTGTATACATATACTAGTTTTATTTCAAAGTTATGTATCTATTATATATTGTTCGTTTCCCTGTGAGTTTCGTGTTACTCTGATGATGAAGTATGTTCTTCTTCTTCTATTCTAAGTTTCTATCTTATCTATTCTCACCCTCTGTTTTCTTTCTATTAGTTTTCTGGTTTCCAGTGCAATTTGGGTTTGACTTGTGTTATTTGGTCAACTCAAATGGTACCGGAAATTTGGGACACTACAGTTGGTATCAGAGCTAAAGGTTAAGTGATTACCTTGGATCTGTGGCGTGACTTAGTAGAGATGGGGTTAGCAATACCTTAGATTGAGTTGAGTGTATATATATAAGCGCGTATTTGTTATTCAATATAAAATTGTTTTATATTGTGGAGATTTATTAGTTAAGTTGTTTATGGGCTCTGATCGATCAGTTTGATCCATTGTATCGGTAGGAGTTTATAAACACTCGAATAAGATGAACCGACACGGTATGATTGTAAAGAGGGTAGATGATATAATTTATCCAAAATATATTTTGATATAAAAGGTATTATTAATATTTGAAATATTATAGTATATTGGATGTGTTGGTTGTTATTATAATCGAATAAGATTATAATGGAGATGGTTATATAAATAACCAATTAGAATTCATATAAGTGTAATATATGAAATCAGATGAATTAAACCTGAATTTAAATCAAAATTTGGAATTAAAATTCCTAAAATTTGAATAAGTGTTTGTGAATGAACTTGAATTGAATATAAGAGAATTTTAAAATCCTGGGAGATTTTAAATTGTTTTACAAGCATTGTGAATGGTATTTTGAAATATATTTCAAAGTGGAAATGTTTAGAAATGGTTTTGAAAAGTGATATAGTATTGAACTCACTTCGATCGCTGGAAAATAGATTTCGATGATGATAGCTGCATCAACGATGTTCATTTTCGAGTTGTAAGTGACGGATTACTACCCAAAGTTTTGTTGATAGAAATGTATTGCGAAAACAAGTTGGTTGATATTCAAAAAGGTTGGTTTGACTTTTGAAAAGCTAAGTTGTTCGGAAACTCCCAGGAAGACTGTTGAAAATAAAAACAAATTAAACAGAAGTTTGTGAAACAAATTGAGATTTGAAATAAAGTCCGTTAAGTGAAAAATTGAATTAGAATATAATGATATCGAGTAAGTGTATTGGATGGGTGAGTTAAGAATTTGGAATCGAGAATGAAACTCGAGTTGAAATAAGATCTGGTTTGAATATAAGCGGATGAAAACTGATTGGAATTTGATTGGAGTTGATTGAGATGACATTGGTATATGGTAAACTGGTAAACATATGCAAATGATACCATGGTATGCCCGACAAAAAGGTACAAGTTTATATTTATATATGGGTTTAAGATTTTAATGAGCCGAATTGGGAAGCCGCTTGGCTGGTTGATTTTCTTTTGGGTTGAAGAAGGTCTAGAGAGGCGAGTTGTAGTCGTACCGATTGAGCCGTACAAAGGAGGTGCTGGCGAAATTTTCTGTAAAATTAAGGTGTTAGAAAATTTTCAGGATTTTTTGAAATTTTCGTCAGTAGAAACAAATAAATATTTAATTGAAATTAAATTGGTATGAAACAGAAGTAAAAATTAAAAAAAATAATTTTTAACCCAGTCAATAGGGTTTGTTTTCTACCTTAGCAATTTCGAGGACGAAATTATTTTAAGTGGGGAATAATGTAATGTCCCGTATTTTTACGGTATAATAATTTATTTATTTAATTATTTAAATAGTAATTTAGAGATTTAAAATGGTTTAATTAAATAATATTTAATATTTAATTAATATTTGTAATATAATAATATATTATAATTTTCGAAATAGTCGAAAATAACTGAATTCACAATAATGTGTGAATTGGATCATTTATGATATTTAATTCAGTTTAAAATTTGATTAGAATAATGAATATATTATTTGAATGACAGTTGAACATATAATTATATTATAATTATAATCGAGCTCGAAATGGCGCGGTAGTTCGTAATTTGGCAATTCAAACTTTAAATGGATATACAGAATCCGTTTTAAATCGGATTTCTATGAAACGAGAAATGTTCGAAGCTGGTGAAGTATATTTTTCTAATAGAAGAGGAAAATTTGGATTTCATCGTGTAGATTTTGAGTTGTATCCAAATCAGATTTTCGAAAAGTCGCTATGGAATTCCTTTACAATTTACAATGATTTATTTATATTATAAATGGATTTTTCAATATAAATTGAATATCGATTCAACCGGGATTTGAATGTCGATTTATAAATTCAGATAGGAATATTTTGGACATGTATGATATCGTATATGAATATACGATAATATTAATTTATTAATATTTAATTTAATTTGTTTTAAATATATTTGTATATTTAATTGGGTTATTTAGAGCTTTTAAAATAGGCAGTTCTGCAAACGATCTCCGTTTTTGAAGAAACTAATTTTGTTGGATCAGGAATGTTAAATTATTGTTAGATGTCAAGTTTCATGATTTTTGAAGTCAGTATGTGGACGTACGAGATTTTAATGTAAAAACAGACGATAATTTGACTTTAAAAATACGCTGCATGAGCAAACGAAGTCGGAATTCAACGAAACCAGTTTCATTGGGTCCGTAATGTCGAACTGTAGCTGCATGTCCATTTTCGTGATTTTTGGATATCATGTGTGATCATAGGAATTTTTAATGATAAATACAAATAGCGTAGGAGTAAAAATAAATATAAGAATATAAAAATATAAAAACCTTTCTATAAATACACTTAACTATTTCCTAAACCTAATTTCTTCATTCCTCAACCAAACATACTTTCCGCCATAATTTTTCTCTTCCAGTAAATGAGTTCGATCTTCAAAAATTCAACATCAATTCAAAAAAAATCTTATAAATCCCAAGATATGTATAAATGGATTTGTATCAGTGTAAGCTCCATCGTAGTACGGGTTTGAAGTAGTTTGATACTACTGTCATTCACGGTTATTTTAGAGCAGTGAATTAGGGTTCAAGATTTGATCAAAACGAAGAGTTATTGGTTCGAATCAAGGTCGTTTTGGGATTGAGGAGTAGTAATGGAGTATGCATACAAAGTTTGGATGGAATCGAGACCAAAAAGGGTCGATACCTTTACTGCGCTGTGTTGTCGAGCTGTAGAACGGGATTTGGTTGGAAGCATGCGAGAGGGGAGAGGTGTTGCTGGATTAGTAGAGGAGTGGAAGGGGAATTCGACGTCGGTCTTGATCTAGCGAACGAATGTGTGAATTGTAACAATGGAATGAAGGAAGTTCAAGTAATGGTGTGTCTTTACAAATGTAAGAAGGAGCGTCTGCTTTGAAGCTTGCAGAGGAAGAAGGGCATGAATGGTGGGCTTTTCAAATGGGTATGTGGGCTGAGAAACAATGGGGAGGCCCAAAGATTAAGTATAATTAAAGTTAGTTTAATTTATAATGCATAATAACTTGAACTTATCGTAACTTGACCATACATTATTGAAATTGGACAAAACAGAATCCATTGGGATCGTATGGATGGCAGCTACTTACTGGAACGGACTGGGAGTGAACTGGAGCTCGTTACAATTTATAGCAAAATAAATTATCTATCTGAATCAACCCACAATTTTCATTATTTAACGATGATCGTCCAATGTGAGTAAAACTCACTAACTCTATCAGTGTATATTTTTATAAATATAATCTAGTAATGATAAATGCTGAATGACTATTGTATGATGATTGTTTGGTTGGATTGCTAATGTATCGGTTGAAATTATAGATAACGATATATATATATAAATCGTTAATCAACATTTATTTTACTACTTTTCATATATTGTAATATATGATGTGATATATAATCTGTTGTTGATTATGTGTGTTTGGATGATATTGATCATGGTTATTTGGCATTTTAAATACCATAAGAAATACTAGAATGTATAATGGGAATTTTCAAAATGCATATTTGAAAGAATATAATTATAAAATCAAAGGATTTTATAAAAGGAAATATTTATTTGTTAAATAAATAGAATTGAAAAGGAAATATTTATTTGTTAAATAAATAGAATTGAAAAGGATATATTTATTTGTTAAATAAATAGAATTATATAAAAGGATTTATATAGAATAAATTGAATTTTTATAAAAGGAAATATTTATAAGATATATAGAATTATAAAAGGAATATTGATTTAGAAAGTAAATAGAATTATAAAAGGGAAACATTTGGAAAATGAATAGAGTTTTATAAAAAGAGAATTTTACATTAGGAAGTTTTAGACCCGTGCTTCGCACACGGGGGTAGCATGATATTGATTTAAAGTAAATATTTTGCAAATAAAATATTATAAGGAATTTGGGGTTTGAAATAGGAATTTAAAATGGAAGTACTGGAATTAGAAACTGACTGAAAATTAGTTGAATTGAATGACTATCTAGTTATCGATCTGATGTTGGTTCAGCCTTCTGGGTTAATACGTACGGGGTTGTTCTCTTATTAGTTTACAGTTAGAGACTGATAGAGGTGGGAGGATAGTGATGCGTGAATCAGAATTGGAAACGTTTTCTAAAGTTAATAACGTATATTTTCTAAAGTTAGAAAACAAGGATTTGATGAATATATGGAAACGAGAAATGGGGAAATGAATAAATGTTGATTGATGACTAATCAATAGAATTTCCGTTTGGAAATAACATCGTTGGTTGCACACATAATTTCCTTTGATAGTTAAATCACCAACTATCAAAGATTTTGACCATTTCTGTTGTCTATACGAAGAGACCGGGATCAGATATATTATCTGAAAACCACTCCGTATGGCATTAGCGTTGCGAATCAAATATGACAAGATTATTGAAGACGGAGTTATGCAAGGGTTGTTCAGTAAATCCTAGGTAGAAATTTCCTAAGATGGATTTACAGAATAGTGCCTTCGGGTTGTCCAGTCCCAGGACAACTTGAATGGACGAATGTCTGACAGGGTATATCTGGTAGATCGCGTAAGTTGATCATTTCAAACGTATTTACGTTGGTAGCGGAGAAATTCGTTTCTCTTATCTTATACCCGTGGTATTTTTGGGGAAATCAATTTGTGATTTGACAGGTATGACGATGTGGCATTCAAAGTAATTAAAAGAGTGATCTATTAAAAGATATGTTATGACCTCTAGCCTCATCAACTGGGAAATGACAGAAATCGGGCAGGCAGAATTGCTAAGTGGGCCGCACCCAATTAGAGAATATTATCACCATCTAGATAATATTCATATTTGTTACTTTTTTGATTTCTGTATCTCCCGGGAACAGTTATGTTGGTATACCAATCGTAAGGTGATAATATATTCGGAACATTCAAGAGAAATGAATGGCCGGTCATGTATGGCCGAGTTACAAGATGTTCTTGTTGAACTCCAGTGTATCTCTTCTAGAGTACATTGATGGGAAGGTGGTTCCATACCTTGTCATTGTTGGAAATCAATTACCCAATAAGAGCCCGCGGTTTTGATTGTATATTATATATGTAGAACGTGAGATGAAAGCATTTCTGCTAGATTTTTATTTACTTGATCTAGACATTATTATAATATCAGACAAGTATCGTTTTAGAAAAATATTTTGGGTTATCGTAAGGTAAAAACCATCCGTGTTTATGCGTGGATCGGTCATACGATTATCCTTTGGTTCAAAAGATTTTTGGAAGTTAAATCAAATGATTTGAGTTTACTCACACCAGTCACATGACTGACCCAGAGTTTGTTTTGTTTTCCCTAAACTCTTGGGTGCCCAATTTTGTACGGGCGGTCAAGTAGTCGGGATTTACAGATACTGAGAGCTTGGAGCAGGAGGCTTCAGGATTATATAGCTATTGTTATTTCCGCTGTGTTGTAAGTGTTGTACTCTGATAATGTTACTATATACATATACTAGATTTATTCAAAGTTATGTAACTATTATATATTGTTCTTTCCGCTATGAGTTTCGTGTTACTCTGATGATGATGTATGTTCTTCTTCTTATATTCTAAGTTTCTATCATATCTATTCTCACCCTCTGTTTTCTTTCTATTAGTTTTTTGGTTTCCAGTGCAATTTGGGTTGGACTTGTGCTATTTGGTCGGCTCAAATGGTACCGGAAATTTGGGACACTATATAATATCCCCTCTGAGGTTGATATCCTTCCTGATTTTGATTTTCTAGTCTGTTTGTTTTACCATTGTTGGTATTCCTTTGAGGTTGCTTATTTTTGGCAGCAACATAGTTTGTAGAAAATTACACTTGTGTTGTTTTCCTTTGATCAATTTTTCCATCGTGAGCGATGAGTGCAGATCGAACAAACTATAGATCAGGTATTGCTTGTTAGGTGACAGTGACAGTGTAACACCCCGTATTTTCTATGAACGTATATGTAACAAATCAGAGAATAATTAATTTTTAAAATTAAGAATCAAGGGAAATGGGTTGCGCCATTGCGTTCGCCTCGAAATTCTGCTTGAAAACGAGTCCGAGTTTTCGAAAAACGGAGTCCGTATGACCAAGTTATGACCCTCCGAAGTTTCTGGAATTTAAATAAAATAAAACAACTCGAAAATAAAGCCAGAAATTCGAAAGTCAAACCCAGAGAAGGCTGGCGGGAAAATTCCCGCCCATATACCCAGGTCGACTGGGGAGTCGACCCCCCCCCCCAAACCAGGTCGACTGGGGTGTCGACCTCCCCATGACCAGGTCGACTGGGGAGTCGACCTGCTCCTGAAACCCAGTTTTTGAACCTGGTTCATTCTGATGTATCCGGTCTCGTTTTCTGTCTAGATTCGTCCGCCTAATCCTATATAAACAGCCCCTAGCCTCATTTTCTCTACACAATTTCATTCTGTCTATACTCTGCCTCTGTTCTAATTAAAAATAAAAATGGCGTCGCAACTCTGCTGGAATCCAAACTTGGCCTGATGCATCTTCTTCCAACCTGAATAGAATTAAAAGCTAAATCAAATCTCAAATCAAAGTTTAGAGCTACGACAACAATTAAAGAGGAGTAATTCAGCATTTTTGCATCAATAACAGTTTATTATCCTTTCTTAAAACCATGAAAGACAAGTACAGTTATTTTCCGCTATAAACTGTAGCTATATTTGTGACATGATAGTAAATCTAAATTTGAGGTTGTGTACGTTCTGTTTTGATATATTTTATTCTGTATCTCTTTCTTCTTTCTGTTCTATAGCCAGACTACCATGAGCCTGCGCCACATCTCATAAGAGATTAACGCACGAACGCTAAATTTTGGGACAAATAATAATGCATAATTGGACATGAAAACAGTTGCCTATGAGACTATTGCCTATGACTATGATTCATTGACTATGAGACTATTGCCTATGACTATGATTCATTGACTATGAGACTATTGCCTATGACTTTGACTCATTGACTATGAGACTATTGCCTATGACTATGATTCATGACTATGAGACTATTCCCTATGACATTGAATAAGAAACTATTGTGATTAGTCGCCCATGACTATTGTGGTTAGTTGCCTATAACTATTGTAGTTAGTTTCTTATGCCTATTCCCTTAATGATGTTAGATCTCATATTTAGTATGTAACTTTGCTAGTTTATTCCCATTCACTGTTGTGTACATCGAGCCTATAGGGCCATTTCATGAGTATTTAGAGAACTCGTGGAAACATGTTATACGGGGATTGGGCGTAGCTTAATTAAGTAAATCGGGCATAGCAAATATGTTGGCATAATCTGAATTGGCTTTGATAGAGAATGATTTACATGTGTATTAGTCTTGGACATAAATGGTGAACTAGAATATTAAATCTAGTTTTGACATGAACTGTAAATGGGAATATTAAGGCTAAAATTTTGTGAAAACCCGTAACTCCCCGTAAAGGAAAGCGTCGGATAGTTCGAGAACAAGCCACAACAGAACGCATACAGAAGAACATCTCATTGTATATTACAACAATGCATCAGATTACAAGAATATACGGAGTATACATAAATATTACACAGAAATATCAGAGATTTAAATTACATTTAAATACATAGCAGCGGAAAATAATACAATACACAACTAGAAGAGATATACGGATACAAAGCTTTCCGGATATCATTCCAGCTGTAAACCAGGATCCTGTGAATATAAATCTGCAAAACCAAAACTACTAGCTGCCCGTGTCGAAAATAGGGGCACCCAGAGTTTAGGTTAAAACAATAAACTCCAGGTCAGTCATGTGACTAGTGTGAGAACTAAAACAGTTATTAATCTTTATTTTAAATCATTAGGTAAATCAAGGGACCACGCCGTATAACACGGAACGGGTTTCCTCCCAAGAATACCAGTGCATAAAACAAACAGCGCAATGCTAAATAAAGAAAAATGAAGCTGTTATAAGACCCAGGTCCCATCACACAATGCAACGCAGCCGAGGATATGGTTTTCCCTTATAACAGCCAAAGAATGTTTGATACGGTTAAAACAAATCGTTTGATACTATTATAAGTGCATAGTGTATAAAACAACTTCAAATCATAAGTATCAATCATAGGCGGCATGAGCGTCCCATGCCACTATGTCGCCATATATAGGTTTACAATCAAAAACCGCAATGTCGTATTGGAAGTTGGGTTATCATTTATGGTATGAACCGAGGCTAGGGGCAAGATCCTCAACTGATTCGAGACGCTCTAGCCCGTGTCTCAGGAACAGCCGCAACTGCCCCTTGGATCGTCAGGGCCGGTCCACCGATGTGGATTATTATGCCTGAACACTACGTTTCCCCGCCCTTTGGGGTGTAAGCCTGGCCCGTCAGCCGACCAGAAGCATCGGCCGAAACCGATATCACGAGGCGCCTCGCTTTTCAGCAAGTAATAATAAGTAATATCCACATGAGTCAAACTCGTCAGCCAGTTCAAGCACTGACGCCACTCCTAACTAGAAAGAAACGCATGTCCTCCTTGAGGTCCGTCTCCCGTTTTTGATTCATACCGGGTGTGATACTCGCGAATCAACGTTACACAAAGCTACGCCACAAAGGCCGTGCTTCGATCATCAACCACAAGACTTTGCTTTTCAGCAGAAGCCTTGATCATTTGCATCATAGCATGCCACACAGGCAATTCACTCCATGCGATTGATATCCATCAATATATAACCCCTGAGCTCGTACGTCTCAGAGAAGGGCGTTAAGTAAGAGAATAAATTCTCCGCCGCCAAACAGATATATATTTAATAGAGATCAATCACACGGACTAAAATCCAATGTCAGACACACAGTCCATTTACAAGTCCGTTCTGGGTCTGAACGAAACCGGAGGCACCTAGTACCCCGCATATCCATCGATCTCCAAGTACGTCTGGACGATCACTAACTGTTTCCATCTTCTTGGGTGTACAGCCCAATCAAGATCATCAGTAATTACCCAAACGACGTGAAGACTTCTGGTCTTCGACCACCGTCTTCATCTTCGACTTATCGTCGTATCAGTTATTCAGAATGGGATAAACCCGGTCTTTCCGAATAACTCGCGTATATTTTAAATAAGTGTTACACAAACTCAACATACGCCTCATTCCAATTCATTAGTTACTAACCGTAAATTAATCAAGAGAATAATTCCCCAATTATTAACCCTGAAGGCCGAAACCAACATCAGATCAATATCCCGAAAACCATTCTGCTTAGCTAACCGACAGTTAGTTTCTAAATTTCACATTCATAGGGAAAGGTTCCCATTAATTTTATCCAAGATAAATTCCTTGAATTTATTCTTTAATCTATTTTTGAATATCAATTCAAAACTAGTCGGGATTAGCGAACCTTACTGAAGTAATCATTTGTTTTAATTTCCCAATCCCAACCTATTCATCCCATGAAGTAAAACTGGTCCTACTTCATATCTAACACCATGGTGTTATCGGTAAATTAAATTACCATTCCACGTTCAAATCTAATTAAAGATTTAACTATCGCCTGGAGCAAAACTGGTGATACTCCATTCTCGATCATTTAAATCTAATTAAAGATTCATTAAAACTCCACTTAGTTTTAATCGTTAACTGGGTTAAAGAATCCGTGTCATTTAAAAACACAGTTCACGATAAACCCAAAGTCACATTCCATTAATTATCGGGTTAAAGGACGAGTGTTATTTAAAACACTGTCCCCGATAAACCCAAAAATCAATATCAATTCAATTCCAATTAAATATTATCTAATTGGTACACTTTATTAAATCTAAATAAAAAGATTTAATCTTTTCTCAACTGGGTTCAAGAACAGTGTTAATGAAGACACTGTTCACGACAAACCCAAATCACATTTGATATTCAATACAAGGCTCTGAATAGAAAATATATCGGCTTATATTCAATATCAAATTCTACGATTAACAAATGTCGTATTGGAAATAACGATATATATATATCTTTCAAATTTCCATAACAACACCTGTATAATCACGAATTCCAACATCGAAATATTCCGAAGACAATTTCGATTCAAATCCACTCTGATGTAATCATTGGAAATGCTGGTTATTTTTAAAACCCTTTTTCATATTCAATTTATTTATTTAAAAATAAATAGAATTATAATTCTAGTTCAAAACTAGTTCATTTAGATAAAAATCTATTTTTATCTTTTCAAATATGGAGTTTTTCATCCCAATCCTTTCTAAACCATTTCTTATGATTTTACACAAATTATTACTGTTTTTAATAATTTTATCAAGGCCCGTACAGTCGATTTCCATCAATGGTCATCGAACTGCACTTACAGCGACCTTTTTCGAATTTGATTTGGACGTATCTCCAAATCCAACCGTTAGATTTCTAATTTCTAATATTCGTTAGAAAGCTCTTTTCGATACGAACCCAACGGTTCCGGTTTTAGGAGAATCCGACGGTCGGATCTCCCGTAATGTCCGTTTGAAATAAATGGTCGAAATTCACGAACTGCCGCGGCGCGGCGCGTTCTATTCAGGCCATTATATTATATATATAATATATATTTCGTCGATTTCTATTTAAAACGAATTATATAGATAGTTTTAAATTCGTTTCAAAAACAATTTCAACTTCCATTTCAATCCAAAGCAAAATTGAATTCTTCTTTATAAATTCGTTTTAAAATTCATTTCTATTCAATTCAAATTTCAATTCAATTTGAATTCATTATATATTCAATTCCTTTCGAAATCGTTGTATATTCAATTCATTTCGAAATCGTTATACATTCAATTCATTTCGAAATCGTTACACATTCAATTCATTTCGAAATCGTTACACATTCAATTCATTTCGATTTCATTTCAAAATATGCGTTTTCGAAATCACTTTTCAATATGCATTTTAAAATGAATAAAATTGTTTTATATTCAATTCATTTCGATTTCATTTCAAAATATGCGTTTTCGAAATCACTTTTCAATATGCATTTTAAAATGAATAAAATTGTTTTATATTCATTTCATTTCGATTTCATTTCAAAATATGCGTTTTCGAAATCACTTTTCAATATGCATTTTAAAATGAATAAAATCGATATAAATATCGTTCACGTCAAAATGGCGTCAATCTAACCAACACGGCTTCATATATTTCTATTTTCAAATATTCTATTCAACAAATGAATATTTATTTTTGTCAACACACGACTAATCTCAACGAATGAGTACTGTCCACGTGTGACAATTTTTGTTAAATTATTTCGTTCAACACATGACTAATCTCAACGGATGAGTACAGTCATCACATGAACCTTTATTTTATATTGATAAAGATGCAAATTTTATTATTAAAATATTTCGTTCAACACATGACTAATCTCAACGAATGAGTACAGTCAATACATGAACTTTTATTGCTATAATATTCTTTATTTTCTAAATTGGAATGAGGCCCAATCAATCACCATATAGAATTAATTATATGGATTTCCATACATCACACGCATGTAATAGCATTGAAAAATAATCAACCATCAACCAAAGTGCACTACACTGTATAAGCATCAAATATAGATATATAACGCTTATAACAGCCTGTCAATCAATCGATCGACATATTTAATCAATCAGGATGAGTGAACTTCAAATTTCATCCCAACACCCATGTGGGGTTTCAAACAATCAAACGCATATTTTATTTGTGCAGTTGGGCGATGTGTAAAATTTATCGACCCAATCAATGTCATTCAAATAGGTGTACATTTACAAACCGTCCGGTTTGTAAATGAATATTTTATTTATTCACATTCACGTTAAAAATTATATTTTTAACGACAAAACATTTTATTTTGACACATGAATTTCTATTCAGTTCATTCTTTAAATAAAATGATATTTTTATTTTTCTAATTTATTTTAGAAAAATTCGGCGGCATAACGGCACGATACTAGAAACGGGACGAGGCCTTGCCTTATCCCCGGTCTAGTGAAGGCCCACGCCATTCACACATCAATCAAATTCACCAAACAACCAATTCAAATCAAGTCATCAAATTAATTTATGCAACCAAACAAACAAGTCCATGGTCTGTGGACGATTGTGTCGGGTGCTACTAAGCACCGTCTGCATCCTAGTATATATATAACTAGAAAAAGAAATTGAAGAGTGAGAAGTTCTCACAAATAGCTATCCAAATCTCCACGGCACTTCATTGATAGAAATCTTCATCGTCATCGCATCTTCGCTATCTTCGTTGCTCGTAACCACTACATATGTAAAAATCACATTTTTACTATGTAGTTCAATATATAAAAATCGAATTTTTACTATCACGCTATATGGATAAAAATTCTATTTTTACATCGCTACTATATAGATAAGAATTATATTTCTACCTCGCTATTCTCTATATAAAGATTTCGCCTTTTGAAAGATATCTTTATAAAAATCACATTTTTATTCTTGAACTGTTCATATAAAAATCATATTTTTATTCTTATATCATTCACACAAAAATCGTGTTTTTACAACGCTACAACCTATGTAAAAATCGTATTTTTATAACGCTATGTTTATAATAAAAATCATATCCTTAAGTAAATACAAATCAAGTTTTCTTCATTTAAAAATCGAGTTTTTATTCCGTTATTCAATATATAAAAATCGAATTTTTACTATGTTGCTATATAGATAAAAATTCTATTTTTACTTTATAGATTTCGCCTTTATAAAAATAAAGATTTCGCCTTTTCAAACATCACTATAAAAATCACATTTTTATTTTGCTACCTATATAAAGATGATATTTTTAATATTCCTATCATGTAAAAATTATATTTTTATAATTGCTTCATACATTTAACAATCGAATTTTCACTTCGCTATTCAATATATAGAAATCGAATTTTTACTTTGCTATTCAATATATAAAAATCATATTTTTACTTCGATGTTCAATATGTAAAAATCATATTTTTACTTCGATGTTCAATATATAAAAATCATATTTTTACTTCGATGTTCAATATATAAAAATCATATTTTTACTTCGATGTTCAATATATAAAAATCATAATTTTACTTCGATGTTCAATATATAAAAATCATATTTTTACTTCAAAATCATATTTTTACTTCGATGTTCAATATATAAAAATCATATTTTTACTTCGATGTTCAATATATAAAAATCATATTTTTACTTCGATGTTCAATATATAAAAATCATATTTTTACTTCGATGTTCAATATATAAAAATCATATTTTTACTTCGATGTTCAATATATAAAAATCATATTTTTATAATCGTTTCTTACATTTAAAAATCCTAATTCAACTAATTTAAAACCAACACAAAAACCGATTCTCTCTGCTTGTTAATCATATGTACAAGAAAGAAATAAATTAATTAAATTACACCAAATAAAACTTACCGTTTTACCAGCAAAGAAAAAGGAGGGAAAGGATCTGTCACGACTGGAAGGGGAGGAGGACTTGCGGCAGAAGGAGGGGAGCAGAGGGCGGTGGGGGTCGCAGCGTCGCTGCTGGGTGGCGGGTTTGGGTGGCTCGCGGGTTCGCTGGGGATTGGGGTCTCGTCGGTCGAGGAGGAGAACGGGGGGGAGGGCTTGGTGGTAGCTGCGCCGCCTTGGGCGCGGTGACTCACCGGAGGGGGCGGCGGGTTTTCGCAGTTGCCTTTCTCTCTCTCTTTTTTTTTTTTAATACCGAATCGATCGAAAATGAAAAAAGGGGGGGGGGGGGGGCAGGTTAAGAAGAAAAAGGAAGGGGGATATTTTTTTATTTAATTATTTAATTTAAAAAAAGTTGACTTTTACAAACGAACTCGAAACGAGGCCTACCGCCTGTCGTCCATAGCGTTTTACCCCCATTCCGAACACAATGGGATATGTATCGTAAGCTGATTTGATCGTTTCTATCAGTTTCCGTTAAATTTACATTTAAATCATTATATTGAATTTTAAACGTGCATTTCAAATTACCGGGGTCACATACTAGCTCTAAAAATTCTTGAAAAATATTTTCTAGCTTCGTATTGACGATACGGTCCTAACAAAACTAGTTTCGTCGAATTCTGAGACTGTTAGAAAAATGGCCATTTTCCAGTCGAATAAAATCAACTGAAACTGGTCAAACGCGTTTTCTTTTGCCGCGTCCACATATTGATTCGAAAAATTATGAAATTTGAAACCTAGCAATAATTTTACATCACGGATCCAACAAAACTGGTTTCGTCGAATTCCGAGGTCGTTTACAAAATTCCCATTTTTAAGGGCCTGAATTCCATAACGACTATTCAGAATTTTCAACTGGACATATCTTTTGATTCCCGCTATGAAATCTTGATTTTTCGGATTCGTTGGAAAGATATTCACGAATGGATCCCAATGTTTTTGGTTTCACTAAAATCCGGATTGTTTTGCACCCGGTACATTCAATCGAAGTTTGAAATCGAATTATCGAACTACCGCGCCATTTTCAATTCTATTTATAATTATATATAAATATTTATATTCTAACGACGACGCGTGTATAATATATACGTTCTATTATATTCAAAATAAATTTCTCGTCGATATTATTTAAAATAATCTATTTTAAATATTCAAAATTCGCTAAAATTGCCAAAACAAAAATTTTAAACTGGCCCAGATTTTCGGGTTGTTACAAATTTAGGGCATAGATTGTATTATGAATTATGACCTTGATTGAGGCATGTAAGTTTAGGCTAAATTTAAGATTAGGTAAGATATGTAAATAGAGTTTTAGATATATATAATCTGCTAAATCTGTTATCTGCTAAATCTGTTAAATTGCCTAATCCGTTATCTGCTAAAACTGTTGAATTGCCTAAACTGCTAAATCTGTTATCTGCTAAATCTGTTGAATCGCTTAAACTGCTAGACCTGCTACTTGTTGAATTTTCTGATCAGTTGAAAACTAGATAATGCCCATTTACTAGTGTACACCTAATTCTACATTCTGTTTCCGTAGGGATTAATCTGTTTCTGTTTCTGTCTGTTTCTATTCGGGTGGTAAAGGCCCATTATTAGCATTATGTTTCTGTCTGTTTCTGTTCGGGTGGTAAAGGCCCATTATTAGCATTCGGTTTCTGTCTGTTTCTGTTCGGGTGGTAAAGGCCCATTATTAGCATTCTGTTTCTGTCTGTTTCTGTTCGGGTGGTAAAGGCCCATTACTAGAATTCTCTTCTATGGAAATTATTCTGTTCTCGTTTCTGTTTCAGTTTAGACATTAGGGTGACACCTAATCCTGTTATACTAGTATTAGTGCAGAGAAATGAAAAGTAATATTATTCTCTTTCTTCTGTTTAACCTAAGTACATCTGCTGCTCCTGTTACCGTTATCTCTCAACCAGTTTTATTTGAATGCCATGATTATTATTATCTGTTTATATGCTGAAAGTCACTGGACTTGCCAGACTTTATGTCTAACCTTGCTTGTTTTCGCCCCTTTTCTTCCGTTCCCCCCAGGTTTTCCAAGGAGGGAATACTTTAGCTTGATCCGGATTTCTTCTGCTCTAAGTACTTGAAGTGCTTAAAGTATGGCTTGACTTCTTATGGCATCTTCTTTAGGGATTATGGTTTTAAAGTTTTGTACTCTGATGACTTTCTAAACAAGTCTGATATTTATGTACTTGAGTTTTTGGTAAAGATGTAACCAAACTGATTCCTGTTTTTCCGCTGTAATAAAGTTATAATTTCTCCAGTATCGTTTATCTATCTTGAAATTTTCTGTTCTGTTTACTAAAATGCTCCACCAAAGTTAAGGCATTCCCTTTGTGAGTGTCCTTAACGAAGGTGGGGTGTTACACTTGGTATCAGAGCTGAAGGTTACCAGATTTGATAAAAAGTTTTGAAAACTTTTTTCAAAAAGGTTTTAAAAGGATGTATTTCCAAAAGTAAAGCTTATTTTTGAAAAACATAATCCCCAAGAGCCACATATATATCTTTTGATCCTCTATTTGAATCTTTGTTTCCTTCTTTCTCCGGGGCTCCCGGCTTTCTGGGAGGTAACCTCATCGCGGCATGATTCTATAGGCTTGATAAGACTATGACACCGATCAAAGGGCAAATAAATGCCCGAATTCCATCTGTAGCCGTAGTAGTCTCACCTACGGCTAATTTTCTTTCGAGCTTTGTAGGATTTTCCGTGCGATGGAGGCAGCTTTCGAGGGACTTGTCAATGTGTTACACATAGATAGTAAAGATGAGAATGAGGGAGATTGGCTAAGGAGCACAACCCAAGGATGAGAAACTCATGGATATGGACTTGGTTCACAAAGGAGGCAAAAAGGAAACACAGAAGAAGGAAGAAAAGTCTGAAGATAAAGGAAGAGAAAAGTGCTTTACTTATGGAAGCTTGACTCATCTGAACAAGGATTGCCGAAAGAGGAAGGACACTCACTCCAACTGTGGTGAGATGGGACACTTCACTAGGGATTGCCCGAAGAAACGGGGGCAAGGACAGAGGACATGACCTACTTCGGGAAGGCAGGTGAATGCTCTCATAGTTGGTGGATAGGATAGGAGAAGGAAAATTTCTGTAGAGAGTTTAGTTTCCTTATCTGATTATTGAGTTAGTACTCTTTCTGATTATGGCATTCTGATTCTATAGTCGAGTCTCTACACTTTATTACAAGTCTTGTTTTTGATCTGGTTATAGTCTCAAACTCCATAGGGGTTACGACTCATCTGTTGGTGATAAGTTGGGGTTTGAGGGTATTTGTGTTAGGCGTCAAGTCGATTGTAATGCATACATTCTGGGTTTTTGAGGGATATGGTGGGATTTTCCCATGCTTAGTTTTCTTAGAATCATTCGATAATCTAATCTGTACCAGTAGTCTGTAAGCATCTGGATATTCGTGAAAAGGTTAAGATTTCCAGTTTTGACAGTGTCTAAAGAGGGTAATCCTCTGGGTGTCAATCTGATATTGGCTTCGGTCTTCGGGGCTAATACTTAGGGGAATTATTCTCTCAACCAATGTCTAATGGAAACCAAGTTTTTGTTTATCTGCACTCGCTCCCATCACTCGACTGTATCCTATCAATCGAGTCTTCGACCTATAGATAGGAATCCTATGGATGTAAACATGTGTTTGAGACATGTTATGTTTGATGGTTGCAAGTGGATGCAAGTGGTTGCTAGTGGGTTGCTCGTGGATGCATATACACACATTAGGCACTAGATCGGCTCGAAAACACTCTCATACTGCATATGGATGTGTGAGCATTTTCAATTTCTGTGGATGCAAAATGATTGACTCATCACTTGGATGTTGCATATGAATGAATGGTTGTCACTCATATAAGAATAATATGTATCAAATAGGAAAATTGCATACATGTTGGACTCATGACACTGACATAGTTCGCATTAAGGAGGTCAACTGAATCAGTGGACCGCCTAATCTTTGCATTAGATAAGGAACATATACACAAACTTTTACATATGTTCATACAACATTAGAAGTTTTGTAAGGACAATGGATTCTTGTGGATGATGGTTGAGTGGATGGATGACTGGATGGTAGGACACATTCTTCTTAACTTGAAGATTTCGGGGACGAAATCCTTTAAGGAGGGGAGAATGTAACACCCCGTATTTTCTATGAACGTTTAAGTAACAAATCAGAGAATAATTAATTTTTAAAAATAAGAATCATGGGAAACGGGTTGCGCCATTGCGTTCGTCTCGAAATTCTGCTTGAAAACGAGTCCGAGTTTTCGAAAAACGGAGTCCATATGACCAAGTTATGACCCTCCGAAGTTTCAAGAATTTAAATAAAATAAAACAGCTCGAAAATAAAGCCAAAAATTCGAAATTCAAACCCAGAGAAGGCTGGCGGGAAAATTCCCGCCCATATACCCAAGTCGACTGGGGAGTCGACCCTCCCCCCCAACCAGGTCGACTAGCGAGTCGACTGGGGTGTCGACCTCCCCATGACCAGGTCGACTGGGGAGTCGACCTGCTACCGAAACCCAGTTTTTGAACCTGGTTACTTCTGATGTATCCGGTCTTGTTTTCTGTCTAGATTCGTCCGACTAATCCTATATAAACAACCCCTAGCCTCATTTTCTCTACACAATTTCATTATGTTTATACTCTGCCTCTGTTCTAATTAAAAATAAAAATGGCGTCGCTACTCTGCTGGAATCCAAACTTGGACTGATGCATCTTCTTCCAACCTGAATAGAATTAAAAGCTAAATTAAATCTCAAATCAAAGTTTAGAGCTACGACAACAATTAAAGAGGTGTAATTCAGCATTTCTGCATCAACAACAGTTTATTATCCTTTCGTAATACCATGAAAGGCAAGTACAGCTATTTTCCGCTATAAACTGCAACTATATTTGTGACATGATTGTAAATCTAAATTTGAGGTTGTGTACGTTCTGTTCTGATATATTTTATTCTGTATCTCTTTCTTCTTTCTGTTCTATAGCCAGGCTACCACGAGTCTGCGCCACATCTCATAAGAGATTAACGCACGAATGCTAAATTTTGGGACAAATAATAATGCATAAATGGACATGAAAATTGTTGCCTATGAGACTATTGCCTATGACTATGATTCATTGACTATGAGACTATTGCCTATGACTATGATTCATTGACTATGAGACTATTGCCTATGACTATGATTCATTGACAACTATGATACTATTGCCTATGACTATGATTCATGACTATGATTCATGACTATGAGACTATTGCCTATGACATTGAATAAGAAACTATTGTGATTAGTCGCCCATGACTATTGTGGTTAGTTGCCTATAACTATTATAGTTAGTTTCTTATTCCTATTCCCTTAATGATGT
Source organism: Allium sativum (assembly GCA_030737875.1). NCBI lineage: Eukaryota > Viridiplantae > Streptophyta > Magnoliopsida > Asparagales > Amaryllidaceae > Allium > Allium sativum. Next base: position 85,963,807 of record CM060914.1, read on the forward strand.
TAGATCTCATATTTAGTATGTAACCTTGCTAGTTTATTCCCATTCACTGTTATGTACATCGAGCTTATAGGGCCATTTCATGAGTATTTAGAGAACTTGTGGAAACATGTTATACGGGGATTGGGCGTAGCTTAATTAAGTAAATCGGGCATAGCAAATATGTTGGCATAATCTGAATTGGCTATGATTGAGAATGATTTACATGTGTATTTGTCTTGGACATAAATGGTGAACTATAATATTAAATCTAGTTTTGACATGAACTGTAAAAATATTAAGGCTAAAATTTGGGGCATAGATTGTATTATGAATTATGACCTTGATTTAGGCATGTAAGTTTAGGCTAAATTTAAGATTAGGTAAGATATGTAAATAGAGTTTTAGATATATATAATCTGCTAAATCTGTTATCTGCTAAATCTGTTAAATTGCCTAATCCGTTATCTGCTAAAACTGTTGAATTGCCTAAACTGCTAAATCTATTATCTGCTAAATCTGTTGAATCGCTTAAACTGCTAGATCTGCTACCTATTGAATTGTCTGATCTGTTGAAACTAGATAATGGTAATCTGGGTATGGAAATCCGTAGGCTCGACCTAAGATTTAGTAGAACATGGAAATTTGATTAATCTATTATATCCTATGAAGTAGTTTAATCTGTTAAATAAACAGAATTAGCCTGATATCTATATTGGAATGAATTGGCTAGGACACAAGGTTAGACTCTGTTTGCGGTAGAAGCCTGCCCGGAACCAACCGGCTTAACCAGCGACCGCAAACTGTCAGTCTAATGTGAGAGGTCGTAGGCATAACTAAAATATGCTTAGACACGAGGTTAGGTCTGGCTTGTGGCAGAAGTCTGCCCGGAATCGGCCGGCATATCCAGCGGCCACAAGCTACCGACCTAATGTGAGAGGTCTGTGCATTAATATTTAATTAATGCAAATCTGGGATAAATATGATGTGTAAATCGTGTTGGGCGGATAGGGTTAAACCAATTGGAATAATGAATTTAACAAACCCATTTCATGAATCTGTAGGCCCAATTACAAAGTTAGACAAATCTGTAAATCTGTTAAATCCATATATCTGATCCGTTAGTCTGAAAACTTGTCTGATCAGTGAACTAGTTGATTTGAACTCTCTATGTTTGAACTTGTAAACAAGTTAATCTGAAATATGTTAGTCTGGGGACACAAGGTTAGGAGGGAAATTACTTGTGTTATTTGTTGTTTGGGACCCATATTAGTCAGTTACCCTTTCTGGTATCAAAACTTTGACCCAACAATAGGTAGGTTCCGGGCACGCTTACTGAACTAAATATAAGCGGTTCATTCTGATAATGGCGAGGGGTGTTGATGGTGCGTTCCAACCGGGTCATGTGCGTGTATGGATCCCGGTCTGCCTTTGAGGATGTAAAACACCGTGACATCTGTTAATAGGTCTGTGCCAATTGGTTGTCACTTTAGGGAGTGATACACCCTACTGTGGGACCGACACAGGGTATTTATGTATTAGGGAGCCGATGGCTTGCGGTAGGGTTTTAGGGTACACTTAGTTCTGTCTGTTTCTGTTGGTACCGTCTGTTTCTGTTAGGTGGCAACACCTGTCTGTTTCTGCATGGTACCGTCTGTTCGGGTGGTAAAGGCACATTTACTAGTGTACACCTAATTCTACATTCTGTTTCCGTAGGGATTAATCTGTTTCTGTTTTTGTCTGTTTTTGTTCGGGTGGTAAAGGCCCATTATTAGCATTCTGCTTCTATCTGTTTCTGTTCGGGTGGTAAAGGCCCATTATTAGCATTCGGTTTCTGTCTGTTTCTGTTCGGGTGGTAAAGGCCCATTATTAGCATTCTGTTTCTGTCTGTTTCTGTTCGGGTGGTAAAGGCCCATTACTAGAATTCTCTTCTATGGAAATTATTCTGTTCTCGTTTCTGTTTCAGTTTAGACATTAGGGTGACACCTAATCCTGTTATACTAGTATTAGTGCAGAGAAATGAAAAGTAATATTATTCTCTTTCTTCTGTTTAACCTAAGTACATCTGCTGCTCCTGTTACCGTTATCTCTCAACCAGTTTTATTTGAATGCCATGATTATTATTATCTGTTTATATGCTGAAAGTCACTGGACTTGCCAGACTTTATGTCTAACCTTGCTTGTTTTCGCCCCTTTTCTTCCGTTCCCCCCAGGTTTTCCAAGGAGGGAATACTTTAGCTTGATCCGGATTTCTTCTGCTCTAAGTACTTGAAGTGCTTAAAGTATGGCTTGACTTCTTATGGCATCTTCTGTGGGGATTATGATTTTAAAGTTTTGTACTCTGATGACTTTCTGAACAAGACTGATATTTATGTACTTGAGTTTTTGGTAAAGATGTAACCAAACTGATTCCTGTCTTTCCGCTGTAATAAAGTTATAATTTCTCAAGTATCGTTTATCTGTCTTGAAATTTTCTATTCTGTTTACTAAAATGCTCTACCAAAGTTAAGGCATTCCCTTTGTGAGTGTCCTTAACGGAGGTGGGGTGTTACAGACAGTGACCAAAGATTCTTATTCCTCATCTAGACCGTTGGTAATGAACAATATTTGTTCATTATCACTGATCTTGTGCCCAACAGCATTTACCTTGTCACAAAGGCTTTTAATTTTGCAAAAATATTGTTTCATACGTATGTCATCTTTTCTGCAGTTCTGTAGCTTTCTAATGTATTGCATGATCCTTGCTGCAGATTGAGAACTGAAAATTTGCTCCACTATTGGCCAAATTTTGTGGGAAGAGTTGCACCAACTATTTAGGTAGCATATTTTGAACTTATAGAGGATAAGAGCCAAGATGGCAGAAGGTTGTCTTGCTTTTGAAATCTGTTGTAACCAAGATTTGGTATTGCATTGCCATCCTGATCAACAATCATTACTAGAGGAATGACAATTTTCCTATTGATGTACTCCTGTGAACCATAGCCTCATAAAGCAATTTATATTTGACATTTCCATAATTTGTAGTTTTCTTCATCCAATATGGTAGTAAAAATTTGGCTCTTTGGCTTGATCATGTTAAGGTAGTTCAGTGATGCACCATTATTCATGCTTCCAGATAATGCTGAAGTGGCTTCATAATCATTGTATATTGATGATCAAACAAGGAAATTGGAATATGGCATGGCATTAATTAGAAAACTATAGCCTATTTACACGAGTGTACACAAAACAAATAAAAATGATGAATAAAATCGTAGGCACGATAGTACTTGACAACGTAGCCGCCTATGTGCTTGGAGAGATGATGTCAGTATTTGCATCATAAAAAAACTTCACCACAGATCGAAATTACGGTTGGATTAGAAATATCGCAAGCCAGTGAGTACAACTCTATTAGGCATGGCATATCTTTGACGATGATCCAAAACGATCAGAAAGTTGGATGTCCCTTATCGGCAGAATTCTTTGATGATAAGTTGATGACTGAGGAGAACAAAAAAACAAAAGTGTATGATCAATAGGGATGCAGATTTGAGAGTAAGCCTTTCGGCAATGGCACTCTAATACTAAATTGAAAAACGAGCAAGAAGACTCTAGGAATAAGGGAAATTTGTATTATTGAATAATTCTTATTATTTGATACAAAGACTTATAACTAATACATGATGTATATACAGTGGAATAGATGTAACAGCTATAATAAACTTGCTTAAAATAAAAGAGAGGAAAGTCCCTAAGCCCATAGTGACCAGCCTATGTTTTGAATCAATTAGGCATGTATATCGAATGGATAACAAGTGTTATATGCATGCATTAATAGTGGAAAGAGAAAGAGTTAGTCGAAAGAGGGAAATAGGAACATGCGGTGAAAATAAAGGGGCTACAAGGGTGCTCTCGATCCCCAAAGTATATAGGGGTGTAAATCAGTCGGACCAGACCGAAAGGATGCGTGTTCAGTTTCTGTCCTAAATAAAATCGGATTAGACATGGACCGAACGAAATTTTTTCTCATACAAATTTCTTTGTCCTAAATGAAATCGATCGAACACGGACATGTGTTTTTCAAATATGGACACAGACACGAACGGACCCGGTCGGACATAGCTATTTATTTTAAATTTTATACTTTTTATTAGATTTTCTCTCAATATATATTGAAGTACGAGGAATTTGGATGAATTCGAACGAACTCGGATCGAACGTGATTTTTTTCATATAAATTTTGTTGTCCTAACTTGTGTCCTAATTGAAAATCGGATGGATTCGGACGAGTATTTCGGTCTCGACAAAAACAAACAACGGACATTCAGACAAAATTTATATATATAAAGCCAAGATTCAGTTTCAAAAGAAGAATGAGGAGTGTATTGCAAACGAAAACAATGATGAAGAGAAGAGTAGGTTGTACGATTAGAATCTATTACTTCTAATACAAAACTGATAGCCTTGCTTATATGTACTCTCCAAATGCATGTTTTTTAAAGTAGTGATGCCTGGGCATTTCCATGATTTCTTTTCTCAAAATACAACCGACCATAATTGTCTCTACAAATGTATTCTTCCTAGTTACTCATTCCCAGCCTTTTCAAAACAAAGATTCCATAGCAAGCCTCCACCTTCTTCCCCTTTACCCTTACCCTAAGAGCATTCCCAGCAGAGTGAGGGAGAGGTGAAATGGGGTTCCTCGCGCTCTAGCAGTGTTGTGACCAGGGTGGGGAGGCAATTGAAATGCCGACGCTTGCTATTTCGAATTTGAAGCGTGGACAGATAAATAGTTTTATGAAAACTGTTTAACGTATTTTCGGTTTTCATGAAACCCTTTAGTTTAACACGGTTTTATGAGAACCGTATAAAATACTGATTTTTTTTTTAAATCCATTTTTTGATGTTTTATTTTAATATATTTAAATTAGTTTGTAAAGAAAATCACAAATACTTTGTAAGGAATTAAAACCGACCTATTTTCAAGTTTTCAAATTGGGTTTTTAATGTTTTGATTATGTTTGTGTATCAAACACTTATCGCAAATTTTTATTTACCTTTTAGATATAGTTTTAAATATGTATACATATTTGAAAGCAATGTAAATTAAGTTCGAATCTCATATATGCATAAGAAAAAAGTATAAATTACTTAAAAGTAGTTAATTATATTTAATAACCCACAAAACCGTACAATCAACATAGAAAACTAAAACTAGGATACAACAAGCTAAAAATAGCAACATGGAAATAGTAACATTACAACCATCATAGAAAACTAAAACTAGGATACAACAAGCTAGAAATAGCAACATAGAATTCGTCTACATCTCAGAACTTCCTTCTTCTTCTTCCTGATATCATTTCTTTTGAGCCCTCAAAATACTATGCTTTTTTGTTATAACATACTCAAGGGCCTCTCCAGTCAAATGAGATAAATCTCTTGCTTAATACTCCTCCTCTTTTTCTTCCTTCAAACATCTTTCACGTTTTTCTTTATAATCAGTTCTTTTGTTGAGAGCTGTAGTTCTAGCGGCATCTTGCTATAGCTGCATCTCCATGATCTACAACTTCTTATCTTTACGCTTTTCATGATCTTTGTTGGAGACAGATGCAAGTGATATATCACTCAACAACGAAGTTAGTCTATCACTAGACGTTACCAAATCCGTTGCTTCTGTATTTCTCAACAGTGCTTTCTTGCTTGATTTTATTCCTTTTGGCCTTGTTTCAACCCACCATATAGCATTCCCGAATTAGGAGTCACATGACTACTGTTATTTCCATCTGCGTCTGTAGCCATAGGACATTCAAATGAATTTCCCAGGGATGAATCCATCGAAAGTCTAGAAGCTACATTTCTTAAGTTGGAACCGTCAGTGTCTCCAAGGTCTACACCATCTGTTTCGCATAGATTAGTCCAACGTGGATGCAAACCTCTTGGTGTATGTTTTGATTAGGATTAATGGATTGTGACCCAAAGTAGTTGTTGGTTTGAGGAAGTTGGCCATACATGTTACCGTACTGTTGAGCAAGTTTTAAGTGGTGGAGATACTGACTTTGTGGGAAGTTAGAAAAGGGGGTGGAATCATTTATGGGGCTTCAGCTTGAGATAATAAACTAGTAAAATTAGTAATGTTATCATCGACATAGCCAGAGAAATTGTTGTTGTTGGAATCAGCCATTGTTATTTGCTTAGAATTGGAATTATATGTGAGCATGAAGAAAACTATAATCCATACCCCATATTTATGAAGACAACGGATGCAAGTAGACTTGATCATTACAAGAAGCCATTCAATGTTTTGCAACGTGTTTTCCAATCAACTGTAGAAACTAGGGCAAGTTTAATTGCCCTAACCAATAAAGTTGTTTAATCAAATCAACTTTAACGATTCCCTAGAAGGGTGTAAGATGCTTTACTTTAATGATTCCCTTAAACGATGCAACATTCTTTATTGGTATAAGTGTATGTGCTGTTAGTATCACTTGGTTGTTGTGCCTGAATTGGAAGATGCTTTACTTGATTTTTGTGCCTAAGATGTGACTTTTATGCTTATATAATACATTGGAATTTTGGTTTGACTTAACACTTCAAAATGGAAAACGAAAACTAGATTGCTTCAGATTATACTATTTTGATAAAGGCTTACATTGAAGCAGATGTACTGCATATGGAAGTAGAGGTAGATCAAGAGTTTTGGGAAACCCTCAATGAAAAATACAACAATCAAACTAGTAGTAGAATACATAGGGCCAACTTTTATTTACTACTTATTTTGTGAATTACCGCAAAGTAATTGATGAGGTAAAAAAGGATGATGTTTTCAACTTAAACGGTCGATGTACGACTCACTCTATCTTTTCAAGTACCGGTCAGACTTCACCGATCGTGAAGCGTATGGGTTATGGTACAATCATATTATACAGTTTGAGTAGTATATCATTATATTATTTGTCGTATTCAATATGTATCTTTTGGTTTATGTATTTGGAAAGTTGGGATGTATCCGTAGAGTTTAATTTAAATTCATCGCTATATGAAGAGTATACTGTCCCAAGCCCTGAAATGACTAGTCTATGAATATTAAAAGTCGTTCTTACACATACATTGGACTAAGCGCTGACAAGATTAGTCAGTATCATGCTGGAAATAATTAAAGTTGGCTTTCAATTGACATCAACCAATTAAAGTGGTCAGTATCTTGCTGAAAAAAATAGTAAGGAGTTAAAAAGTCCGGGTCGTCCTCTAGTGAATTGTGAATATTGGCTACAACAGAAAATAGAAATGAGATATATTTAAATGACATAACACGATACAATCATGGAGTACTACAACGTTACAATAGTACAAGTAAAGAGTTATAACTTTTGGGTCGTCCTCTAGTGAGTTGTGAATATTAGCTAGAGCAGAAAATAGAAATGAGATATATTTAAAGTACATAAAACAATACATTCATCGAGTGCTACAACGTTACAATAGTTCAACAAATACATAGACTACATCTAAGCATTCCCTTTCAGATGACATAAATTTTCAACTAGATCATCTTGTAGATTAGTATGTACCTCCATAGATCTAATTTTATGCAGACGGCTGATAAATACCTCAAGAGTCAGTGGATTTCAATCAGCAACAAGTGTTGCAGTGTTATCTGAATCATATCCCAAATAAAATGGAAATTTTACTCTTTCTTCTTTAGTGATCAGGTTATGATTATAATACAAGCAAGCATAATGTTTCTCAAAACCTATGGCTTAAACAATTTAACTGGGTTTTTAACAATGGCAAACCTTGCTTACAGAAACCAATTGCACGTTCTGCGTATTTTCTCGCTGCCTCTTGCCTTTTAGCATAGTATTTTTCTTTTTCTTTTTCAGGAGCTGAAATAGTTTTGATGAGAGTACCCCAAGAAGGATAGATTCCATCCGTTAAATGATGCCCCATGTCATACATATTTCTTACAATATTAAAATCAAAAGCAGGTGCTTTTCGATGTGTAAGGCTCTTAAACAAATGTGATTGGTGAAGTACATTAATATCGTTCATTGAACCAGGACATCCGAAAAATGCATGCCAAAACCATAGATCATGTGAAACAACAGCTTCAAGTACCATTCTCGCTTTGTTATAATGTCCAATACATTGATCGTGTCATGTTGTGGGATAGTTTTTCCATTCCCAGGGCATACAGTCTAGGCTGGCTAACATGCCAGGAAATCCCCTTTTGGCTCCTAACCTTTTAAATTTGTTGTCATCGCTTTGTGTTGGAGCCCATAGATACTCCTCACCATATAATTCAATGATGGCTACACAAAACCTTTCAAGACTTAAGGTAATAGTACTCTCACCCATTCGGATAACCTCATCAAACACATCTGGAGCTATCCCATATGCTATTACACCTAATGCACCTATAATTTTTTGGTATGGTGAACATCCTAAAGTACTATCATTATTACGTTTTTGAACAAAATAATTATCGTGTTCAACGACTCCATTGAAAATGCGCATAAACATATTCTTGTTCATACGAAAACGGCATCGAAAGTTGTTAGGACCATACGTACAAGGGTGTTGAAATAATCTTAAAGTAATCTTGTAGTACCTTCTTTATGATCCCACATATTCCGTTTGTCTGCACGACCGAACACACTGCCTCCTCGAGTACCACTAGATGATCCTTCCATTAAGAATCAGTGAATCTTTAATTGTTGAACGGTAACAGCTTGCATCATAAGCTCTAACTCATCGCTATCAGTCGTGCTATCCGAAGATAACTGAAGATAATTTGTACGCCCCAACAAATCATTGCCTTCATCAAAATCGGAGTCAATATCCTCTAGACCTTTTTGGCTCAAGTAATTGAATCGTCAGTTTGCACATCTGATTCGTAAATAGCATCATCGTTGTAGACATTATGAGACATTTTTATAGCTTCTTCAATCTACAGTTGCAACGGCTATAAGAATATTGTATACAAATATATTCGTTAACGGCTACAAAATTTAAACAAAATTTTAATATTCTGCAATGGCTATCAATTTGAACTATATTTTACTATTCAACAACGGTTATAAGTTTAAACTAAATTTTAATATTCGACAATGGATTTATTTATATATGTTATATTTTTATATTCCAAAACGGCTCTATATATATAACGTATAGTTTTATATCCGATAATGACCATATATTAATAACTTATTTTTATATCCATCAACGCAGAAAATAAATTAATTTTAATTTAATTTTCATTAAAACACAATTGTAATGGATAAATTTCTTTTCTTTCGACATTTTACAAATAACATACGAGGGAGAAAGGGGAAAAAATAAACAGTTTTCTGAAAACCACATAAGCATTAAACGGTTTTCTGAGAACCGTTTAACACCTAAACGGTTTTCAAAAAACCATTTAGGGTTAAATTAAAAAAAATTAAAAAAAAACGTGGAGCGTCCCCCCACCGACTGTTGGAATGGTGGTGGGAATCCACGTTCAAAACAATGAATCCATGCTCAAAAAAATACGATCGGTTGGGAATGCTCTAACTGCTCAACAAATTACTCTGTTTTTGATTGACAAGAAAACTCCATCATCTTCACCCTTTTCTCTTATTCCCAACTTTGCTCAATTTTCCTTTAATTGTTGACTACAACGGTTTCCCTTCCAACTAGTCGATTTTTTTTTTGGCAAAGCCGACGGGGGTTGGGCGGCCCCATACCATTTTATAGATATACCATAGACGAGTACAAAGATTTCATAGCTAGAACAAACTAAAAAGAAAACAAGGGAAAACATGGCATACCCACGGTTTCCCTTCCAACTAGTCGATTTTTGCCTCCCCATTCATTTAACACACTCCCTCTTATTCGCTCCCTTGCATTCTCACCCACACTTCGTACAGCAGACTTATTTCCTTGCCTTCTTCCGTTGCTACCTATACACGCTCAATAGGGTGAATTTGGATGATGTATTTACACACCCCATTCTCTTTAGGTAGCTGCTCTGATTTTTGCCTGTCTGCAATGGGTGTTCACTACCTATGGACGCATATTAATTGCACTTTCAGGTGAGTAAACTCCATATTTAGTTTCCTATAGTTACCTCTCTTTATATGTGGTTCAATTCAATGTGCTTCCTTCCAACATCTAACACTTTTCCATAGGGTTATATCGCTATTTGACTTTATGTTCCATACTTAGTTTATCTTATGTTTTAGTCTTGATTAAAAGTTGCTCAATAAGTGAGATAGTTAAATCTGGTTCTGAAAAAAGGTTGCTTGGATTCTTAAGTTATATCACTATATCATTAGTATTTTATATTTTGCAATTAATGTCTTGATTTTACCTTCTCCCCCTCGTGGATTCTAATTTCGAAAATCTCGTACAATTTATAACATGTTATATCAAGAAGTCGTATTGGCATTAATGAAATATAAATTATTTTATAATTTAGCAACATGCTTTCATTTTAGTGTTACTTGAGTTTATGTTCATTTAATTCATATACGAACAATTTTTGTATATTTATTCCAAAATCTAGTTTTTAATTTTATTTTAGAGGATGCCATGGCCTTATCTTTTTTGAAGCAAAATTTGAAACTTTTGGATTCCATATTTCGTGACAAATACAGCTTTATAGGTATTCAAACTATAATAAGCTTTAGAGTTAGTTTTCAACATTTTCAGTTTTAATAAGTTTATTATCTCAAGTTAAAAAGGCTTTACTCAGTGTTAGGATATGTATCTTATAATGTTCTAGCTCTGACTTAGTTCAGTTTCTTTCACTTCAAATAATTAACTGACTTATTACTTCAGTTGATGTTTGTATTTAATAACCTATCTGAACATTTAATATTGATGTGCACCGTTGCATGTACCTTGTAAAATCGTTGCAAAATGCTTGTTGATCCGGATTTGAGTTAGTCACTTTATGTGGAAGGAATGTTTGCAGTTGGATTTTCCAGCCCTTTTGAATTTATGCCCAACTGTATTGCATGACAACCGTCCAAAACCTGATCCGCAAATTCTGACTAAAAACTTTCGGGTGCTATAGTAAGTCCCAAAATCGTTAATTGATATCAATGTGTAATTAAAATGTTTAAGATGAATCTCTTATGTTAAAAGTAATTGTTCAAGATAATCTTGTTATGTTGTATATGATGCTACCAATAATTTTATATTTTGGGAAAGTGATACCATATTCTCCATTTACTTCATAATATAGGTTTTTTTAGTTTTTAAATACAAGGCCCAAGGCCGAAAGCCCAACTAGTTGGGAAGGAACAAAACAAACGAAAACAAACGGGTACCAACTCAAAAACATAAAACTAAACATACAACACATAACGACACAATACTCAAAACCCTAAGTCAGTTCGAAGCCATGGAGGCTCACTCTTTTCTTGATTATTAACTTTAATATTGAAGAAAGTTAGTTTAAGGAGGTTTTCTGACTTCCAAAACACTTCTATGCTTAAGCTTGTCATGAAATCTTACATATTTAAGCTTATATTATCTGTTGTTGTTTAAATCTGAGCTACTATATCTCAGAACAAGGGGAAACTCAGGGGAAGCTTTCGCCTTCCCTTTGTCTTGCTTTTCTGTGTTGATTTGTGCATCCTCTTGATGTTTGATTGTTCGAGTATCAATAAGACTTAGATATGGAGTAATATACTTCAAATCTGAGTCTTTCGATATTGGACCTAAAAAAGTTGACATTTCGTTGACACGTGCAATTATATTCACCATTATTCCAAACAGATAAGAAATATATTATTCCGTTCAGCTTGCTTTTGTAGTGAGAATCATCTACTCTTTGTAAATAGCTGCTGAGATTGATATTGACTTTGCTATGCAACATCAGCTTGACTGGATTACTATTGAGAGTCTGATGTTTAGATCTGTAAGCATCCGGTAAAATAACTAGTACCAAACTCCAATTTATACTTTTTAAGCCATTATTATTGTTTAAAATGACCATTTTACTTCCCTATCTTTTCTTCATTTTATGCACATGCTTCTCAAGCAGGAAGCCGGTCTTATCATTGTTGCTCATGTGAAAGATATCGTCTTTAATGCTTTTACTCATATCATCATCCGGAACACTATTGATGTAATAATCGTTCCTGCAATGAGAAGGTATACACTTATTTCTTATACTATATTTAGAATAGATTAGCTTTGGATTATCTATCTGTGCACTTACAAGACAAATGCTCTTAATGTTGTGCAAACCAGGATGATCATCAATTAGGGAGCTATGTGTATGAAGGCAACTTTATAATTCCAAAAGGAATTATCTTTTGCACGAGCATCCTCTTTAGCTCTGGTGACTTTAGAAATATCAGATGAAAACTTCAACCTTTGTAAGTATTCCTCGGTTCTTTATTCATAACTGTCAGAATCAATCATAGATATACTACCATTTTAATTTGAAATATTAGAATATTTGCTATGTTTAAGAAGTAAAATGTTGACTTCAGCAGCAATGAACTTCCATAATTGGTAACAATTACTTTTAGTGCCATTGTGAAGTCTACCGTTCCTTTCTTTCCATAGATGATAAATACAAGTAGAAAATATAAACATGGTTTATTAAAATCATCCTTTCTAGACTTAAATTCTTTTTGAATATACTGGATATTATCTCTAAGATTTTGTAGACGAATATTCAAATTAAAACTAAGCTCAGTTTTTGTACCATATAAATCTAGAGAAAGAGCAATCAAAAAATAATTGTTTTATACTTCCATTCCCAGATTTACAAAGCAAACAACTAGTACTACCATTAGTACTCCATTTGTAACATCTGTCTCTCGTTGGTGATTTTTTTAGAATATCAAAATAAGTACAATAGTCCATTTTAAGGCAACTTGCACTGTTCCAAAAAACATTAAACTAGTCAACACAAGCAATCTCTCCCTTGACATAATTCTAAGTATTTTTAAAAGAGAAGTTATCTTTAATTGAAAGCTTCCAGCACCATACATATCTTCACCTATGCTAGGATCTATTTTAATTTTGCTAATAGAATAACTGAAAATAGATGCAACAACATGAAGATTAGTGTTCCAAATAAAATTTTGAATAATAAAATCAACTTTAGCATTGACAAATAACAGCAGATTATTCCATCCTAAAAGACTGATCATTGATTGGCTATTTATCCAGGGATTAAACCAAAAGCTGGTATTACTACCATCTTTAATTTTTCTATCAATAAGCTTTTTACCGATCTCTCTACAATTAAGGATGTTTTTTCAAGTATAAGAAAAGTGATTTTCAGTCTTCATATTCCAAAAATTTAATCTTTTTGGTATACTTGTATTTCATCCAATTAGCCCATAGAGAGCTGCTCTCAAGAAAATGCCAGAAAAGTTTACAATTTCATGTGTCTTTCAAATATTTAAAATTTCTAAGCCCAATACCACTAGATTCTTTGGGCTTTGTTGTGACATCCTATGCCACTTTATAATCCATTCCAAATAAAATTTTCACATAGATGCTCAAATTTTTCAATGATAGTAGCTGGAATATTATGTGTTTGAGCCCAATAAAGAAAGATAGGAGTAAAAACAGTATTTATTAGCTCAATCCTACCAACTATTGATAAATAATTACAATACCAATGTTTTTAATCTTATTTTGAATAATTTCAATAAGCCTAGAACAAATCTTTCTCCTTAATCATGTTTATGCTAAGAGGCAAACCCAAACATTTTACAGGTGAAGTACCCTCTTTGAATTTTAGAAAGTTGAGGATATCATTTTTATGTTTATCTTTCTCACTGAAGTATATTTTACTTTTATTTTCATTGACATTAAGCCCTGCATATAACTTAATGTTATAAAAGATATCTTTTATATTGGCAACATTTTTCATATCTGCGTTTATAAAAATAAGGAGATCATATGCATATAATAAATGAGTAACACATGGTAGGACAAAATTAAATGGCTTTAATTTTTTTTGAAATCTTATCTCTATCCATTTGAAGTGTAAGTTACACCAAGGCAATAGTAAATAAATAGGAGGAAACTAGATCACCCTGTCTAATACCCCTATTGTTTTAAATGAAGCCACATGGGGAACCATTTATAAGAATAGAAAGAGTGACATTGCATACACATTCTTTTATCCAATTGCAGAATTTTTCACAAAAACCAAGTTGTTTCATCATATGAATAATGGATAATTTATCAACTCTATCAAAAGATTTGTCCAAATCAATTTTTATACACATCTTATTAGCAGCAGTAGTATTAAAATTTCTTAGAAGCTCATGATCCAATAGAGTATTATCAACAATCAGTCTATGCGAAATAAATGCACTTTGATTTTCAAAAATTAAGTATTTTAAAAAGATTTTCTTTCTATTACAAAGAATTATTGAAATAATTTTGTAGAGAAAGTTACAACATGCAGTAGGCGTATAATCACTAAGATCTTTAGGGGATGCAACTTTTGGTACTAAAGTGATAAAAGTATGAATTAATATTTTTGAGGATATTTCATGAAATTAAAAAATTCAGAAATAGCTTCAAATGAAGAGTTTTAATATCTCCCAGTGGATTTTATAAAATTTAGCACTAAGACCATCTGGGCTTGGATTTTATCTATATTAGCATTGAAAACAATATTATGTATTTCCTTTAAATTAATGGGCTTAAGCAAAATTTCCTTAAGATAACATTTGGTAACAACTTGAGGTAATATGTTAGTATCAGGCTCTGCAAAGCAATGGTCAGAGAAGTATTTAATACCTTCCTTCTCTAACTTTTCCACACTGTTAAGGATATTACCATTGCTATCAATAAGTTTTCCTATGTCATTTCTATGTTTGCTACTTGACAATTTAGCATAGAAAATTTTGCTAGGAGCATCCCTACTAGTAAGCCAATCAGTTTTTCCCTTTTGTCTATTGTTGGCACTTTCATTATGTAGTTCGTTGACTAGATTCCTCTACATACTAAGAAATCTATTAACTTGATTATAATCAGAGCTATCGATCAATTTTGTTCTGCAAGTCTTCACATTCATTTCTAATATGATCAATGTTTTTCTATCTTTTGCTTTTGTTCCAATTTTTAAGACAACTTTTGATTGATTACAACATATTTCTAAATTTAAATTGGGCAGTGCCCTTAGAATCAAGGAAAGGTTGATTTTGATAATATCATGATAATTCTCTTATAAAACCCAACCATTTTTAAATCTAAAAGGAAAATGTGTTTTCTGAAAACATCCCTCTAAAAGAATACAATGAAGAGGGGTATGATCACTGGAAGCATGAGGTAGTGTATAACATTTGAAATTGGGAAAAGAGTTTATATAAATATAACAAAAATCCTATCAAGCTTACAATATATATTCCTAAATTCACCATATTTCCAGATAAAAATATTACCAATAATAATTGCCTCAACCACCAAGTTTTTATTAAAAAATTAGAAATAAATTCTAATTTTTTGAAAAGAATGGGAATGCCACCTCTTTTTTCAGATGAATGCATAAATGAATCAAAATCTCCTAAAATTAGCCAAGGCTTTGAGACAACAGAATTTAAAAGGACAATATGATTCCAAAGGGAATATCTTTCTTTTTCTAAATTAGAGGCATAGATAAAAGTAATATCAATAAGAAACCCACCTTTATTAACAAAATTATAGTGTATATACTGAAAATCAATGAAGTGATTTTTTTAGTGACCAAATGTAAGAATCCCAAAAGACTAATATCCAACCATTACCACCAATACTATTACTATTAATGATCAAATAGATCATGGTGATCAGATTTTCAGAAAATTCCGACGAGTTTTTGTAATGTCCCGTATTTTTACGGTATATTAATTAATTTTTAATTATTTAAATAGTGATTTAGAGATTTAAATGGTTGCTTAATTAAATAATAATCAATATTTAATTAATATATATGTAATATATATTATAATTTCAAAATGGTCGGAAATAGTGGAATTCACAATATTGTGTGAATTGGGTCATTTATAATACATAATTCAGTTTAGAGCTGAATTATATCAATGAATATATTATATAAACGACAGTTGAACATATAATTATATTAGAATTATAATCGAGCTCGAAATAGCGCTGTAGTTCGTAACTTGGTGATTCGAACTTTAAACGTATATAAGAATCCGTTTTAAATCGGATTTCCGTGAAAGAAAGGTTCGAAGCTAGTGAAGTACATTTTTCTAATGAAAGAGAAAAATCAAGATTTCGTCGTGTAGATTTTGAGTTATGTCCAAATAAAATTTTAGAAAAGTCGCGATGGAATTCCTTTATAATTTATAATGATTTATTTATATTATAAATGGATTTTTAATATAAATTAAATACTGATATAATCTGGAATTTTGAAATATCAAGTTATAAATCTCGATATGTTTATTTTGGAGCCGGATTATATTCTGTGTGAATATATATGATAATATTAATTTATTAATATTAAGTTCGATTATTTTTAAATATATTTATATTTACATGGGTTTATTTAAAGCTTTAAAAATAGCCAGTTTTGCAAATCAGCTCCGTTTTCGATGAAACTAATTTTGTTGGATCCGGAGTATTAATTTATTGTTAGATTTCAATTTTTGTGATTTTTGGAGTTAGTATGTGGCCGTATGGAATTTTAATGTGAAAAACAATCGATATTTTGGCTTTAACAATACGCAGTGTAAGCAAACAAACTCGGAATTTGACGAAACAAGTTTCGTTGGGTCCGTAATGTCGAACCATAGCTGCATGTCAATTTTCATCGTAGTTGGATGTTGTATGTGGTCACACGAATTTTTAAATAGCAAAACAAATAGTGATAGACTCGAAACAAATATAATAATCAATAAAATATTGTTTTCTTTTATCTATAAATATAACACTTCACTGTAAACCCTTGTCCATTTTTCTTTCCCGTGTTCAATGCTTGTTAGCCGCAATTCCTCACAATCAAAAATAAATCGAGCTTTTTAAAATTAAGATTAATCCAGTAAAAATCTATAAATCACTAAATCAGTATTTTTGGATTTAGCATGAGAAACTCTTCAACGCAGCGGAGTTTTTGTGGAGCTCAACGAGGGTATTTCCCCTGTTCAAAATGGACGCAACAGCTAGGGTTCCAGTAAATTGGTAATCGAAGCAACAATATTCGTTTTGATTTTGATATTTGGATTGAGGGAGTAAAACCGAAATTGTAAACAATTTTCGGGGAATTTCCGTGAGGAAAGATGTCGGTGTCTTTCCTGTAACTGAGCTTTGAGCTTGAAGTTGAAATGGTACAGGCATGTTCGAGTTCCATTGGACGTGTATAGGATAGAAGAGAATTTAAAGCAGAGAAAAATGTTAAAACTTTCATGATGAGAAGTGTCGCCCGAAACTAGGACGAGTTTGACATGAAACCGTCGACGCGATTTATGAAGCCTGTTCGAGCTGAGCGTGGAGCTGATGGAAGGATGTAGTTTTGGACGAGAAGAGGTTTGGTACAATCATTTTTCGATTTAATGGGGTATTGGAGAAGGAACGGGAGCTTGAATATCATGAAATGTCTATTTTTGGATACTAGCTCGTGAGTTTTCTGGGTAGGAGAAAGAGGATGAGTGGTTGGTTAAAGGTAGTGATGTGGATTGGATATGATTAAGGTCATAATATTAATATTTAAATTTAAGTTAATGACCATATTGTGTATCCAAATTTCTAAAATATATAAATTTATCATACGATCTCAGAATCTGACGAAACGGGATCCGTTGGGATCGTATGGATGACGGCTTCACAATGGAACTGACTAAGAGTGAATTGGAGCTCGTTACAATTTATAGCGAATTAAATTGTCTGATCTGAATCAACGATAGATTATCGTTATTTAGCAATAATCAACCAATGTGAGTAAAACTCACTAACTCTGTTAAATTATATTTTTATAAATAAAATATAGTGTTGATAAGTAATGATTGATTTATGTGTGATGATTGTTTGGTTGAATTGTTGATTGTTGGTTGAAATTACAGGAAACGATATATACATGTATCATTAAACAAACAATAATTCTGTTTATCAGAATAGTGCATGTCGAACTGAAATTATTGTGATCTATGGATGCAGGAAACAGGTCGGAGGGATCATACTAGATTCCTCAACATTTATTTTACTGTTTTTCATATATATTGTGATACATGATGTGATATACAATCTGTTGTTGATTATGTGTATTTGGATGATATTGAACAGTGATATATGGTATGTTAAATACCATAAGGAATACTGGAATGTAAAAAGAGAATTTTTAAAGTGTATATTGAAAATAAAACATTCATATAAAATAAATAGAATTATAAAAGGAATAATTATTTAGAAAATAAATAGAATTATAAAAGGAACATTTATTTAGAAAATAAATAGAATTATAAAAGAAATATTTATTTGGGAAATAAATAGAATTATAAAAGAAATATTTATCAAATAGAATTTTATAAAAGGAAATATATGGAAAATAAATATTAAATGGAAATCTGTTTTAACATATAAAATGGAAAAGATTAATTTAAAAAAGGATTTAAATAGAATCTGTTTTAATAGATAAATTGGGAAGATTAATTTATAAATAATATTTTATAAATGAAATAAAACAATTATCATTTGATAAATGGAATATATAAGTACGAACTTATATAGAGAAACAGAAAACGGTTTTAACACCGATATTTTAAATGGAATATGAACTCAACATTTATAACAGGAATTATAAATGTGATATACGTGTTAGAAATAATAAGGAGATTTCTTATGAATAATTCTATAAATAGAAGTATGGAAATGGGATATTAGTTTAAATACGAAATCAAACTTAATGAATGATATAAAAGAAAATGTGAATAATAATTTTAAGTAAAGATTTTGCAAATAAAAACATTTGTAAAGGAAATTGGGTTTTTGAAATAGGAATTCAAACAAAAATGAAATTCCGAATGATTATAAATAAATAACTTGTTTAATAATAAAAACAAGTAGTCGGATTTATAAACAATGTTTGTAAATGGATTAAATTATTATTATCAGTGGATAATTGAGATTGCAAATTCAACAGTGAATATAAAATGGGAAATTTGGAGTTGTTTTAAAGATAAGATGATGAAATCCATTTCGATGTTCGAAATGTAAAAAGGATTTAAAATAAAATCCGTAAAGATGTGTAATTAGCATTCGACCAAAAACTAATGATTATAATCGAATATAAGTTATTCGATGAGAGTTTATTGAATATAGTTATTCGAAGTGAGTTAATCGAATGTAGGTTATTTGAAGAAGAGTTAATCAAATAGAGATTACTCGAAAGAGTTTATACGTTGAATTGAATTATATCGAATTCGAGAAAGTACTATTTCCATTTCGGGTTTTTTAAATCAAGATTTATTTATTTATTAAATAAATAAATTATTATTTAATCAAATAAAAGAAATAAAAGTTACAGTTTTAAAGTTAGATATTCTGGAAGTACGAATTATAACGTTATCATTATGATAAATTTTTTTTCATAAAAGAAATGGAATTGTAATCTGAAATTCAAGAATTGGCGTAAACAATAAGTGTTAAGATTTGAATTGTGAACGTTATCTGTTGCAAGGTTAAGAACGTGTTCAGTTAAGGTCTGAGAGGTAATTATACCCCAACTTGATTGACTTCGTAATTAACTAAGGAATAGTTGAAGCTCGATAGCGAAGGTTGATTAGAAATACTGTTAAGTAATAAACAATAAATGGATTGAGCAATCATAATGATGTTTTATATAACATTATTTTGAAATCCATATAAATAAGATTTGGAAACGTTTTCCAAATATAATTAGAAATATTTTCGAAGCATAGAAAATGAAATGTTTGTTGATAAGAAATACTGGAATGACCGTGACATGTGAATAAGAGATAAAAATGTTTTCCAATGATTAATAATATATACTTTCTAGATTTAGAAAATAAGCAATTATGAATATATGGAACAAGAAATGGGAAATGAATAAATTAATGATAAATTAATTAAAGAGATAAATGATGAATGATAATTGATCGATAGAATTTCCATTTGGAAATAATATTGTTGTTTGCACACATGTTTTTCATTGATAGTTAAATCACAGACTATCGAAGTTTTTGACCATTTTACGTTGTCAACACGAAGAGACCGGGATCAGATTCAATATCTGAAAACCACTCCGTATGGACTTTAACGTTGCGATCAAATATGATGAAGACAATTGAAAACGGTGTTATGCAATGGCTATCCTGTTTACAGAATTGTGCCTTCAGTTTGACCAGTCTCAGGACAAATTTATATAGGTGAATGCCTGACAGAGTATATCTAATGGATCGCATAAGCTGATCTTTTCAAACGTAGTTACATTTAGTGACAGAGGAATTTGTTTCTCTTAGCTGTATACCTGTAGCATGTTTGGAAAAATCAATTTGTGGTTTAGCGAATATGACGATGTGACATTCAAAGTGAATGAAGACGTGGCTTATCAGAAGATACGTTTAACCTCTTGCCTCAATACCAGGAAATGGTATAAAATTGGGTAGGTCGCATGGCTAGTTGGGTCATACCCAAGCAGGGTGTATTGTCACCTGATCTTGAGAAATTCCTTTTGCTTCTTAAATCTGTCGATGTTGTCCCTTTCGGGAAACAGTTGCTGATCCCAACCGTTGGTGGTAATACATTCGGTACTCTCAAGCTAAGTGAGGGACCGGTCATATTTAGCCTGAGTTGCAAGATGTTCTTGTTGAACCCGATGTATTTCTCTCTAGAGGTACACTGTCGGAAGGTGGTCCCATAACTTGCCAGTTGGAATCCATTTGAAACGACCCGAACTTCCCCGGTCTCCGAAGAGAAGAGAAAGAACGAATTGTTTTGAGAACACGACAAAATAGAACGCAGACGAGAGAACATTTCATTGTATATTACAACAATGCATCAGATTACAAGAATATACAGAGTATGAATAAATATTACACAGAAATATCAGAGATTTAAATTACATTTAAATACATCGCAGCGGAAAATAATAAAATACACAACTAGAAGAGATATACGGATACAAAGCTTTCCGGATATCGTTCCAGCTGTAAACCAGGATCCTGTGAATATAAATCTGCAAAACCAAAACTACTAGCTGCCCGTGTCAAAAATAGGGGCACCCAGAGTTTAGGTTAAAACAATAAACTCCAGGTCAGTCATGTGACTGGTGTGAGAACTAAAACAGTTATTATCTTTATTTTCAAAGTTAGGTAAATCAAGGGACCACGCCGTATAACACGGAACGGGTTTCCTCCCAAGAATACCAGTGCATAAAACAAACAGCGCAATGCTAAATAAAGAAAAATGAAGCTGTTATAAGACCCAGGTCCCATCACACAATGCAACGCAGCCGAGGATAGGGTTTTCCCTTATAACAGCCAAAGAATGCTTGATACGCTTAAAACAAATCATTTGATACTATTATAAGTGCATAGTGTATAAAACAACTTCAAATCATAAGTATCAATCATAGGCGGCATAAGTGCCCCATCCCACTATGTCGCCATACTAGGCTCTACAAATAAAACCGCAAATGTCACGTATTTGGAAATTGGATTTCCGTCTATGAACCGAGGCAAAAGATAGTCCTCAACCGATTCGAGACGCTCTAGCCCGCCCCTCAGGCAAGTACTCAGTCAAGCCTTGGATCCTCAGGGCCAGTCCACCGATGTGGATTAAACTTAAACCCTGAACATGCGTCTCCCCACCCTATGGGGTGTAAGTCTGGTCCGTCTGCCGACCAGAATGCATCGGCCGAAACCGATATAACCGAGGCGCCTCGCAACAGCAACAACCACATAAGTCAAACTCGTCAGGGCGTGTAAAACCACTGACGCCACTTCTAGCTAGAAAGAAACGCATGCCCTCCCTGACGTCCTCTCCCGTTTTTGGTTCACAACCGGGGTGCGAGGCTCGCGAATTCACGTTACACAAAGCTGTGCCACACAGGCTGTGCTTTGATCATCACCACAAGACTTTGCTTTTCAACAGAAGCCTCGATCAATTGCCACTTAGGCATGCCACACAGGCAATTCACTCCATGCGTTTGATATCCATCAATATATAACCCCTGAGCTCGTACGTCTCAGAGAAGGGCGTTAAGCAAGAGAATAAATTCTCCGCCGCCAAACAGATATATATTTAATAGAGATCAATCACACGGACTAAAATCCAATGCCAGACACACAGTCCATTTACAAGTCCGTTCTGGGTCTGAACGAAACCGGGGGCACCTAGTACCTCGCATATCCATCGATCTCCAAGTACGTCTGGACGATCACTAACTGTTTCCATCTTCTTGGGTGTACAGCCCAATCAAGATCATCAGTAAGCACCCAAACGACGTGAAGACTTCTAGTCTTCGACCACCGTCTTCATCTTCGACACCACATCGAATCAGTTATTCAGAATGGGATAAACCCGGTCTTTCTGAATAACTCGCGTATATATTATAAAAGTGTTACACAAACACAACATACGCCTCATTCCAATTCAGAATATTCCTTTATTCAAATATTCCTATACTTTGGGAAAAGTTCCCATTAATTTTATCCAAGATAAATTCTTTAAATTTATTCTTTAATCACCTTTGAATATCAATCCAAACTAGTCGGGATTAGCGAACCACACCGAAGTAATCATTTATTTTATTTCCCAATCCCAACCTATTCATCCCATGAAGTAAAACTGGTAGTACTTCATATCTAACACCACAGTGTTATCGGTAACTCAATTACCATTTCACGTTCAAATCTAATTAAAGATTTAACTATCGCTTGGAGTAAAACTGGTGATACTCCATTCTCGATCTTTTCAATCTATTTAAAGATTCATTAAAACTCCACTTAGTTTTAATCTTTAACTGGGTTAAAGAATCAGTGTCCTTTAAAACACGGTTCACGATAAACCCAAAATCACATTCATTAATTATCGGGTTAAAGAACAAGTGTTATTTAAAACACTGTTCACGATAAACCCAAAAATCAATATCAATTCAATTCCAATTAAATATTATTTAATTGGTACACTTCATTAAATCTAAATAAAAAGATTTAATCTTTTCTCAACTGGGTTCAAGAACAGTGTTAATGAAGACACCATTCACGACAAACCCAAATCACATTTGATATTCAATATAAGGCTCTGAATAGAAAATATATCGGCTTATATTCAATATCAAATTCTACGACTAACAAATGTCGTATTGGAAATAACGATATAAATATATATCTTTCAAATTTCCATAACAACATCTGTATAATCACGAACTCCAACATCGAAATATTCCGAAGACAATTTCGATTCAAATCCACTCCAATGCAATCATTGGAAATTTTGGTTATTTTCAAAACCCTTTTCTAATTCAATTTATTTATTTAAAAATAAATAGAATTATAATTCTATTTCAAAACTAGTTCATTTTGATAAAAATCTATTTTTATCTTTTCAAATATGGAGTTTTTCATCCCAATTCTTCTCAAATCATTTCTTATGATTTTACACAAATTATTACTATTTTTAATAATTTTATCAAGGCCCGTACAGTCGATTTCCAACAACGGCCATCGAACTGCACTTACAGCGACCTTTTTCAAATTTGATTTGGACGTATCTCCAAATCCAACTGTTAGATTTCAAATTTCTAACATTCGTTAGAAAGCTCTTTTCGATACGAACCCAACGGTTCCGGTTTTAGGAGAATCTGACGGTCGGATCTCCCGTAATGTCCGTTGGAAATAAATGGTCGAAATTCACGAACTACCGCGGCGCGGCGCGTTCTATTCAGGCCATTATATTATATATATAATATATATAATATATATTTCGTCGATTTCTATTTAAAACGAATTATATAAATAGTTTTGAATTCGTTTCAAAAACATTTTCAACTTCCTTTTCAATTCAAATCACAATTGAATTCTTCTTTATAGATTCGTTTTAATATTCATTTCTATTCAATTCAAATTTCAATTCAATTTGAATTCGTTTTCAATTCAATTCATTTCGAAATCGTTTTCAATTCAATTCAATTCGAAATCGTTTTCAATTCAATTCATTTCGAAATCGTTTTCAATTCAATTCATTTCGAAATCGTTTTCAATTCACTTTGAATTCGTTTTCAATTCAATTCATTTCGAAATCGTTTTCAATTCACTTTGAATTCGTTTTCAATTCAATTCATTTCGAAATCGTTTTCAATTCACTTTGAATTCGTTTTCAATTCAATTCATTTCGAAATCGTTTTCAATTCAATTCCTTTCGAAATCGTTTTCAATTCAATTCATTTCGAAATCGTTTTCAATTCAATTCATTTCGAAATCGTTGATTTCGAAATCACTTTTCAATATTCATTTTAAAATGAATAAAATCGATATAAATATCGTTCACGTCAAAATGGCGTCAATCTAATCAACACGGCTTCATAATTTCTATTTTCAAATTTTCTTTATTTTTCAAATTGGAATGAGGCCCAATCAATTACAATATAAAATTAATTATATGGATTTCCATACAACACATGTATATACTAGCATTGAAAAATAATCAACCATCAACCCAAGTGCACTACACTGTATAAGCATCAAATATAGATATTCAACGCTTATAACAGCCTGTCAATCAATCGATCGACATATTTAATCAATCAGGATGAGTGAAATTCATATTTCATCCCAACACCCGTGTGGGGTTTCAAACAATCAAACACAGATTTTAGTTGTGCAGTTGGGCGATGTGTAAAATTTATCGTCCCAATCAATGTCATTCAAATAAGTGTACATAAACAAACCGTCTGGTTTGTAAATGAATATTTATTTATTCACATTCACGTTAAAAATTATATTTTTAACGACAAAACATTTTATTCCAACTTATGAATTTCTATTCAGTTCATTTTTAAATAAAATGATATTTTTATTTTCTAACATATTTTAGAAAATTTCGGCGGCATAACGGCACGATACTAGAAACGGGACAAGGCCTAGCCTTATCCCCGGTCTAGTGAAGGCCCACGCCATTCACACATCAATCAAATCAATTTTATTTCACCAAGCAATTCAGTTCAAACCAAATAATCTAACCAACTACACAACCAAACAAACAAGTCCATGGTATGTGGACGGGTGTCGGGTGCTACTAAACACCGTCTGCATCCTAGTATATATATATATATATAACTAGAAAAATTAAATAGAAAGGTGAGAAGTTCTCACATATAGCTATCCTAGCTCCACGGCACTTTATTTAGAGAAATCTTCTTCGTTATCCCATCTTCGCCATCTTCGTTGCCCGTAGTCACTATATATATAAAAATCACACATTTTTATATTTGCTGATGTCTTAAAAATAAAAATCACATTTTTATTTATTCACTTTCAATTTAAAAGTCATATTTTTATAATCACTTCATACATTTAAAAATCGAATTTTTCTACGCTGCTCAATATATAAAAATCGAATTTTTATTTCTCTATTTTCTTTATAAAGATCTCGCCTTTATAAAAATAAAGTTTTCATCATTATAAAAATTACCACTTTATCTCAACGTATATAAAATAAAAATCAGATTTTTATTTCGTTACATACACAAAGATGATATTTTTATATTCTCTATCCCATAAAGATTATATTTTTAATACTTTAAAAATATAAAAATCATATATTTAATATTTCTATATAGTAAAGACTGTATTTTTAATTCTTTAAAAATATAAAAACTATATTTTTATCACTTTAAAAATATAAAGATCATACCTTTTTCCAAATAAAAATCCTATCTTTTCATCTTTTAAAGTTCTAATCTTTTTCCATTTAAAATTCAAACCTTTTCTAATTTTATATTGTTCAAAATCCTAATTATTTTCTTATTATTTTTTTTCCTATCCATATCTCAATGAAAATAAAATAAAATAAAATAAAACAAGAAAGTAAAATAAAAATAAAAAAACATACCAGCCGAGGGGGGGGTGATGGCCAGGCTCGGCGGCCTTTACTGGCGGAGGAGGGTTTCGCGGCTCACGGTGGCGCCAAGGGGAGGGGTGCATCGCGGCTTCAGGAGGAGGGGGTGGGGGCGAGTTCGACGTTGGAGGATAGGGGGAGGTGCCTGGTCTTCGGCGGTGGCCTGGTGGTCCTCCGCGATCGCTTCTGGCGAGGGGTGGGGGTCTCGGTCGCTCGCGGCACCGCTGAGGGGGTGGGGGTCTCGAGCGAGGTGGCGGTGGACCAAGCAAGCGGGCGGCGAGGGTTTCCCCCCTCCGTCGATCGCATTTCCTTTTTTTTTTTTTTTTTTGGTCAACGGTGAAATGAGGGGAGAGGATGAGTGTATATATTTAATTAATTAATTATTTTATTTCCTTTTAATTTCAAAAAGTTGTTCTTGCTATCGTACCCCAATCGAGATCCAACGACTGTCGCCCCTAGCGTTTTACCCCCATTCCGAACACAATGGGATATGTATCGCAAGCTGATTCGATTGTTACAATCAGTTTTCTTTGAATTTACATTTAAATCACTATATTGAATTTTAAACGTACATTTCAAATTACCGGGGCCACATACGAACTCTAAAAATTCTAGAAAAATATTTTCTAGCTTCGTATTGACGATACGGTCCTAACAAAACTAGTTTCGTCGAATTCTGAGACCGTTAGAAAAATGGCCATTTTCCAGTCGATTAAAATCAACTGAAACTGGTCAAACGCGTTTTCCTTTGCCACGCTCACATATTGATTCGAAAAATTATGAAATTTGAAAGCTAGCAATAATTTGACCCTGCGGATCCAACAAAACTGGTTTCGTCGAAATCCGAGGTCGTTTGCAAAATTGCTATTTTTAAGGGCCTTAATACCATAGCGACTATTCAGAATTTTCAACTGGACATATCTTTTGATTCTCGCTACGAACTTTTGATTTTTCGGATTCGTTGGAAAGATATTCACTATTAGATTCCATTATTTTTGGTTTCACTAAAATCCGGATTGTTTTGCACCCGGTACATTCAATTGAAGTTTGAAATCGAATTATCGAACTACCGCGCCATTTTCAATTCTATTTATAATTATATATAATTATTTATATTCTCACGACGACGCGTATAATATATACGTTCGAATTATATTCAAAATAAATTTCTCGTTGATTTTATTTAAAATAATCTATTTTAAATAGTCAAAATTCGCTATAATTGCCAAAATAAAAATTTTAAACTGGCCCAGAATTTGCGGGTTATTACAATCTCCCCCACTTAAAACTTTTCGTCCCCGAAAAGGAACAAAGTCGAAAGTGGTTTGATTATTCAGCTCTACGCTCGATCTGACTTCCATTCTCCAACTCTTTAGTTTCTGAGAATTTTCAAAATTTCCAAAATTTGGCTAACTCCCTAAATTTTCGAAAAATTTCGCCATAACCTCCCCTGCACCGGGAGCATCGGGGAATTTCAAATAGCTTCCCCGGTCCTTCAGATCTCAAAAAGAAAAAGAAAAAGCCAAGCGGCTAGCCAATAGGCTCACAAAATCATCATCACCCAAACAAAACAGGAAATTATGTAGTAAACATGTACCTATTTGTCGGGCAAACAAATTTTATTTTCTGGCTCTAGCCTCCTTGCTATGACCTGTTCAAAAGATATACATGTATGCAAGCAAATGCGACCAATTTTCAATATAATTCAATATGTGATTCAATTAGGCTAAATGGCTAAAAATTAGCAAACAAATAAACAAACAACACAAACATCAATCAATTAGTGAATTATCATTTGAAATTCATAATTTTGATACATACACAAAAATCATGTTTTTGATGCCAATTCACAATAATAGGCCCTATCTAATTTTTGTTCTCACAGCAGTCAATAGGAAATATATAGAAAGCCCACTTTCGTCACTCGAACATAAATTCTAATGATGGAGCTCCATCATCAAAATCATCTCCAGGCGATTAGAGTGTGATTCTATATCTATCCAGTATATTAAAATTTCGAATACACGCGGATCAGACGTACACGCAAAATCTATATATACTGGATTGTCCAACTCAATATAAATAGATAATCAAATACGAATAATTGATTTAAATTTTCAAAACAAAAAATTGTTTTCATTTTAAAAATATACTCTTCACACTCGTTCTAGGATACTACTGATCCCATCTCTAACGAGTCATCCCCATTGGATATTACTAATCCAATATCTGATGAGTTCTTTCGTATGGTTCTAATGTGTCTTGTTCTCTGAGCTTTGTAAACCAAAGCTCTGATACCAACTGAAACGACCCGAACTTCCCCGGTCTCCGAAGAGAAGAGAAAGAACGAATTGTTTTGAGAACATGACAAAATAGAACGCAGACGAGAGAACATTTCATTGTATATTACAGCAATGCATCAGATTACAAGAATATACAGAGTATGAATAAATATTACACAGAAATATCAGAGATTTAAATTACATTTAAATACATCGCAGCGGAAAATAATAAAATACACAACTAGAAGAGATATACGGATACAAAGCTTTCCGGATATCGTTCCAGCTGTAAACCAGGATCCTGTGAATATAAATCTGCAAAACCAAAACTACTAGCTGCCGGTGTCAAAAATAGGGGCACCCAGAGTTTAGGTTAAAACAATAAACTCCAGGTCAGTCATGTGACTGGTGTGAGAACTAAAACAGTTATTATCTTTATTTTCAAAGTTAGGTAAATCAAGGGACCACGCCGTATAACACGGAACGGGTTTCCTCCCAAGAATACCAGTGCATAAAACAAACAGCGCAGTGCTAAATAAAGAAAAATGAAGCTGTTATAAGACCCAGGTCCCATCACACAATGCAACGCAGCCGAGGATAGGGTTTTCCCTTATAACAGCCAAAGAATGCTTGATACGCTTAAAACAAATCATTTGATACTATTATAAGTGCATAGTGTATAAAACAACTTCAAATCATAAGTATCAATCATAGGCGGCATAAGTGCCCCATCCCACTATGTCGCCATACTAGGCTCTACAAATAAAACCGCAAATGTCACGTATTTGGAAATTGGATTTCCGTCTATGAACCGAGGCAAAAGATAGTCCTCAACCGATTCGAGACGCTCTAGCCCGCCCCTCAGGCAAGTACTCAGTCAAGCCTTGGATCCTCAGGGCCAGTCCACCGATGTGGATTAAACTTAAACCCTGAACATGCGTCTCCCCACCCTATGGGGTGTAAGTCTGGTCCGTCTGCCGACCAGAATGCATCGGCCGAAACCGATATAACCGAGGCGCCTCGCAACAGCAACAACCACATAAGTCAAACTCGTCAGGGCGTGTAAAACCACTGACGCCACTTCTAGCTAGAAAGAAACGCATGCCCTCCCTGACGTCCTCTCCCGTTTTTGGTTCACAACCGGGGTGCGAGGCTCGCGAATTCACATTACACAAAGCTGTGCTACACAGGCTGTGCTTTGATCATCACCACAAGACTTTGCTTTTCAACAGAAGCCTCGATCAATTGCCACTTAGGCATGCCACACAGGCAATTCACTCCATGCGTTTGATATCCATCAATATATAACCCCTGAGCTCGTACGTCTCAGAGAAGGGCGTTAAGCAAGAGAATAAATTCTCCGCCGCCAAACAAATATATATTTAATAGAGATCAATCACACGGACTAAAATCCAATGTCAGACACACAGTCCATTTACAAGTCCGTTCTGGGTCTGAACGAAACCGGAGGCACCTAGTACCTCGCATATCCATCGATCTCCAAGTACGTCTGGACGATCACTAACTGTTTCCATCTTCTTGGGTGTACAGCCCAATCAAGATCATCAGTAAGCACCCAAACGACGTGAAGACTTCTGGTCTTCGACCACCGTCTTCATCTTCGACACCACGTCGAATCAGTTATTCAGAATGGGATAAACCCGGTCTTTCTGAATAACTCGCGTATATATTATAAAAGTGTTACACAAACACAACATACGCCTCATTCCAATTCAGAATATTCCTTTATTCAAATATTCCTATACTTTGGGAAAAGTTCCCATTAATTTTATCCAAGATAAATTCTTTAAATTTATTCTTTAATCACCTTTGAATATCAATCCAAACTAGTCGGTATTAGCGAACCACACCGAAGTAATCATTTATTTATTTCCCAATCCCAACCTATTCATCTCATGAAGTAAAACTGGTAGTACTTCATATCTAACACCACAGTGTTATCGGTAACTCAATTACCATTTCACGTTCAAATCTAATTAAAGATTTAACTATCGCTTGGAGTAAAACTGGTGATACTCCATTCTCGATCTTTTCAATCTATTTAAAGATTCATTAAAACTCCACTTAGTTTTAATCTTTAACTGGGTTAAAGAATCAGTGTCCTTTAAAACACGGTTCACGATAAACCCAAAATCACATTCATTAATTATCGGGTTAAAGAACAAGTGTTATTTAAAACACTGTTCACGATAAACCCAAAAATCAATATCAATTCAATTCCAATTAAATATTATTTAATTGGTACACTTCATTAAATCTAAATAAAAAGATTTAATCTTTTCTCAACTGGGTTCAAGAACAGTGTTAATGAAGACACCATTCACGACAAACCCAAATCACATTTGATATTCAATATAAGGCTCTGAATAGAAAATATATCGGCTTATATTCAATATCAAATTCTACGACTAACAAATGTCGTATTGGAAATAACGATATAAATATATATCTTTCAAATTTCCATAACAACATCTGTATAATCACGAACTCCAACATCGAAATATTCCGAAGACAATTTCGATTCAAATCCACTCCAATGCAATCATTGGAAATTTTGGTTATTTTCAAAACCCTTTTCTAATTCAATTTATTTATTTAAAAATAAATAGAATTATAATTCTATTTCAAAACTAGTTCATTTCGATAAAAATCTATTTTTATCTTTTCAAATATGGAGTTTTTCATCCCAATTCTTCTCAAATCATTTCTTATGATTTTACACAAATTATTACTATTTTTAATAATTTTATCAAGGCCCGTACAGTCGATTTCCAACAATGTCCATCGAACTGCACTTACAACGACCTTTTTCAAATTTGATTTGGACGTATCTCCAAATCCAACCGTTAGATTTCAAATTTCTAACATTCGTTAGAAAGCTCTTTTCGATACGAACCCAACGGTTCCGGTTTTAGGAGAATCCGACGGTCGGATCTCCCGTAATGTCCGTTTGAAATAAATGGTCGAAATTCACGAACTGCCGCGACGCGGCGCGTTCTATTCAGGCCATTATATTATATATATAATATATATAATATATATTTCGTCGATTTCTATTTAAAACGAATTATATAAATAGTTTTGAATTCATTTCAAAAACATTTTCAACTTCCTTTTCAATTCAAATCACAATTGAATTCTTCTTTATAGATTCGTTTTAAAATTCATTTCTATTCAATTCAAATTTCAATTCAATTTGAATTCGTTTTCAATTCAATTCATTTCGAAATCGTTTTCAATTCAATTCAATTCGAAATCGTTTTCAATTCAATTCATTTCGAAATCGTTTTCAATTCAATTCATTTCGAAATCGTTTTCAATTCACTTTGAATTCGTTTTCAATTCAATTCATTTCGAAATCGTTTTCAATTCACTTTGAATTCGTTTTCAATTCAATTCATTTCGAAATCGTTTTCAATTCACTTTGAATTCGTTTTCAATTCAATTCATTTCGAAATCGTTTTCAATTCAATTCCTTTCGAAATCGTTTTCAATTCAATTCATTTCGAAATCGTTTTCAATTCAATTCATTTCGAAATCGTTGATTTCGAAATCACTTTTCAATATTCATTTTAAAATGAATAAAATCGATATAAATATCATTCACGTCAAAATGGCGTCAATCTAATCAACACGGCTTCATAATTTCTATTTTCAAATTTTCTTTATTTTTCAAATTGGAATGAGGCCCAATCAATTACCATATAAAATTAATTATATGGATTTCCATACAACACATGTATATACTAGCATTGAAAAATAATCAAACATCAACCAAAGTGCACTACACTGTATAAGCATCAAATATAGATATTCAACGCTTATAACAGCCTGTCAATCAATCGATCGACATATTTAATCAATCAGGATGAGTGAAATTCATATTTCATCCCAACACCCGTGTGGGGTTTCAAACAATCAAACACAGATTTTAGTTGTGCAGTTGGGCGATGTGTAAAATTTATCGTCCCAATCAATGTCATTCAAATAAGTGTACATAAACAAACCGTCTGGTTTGTAAATGAATATTTATTTATTCACATTCACGTTAAAAATTATATTTTTAACGACAAAACATTTTATTCCAACTTATGAATTTCTATTCAGTTCATTTTTAAATAAAATGATATTTTTATTTTCTAACATATTTTAGAAAATTTCGGCGGCATAACGGCACGATACTAGAAACGGGACAAGGCCTAGCCTTATCCCCGGTCTAGTGAAGGCCCACGCCATTCACACATCAATCAAATCAATTTTATTTCACCAAGCAATTCAGTTCAAACCAAATAATCTAACCAACTACACAACCAAACAAACAAGTCCATGGTATGTGGACGGGTGTCGGGTGCTACTAAACACCGTCTGCATCCTAGTATATATATATATATAACTAGAAAAATTAAATAGAAAGGTGAGAAGTTCTCACATATAGCTATTCTAGCTCCACGGCACTTTATTTAGAGAAATCTTCTTCGTTATCCCATCTTCGCCATCTTCGTTGCCCGTAGTCACTATATATATAAAAATCACACATTTTTATATTTGCTGATGTCTTAAAAATAAAAATCACATTTTTATTTATTCACTTTCAATTTAAAAGTCATATTTTTATAATCACTTCATATATTTAAAAATCGAATTTTTCTATGCTGCTCAATATATAAAAATCGAATTTTTATTTCTCTATTTTCTTTATAAAGATCTCGCCTTTATAAAAATAAAGTTTTCATCATTATAAAAATTACCACTTTATCTCAACGTATATAAAATAAAAATCAGATTTTTATTTCGTTACATACACAAAGATGATATTTTTATATTCTCTATCCCATAAAGATTATATTTTTAATACTTTAAAAATATAAAATTCATATTTTTAATATTTCTATATAGTAAAGACTGTATTTTTAATTCTTTAAAAATATAAAAACTATATTTTTATCACTTTAAAAATATAAAGATCATACCTTTTTCCAAATAAAAATCCTATCTTTTCATCTTTTAAAGTTCTAATCTTTTTCCATTTAAAATTCAAACCTTTTCTAATTTTATATTGTTCAAAATCCTAATTGTTTTCTTATTATTTTTTTCCTATCCATATCTCAATGAAAATAAAATAAAATAAAATAAAACAAGAAAGTAAAATAAAAATAAAAAACATACCAGCCGAGGGGGGGGGGTGATGGCCAGGCTCGGCGGCCTTTACTGGCGGAGGAGGGTTTCGCGGCTCATGGTGGCGCCAAGGGGAGGGGTGCATCGCGGCTTCAGGAGGAGGGGGTGGGGGCGAGTTCGACGTTGGAGTATAGGGGGAGGTGCCTGGTCTTCGGCGGTGGCCTGGTGGTCCTCCGCGATCGCTTCTGGCGAGGGGTGGGGGTCTCGGTGGCTCGCGGCACCGCTGAGGGGGTGGGGGTCTCGAGCGAGGTGGCGGTGGACCAAGCAAGCGGGCGGCGAGGGTTTCCCCCCTCCGTCGATCGCATTTCCTTTTTTTTTTTGGTCAACGGTGAAATGAGGGGAGAGGATGAGTGTATATATTTAATTAATTAATTATTTTATTTCCTTTTAATTTCAAAAAGTTGTTCTTGCTATCGTACCCCAATCGAGATCCAACGACTGTCGCCCCTAGCGTTTTACCCCCATTCCGAACACAATGGGATATGTATCGCAAGCTGATTCGATCGTTACAATCAGTTTCCTTTGAATTTACATTTAAATCACTATATTGAATTTTAAACGTACATTTCAAATTACCGGGGCCACATACGAACTCTAAAAATTCTAGAAAAATATTTTCTAGCTTCGTATTGACGATACGGTCCTAACAAAACTAGTTTCGTCGAATTCTGAGACCGTTAGAAAAATGGCCATTTTCCAGTCGATTAAAATCAACTGAAACTGGTCAAACGCGTTTTCCTTTGCCACGCTCACATATTGATTCGAAAAATTATGAAATTTGAAAGCTAGCAATAATTTGACCCTGCGGATCCAACAAAACTGGTTTCGTCGAAATCCGAGGTCGTTTGCAAAATTGCTATTTTTAAGGGCCTTAATACCATAGCGACTATTCAGAATTTTCAACTGGACATATCTTTTGATTACCGCTACGAACTTTTGATTTTTCGGATTCGTTGGAAAGATATTCACTATTAGATTCCAATATTTTTGGTTTCACTAAAATCCGGATTGTTTTGCACCCGGTACATTCAATTGAAGTTTGAAATCGAATTATCGAACTACCGCGCCATTTTCAATTCTATTTATAATTATATATAATTATTTATATTCTCACGACGACGCGTATAATATATACGTTCGAATTATTTTCAAAATAAATTTCTCGTTGATTTTATTTAAAATAATCTATTTTAAATAGTCAAAATTCGCTATAATTGCCAAAATAAAAATTTTAAACTGGCCCAGAATTTGCGGGTTATTACACCATTATCCAATAAGATCCCACGGTTTTGATTGTATACTATATATGTAGAGCGTGAGATGCAAGCGTTCTGCTAGATTGATATTACTTGTATTTAGACATTATTATAATATAAGACGAATATTGATTTCAAAGAATGCTTTGGGTTATCGTAAGGTAAAAACCATCCATGTTTATGTGTGGATCGGTCTTACGGTCATCCTTTCTCTTAAAAGGATTTTTAAAAGTTAAACCAAGTGGTTGGAGTCTGTTTAGACCAGTCCTATGGCTGACCCAGAGTTTATTTTTGTTTTGTTTTTCCCTAAACTCTTGGGTGTCCAAATTTGTAATGTCCCGCATTTTTATCAATTTATATTTGAATATTTAAAACAGTTTGAATATAGAATTAATAATGTAAGTAGATCTATATATTAATTAAAATGAAGTTGAACGTATAAAAATATATATTTAATATAATCGAGCTCATAACGACGCTGCAGTTCGTAATTTAAAGTCTGAACTTCAAACGACTATACAGGGTTCGTTATAAATCGGATTTCCTCGAAACAAGAAACGCTGGAATCCGTTGAACTGTATCTTTCTAGCAGAAGTGAAAAACCAAGATTTCGTGTTACAGAGTGGAAGTTATGTCCAAATTAAATATTCAGAAAAGCAGCGGCATAATCATTCTTGGCCATAACGGTTATTTAAATATAATTAGATATCGGATTCGAATTTGGATAAGGTTCTATTGAGGCGTAGTGATAATTTAATTTTTAGAATTTTACTATAATTTTTAATTAATTAAATAAGCAACTTTTTATTTGGAGTATTTTGCACCCTACGTAGATATTTCGGGTTTTCACTATATGAGTTAAACTACAGATAATTTTGTATTTTTGGGATCGTGGCACCTCGCTGGACACGATTGTACTCTTATTTCTGTCTGTAGACATAAACGAAAATTTAAGTAACGAACACCGAAATCATTTAAACCTTAACTAACAATTGTACATCATTTAAAACCACCAGAAAAGGGAGACTTTTCCCTTTCCTTCTGGACTATTTTCTCGTCACCCTATTGCTTTTCACAAGTCACAAAACCAATCCCTATTTAATGCTCTATAATGATAAATGCTATCATTGTTAAATTCGAAATATCTTCCTACATATCCCCATTCTTTCAAATAAATGAACGTTGCACTGAGCTACACACATGCCTGGTTTCCTATAGCTTTAATCTACAATGTAAAATCAAGACAGTCTATACCTAGTCATATCGGTAACCAAGAAAAAAAATGCATACTGTGCACCAAAATTTGTCAACTCCTACACATTGTTGTTTAGCCCACCAGACTACCCAAAGCTAAGTAATGGCCTTCCCGTATTATCAAATCACACACACAGACTACTATATACATAGGCATGCCTATCTAAAAGGAGACAAACCACATGACTACCCAAACATCACGAGATTGATCACGCAACAATGAATTTTCAAATCTACGCAGACCACTCATGCAGCTACCCTACATTATCTCCTTCTTGCCTAAGCACTATCGTACCCATCAACTCATGTATAGTCGCATTCTACAACTTGTCTGCAATGCAGTTGTCACCATTATTTCACAATGACAATCCATGTTTCACACAGGCCTAAAGAGCAGTAGACTACATCCCTACGGCATACTATCCCTTCGCATGCACGGTTCCAGGACCTATAAATAACTCTTGCCGAACACACCTTTCAAACCAGTGAAGCTTTTATCAAAACAAAACTTCAAAATTTCATATAAGTTCAAATAGAAATCCACATTTCTAAAAAGAAACTGCTGCTATATCTATATATATAAACTCGAGTTGTGTATGTTTGGAACTGGTGAGTCTTGAGTCGAGCTCGACATCGGGACGACCGGTGTGAGGCTGAGGTGGGGATCTGTCGCTTGCATTCCTTCCAGGCGTATAGAGTTCGTAAGTAGGTTGATGGGGAGAAGATGTAAATACTGAAGAGAAGTGGATGGAGAAGCTGGAAGGAAGAAAATGGACGAGCGGTTCATTGGAAAGGCAGTAGGATGGTACCGTGTCAGACCTTAAAATGGTGAGTCCAGTTTTATCGGAAATGGGTACAATAGAATGATGTTCATTAAAGTGTAATTGCATATTGTGGGCAAAAATAGTTATTTACTTAGAGTTTAGCATGTTGGCATGCGTTTATACCATAGTACAAGGACATGGTACGTATGGAAGTAAGGGAACAATCAAAGAAGAGGGTGGTACCGTGTTCCACTGTTTTGGCGTTAGATTGGGAATAAATTGTGAAGGATTTGTGAGGAACGCCTGTACATGCATGGTTTTGAAGCACAACATGGGATCCACGGTTGGCTACAGGAGGTTGGAACGTTCTAAAGGAGGCTTCAGGTGTGTGCCAGGCGCAGCATACAACGAAGAAGTATGGATATGTTGTATGTACGTGTTTGCTGGGCGGATGTATATGGGGGAGTGATCGGATGCGGAAACGCATGAGAGTATTGGTCAGGGATTTCAGTACTGGAAGAAGAATCGGTCTCTGAGATGGTGTTAAGGGTGGCAAAAATAACAGAGCGATATACCGGGATGGTTCGAACGTTATATGAAAGGAGAAGGCAATGTTCAAAATAGAACGGATCTGAAGTTATGTGACGGACCGAGCGTGGATCTGAAACCGTGAAGAGATAAGGGCAACCGAGTGTATTGGAACTAGTTCATAACCACTAGGAGCTCGTTGAAAATTGTAACGTTTGATCCGGTGTACCGACGCAAATCGTTATTTAACGGTTAACGCGCAAAGGTGAGTAAATTCACTAACTCTATTCTATTTTAAAATATTATAATTATATTTTAAATATTGGTTGAACATTGTGTGATGGTCGCTTCGGTAGATTACAATCAAATTGGTTGAATTATATATCGTTGCATATATATACACATCATTGGTTGGACTGATTCCATCGATTATAATATTTCCTGGTATGGAATCAGTGTTAATTGTTGACTAACATCGGTGGATGCAGGAAACCGGTTGGAGGAATCCAACCAGATTCCTCAATATTTATATGTACTGTTTGTTTTATATAGATGCACTGTTCGAACCCAAATGACTTTTGAAACCTTGTGTTGATATTAGCGTTGAATGGAAATTCAAATGTTATTTTGAATTAATCAATAGATGATGTCGATTAAGAAAGTGGCAACAACCAACCATAAATGTATCATTTGTTTTAACCGCTATTGTTTTACCAAAATCCCACCGTGTGCGAAGCACGTGTTTCACCATACTTACTAAATGATTTGGTAAAGTGGATTCTTATATTAATAAGATTAATAAGTAAGTAGGCGGAGATTAACTTGATGATTAATAACAAGAATTTATTGTTTAAGAACAATTAAATGAGATATTTACAAATAGATTATGGTTGATTTCATATTAAGTAAGATTAGTTAGAATCGATTATTGTTTATTTAATAGTAAATGAGATTATTTAGAAATAAATTATTATTTATATAGTAATCGATACAAGTGAAATTATTTGGATTAATAAATGTTATTTATTCAAAATGAAAAGATTTGTTAGAATTGATTAGTGGGTTAATCATGGCTAAATATTTACCAAGCAAACTGTTTTGATCAATAATTGGTTACTTAATTAAATTAGATTGGGCTGATTAATCTAATGTAATAAATTAACGAATAGTTGATTTAGTTTAAATAAGATTTTAAAGTATAAGGGATTTGTCTAAAGAAGACAAAGCGAAGAGGAATGTTTAATAAGGGATTTGTCTAAGAAAGACGAAGCGGAGAGAAATGTTTAAAAATGGATTTGTATAAGCTAATGTAAATAACCGAGTTTTCAAAATAAGGATATGGCATCATAAAACCATATTTAAAATATAGCAAGAAGCACGTATACGGATTTTAAAGTATAAGGGGTTAGAGTTACGAA
This sequence comes from Allium sativum, assembly GCA_030737875.1. Classification (NCBI taxonomy): domain Eukaryota; kingdom Viridiplantae; phylum Streptophyta; class Magnoliopsida; order Asparagales; family Amaryllidaceae; genus Allium; species Allium sativum. The sequence goes on from CM060914.1 coordinate 86,002,509, forward strand.
CTTATATCTATTCTAAGATAAGAATGTTGTTGATCAAGGTCTGAGAGGTAATTAAAATACCTCAACTTGAACGGCTTCACTATTATCGAAGGGTGGTATTTGTTTGTAACGGAAAGAGATGTCAAGATTTTTGTAAAGGAAAGAGATGTCAAGATTTTTGTAACGGAAAAATATGTCAAGAATTTTGTAACGGAAAAAGATGTCAAGATTTTTGTAACGGAAAAGGATGTCAAGATTAGTTATAAAGAGAATATTACAGCGTATGACAAGTCTTAGAACTATAGTGATAAAATAACGCTGTTGACTAGGCTTAAGCGTGACTGTTATGTCGAGGTTAGTTATAAAGGGGAATATTACAGCGTATGTTAAGTTTTTAAACTATAACGATAAATTAGCGCTGTGGACCAAACGTAAGCGTGATTGTATGATGTTTAGTTGTATATTAGAATGGATGTTTGTTTTTACTTTGATAGTTAAATAACCAACTATCGAAGTGTTTTGACCATCGTTGTCAATACTGAGAGACCGGTTGGATATATTATCCGAAACCACTCCGTATAAGCATAGACGTTGCGAATTAAATTATACAGACGATAATCGAAGACGGAGTGAAATGCGAGAGCTGTTATGTTTGTCCAGTCCCAGGACAACTTGTATGGATGAATGTCTGACAAAGTATTCCTAACGATCACATAAGACGATCTTTTCAAGGTATTACGTCTAGTGGCGGAGAAATTCGTTTCTCTTAGCTTTTATACCCATAATATTTTTGGGAAGATCAACTAGTGATTTGATGGGTTTGACGATGTGACATTCAAAGTTTATGGTGGCCAGATGTTCTAAGAGATAGACGCAGCCTCAAGCTTCACTATCGGGAAATGACAAAAATCGAGCAGGCAGCATGGCTATGTGGGTCGCTCCCATTAGGTTGTATAATCACCTGTCTAGAGAAATTCCTTTTGCTTCTTTAATCTATCGATGCTGTCCCTTTTCGGGAAACGGTGGTTTGAGTCCAACCGTTGGTGATATACATTCAATACACTCAAGCGAAATGAGTGGTCGGTCAAGTGTGGGCCAGGTTGCAAGACGTTCTTGTTGAACCCAGTGTATTCGTCTCTAGAGATACACGAGCGGCAGGTGGTCCCATACCTTGTCATAGTTGGAATCCAATATCCAATAAGCGCCCTGCGGTTTTTGATTTTATACTATGTATGTAGAGCGTGAGATGCAAGCGTTCTACTATTTGGTTATTTATTTGATTAGACATTATTGTAATATCACTGGATTTTGATATCAAAATATTTTGGGTTATACTAAGGTAAAAACCGTCCATGTTTATATGTGGGCTGGTCTTACTATTATCCTTTTGTTTCAAAAGGATTTTCAAAGTTAAACCGTATGGTTGGAATTTACTCACACCAATCCCATGACTGACCCAGAGTTTATTTTGTTTGTTTTTCCTTAAACTCTTGGGTGCCCAAATTTGTACGGGCAGTCAAGTGTTTCAGGCTTTACAGATACACTTGGAGGAGCTTGAAGCAGGAGTCTTCACTGATGGTTATTTAGAGTTATTTCCGTTGTATCAAATGTTATGTTGTACTCTGATATGGTATGTATATACAAACAGATTTGTATTCCAAAGTTATGTTATATAATATATTTTATTCGTTCCACTATGAGATTCGTGTTTACTCTGATTCTGCTCAGTTGTGTTCTTCTTCTTCTATTCTATTAGTTCTATCTTATCTTTCTCATCCTCTCATTTCTTTCTATTAACCAACTGAATTTTCGTGCACCTTGAGTTGAATGTGTAGGATATTTATCAGCTCAAATTGGTACGGATTTTCGGGTCATTACAGTTGGTATCAGAGCTGAAGGTTATGTGATTACCTTGGCTCTGTGGCGTAACTCAATAGAGATGGGGTTAGTAATACCCTAGGTTGAGTTTGAGTGTATAGATATGAGCGCGTATTTGTAAATTGATATAAAAACCGTTTTATATTGTGTTGGTTGGTTTGACGAGTGGTTTATGAATTCTGGTCGATACTGGATTGCAAACTGTATCGATAGGTGTTTCTAAACTCTTGAGTAGAGTAACTCGACACGGTATTGTTTTGAAGAAGGGTAAATAGAATGATTTTACCCAAAATATATTTTGATGAAAAAAGAACAATATATCTTGAGATCATTATAGTATATTTGGTGTGTTGATCGTCACTATAATCAAATAAGATTATAAGTGGGTTGGTTATGTAAATAACCAATCGAAATTCATAGGAGTATAAGGTATAAAGTCGGATGAATTAAATCTGAAATTTTAAACCAGAATTGGAATTAAAATTCTGAAACATGAAATTGTTTGTAAATGAATTTTGAATTAAATATATGGAATTTTATGATCCTGGGAAAATTTTGAAATGTTATCCAAGTTTCAAAAAGACATGTTTGAAGTAAATTTGAAATAAAAGTATCTGAATATGAGTTTTGAAAGTGATATAGTATTGAACTCACTTTGATCGTTGGGAAATTAATTCCGATTATGAAGTCGACCATTATCGATGTTCATTTTCGAATTCTAAGTGACGGATTACTACCAAAGATTTTTTTTTTGAAATAAGTTGTTCGAAAATTCAAATTTTTTGAATTGCTATATATGTTATAAATATATATATCATTTCAAACTGATTTGAAATAAAAACCTCAGGAATTTGAATTTTGAAATTTAAAATTTACTTATGTGGTAAATAAATAGAAATTTAACAAAGTTGAATAAATTGGAATAGAATTAAACTTGGTAAAGTAAGTGAATTTGTGAAATGAGATATTGGATTAGAACCGAGTTTGGTTATGGAATTGGATTGTTGACCAAGAATTTGGAAGTGAGATGGAACTGGAAGTTGAAATGAAACAAGGCTTGAGTATAAGAGAATTATTGAGATAAGGATAAAAGATTCGACGCAAGGATTGAGCTATGGGGATGTGAAGTATGAAAATTCAACCAAGCAGGTTGTGAGGAGTTAGAATTAGAGCATTTTCCCCATCTTAGCAATTTCGAGGACGAAATAATTTTTAAGGGGAAGGAATGTAACGTCCCGCATTTTTATCATTTTATATTTGAATATTTAAAACAGTTTGAATATAGAATTAATAATGTAAGTGGATCTATATATTAATTAAAACAAAGTTGAACGTATAAAAATATATATATATATATAATATAATCGAGCTCATAACGACGCTGTAGTTCGTAATTTAAAGTCTGAACTTCAAACGACTATACAGGGTTCGTTATAAATCGGATTTCCTCGAAACAAGAAACGCTGGAATCTGTTGAACTGTATCTTTCTAAAAGAAGTGAAAAACCAAGATTTCGTATTACAGAGTGGAAGTTATGTCCAAATTAAATATTCAGAAAAGCAGCGGCATAATCGTTCTTGGCCATAACGGTTATTTGAATATAATTAGATATCGGATTCGAATTTGGATAAGGTTCTTTTGAGGCGTAGCGATAATTTAATTTTTAGCATTTTATTGTAATTTTTAATTAATTAAATAAGCAACTTTTTATTTGGAGTATTTTGCACCCTATGTCGATATTTCGGGTTTTCACTATATGAGTTAAACTACCGATATTTTTGTATTTTTGGGATCGTGGCACCTCGCTGGACACGATTGTACTCTTATTTCTGTTTGTAGACATGAACGAAAATTTAAGTAACGAACACCGAAATCATTTAAACCTTAACTAACAATTGTACATCATTTAAAACCACCAGAAAAGGGAGACTTTTCCCTTTCCTTCTGGACTGTTTTCTCGTCACCCTATTGCTTTTCACAAGTCACAAAACCCATCCCTATTTAATGCTCTGTAATGATAAATCCTATCATTATTGAATTTGAAATATCTTCCTACATATCCCCATGCTTTCAAATAAATGAACGTTGCACTGAGCTACACACATGCCTGGTTTCCTATAGCTTTAATCTATAATGTAAATTCAAGACAGTCTATACCCAGTCATATCGGTAACCAAGAAAAAACATGCATACTATGCACCAAAATTTGTCAACTCCTACACATTGTTGTTTAGCCCACCAGACTACCCAAAGCTAAGTAATGGCCTTCCCGTATTATCAAATCACACACACAGACTACTATATACATAGGCATGCCTATCTAAAAGGAGACAAACCACATGACTACCCAAACATCACGAGACTGATCACGCAACAATGAATTTTCAAATCTACGCAGACCACTCATGCAGCTACCCTACATTATCTCCTTCTTGCCTAAGCACTATCGTACCCATCAACTCATGTATAGTCGCATTCTACAACTTGTCTGCAATGCAGTTGTCACCATTATTTCACAATGACAATCCATGTTTCACACAGGCCTAAAGAGCAGTAGACTACATCCCTACGGCATACTATCCCTTGGCATGCACGGTTCCAGGACCTATAAATAACTCTTGTCGAACACACCTTTCAAACCAGTGAAGCTTTTTTCAAAACAAAACTTCAAAATTTCATATAAGTTCAGATAGAAATCCACATTTCTAAAAAGAAACTGCTGCTATATCTATATATATAAACTCGAGTTGTGTATGTTTGGAACTGGTGAGTCTTGAGTCGAGCTCAACATCGGGACGACCGGTGTGAGGCTGAGGTGGTGATCTGTCGCTTGCATTCCTTCCAGGCGTATAGAGTTCGTAAGTAGGTTGATGGGGAGAAGATGTAAATACTGAAGAGAAGTGGATGGAGAAGCTGGAAGGAAGAAAATGGACGAGCGGTTCATTGGAAAGGCAGTAGGATGGTACCGTGTCAGACCTTAAAATGGTGAGTCCAGTTTTATCGGAAATGGGTATAATAGAATGATGTTCATTAAAGTGTAATTGCATATTGTGGGCAAAAATAGTTATTTACTTAGAGTTTAGCATGTTGGCATGCGTTTATACCATAGTACAAGGACACGGTACGTATGGAAGTAAGGGAACAATCAAAGAAGAGGGTGGTACCGTGTTCCACTGTTTTGGCGTTAGATTGGGAATAAAATGTGAAGGATTTGTGAGGAACGCCTGTACATGCATGGTTTTGAAGCACAACATGGAATCCACGGTTGGCTACAGGAGGTTGGAACGTTCTAAAGGAGGCTTCAGGTGTGTGCCAGGCGTAGCATACAACGAAGAAGTATGCATATGTTGTATGTACGTGTTTGCTGGGCGGATGTATATGGGGGAGTGATCGGATGCGGAAACGCATGAGAATATTGGTCAGGGTTTTCAGTACTGGAAGAAGAATCGGTCTCTGAGATGGTGTTAAGGGTGGCAAAAATAACAGAGCGATATACCGGGATGGTTCGAACGTTATATGAAAGGAGAAGGCAATGTTCAAAATAGAGCGGATCTGAAGTTATGTGACGGACCGAGCGTGGATCTGAAACCGTGAAGGGATAAGGGCAACCGAGTATATTGGAACTAGTTCGTAACCACTAGGAGCTCGTTGAAAATTGTAACATTTGATCCGGTGTACCGACGCAAATCGTTATTTAACGGTTAACGCACAAAGATGAGTAAATTCACTAACTCTGTTCTATTTTAAAATATTATAATTATATTTTAAATATTGGTTGAACATTGTGTGATGGTCGCTTCGATAGATTACAATCAAATTGGTTGAATTATATATCGTTGCATATATATACACATCATTGGTTGGACTGATTCCATCGATTATAATATTTCCTGGTATGGAATCAGTGTTAATTGTTCTAACATCGGTGGATGCAGGAAACCGGTTGGAGGAATCCAACCGGATTCCTCAATATTTGTATTTACTGTTTGTTTTATATAGATGTACTGTTCGAACCCAAATGACTTTTGAAACCTTGTGTTGATATTAGCGTTGAATGGAAATTCAAACGTTATTTTGAATTAATCAATAGATGATGTCGATTAAGAAAGTGGCAACAACCAACCATAAATGTATCATTTGATTTAACCTCTATTGTTTTACCAAAATCCCACCGTGTGCGAAGCACGTGTTTCACCATACTTACTAAATGATTTGGTAAAGTGGATTCTTATATTAATAAGATTAATAAGTAAGTAGGCGGAGATTAACTTGATGATTAATAACAAGAATTTATTGTTTTAAGAACAATTAAATGAGATATTTACAAATAGATTATGGTTGATTTCATATTAAGTAAGATTAGTTAGAATCGATTATTGTTTATTTAATAGTAAATGAGATTATTTAGAAATAAATTATTATTTTTATAGTAATCGATACAAGTGAAATTATTTGGATTAATAAATGTTATTTATTCAAAATGAAAAGATTTGTTAGAATTGATTAGTGGGTTAATCATGGCTAAATATTTACCAAGCAAACTGTTTTGATCAATAATTGGTTACTTAATTAAATTAGATTGGGCTGATTAATCTAATGTAATAAATTAACGAATAGTTGATTTAGTTTAAATAAGATTTTAAAGTATAAGGGATTTGTCTAAAGAAGACAAAGCGAAGAGGAATGTTTAATAAGGGATTTGTCTAAGAAAGACGAAGCGGAGAGAAATGTTTAAAAATGGATTTGTATAAGCTAATGTAAATAACCGAGTTTTCAAAATAAGGATATGGCATCATAAAACCATATTTAAAATATAGCAAGAAGCACGTATACGGATTTTAAAGTATAAGGGGTTAGATTTACGAACTTATATCTATTCTAAGATAAGAATGTTGTTGATCAAGGTCTGAGAGGTAATTAAAATACCTCAACTTGAACGGCTTCACTATTATCGAAGGGTGGTATTTGTTTGTAACGGAAAGAGATGTCAAGATTTTTGTAACGGAAAGAGATGTCAAGATTTTTGTAACGGAAAAATATGTCAAGATTTTTGTAACGGAAAGAGATGTCAAGATTTTTGTAACGGAAAGAGATGTCAAGATTTTTGTAACGGAAAAATATGTCAAGATTTTTGTAACGGAAAAAGATGTCAAGATTTTTGTAACGGAAAGGGATGTCAAGATTAGTTATAAAGAGAATATTACAGCGTATGACAAGTCTTAGAACTATAGCGATAAAATAACGCTGTTGACTAGGCTTAAGCGTGACTGTTATGTCGAGATTAGTTATAAAGGGGAATATTACAACGTATGATAAGTTTTTAAACTATAACGATAAATTAACGTTGTGGACCAAACATAAGCGTGATTGTATGATGTTTATTTGTATATTAGAATGGATGTTTTTTTCTTTGATAGTTAAATAACCAACTATCGAAGTGTTTTGACCATCGTTGTCAATACAGAGAGACCGGTTGGATATATTATCCGAAACCACTCCGTATAGGCATAGATGTTGCGAATTAAATTATACAGATGATAATCGAAGATGGAGTGAAATGCGAGAGCTGTTATGTTTTTCCAGTCACAGGACAACTTGTATGGACGAATGTCCGACTAAGTATTCCTAACGGTCACATAAGACGATCTTTTCAAGGTATTACGTCTGGTGGCGGAGAAATTCGTTTCTCTTAGCTTTTATACCCGTAATATTTTTGGGAAGATCAACTAGTGATCTGATAGGTTTGACGATGTGGCATTCAAAGTGTATGGTGGCCAGATGTTCTAAGAGATAGATGCAGCCTCAAGCTTCACAACCGGGAAATGACAAAAATCGGGCAGGCAGCATGGCTATGTGGGTCGCTCCCATTAGGGTGTATAATCACCTATCTAGAGAAAGTCCTTTTGCTTCTTTAATCTATCGATGCTGTCCCTTTTCGGGAAACGGTGGTTTGAGTCCAACCGTTGGTGATATACATTCAATACACTCAAGCCAAATGAGTGGTCGGTGACGTGTCGGCCGGGTTGCAAGACGTTCTTGTTGAACCCAGTGTATTCGTCTCTAGAGATACACGAGCGGCAGGTGGTCCCATACCTTGTCATAGTTGGAATCCAATATACAGTAAGCGCCCTGCGGTTTTTGATTTTATACTATGTATGCAGAGCGTGAGATGCAAGCGTTCTACTATTTGGTTATTTATTTGATTAGACATTATTGTAATATCACTGGATTTTGATATCAAAATATTTTGGGTTATACTAAGGTAAAAACCGTCCATGTTTATGTGTGGGCTGGTCTTACTATTATCCTTTTGTTTCAAAAGGATTTTCAAGGTTAAACCGTATGGTTGGAATTTACTCACACCAGTCCCATGACTGACCCAGAGTTTATTTTGCTTGTTTTTCCTTAAACTCTCGGGTGCCCAAATTTGTACGGGCAGTCAAGTGTTTCAGGCTTTACAGATACACTTGGATGAGCTTAAAGCAGGAGTCTTCACTGATGGTTATTTAGAGTTATTTCCGCTGTATTAAATGTTATGTTGTACTTTGATATGATATGTATATACAAACAGATTTGTATTCCAAAGTTATGTTATAAAATATATTTTATTCGTTCTGTTGTGAGATTCGTGTTTACTCTGATTCTGCTCAGTTGTGTTCTTCTTCTTCTATTCTATTAGTTCTATCTTATCTTTCTCATCCTCTTATTTCTTTCTATTAACGAACTGAATTTTCGTGCACTTTTAGTTGAATGTGTAGGATATTTATCAGCTCAAATTGGTGCGGATTTTCGGGTCGTTACAAAATTTGTACGGGCAGTCAAGCAGTTCTGGTCTTTACAGATTTCATTGGACAAACTTGGAGCAGGAGGCTCCAATGTTAGTTATATAATGTTATTTTCTGCTGTGTTGTACTCTAATAATGTTACTGCATATATATACTGTTTTATTTCAAAGTTATGTTATATTTTATTTGTTCCGCTGTGAGATTCGTGTTACTCTGATGATGTGTGTTCTTCTTCTTCTATTCTAATTTTCTATCTTATCTATTCACACCCTCTATTTTCTTTCTATTAATGATCTAGTTTTCAGTGCAATTTGGGTTGGACTTGTGTTATTTGGTCAGCTCAAATGGTGCCGGAAATTCAGTTCATTACAGTTTTGGACCCTGCAGATTCGATTGAAGTTCAAAATGTATAACTACGAAATACCACAACATTACGAGCTCATTTTTATGTATTTTATAAATTAAACATTCAAACATCGATTATTTACTAATTTCCTTTCAAATTTTCCTTTCCATTTAAATAATATATCGATAAATTTCGTAAACGTTTATATAGCGACCTTTTGAAAATATTTTTTATCTTAAGTCAAAATCTACAATACGAAAACCCAAGTTTTCTTTTTCACTGGAATTCAATAATCAAATAGATCATGGTGATTGTATTTTTCGAAAATTTCGACGAATTTTGGACCATGTAGATTCGATGGAAGTTCAAAACGTATAACTGCAAACTACCGCGATGTTACGAGCTCGTTTTTATATAATTTATAAATTAAATGTTCAAACATCGATTATTAAATAATGTCCTTTCAAATTTTCCTTTCATTTGAATAATAAATTGATAAATCTCATAAACGTTTATATAGCGACCTTTTGAAAATTTTGGTTTGTCATAAGTCGAAATCTACTATACGAAAGTACGTATATAGGGGATGACTCTATTCGTTTGACTCCTTTCAAATTTTCCTTTTCGATTTAAAATAGGAGAAGACCCTAATCGTTTGACTCCTTTGCGATTTAAAATAGGGGACGACCCTAATCGTTTGACTCCTTTTTATTTAAAACAGGGGATGTCCCAAATCATTAGACTCCTTATCGGTTTAAAAAAGGGGACAACCCTACTCCTATGACTCCTTATCGATTTAAAGTTAGGGGTGACCCTAATCGTTTGACTCATTAACGAAAAAATAAGGGACGACCCTAAACGTTTAACTCCTTATCGACAAAATAAGAACTCGTACCATTAAATTTGCAGACTACACACTGAAAGTACACAATTATCGACAAAGGGACACTCGTGCCCATAAAGCTGCACACCAAACACTGTAATTACACTTATCGACAAAGGTACAATCTAATCATTAAAGCTAAGTACTGTAGTTGCACATTTATCGACATAGGGACAATCTTACCATTAATGTTGAGCATTTCATTTGCATATTTACCGACAAAGGGACTCGTACCAATAGCTAAGCACTGCATGTACACAATTATCGAAAAATGGATACTCGTGCTAATAAATTAGCACACAATGCACAACAACACAATTATGAATAAAGGGACACTCGTACAAATAAAGTTAAGCACTAAACATTGCAACTACACGGTTATCGACAAAGATACACTCTAACCAATAAATCTGCATACAAACTAATAAAGCAACACACAGAAAAGTAAAGCGACACAATAACCAAAACCTCATACCTTATATACAGCAGCAACATTGCAAAACATTATTCATCTCCAAACTAAGTTATAAACAAAAAATGGATTCCTGTTTTGTGCAATGCATGGTAGCTTTTGAGAGGGATTTGGAGGAAGAATAAATCCTTTAGAATGAAGCAGAGATATACAAGAAATATGGAACATATACCATGAAGCATATGGTTCATCATCCACAACTCGATGGGAAACGGTTCCAGGAAGGAAGTTTATACACCAAAACCAGGTTGCATACCATAAATCTCTTATGCAAGATTACTTCAACGACAACTGCACTTACGAGCCTGATATGTTTCATAGAAGATACAGGATGCGGAGAGATCTATTTCTTCGAATATTGGAGGGTATACAAGGTAAAAATGAACAATTTTAGTACAAATAGAATGCATCAAGGACATAAGGGCTCCCCAGGGCACTGAAAATGACGGTCGCTATGAGAATGTTAGCTTATGGTACTCCTGCAGATGTATTGGACGATGCATATTGAATTGTGGAGAGAACATCAATTGAAAATCTTGAAAATTTATGTCAAGCTGTGGTGGACATCTACAGAGAGGAGTAATTAAGGTCCCCGAACAAAGCCAATATAGTGCACATCAGAGAGACGCATGAAAGAAAGGGATGGTTGTGTAAGTTGGCAAGTCTGGACTGTATGCATTGGGAATGGAAGAATTGCCCTAAGGGATTACAAGGTTCATACAACGACAAGGAAAGGCGACCAACCATCATTTTGGAAGTCGTAGCATCATATGACTTGTGGATATGGCATGCTTTCTTTGGAATGCCTGGTTCGAATAATGACTTAAACGTTATAGAAAGATCACATTTATTAAATGATCTTGCTTAAGGCCAGGTACCTCCTTTAATATTTACCATTGGCCAAAATACTTACAACTATGGCTATTACCTTGGTGATGAAATTTACCCGAAATGGAGCACCATTGCTAGAACATGTCCAAATCCATTAACTCCTAAGCAAGCCAAATTCGCGGTGTTGTAGGAGGGACAAAGAAAAGATGTAGAATGAGTTTTGGTGTTTTATAAGCTAGATTAGCAATGATAAGTAATCCATATCGGTTGTGGTCTAGGAAAAAAATGTCTACAATCATGTTTTCCTACATTGTTCTACACAACATGATCATAGAAGATGGAAGAAATAAGGATGACAGGCAACACTACTATGAATACGAAGGTGCTTCACAATCACCCGATGTATTCTGATAATACACACAAATAACAGAAAAGGAATTCAACATTCATTTGGACTGTTAGCTTTTAGAGATGCGCAACTCCATAATAGGTTGTAGAGAGACCTCATGAATCATTTATGGAACCACTATAGCGATAATTAGTTATCTTAATGCCTCTCTAGCGATAATTAGTTATCTTAATGCCTTTATTATGATGTATGCTTGTCTGAACTTGTGTTTTTTTTTATGATTGTATGAAATTATGCAGTAGTGATGATTTAGTTCTTTATTTCAACATAAGCATTCTATTGGATTTTCAAGTGTTATTAACTAGATATTATAAACATCCAAACCTATCATATTTTGGGAAAGGTATCAAATTTAAACATTCACTCATTTCGGTCAAAGTAAATACAGCCTTTGTAACTGTATTTTGATCGTTTTATACACATATGAAAATATGAAAGGCTTATATTTGTTGGGGTAAAATTTGATTGATGTATAGTCATTCGGATCATTAAAAAAAATCAATGTTTTAAGTTTCATGGGGTTAAGTGAGAAAGAGCCGATTTTATTACTGCAGGACGAAGAGTGTCGATTAAGTCGATGCACGGTGAAAAAATCAGTGCGCTTTGTTCTGCACCAATAAAATCGGCGTCCGAGGCCAATTTCGAATTCAGAATTGTCCCCATAACATTGACATGGATATTACGTTCCCCAAGTTGGGTAACAACTTCACCAAATATTAAGAATTCAGGGTACCACTCGAGTACCATTGTTGGTGCACAAACATCTAAGCCTACTATTATATCTACACTGTAGTATTACTATTTGAGTGTGTGTATAATATTTTCGTCTCAACAGACATGCACTCTTACAAAAATTGTATACACTTTTATGATATAAAAAATGCGTATTTGACCACATTTTAAGCATAGTGTCAATTGTTACTTATGGGTAAGCGAACACTTACTCTTTGGCTTCTTCCGTATAGCTTTAAAACTTTAAATATAAAATGGGATTTACCACCGTTTTCTTACTAATTCAAGTAGTAATTATAGGGATATGATGGACAGTTGATTACAAAAAGGTAGAAAATATAATGGAAAACCCAATAATAATTTAAATATTTGATACTCTATAGTAAAATTTGGGTTCATCGTTCGAGGACACAATAAGGCTAGGTATAGATGGTATACTTCCTTAATTATCCAATTTAGCAAGCACTTGCGCTACAGGCTATTGTGAGGTAAAATGTTATAGGGTAAGAGGTTATTTTTTTATCCATATACTCCACTAATAAATGTAAAAACCACTTTATATCTAATTTTTATTATATTATAGTCTCCAAAAAAAATTATGGCATCTAAAAGCTGCAATTACAATTTTTTTAAATGGGTAATACGAGTTGCAAACAAACATGCATATTATATTTTGTACTTTTCTATGTCCACTAAATACTAGAATTTTTGAACAAAAAACTAAAATTAGGATTTGAGAAGAAAAAAAAGAATAAAATAGCATTTGAGGTAAAAAAAAACATCAACAACTACGTTTTACAATGCCTCACTCAGTAATAGTATATTATGTAATATTCAACGTACTAAAGATATCTATCAGCTAGCACCACTCATTTGATTTGTGCTTAACATAGTGCTTACGACGACTTTGAACTTTGATTTGCAGTTGAATCATTTAAATTTCTAAAGTTCGCTTGATATGCAAAGATTTGGTTGAGTGGATTAAAGTTATTATTGTTGAAAAGACGAGTTGCATCCAGTAATATGGAAATATTTGTAGTATATGTGTGTGATGAAGTTTTGATTAGGTATTATATTATTTTTGATATATGCAAGTAAATATTTAATAAGATAAGTACATAGAGATGATATCACAAATAAGCAATATAAAAGCTGTAAATAAAATAAAGAACACCGGGAATTTTTTTACTGGTTTGGAGCATCGTCCTACATCAAATCCAAGACTTCTTCTGGAATTCACTACAACAGAAATTGTCTTTTATAGCAGCATATAGCCGCTATTAATCAATACTATAGCACTTCGATAAATGTTGTATATCGACATGTTATAAAAAACTGTTGAATATTAATAACACTAAAACTGCCACTATAAAAGAGTATGGTTTTACAGCACAGATTTACCGCTATGTTACTTAAAGATAATAGCTCGTTCTTACTGTTATAATACATCTAAATCTAAATGAAAGTGAGAATCTTTATAACACAGTATTGCCGCTATAACATGTTTATTCGATAGCGGCTATATGACGCTATTAAATTAACATGTTATAGTAATACTTCATCCTTTTACAGCTCATATATAATATATTTTAATTGCAGCAATCAAAATGGATCTGCATAGCAATTTGAAAAGCAATGTACAAAAGAATAAAATATGATAATCAACAAATGTAACGCATATTCATAATAAAAAAATAAAACATCAACTAACAAAAAATAAGTTCAATACATGAGTTATCAAATTCAATACATTTGTTTTCAATTCCATATTGATGTCAATTTAAGTTAACAAAGAACAAAACATAGTTCATATTTAAAACTACAAATAACAAATGCATCAATAAGAACTTCAATTGCTCAAAGCTTTTCTTCATGCACGTCATCGGTGATTAGTAGAGCTTTCTTAAAGACAAAGAATTCTTTACCTGATCAGAATTTCCCATCAATATATTCCTCAGCATTGGCAAGTTAGAAAGATGATTCAAGTATAAATGAAGGAATGCAAATCTGCCATAACAAATGCGGAATCTGGAAATACGGTGTCATTCGTTACTGGAAAGGCTGCAAGGAGAAAGGAGGAGGTAGCATTTGCACATAAGGAAGCAATTCTAGCTCTTTCTAAGATATCCTTGAATGGGCCTGCATCAATGAATATCAAAGAGAAATATAGGTACATGCTTAATACTTTCTTCCACTTCGAAAAAAGAAGGTTCAGCTGATAATGCTTGGGATGACTAAAAAAACCATCCAATATACACAGTAGAGAAACGAAATTAGCACTGTGCCACTTCAGTCTTTTTACAGGAGAATTTGTTTCAGTAGGTCAGCATTCATGAAAACTGTAATGGTTTTTACACAGTAGTATCAGTTTCTTGTGTATATCCTTTGGTTGAGGTGTTAATTACATATATCATTCTATTTCATGCATGTTCTTGTGTTAATTGACAAAAAAAAGGAATGAAAATATAAGTTACATGGACATGATTTATATTTGTACACTTAATGGGTTTTTAGATTTACCTGTAAATTCATAGAGGAATCCACCTAGACAAGAAACCTATGAATATGAAGAAATCAATGCAAAACAATTATGTGAGTGTTATCCATATACAATGCAAAAATTATGTTTGTACTAACATGTGATGATATTTAAAATTGATATAATCAACTGTGTATCTTTGTATTCCATTCCCCACTTAAGTTTTGCAATCACAAGCTTTCCAGTTAAGTTATTTAGGAAGGGTTTTGGGTTAACAGGTATAGCCTGAACATTATTGATAAAGAATATTGTGAAAAACCAAGAATAATTGGTTGCTTCACCTAGAAAAATAACTAATTCCATAAACAGGAATGAAAGTGTAAGTTATATCCTTTCCATAAACGGAAGGTGATAATAGATGCACCTGTAGGGAGTTTTCTGGTTCTATTTACTAGCCATCCACTAGTTAACTAATTCTAACGATTGCCCAATGAACTTAATATAGCTAGAAACATGGTAAATGCAGGTAATGATAACAATTAAATTTATTAGTTATCATTATGTATGCACTCCACCTCCGTTGAACTTTTCGAGGCTAAAAGAATCTTATGACTTACATATTTTCTTCCCAAACCAGCATGTTCATGCTGAAAAAATAGAGTGAAATTACCTAAAATAAAACATGTAATGACTACAAATTACAAAACAAAAATCACGAGAGAAGGTGCACTTTCTGCATACCTATCAGAGAGAACATAATTATCCCAAAAGCTGGCTATTTCCTTATATTATAGTACATATCACTTTTTCTACTTCTAGAGAAAGGCACAACACCGTCAGAGCTTGTAACTACTCTATCTTCTTCACACACCAAAGCATGCTGAACATCAAAATAGCCGATTGTGTTCTACCAAGTAAAAGGAAAAATAAGAAATTGCCAATTGTTAGAATCCTAAATAAATGGATAAAAAATTGTCATTTATCTGTATAATGTCATGAGCTAAAATAAAAATGAGTTTGTAGAAGATATCACAGGAGCGGGAAAGGCGGATAAAAATCTTCTATAGCATTTTCGTCATCAAACACTTCACCACATAATATCCCGGATGATCGCTCTCCATCTAGTGCTACCAATCCTGTTGTGGCACATGTCTTTAGATCAATCACCTACCAAATTTTCGGGCTGCAATGGAAGCATCAGTTATCATGTTTACACTTCATGTTAACTTGATACATACAAATATTATTATATTGCCAAAGTACCTAACAGAGCCAGATACATATACAACGAAAGTACCAATCCCGTTAGGATTTTATAAGATTGTCCATCTACCTATGCATATTGGTTTGCTATATTAAACGATTTCTCACCCAAACTTTACTTATCATTTTAATTTCCTCGATAATTATGCAATTGATACCTACGTCAATATGAGATGTTACTTTTAATTTTGCTAGACCTACTCCACTTAGAAAACTTATCCAAATATTAACGACATGATTTCCTGTCTATACTTTTTTTTACACTATGTGTCAAACATAATTTGGCATCTCTAAAAGAATGTTTCAATAAGGTAGATTCAACAAAAATCACTCACACATAAAACTCTTTTCTTTCCACACATAAAACTCAAACCAGCACTTGTTTTATAATTAAAAGTAGGGCACAAACCACAAAATCTAAAACAAAAGCTAAGATCTATTACTGCACTTGCAATTAATTTAACATACAAACTGCAAACAAATCATAGCCTAAAATGCCTAAAAAGACGAATTGAGATGCTGGAGGCGGATTTGAGATTGTCGTGAGAGAAAGGATTCGAGGGGTGGAGAAGCCTAGCATTCACATGAAATTAATCTTATTCTCAACATTCACATGAAATTTATCTACCAACGACGTAATGATAACTACTAAAATTTTCATATTTACATCATGTTACATATATAAAATAACTGTAAACCAATGTATTTTTACGATATATTGATGAGGTCTGTTCGTTTTATCTTATAATAGATTCACCTACTTGAAAATGGTAAAGATATCAACATATCAGTAAATGATTTGAAAGATGTTGGCTACTCACGACTCATCAGTCGAGATAAGATCTTTTTTTTCGATAAATGCAGACTAGGATCAATAATTATAGGTTTCACCTCTGGTGTCTGGATATTTATATCATTATCAATATGCAGTCTAGTGTCAATTAGTGACAAATGCAGACTAGAAGTACAACAACTTTAAATGAAATCAATGAAAAGGGAAGAAACAGACTCACATGAAATAAGAGAAAGAGAAGGTGAGTTGTTGCAAGTTGTCAATTAGTGAATTGTGCAAAGATATATTTAATATATCTTGGATTTCTTGTGCAACTAAATAAACTGGTTCGCATGAAAAAAAAACTTTGCAATAAGTACAAATTTTAGGTTTCCACTAGTATCATACTTGTGTGTACTAAACTGGACCATCAAAAAGATGAACTAGAAAGGAGTCCACTAATATAACAAAAAGTATTATCTCTATTTATCACTTAGTGTACTAAAAGTGATTAAGCTTTTCAATTAATTCTTCTAGGCATATCAGTTCTCCTAACTGATTTGCTAGGCAATTAGTGCGATTAAACTGAAGAACCTTGTATGAACTAAAAATAATTACTGCAAAATGGATATCATATCGTACAAGTTGCAAAATGTAGCATGATTTAAGGTATTTATGTTTCAATGTTATCAGTTCCTGATGATTGTACGTTTTTAACTCCCAAAAAAAATGTATCCAAATGCAACGACTCACTTTCTATCGCTATGTAGGTCATAAAGTTTCCCACCATAAATCTCAAAGTAACTAAGCCATAATTTAAATTTCTGATTTTGATAAACTGGCTGCTGCAACAACTGAACGATATCTACGACTGCTCTAAGAGGCAAAGGCTGCATAGTGTACACCTTGCCACTGCCTACAAATAAATCAACATGACAATTAGTTTATTAACCTAATCACGATAGCAGTCGGAACACCTTAAGAGTAATATCAGAAGTAATCTAATCACTTCTCATTCAGTTTAAATATTCTGATTTAGCCGACCTTTATATACTGCAACTTGGAGTAATTTTGTGTCTTATTCCTTTAAATATGAACATCAATGTAATCGTTGAATAATTACGATTAAAACTCCTAAAAAAAGCACTAAAATATATACAAATTAGCCATTTTAATGATAATATGCAATTATAAAGAAACATAAAATAATCCTTGGTTTAATATTTTTTACTCGGCTAAACCAAGTTTGATAGCTGTGTAGTGATATTACGACCACAAACCCATTAAGATCAAAATAACATTGAAATAATGTGACGACCCCATTTCCCGTACAGACGGAGACAAGGGTAATCTTTGGAATATAAAACAGAAACAAGTAACTGCAGAACAGAATAAAATAAATACACCAGATAATGAACAAATAATACACTGGATAAACATGAACATCAGAGTTACACAGTATACAGGATCATACTTAGTACAAATACAGTTCAGCTATACATAAATGTCTACAGCGGAAACAAACATAATATGTACAACAGGAGCTGAACAACATAAAAAGAGATAAATGATAGAATCCATCTTCAGCTCCTGCTATACGGATAAAGCCTGCTAAACCTGAATACAAGGCTGCCCATGTAGAAAAAGGGGCACCCGAGTTTGAAAGTGAAACAAACTACGAGTCAGTCATGGGACTGGTATGAGAAATCTACTCAACACATTTCAAATATGGCTAATCACAGGACCACACCACTTTTGTGGAACGAGTTTACTCCATTGGATTGCTAGTGCTTTAAAACAAATCATTCTTTTAAACATCGCAATGCTTTTTATAAAAATGAAGCCATTATAAGACTCATTTCCCATCACACAATGCAACGCAAACCGGAGGATAGAGTTTTTACCTTATAATGGCCAAGATATGCTTGATACGAATAAAACAAAAGCATTTGATATTATTACTAGTGTTTATATGTTTCAAAAATAATTTCAAATCATAAGTACCAATCATAGACGGCATTAATGCCCCATACCGCTATGTCGCCATTTATAGGTATACAATCAAAACCTCACAGTCACGTATTTGGAAATTGGATTTCCATCATGAACCAAGGTAAAAGATAGTCCTTACCGACTTCGAGAAAATCTAGCCCGCCCCTCAGGACCCAGACTCAGGTGGGCCCTTGGATCGTCAGGGGCGGTCCACCGATGTGGATTAAAATTCTAGAACAATGCGTTTCCCCGCCCTATGGGGCGTAAGTGAGCCAACGAATGACTCCATCGGACCCGGATCGTCCGATCAAACCGAGGCGCCTCGCAACAGTAACAACCACATAATTCAAACTCGTTAGGGCGTATAAAACCACTGACGCCACTTCTAGCTAGAGAGAAACGCATGTCCTCCCTGAGGTCCTTCCTCCCGTTTCTGGTTTATACCGGGTGTGAGGCTCGCGATTTCACGTTATACACAAAGCTATGCCACACAGGTGGTGCTTTGATCATCACCACAACACTTTGCTTTTCAACAGAAGCCCTGATCACTGCATCTTAGCATGCCACACAGGCAATTCACACCGTGCAACTGATGGCTATCAATCACACAGAATAAATTCCAATGTCAGACACACTGCCCATTTGCAAGTCCGTTCTGGGTCTGAACGAAACCGGAGGCACTATATACCTCGCAAACCCATCGATCACCACGTACGTCTGGATGATCACCACTCATTATCCATATTTCGGGATGCCTCCCAATCAGGACCTCGTTTACCATCCAAACGAGGAGAAGATCTCCGGTCTTCGACCACCGTCTTCATCTTCGATTTCTTATCGTCGATTCAGTTATTCAGCATGGGATAAACCCGGTCTTTCTGAGCAACTCGCGTATATGATAAACAAGCGCAACACAAATACACATACGCATCATTTCAATTCATTAGTCGCTAACTGTAAATCAGTAAGAGAACAATTTCCCGAATATTAACCCCGAAGGCCGAAACCAACATCAGATCAATATCCCAGAAACCATTCGAGTTAGCCAACCTTTAGCTAGTTTCTAAATTTCACATCCACACCATTTATAATATTTTATAACGATTTATCGCTATTTTCATTTATTTTAAAATAGCCAATTTATTCAAAACGATGCTTCGGGCTATAACGCGGTCGTGACGCTGTTTTTCTTCAGAGTTGATTTACACATATCTGAAAATCTAACCGTTGGATATTTACAAAATTTACATCATTAGAAAGATCTTTTCAAAACGAATCCAACGGTTCTAGTTTCGTGAAAATCCGACGGTCGGATCTCCCGGTACAATCGTTTGAAGTTTCAATTTCAAAATACGAACTGCAGCGTCGTTATTCGATTAAATATAATTATATATATATATAATCGATTATGGCGCTGTTTTTTCTTCAGATTTGAATTAAACATTCCGGACGATCCAACCGTTGGATTTTTACAAAGTTGGTGCCAATGGAAAGATATTTCCAAAGCGAACCCAACGGTTGCGATTTCAGGAAAATCCGATGGTCGGATCTCCCGTACTAATCGTTTGAAATCACGGTTTCAAAATACAAACTACAGCGTCATTATTCGATATATTTTAATTCTATTTATATAAATATATCGATTCTTCGATATCAAAGCTATATTCTTTTCATACATTCGATAAAAATGATATTTTTATCTAACTGTCTTCTATTTCAACACTTCACTATATTTAACAATTCATGTATATGATAAAAATGTGATTTTTATTATAAAACAATTCATTTCAAAACACGATTATTTTCTATAGTTCATATAGGTGAGAAACTAGGATTTTTATTATAAAACCATTTATTTCAAAACACGACTATTTTATATAGTTCATATTGATGATAAAAATATGATTTTTATTATAAAACAATTTATTTCAAAACATGAATACCACTCAACACATGAATTTCAATTCAACGAATGAATTTCGATTCAACACATGAAGGTTTTCTATAGTTTGTATATATAGATAAAAAGGTGATTTTTATATTTAAAAGACGAATACCATTCAACACATGAATTTCAATTCAACGAATGAATATCAATTCAACACATGAAGGTTTTCTATATTTTGTATATGTTGATAAAAAGGTGATTTTTATATTTAAAACAAGAATACCATTCAACACATGAATTTCTATCCAACGAATGAATATCGACTCAACACATGAAGGCTTTCTATTCAAGGAATAAATATAGTTTCAATAAATTAAAATAATTCAAACACATGAATATTATTCAAAATTTCGGCAGCAGAAACGGCATGGTGGTTAAAACCGGGACCGTCCCTAGTACGGCTTCTCGCTCTACCATAAAACCTCGCGGTTTTTGACAATGGGGAATCATGCATCTAGTTCGCACGCAGGCGGCATGTATATATTTATTTCATTTCTGCAAACTAATCCTATGTGGTTTCAACCAAATATTTCTCAACCACAAACGGGTATTTTTCAACCATAATCAGTCAATATCAACCACAAACAATTCCAATCAACCATTCGCCATCAATCAATTTTCACACAAATCACAACCAATAAATATCGTCCATGGTTTGTGGACGAGGGGCGTGTGTATATATATATTTATATATAGCATTTCACTTCTATCTCAACACATATATAATTTTTACAACGCATATACAACTTATATATCGAACGTACAACTTATACAACGGTTATACAAGAGGTGTACAACTCTTATATAACTCATACATCGACTATATAATTTATACATCATCGTTTTCCATATCGTTTATAAATTAGAAATCTCACATTGAGTCCACTCCACCAAAAATAGCAGAAGGCTCACAAAAATATGCGGTCTCTTCTAAAATGTAGAAGACGTCCACACGAGTTCACTGTCTCTTGTTTCACTGAATTTCGTCAACATACGAAAAAGATATGATTTTTCAAAGTTTGCAACGGTTTAAAGGTGTTAAAACAGTTGAAAATAAAACAAGCCATACCTTTCAGAAATCGTTCAAAACTAGGTTTTGAATTTGCGATCAAACGGAGTAACGGTTTCACGATCGGGTTGCGCGAGGCCGAAGGGGGAGGTGGGGCGCTGGTTCGCCGGAGGTGGGCCCCAGCTCGGTGGCGGCAGGCGCGAGAAACTGCGGTGGAAACCCCCGAACTTCCCGAGCTCGATTCTCCCAAACCACTCAATGAAAAAAATCCAAACTTTATATGGATTTGAAGATCTCTCCGAGCTCTACAAAATTCCCAACTGGAGCAGGGTCAAATTTTGCGTGTAGGAGGAGGAACGGAGGAGATAAGGTGGCGCCTCCTTTCCGTCGTGCGATAGAAGAAAAGTCGGCGAGAGAGAAAATATAACTGGCCAATGAGAGAATTTTTTAAATATTTATAATTTTTAAATTTTGAAAATACCCCCTTTCACACACGAACACTAATCCAAACCCAACGACTGTCGTCCCTAGTGTTTTACCCCCATTCCGAACACAATGGGATATGTTCCGAAGGCCCATTCGACTGTTTCAGTCAGTTTCCATTCAAATTAAAATATATAACATTCAATATTCGATTTGAACATACATTTCAATTTTCCAGGGCCACAAACTAATTCGAAAAATTCCAGAAAAATAAATCTTGCTATGTTTTGACGATACAGTCCCAACAAAACTAGTTTCGTCGAATTCTGAGACCGTTTGCAAAAAAGCCCATTTCTGGTCGATCCAATTTAACTATAATTGATTAAAACACGTTTTCCTTTTCCACGCTCACATACTAGCTTCAAAAATTATGAAATTTGAAACCTAGCAATAACTTCACATCCCGGATCCAAAAAAAGTGGTTTCGTCGAATTCCGAGGTCGTATGCAAAATGACCATTTTCATGGGCTATATAAATTCCATAGCAACCTTTCTGAAAATTCATTTGGCCATAAATTTTGCATCCCGCTATGAAAGTTCGATTTTTCAGATTCGTTAGAATGGTATTCACTAACAAATTTAAATATTTTTGGTTTCACTCAAATCCGTTTTGTTTTGCACCCGGTACAGTCCGACAAAATTTGAATTCAATTTTTGAAACTACAGCGCCTTTTCAGGCCTTGTTTTTAATTAGAATTAATTATATTCGTTTTCAAACGTCTATTCAAACTCACTTTTCATTGCTATTATTTAAAATATTTATTTTAAATATTTAAAATCCACTATTTTAGCCAATTTAAAAAATTTAAATTGGTTCAGATTTTCTGGGTCGTTACAATCTCCCCCACTTAAAACTTTTCGTCCCCGAAAAGGAACAAAGTCAAAAGTGGTTTGATTAATCAACTCTACGTTCAATCTGACTTCCATTCTCCAACTTTTCAGTTTTTCAGAATTTTCAAATTCTTCAAAAATTTGGCTAACACCCGGAATTTTCGAAAAATTTCGCCATAACCTCGTTTGTACGGCGAGAGGTTTGGAAATTTATTGGGCCGTATTAGGTACCCAATAAATCCTAATAAGCATACACATATTTATAGTGATATAATTTGGTGTTTACAGGGGAGCGTGTGTAGATAATAACTCCAGAGAATAAATTCTCGTCACCCTGTCAAAGCCTGAGGGAGTGTGTATTTAAAATGCTCTAGAGGATAAATCCTCGTCACCTCATCCCGTGTGGGAAATAAATAGTCCATGTGCCATATCTAATAACTAGAGAGACGTGATTATTGCCAACTCCAGACCCGTGTGGTTTTTTTTATTAATCTGGCAATTTTATCGTTACAATTTAAATAGTCCATATCAGTCATCAGTTCAACCTGTAAAATATGGTCATCGCCATACAAGCCTCTCGCTCGTATTGTAAATCTTCCACCTCGTCACACAAGCTCCAAATGCTTATGTGTTATATGATGAAGTATGCCTATATTCCAGAAGTATGCCATGCAGTGTAGTTCAAAATTAATTATTACTATCCTATGGCGATGTTTATTATTTCACACAGAATAACCAGCACTCCACATCCAATGGCATTCACAGGAGTTGATATAATAATATTTCACATCCAACTCATTAAGGTTTACCTATTTGTCGGGCACGCAAATAAAATCTTTACTCAACAGCTATCCATTTACCTGTTCAAACATATATAATGCACATGTATATATTTCTATCTAATTTCTAATCTGTTCAATGTGTGATTTAATTGAATAAATTCTGCCATTCATTCTCTTATTAATTAAATTAACTATCGTTTCTATAATTTAATTAATCTAATTCTACTATCACACAACACAAACAACAATCAATTTGTTTTTAACTTTTCAAAAATATACTAATCAATTTCTACACTCTTTTAAAATCATTTAGACTATAGAATTAAAAGTGCACATCCATGGAAAGAAAATAACAACAAAGTAGAGAACTAATTGGTAATGCAAAGTATGGTAAATGTACCTTGCACCGGAGTCAATTAGAGATATCCACTCGGCATCTAGGATAGGCTTTCTGAATGCTCTCCTCAGTTTCCCAAGTACAATCTCGTGGATCTCCACTCCATTGCACGTTGACCAAGTGAACCTTCTTGTTCCTCAGCTCTTTGGTTTTTTTCCCGATAATCTTGAGCGGCTCTCTTCTCACAGCTAATTCTGGAGTAATTTCAATATCTTGTTGAGATGCTTCTTCCACGATCAAGTCTGGATCATGAACGTGCTTTCGAAGTTGAGATATATGAAATACATCATGCACCCTAGGCAACCAATCAGGCAATTTGACCCTATAAGCGAGAGTTCCGATCCGTTCCAGAATAGGAAACAGACCAATGAATTTGGGCGCCAACTTTCCAGTTTTACTGAACCGGATAACTCCTCTCATCGGCGATACTTTCAAATATACATAGTCGCCAACAGCAAATGATATATCTCTTCTTCTCCTATCGGCATAGCTCTTTTGTCGGCTTTGAGCAGCGAGTAATCGCTTCTTAATAAAGTCGACTTTGTCGGCAGCTTCTCGGATCATATCAGGCCCTAACACGAGTCTATTACCGGGTTCGACCCAACAAGCAGGAGATCGGCACAGCCTACCATATAATGCTTTGAATGGTGACATTGTCAGACTCGCCTGGTAGCTGTTGTTATATGAGAATTCAGCCAAATGCAGATGGTCTTCCCATGATCCACCGAAATCTAGAACACAAGCCCGCAATAGATCTTCTATTATACGATTCACCCTCTCTGTTTGACCATCTGTCTGAGGATGATAGGCGGTGCTTAGGTTCAGCTTTGTTCCCAGCTCTACTTGAAATGCCTCCCAGAATTTACTAGTAAATATTGTATCTCTATCACTGACTATACTGAGCGGCACTCCATGTAGTCTAACTATTTCCTTGAAATATATCTGCGCCAGACTCTGAGCAGTTCTGTTTGATCTGACAGGTATGAAATGGGCGGTCTTCGTGAAGCAATCTACGATCACCCAAATACTGTCATTTCCTTTTCTGGTTCTGGGAAAACCATCAATAAAGTCCATGGAAATATGTTCCAACTTCCAACCAGGAACGTCTAGCGGTTGTAACAATCCAGCCAATTTCTGTTGGTCGCTCTTGACTAGCTAGCAAGTAGGGCATCGGCTAACATATATTGAAATGTCTCTTTTCATAGTCTTCCACCAGAATGTCCGCTTGAGATCGTTGTACATTTTGGCCACACCAGGATGGATACTCAGCTTGGACTTGTGACACTCGTCTAACACTTCCCTTTTGAGCTCGGGGATGCCAGGAACACAAATCCTTCCTTTCAATCTCAGGATTCCGTCGTTATCTATTTGAAAACACGAGGTTTCGCCTTTCTGAATCCTTTTGATCATATCCTTAATAAAGTTATCATCCTTCTGAAGAATAGATATTTTGTCAATCAAGGAAGTCGTAATAACAAAGCTGGCGATCATTACATTCTTTCGACTCAACGCATCAGGTACGACATTGGCTTTCCCTGGAGTGTATAGAATCTCAAATTCATATGCTGCAAGGAACTCTAGCCAACGTTGCTGCCTCAGATTCAGGTCTTTCTGGTGAATAGATACTTTAACGATTGATGGTCTGTATACAGCTCGAATTTCTCACCCAGAAGATAGTGTCTCCATATTTTCAAAGAGAATACTATAGCCAATAACTCAAGATCATGAGTTACGTAGTTCTTTTCGTGCGGTTTTAACTGACGGCTAGCATACGCAATCACTTGACCTCGTTGCATTAACACTGCTCCAAGGCCTTCTATAGAAGCGTCAGTCCAGACTTTCAAATCATCATTGCCATCTATTATTGTTAACACTGGAGCAGTTGTCAGTTTCAGCTTCAGCTCTTGGAAAGCTTCCTCACATACCGGTGTCCAATTGAATCTCGAATGTTTCTTCGTCAGTTTCGTTAAAGAACTAGATGTCTTCGCAAAATCCTTAATGAATTTCCGATAATAACTGGCTAACCCGAGAAAACTTCTAATTTCTGTTGGCGTATGAGGCTGTTTCCAATTCTGAATAGCAGTGATCTTACTGGGATCCACTGCAATTCCTTCTTTTGAAACTACGTGGCCAAGAAATTTGACTTCTTCTTGTCAGAATATACATTTGGAAAACTTTGCCTTTAATACATTCCTTCTGAGGATTTCTAACACTTGTTCCAAATGTTTTTCGTGCTCGCTTTCGGACTTAGAGAAGATAAGGATATCATCAATGAAAACCAGAACAAATTTATTCAATACTCCTCTGAATACTCTGTTCATTAGATCGACGAAATAGGCTGGAGCATTACATAAGCCGAAGGGCATTACTAACCACTCGTAGAATAAGTCTGGACCTATGAATGCTGTCATTGGAACACACTCTTCGGCAATTCGAAGCTGATGGAAGCCTGTAGCTAGGTCCACCCTTGAGAATACTTGTGCTCCAATCAGACGATCCAATAAATCATCGATTCTCGGCAATGGATATTGGTTCTTTATCGTCTTCTTGTTCAAATCGCGATAATACAAACATAGTCGCAGAGTACCATCTGATTTTGGGACAAACACCACTGCTGCACCCCAATCTGAAAAACTAGGCCTGATCAGACCCTTCCAAACGAGCTGTCGTGTTTGATTGTCTAATTCCTCTTTCTCTTTCAAGGACATTCTTCGAATAGCGTGAACTACCGGCCTTGCATTCGGAATTAAAGCAATTTTGAAATCAATTTCTCTCTACGGAGGTAAGCGAACAACTTCTTCGAACACATCCGCATAGTTCTTGATGACAGGAATATCTTTCACTAGGTCGGGAATATTCTCTGTGATTTCAGGGATATTTTCTATTTGGGCTGGAGAAACATCGAGAGCTGCCCAGAAGTCTTTTCTATTAGCATTTTGACCTTCACAGGGAATGGTTATATAATCACTTGATTTAATCTTTGCCTTTACGACTCTGTTAGCGCATTTAACTTCAGCTTCATATTTGGTCAACCGGTCTAACCCCAAAATAAGATCAAACTCTTTAAAATTCATGACGACCGCGATGGTAGGAAACCGATAACGAGAAAAAGAAACCGACACTCCACAAACCCAACTGAGATCAATGGAACCCCAAACCAGATTCTGGACAATCATTGGTTCCTTGAGCTTCTTCAAATTCAAATCCAGCTTCTTAGCTGCATTCTTTGCAATAAATCTTCACGACGCGCCTGTTCAAACAGTACCTTAACAGGAATATCTTTGACAGTAAGCGTGCCTTCTAACACATCTGGCCTTTCCTGAGCAGACAAAGATGCAGGCACTTCTGCCACTTCATTTACATGTACTGCTTCCGATTTCTGAGATAGCGGGCAGTTTTTTGCAATATGCCCAGCCTGATGGCACTTATGGCATCCTCTGCCCTCAGGAACCTTCTTACTGGGTTCAAATCCACTCTTTCTTCGTTTGTTCCAAGATTTACAACTTATCGCCAAACGTCCTTTTCTATTGCAGCTTGAGCACGTGGCGGTCGTTGTTGGTTCTTTCCCAGATCTAGCCCTTTTTCTCTTGGCACTGGGCTTCTCACTGACCTCCGGACTATCAGTCCCCGACTCCACTTTGTTACTCAAACTGACTTCTTCTTCATCGCGCAACATTCCTTTCTTATGGAGATCTTCATACTGATAAGCCATGTATATCATTTCAGAAAAAGGAAGCTTCACATTCCTCATCACACTATTATGATATTTTCTTTGCAGGCCATGAATAAATCTCAGATTCTTCCTCTTTGGATCTTGAATCAGATGAGGAGCAAAGTGAGAAAGTTTGTTGAATTTCTTATGATATTCAGGGATAGTCATATCACCTTGTATCAGATAAGAAAATTCATCACATACTCGCTCCGTCGCTTCAGGAGGAGTAAATCTTTCTAGGAAAATCTCTTTGAATATGTCCCAAGTGATATCACCTTCTGGATTATCTTTGATGATTGTTTCCCACTAAATTAAAGCTTCTTCTTTAAGCACCCAAGATGCTACTAATCTTTTCTGATCATCTCTCAACTGGATACGCTCAAGTATTCTTTCTGCAAAGCTCACCCATGCTTGAGTTTGAATAATAGATTCATTGCCTGAGAACTGTGCTCCGTTCAGATTTCGATATCTCTTTAATAGAGCCTCTAGATCGGGTTCTGCATTTCTTATGTTTCTAACACTCATTTTTCTAGTACTTCTGCAAATGGCAGATCAAGTGTCAGGTCACAGAAAAGATAATTTAAAATATAGAGACACATACTTCAATGTAAATGTGTCTATCGAGGTGTAATTTCAATCTGCTTTACTCACTAGGATATTACTGATCCTATCTGTAATGAGTTACCCGTCCTAGAACACTACTGGTTCTATTTCTGATGAGTTCGTTAATATGTTATATTCCAGAACTAAGCTTAACCAAAGCTCTGATACCACGTTGTGACGACCCCATTTCCCGCACAGACGGAGACAAGGGTAATCTTTGGAATATAACACAGAAACAGGTAACTGCAGAACAGAATAAAATAAATACACCAGATAATGAACAAATAATACACTGGATAAACATGCACATCAGAGTTACATAGTATACAGGATCATACTTAGTAGAAATACAGTTCAACTATACATAAATGTCTACAGCGGAAACAAACATAATATGTACAATAGGAGCTGAACAGCATAAAAAGAGATAAATGATAGAATCCATTTCAGCTCCAGCTATCCAGATAAAGCCTGCTAAACCTGAATACAAGGCTACCCGTGTAGAAAAAGGGGCACCCGAGTTTGAAAGTGAAACAAACTACGAGTCAGTCATGGGACTGGTATGAGAAATCTACTCAACACATTTCAAATAAGGCTAATCACAGGACCACGCCACTTTCGTGGAACGGGTTTACTCCATTGGATTGCCAGTGCTTTAAAACAAATCATTCTTTTAAACATCGCAATACTTTTTATAAAAATGAAGCCATTATAAGACTCAGTTCCCATCACACAATGCAACGCAAACCAGAGGATAGAGTTTTTACCTTATAATGGCCAAGATATGCTTGATACGAATAAAACAAAAGCATTTGATATTATTACTAGTGTTTATATGTTTCAAAAACAATTTCAAATCATAAGTATCAATCATAGACGGCATTAATGCCCCATACCACTATGTCGCCATATATAGGTATACAATCAAAACCGCACAGTCACGTATTTGGAAATTGGATTTCCATCATGAACCAAGGCAAAAGATAGTCCTTACCGACTTTGAGACGCTCTAGCCTACCCCTCAGGACCCAGACTCAGGTGGGCCCTTGGATCGTCAGGGCCGGTCCACCGATGTGGATTAAAATTCCTGAACAATGCGTTTCCCCGCCCTATGGGGCGTAAGTGAGCCAACGAATGACTCCATCGGACCCGGATCGTCCGATCAAACCGAGGCGCCTCGCAACAGTAACAACCACATAAGTCAAACTCGTCAGGGCGTGTAAAACCACCGATGCCACTTCTAGCTAGAAAGAAACGCATGTCCTCCCTGAGGTCCTTCCTCCCGTTTCTGGTTCATACCGGGTGTGAGGCTCGCGATTTCACGTTATACACAAAGGTATGCCACACAGGCGGTGCTTTGATCATCACCACAAGACTTTGCTTTTCAACAGAAGCCCTGATCACTGCATCTTAGCATGCCACACAGGCAATTCACACCGTGCAACTGATGGCTATCAATCACACAGAATAAATTCCAATGTCAGACACACTGTCCATTTGCAAGTCCGTTCTGGGTCTGAACGAAACCAGAGGCACTATATACCTCGCAAACCCATCGATCACCACGTACGTCTGGACGATCACCACTCATTATCCATATTTCAGGATGCCTCCCAATCAGGACCTCGGTTACCATCCAAAAGAGGTGAAGATCTCCGGTCTTCGACCACCGTCTTCATCTTCGATTTCTTGTCGTCGATTCAGTTATTCAGAATGGGATAAACCCGTTCTTTCTGAGCAACTCGCGTATATGATAAACAAGCGCAACACAAATACACATACGCATCATTTCAATTCATTAGTCGCTAACCGTAAATCAGTAAGATAACGATTTCCCGAATATTAACCCCAAAGGCCGAAACCAACATCAGATCAATATCCCAGAAACCATTCGACTTAGCCAACCTTCAGCTAGTTTCTAAATTTCACATCCACACCGTTTATAATATTTTACAACGATTTATTGCTATTTTCATTTATTTTAAAATAGCCAATTTATTCAAAACGACGCTTCGGGCCATAATGCGGTTGTGGCGCTGTTTTTCTTCAGATTTGATTTACACATATCTGAAAATCTAACCGTTGGATCTTCACAAAATTTACATCATTAGAAAGATCTTTTCAAAACGAATCCAACGGTTCCAGTTTGGGAAAATCCGACGGTCGGATCTCCCGGTACAATCGTTTGAAGTTTCGATTTCAAAATACGAACTGCAGCATCGTTATTCGATTAAATATATATATATATATATATATATATATATATATATATATATATATATATATAATCGATTATGGCACTATTTTTCTTCAGATTTGAATTAAACATTCCAGACGATCCAACCGTTGGATTTTTACAAAGTTGGTGCCGTTGGAAAGATATTTCCAAAGCGAACCCAACGGTTGCGATTTGAGGAAAATCTGATGGTCGGATCTCCCGTACTAATCGTTTGAAATCACAGTTTCAAAATACGAACTGCAGCGTCGTTATTCGATATATTCTAATTCTATTTATATAAATATATTGATTCTTCGATTTCAAAGCTATATTCTTTTCATACATTTGATAAAAATGATATTTTTATCTAACTGTCTTCTATTTCAACACTTCACTGTATTTAACAATTCATGTATATGATAAAAATGTGATTTTTATTATAAAACAATTCATTTCAAAACACGATTATTTTTTATAGTTCATATAGGTGATAAAATAGGATTTTTATTATAAAACCATTTATTTCAAAACACGACTATTTTATATAGTTCATATAGATGATAAAAATATGATTTTTATTATAAAACAATTTATTTCAAAACATGAATACCACTCAACACATGAATTTCAATACAACGAATAAATTTCGATTCAACACATGAAGGTTTTCTATAGTTTGTATATATAGATAAAAAGGTGATTTTTATATTTAAAAGACAAATACCATTCAACACATGAATTTCAATTCAACGAATGAATATCGATTCAACACATGAAGGTTTTCTATATTTTGTATATGTCGATAAAAAGGTGATTTTTATATTTAAAACACGAATACCATTCAACACATGAATTTCTATCCAACGAATGAATATCGACTCAACACATGAAGGCTTTCTATTCAACGAATAAGTATAGTTTCAACAAATGAAAATAATTCAAACACATGAATATTATTCAAAATTTCGGCAGCATAACGGCAGGGTAGTTAAAATCGGGACTGTCCCTAGTACGGCTCCTCGCTCTACCTTAAAACCTCGTGGTTTTTGACAATGGGGAATCATGCATCTAGTTCGCACGCAGGCAGCATGTATATATTTATTTCATTTCTACAAACTAATCCTATGTGGTTTCAACCAAATATTTCTCAACCACAAACGAGTATTTTTCAACCACAATCATTCAATATCAACCACAAACAATTCCAATCAACCATTCGCCATCAATCAATTTTCACACCAATCACAACCAATAAATATCGTCCATGGTTTGTGGACGAGGGGCGTATATATATATATATATATATATATATATATATATATATATAGCATTTCACTTCTATTTCAACACATATATAATTTTTACAACGCATATGCAACTTATATATCGAACATACTATTTATACAACACTTATACAAGAGGTGTACAACGCTTATATAACTCATACATCGACTATATAATTTATACATCGTCGTTTTCCATATCGTTTATAAATTAGAAATCTCACATTGGGTTCCACTCCACCAAAAATAGTAGAATGCTCAAAAAATATGCGGTCTCTTCTAGAATGTAGAAGACGTCCACACGAGTCCACTGTATCTTGTTTCACTGAATTACGTCAACACACGAAAAAGATATGATTTTTCAAAGTTCGCAACGGTTTAAAGTGTTAAAACAGTTGAAAATAAAACAAGCCATACCTTTCAGAAATCGTTCAAAACTAGGTTTTGAATTTGCGATCAAACAGAGTAACGGTTTCATGATCGGGTTGCGCGAGGCTGAAGGGTAGGTGGGGCGCTGGTTCGCCGGAGGTGGGCCCCAGCTCGGTGGCGGCAGGCGCGAGAAACGGCGGTGGAAACCTCTGAACGTCCCGAGCTCGATTCTCCCAAACCACTCATTGAAAAAAAATCCAAACTTTATATGGACTTGAAGATCTCTCTGAGCTCTACAAAATTCCCAACTGGAGGAGGGTCTAATTTTGTGTGTAGGAGGAGGAACGGAGGAGAGAAGGTGGCGCCTCCTTTTCGTCGTGCGATAGAAGAATAGTCGGGGAGAGAGAAAATATAACTGGCCAATGAGAGAATTTTTTTAATATTTATAATTTTTAAATTTCGAAAATACCCCCTTTCACACACGAACACCAATCCAAACCCAACGACTGTCGTCCCCAGCGTTTTGCCCCCATTCCGAACACAATAGGATATGTTCCGAAGGTCCATTCGATTGTTTCAGTCAGTTTCCATTCAAATTAAAATATATAACATTGAATATTCGATTTGAACGTACATTTCAATTTTCCAGGGCCACAAACTAATTCGAAAAATTCCAGAAAAATAAATCTGGCTATGTTTTGACGATACAGTCCCAACAAAACTCGTTTCGTCGAATTCTGAGACCGTTTGCAAAAAGACCCATTTCTGGTCGATCCAATTTAACTGTAATTGATCAAAACACGTTTTCCTTTGCCACGCTCACATATTAGCTTCAAAAATTATGAAATTGAAACCTAGCAATAACTTCACATGCCGGATCCAACAAAAGTGGTTTCGTCGAATTCTGAGGTCGTATGCAAAATGGCCATTTTCACGGGCTATATAAATTCCATAGCGACCTTTCTGAAAAATCATTTGGCCATAACTTTTGCATCCCGCTATGAAACTTCGATTTTTCAGATTCGTTAGAAAGGTATTCACTAACAGATTTAAATATTTTTTGTTTCACTCAAATCCGTTTTGTTTTGCACCCGGTACAGTCCGTCAAAGTTTGAATTCAATTTTTGAAACTGCGGCGCCTTTTCAGGCCTTGTTTATAATTAGAATTAATTATATTCGTTTTCAAATGTCGATTCAAACTCACTTTTCATTGCTATTATTTAAAATATTTATTTTAAATATTTAAAATCCACTATTTTAGCCAATTTAAAAAATTTAATTTTGTTCAGATTTTCTGGGTCGTTACAAATAATTACCGGCACAATGCCTATAATTTTTTTGTGATATTGCTTTCTTTGCTTATAGTTAAATTTCCCATCATAAAATTTACATCTCTTATTTCTGCTCGTATATTATTCCTTGTGAAAATTATGTATTTGTTCACTTGTTCAGTGCTTTGCTTATCATTATAAAAGAAAACAAGTCCGCATTTCGTTTTTTTACCATTTGTATCTTTCTATCCATTTGTTTGTCTCTTAGTCCCAGTTTGTTTCATTTAGTAGTTCACAAATTATGTTAAAAAAATCAATCTGCATTTTCTCTGTGTTCTTACAATTTTTTTTTACTTTTGTTTAGTACTTGTTTCATTACTTTTCTGTAATGTGATGAGGTTAGCTCATTTCGTTACTGTTGCGAACAAACAAAACAAGTATTTGATTCAAATACATTAAATTTTAGCTCTATACAATCATCTTACATATCCGTTTCTTAATTTTTGTTTACATTTTATTTCTGGCACGGCGGAGCATTCTATGCATCTAGGAGTTCCCTCAGTATCACAACTTCCCTCAACATAACTTAGTTTAATGCGTGATTGAATTAACAAAATTAATATCATTTCTCAAGCATAAGTTGTTTCAAATATGTAAAAATAGTAGTATAATCTTGAGTATTTGTGTATGTCTTATTCAAATACACTAGTATATATGCTAATGCAGATCAGTTTATAAACACTGGTGCAGATCAGCAGCCTAAAATTAATAAGTTCCATTTTCTTATATCACGCCTCTATTTTATTTTATTTTCCCATGGAATAAAGCTTTTTTTCATATATGAGTGCAGATATGATATCATATTTATGCCTTATAATAAACATTTCCAATAAAGGTTTAAGAGAAAAGCAATTGGACAAATTATCTTCTGATTGGAACATTACTCTATTGCTAAGCATTTGAATGCAATCTTAAAATAATTTTCTTGAAAAGAAAAACTTTCAAAATGCAATTGATAAAATTAAATATTATGCTTGGGAGAAATATAACTTAGAGTCAAATAAATAGCAACAATTCATTATGACGGATGAAGAAATATAACTTAGAGCCAAATCTCCTGGTCTTAGTAATTTGCATATTTAAGACTCGATAAAAAAACGCTAATATAAAACATATGCATGTTCACCACAGAAATATAGAAGGTAAACCTGCAAAAAGATTTTGGAAATTGTAATACCTGATAGATGATGAAGGGATAATCTTCACAAAGTGGTCACTTGATGAAGGGATACTGTGATTAAATTGAATAGCAGAGACTATACATGTTAGACCATTCTGCAAGTTTCTTGTTATCTTCAACGTGATCGAACTCTTGTGTCATACCAATGAGAAGAGCTCGTTTTGAACATATCCTCTTAACTGCTTCAAGTGTCTGCAATGAAATTAAATATAGACATGAATTTGAGAATATATCATAAGTTTGGCAGACCAATCTAGACAGGGTTATATATTCATCGCAATTCCAATTCTACAATACCTGGGGAAATGAGTATTATGACTGCCTTCCTGTAAAAGGAAATGATTATCATAAAAAATGATAAAAAGATTGAAATGAGAAAGCAAAAATAGAGAAAGAGAATGCAAAGCCAAATGCCTTCTAGAAAAAGGAAAAACTTCCAGTACCATAGAGGCACAAAGTTTAATAGTTACGTATCAGAAGTTAAAGACATGCAATAGATCAGTGAGCAAACAGTCAATTCTACATTATCACTGATTTCAATGCTGCATTCTCACTAGTTCTAACTATTTTACTAAATAATAGTCAAAGCCACTACTGTGTTCACCTAAGTATATAGTATTACCGGTTATTCAAAAAAATGTAACTTTAATTCAATTACAAAAGCATATTCCTAGAGATAAACTTGCATGGAAGACTCGATTAACTTGAAATTTGGATTTATGTGAGAACTTGTCTGTGCATTATAATTTGATCATTTATGAGTGTGAAGATTAGTTATACCGAGGGAGGAGGTTGGACAATTTTCATATAGAAAAATTGCCGTACGAGGATGATCCAGTAGATAGAATAGAACTAAGACTGTATATAGGGAGAGGAAACCTTATACAATGTGTCAAGAATAAGAAGGTCAAGTTGTCCAGCTCCTGATTTTGAAATGGCTGCAACATGGAGAAAAAAGTCATGATTACCATTGAAAATGATCAAAAACTAATAGTGTGTTTATATATGCTACTCGTGTAAAAAAGGGGTTAATATATGAACGGAATGATATATCAACTATAACTGCCTATCCTTTAGTAGTAATCATATTCGATATTTTGCTACTCAATAATAGATGTTAGCACCAAATTTGCCAGAAAAAGAAATAAGAGAACAGAAGTGAACAGACGGGGGAAGAATATATTAAAAAAAAAAATTAGATACCTTATATTCAGTTTCTAATTTTAATAAAGATAATTTTTAATTCCTGAAATATGTCGGCTTTACTGTTCCCTTTTGGAAGCTTTTTATTATATTTATTTATTGCAAATGTGATTCTTCAGCATTTCTAAGCCATTACTGTCGCCATGTCAAAAGAATACCCCATCTCAACCTAATTCTTGTAGAGCCGCTTGCATCTATACTCGCTACATCGCTGCTTACGATTAACACACACTTAACTCATTTTTATACTACTGCTCTAATGTATCCTTATAAGATTTCATTATTTTTCATCATCCCCCTTTACATATTTCTTTGATCTTTTGGTTCTATATAACATGACTCGCCATGGCAGAAAAACTCATGTAGAATTAATTACGTGAAAACACCATGGCAGGACGGAAACACAACCACTCAAATTTGAACAAGATATAGTTTAACTACTGGTGTAAAATAGAATAACACAAAACAAATAAGGAGCAATGTTTGCTCAATATAAGTTAAACTATTAAAAATGAACTGTAAACATTTGTAGTACATCATGCTGACCATATTCAATGCTTGGCAGGATGCTTGAAACATCTAACATATATGCAACTCTAGATTCTGTCCAAACAGAGAGCCCAAACAGATGTAATCCTCTCTGTGCATTACCTATACTGATATTATATATTAAGGAAAAAAATTTAAAGGATATGAGATACAAAATGATTGAAAATTAGAATTAGAGCAACTAACTGGTAAAGGAGCAAACTTTGGACCAGATGAAATAAATGGTTTATCAATGCGACTGTCAATTACTTTCCAATCGAGTTGAGCAATGCCCATGGTAAAGAAATCTGAAATTTGATTTGGAAAATTAAAGTTTTTTCGATGAGACCATTCACTTATTTACAACTTACTCAGCAACAAATCCAAAATGCTAGAACCGACTAACCGCTCCTTTCTCAACACTAGGGTTATCATTTACCCTAGCTTTGACAGATCGATTGAGCAGATTGGAGACAGAAAAGTTTGCTTTCTTCAATTGGGTGAGGATATCGGAGAGAAACGACCTACTTTTTGTAAGGCAAAATGGTTTTGGAGGGTGGTGAAATGGTTTTGGAGGGAGAGGGGCAATAATTTGTGAAGTTGGAAGGAGGCCGTGAAAAATTTGGTGAGGGGAGCGTTACACATGAAGTTGAGGGAGACGTGAATAATTTTGAGAAGGTAGCGGTGTAAACGATAACAGTTCAGAGTAACCGCTATTAAATAGTGTTATTAATAACATATTTTGTTGTAGTGATTTCAACTAATCAACACTCTTAATTAACCCAAAGGAACAGGTATTACAACACCTAAGAAGCATACCAAGGACCTAAGCAGTAATACAAGATTTCTCCCTAGCGATTGGAGAGGATTTTTTAACTGAGCAGCGGAACAAGACATTAATAGATACAAAACATTTGTTTGACTATATATGTGTTATTGATGACAAGGATAAGCCAAAATCGAGTACACCCTTCCTATAATCTTCTCCTTTGTGTATATATAGATTTGAAAGAAAATGAAGAATGAAGAAGCAAAAAAACTGATAATCAAAGAAAGTTGAATATGCTAGATTACAAGCGAATATAAAATAGAAATAGTTCAGAATCAGAGATTAATTAAATCAAGAAATTTCGGTGATTAAAACAAGTGATTCTGAAGTGTATTTATAGCAAATATAAGTTTGCTATTATTCATGAAAAAGTTTAATCAAAAGATATAATCATAACTCTTGGATAAAAGAGTTATGACTTTATAAAAAATTGCAACCCTTTAGGTGAGTCAACTGAATTTAAAATTTAGTTGGCTAAAAATCGGCTAGAATTCGAAATAGGTGTGCATATACACAAATCACGTTATTCAGTCGGCTGAATCAAAAATTCAGCTGGCTGAATGTTCAAACTTTTAAAGTTTGAACACCCAGCAATCAGCTGCCTGAATGTTCAAGCTTAAAAAGTTTGAACACCTAGCAATTAACCGGCTAAATTTTTGATTCAGCTAGCTAATGCACATGATTTGTGCATATTTGCCTCAGCCTTTGAGATATAAAAACATTATATATATACTCTATAGAAGAGATTTTAACAATAAATACTGATAAATACAAACTCAAATACACTAAAAATCTACCAATATATCTTCTTATCGATTGTTATTGTATTTAGGCTATATTCTTCTTCTTTTTCCTATAAAAGATGTTAGTGAATAATATATTTGATGTATAGTATATGATATTGTCGATATATATTTGTCATAGTCAATTATAGCTCGAGAATCGAGGTTTTAACAATCTCCATGCTTTTTTATGATGACAACTATATACGACTCATATGTATAACAACGAATCAAAATATATTTCTACTTGTGCTCTCCCTGTATATATTGCTCACCCTGTATATATGCTATATATTTTGATCTTTCTCCCTTTGTCATGGACAAAAAGGAATTACTACTAATGGAAACTGATATACATGTAGTTCATAAAATTAAATATATGAACTAAAAGCTAGTTTACATGAACTAATTTAAATATATGAAAAAAATATCTTGATATTTTATTAAACAACAGATTGAATTCACGAATATAGCTTACGACCCCTATGCCTAATCATTGAACTATATAACATTGCATATGCTTATATGATGTCATATGAGAAGCTTAATAAACATCTAGTCTTGAGCTAAAATACTTGTTAAATGACCATGAGCATATGAAGTTCTATATGAAGAAGTATAGCTCATGAGTATTTATGCATTATATATTACACAATTTTGATTATTATTTAGAGATATATTTACATATGATTCCAAAAAGAAATTATATAACATATATTTACTTTTGAGCATGTGATATATTGTCATGGCCTATAACCTTAAAACCTAATTGTATTAGCATAAGTTAGTTGTGTGATAAAGGTTTTAAAAATTTCATTTTTAGAAAATAAATGTAGTCTTTCTGATAAAAATCAAAATATCATTCTCGAAGGAAATAGAGATAATATATATTAAATATGTAGATAAATATTAATCCTGGCATTTGTTTATCAGTCAAAGAAAATGGTCCTTGGTTATGGCACAAAAGGTTTTGTCATATAAATTTTAAAACAATAGATAAAATTTTGATAAATGAATTAGCTAAAGGATTACCAAAAGATGAAATTCAAAGTTAACAACCTTTTGACATTTGTCAATTAGAAAAATTAAAGAAATCATTATTCAAATATAAAAAGGTTATTTCAACATTAAAAACTTAAGGATTACTTCATATGGATTTATCCGAGCCAACCCAAGTTCAATCCATAAATCATAATAGATATGTTTTTAATTTTTGATGATTTTTCTAAAGTGAAAATTAGGCTCAGGTCCCTAACAAGTTTCGAAATTAGGCACACATCTGGTCCTACACTAATTATAGATTACATCCCTATTTTTTGAAAATTCATTAAAAAATATAAAAAATCATTTAAATTCATATTTAAACTAAACACATAAAAAACGCACCAAAAACCAAAAATACAAAAAAAAAGCGAAACAGCAGTAGTATGCATCAAAAGATGAACATATTTGTAAATAGTTGCATACATTCATGCATATATTTCAGTGGTGCATCAAACTGCAGTATAAATGCATACATGTATACAGTTAAACTGAAATATACGCATCCTTTTATGCATACATTCAAGTCTGGCTTTTTTTCAAGCATTCACAGTTTTCAGACATTGTTGCACACATTTATGCACTTATATAGAATAAACGTATACATTCATGCACATATTCAGAAGCCTTCATCTCCTTTAACTTTGTTGCATACATGTATGCATATATACGAAATAGTTGCATACATATATGCAACTTTTTGTAGCACATGCATCTTAGTTCAACTTTATATGCATACATGTATGCAACTATTGGTAATAGTTGCATGCATATATGCATATATTCATCCAGACTTCAATAGAAAACATTGGATGAATATATGCATACATGTATGCATATATTCAGTATAGTTGCATAGATGTATTCAACTTCTTTTTCTCTAGATTGTCTCTGGGAATATTTCCGATTTTTTGAATTTTTTATATAGCAGCGCATTTTTTTTCCAAAAAACACGTAACTATGAAAATAGGGACTCGCTCTGAATATGAAAGTTGGGGTGGATGCCGCTCTAATTTTGAAACTTTCCAGGGACGTGTACCAAACACACCATTTTATAAATATACTTGGTCGATATTTATGAAAAATAAAAGCAATACTTTTGATAATTTTAAAACTTTTGTTAAAAAATTCAAAATTTAAAGGGTTCAATATAAAAATATAAGAGGCGATCATAGAGGAGAATTCAAAAATGAAATATTCGATCAATGCTGTAAAAGAAAGGTAATCTTCATAATTTTTCGTTTTCTAAAACTCCTCAACAAAATGGAGTCATACAAAGGAAAAACATAACACTACAAGAATATGCCAGAACGTTACTTAATGGAAGCACATTAACAAAACATTTTTGGGCAAAAGCCATTGCAACAGCCTGTTATGTGTTAAATGGTGTCCCTATTCGACCTTTTACCAAAAATACCCCTTACGAACTTTTTAACGGTAGAAAACCAAATATTTCATACATTAAAATCTTTGATTCGAAATTTTTTGTTTTAAGCACAAAAGATAATGAGACGACCCAAATCCGTCCGCCTTCTGAACTGACTATAAACCACACAAGTCTAGTCCAAAAAGTAAGCTTCATCAGAAGGTCATGCGATAAACCAAATTTCCGACCTTTGATAGTCAATACTTAACACATGCAGGGTGTTCATGTACCGCAAAATCAAATGTTGCAAACTCGATTCATTAGGATTTTATCAGAGCAAACAAAGCGGGAAAAAAACAAAATATAATATTTAATATATATCTTTACAGCGGAAACTTTTACAGTGGAAAACATTTACATTTTCAGAGTTACCACAGATAGGAATAAGCACTGTCCTCATGTCTTCTATCCATAGCATCAAAGTATAGACAGTAGAATACATCCTTCCATCTGACAAAGAACTCCAACTTTTCTGACCTAACAGGAAACTCCTCATCTACCTGCTTAAACGTGAAACACACTCGGATCTGACTCGAGTGACAAACACTCGGGTCAGTCTTGGATTAACCAGCTTGAGAACTAGATAACAAACCATAACATACAATCATTAGAAAGTTTCAAAATTCATGCTTTTGAAAAATGAAGCTATTATAAGACTCAAATCCTATCACACAATGCAACACATACCGAAGGATAGAGTTTTACCTTATAATAACCAAACATGCATGATATTCTTAAAACAGATATTTTTGATATTACTATTAATGTCTAGTTGTGGAAATCATTTTCGAAAGTAAGTGTATAAATCATAGCTCGCATAATGCCCTATCCCATTATGTTGGCTATTAGGTTACATTTGAAAACACGAAGTGCGTGTTGGAAGTTGGATTCCAACAATGACCAAGGAAAAGGATCTTCCTTATTCGTGTTTGGCACACCTCTAGCGGAATGTCCTAGGAATCAACAAATGAGTCCTTTGAAGCACCAGAGTTGGCCAACACATGCAGGATAGTTAGGATCTTTCTTGAACATAACATTTCCAGTCGTGACTAACCATTCATACGAGGTGCCTCGGTCTATCATCCACATAAGTAAACTTTCCAGGGCTCCATATCATAGCATCACTTTTTAGCTGGAAGGAAACATATGTCCTTATCTCTATTGTCCATTATCTTGTTTTCAGCAATTCACGGGTTGTGAGGCTCTAAATTCACATTTCAACAAAAGCTATGCTATGTCATCCATGCTTTGTTCATCATCCAGAAAACCCTATTTTTTTAATAAAATCTTTAATCGGCTTAGCACTTAGCATGCTACATTGCCAATTCATAACATGTAATCAGTGTCTATTAATATATAAACCTTTGAATACATAAGTTTCAGAGGAGGTTGTCAATCTAAGAGAATAAATCCTCCACCACCAACTGGTATAACATCAATGGAAACCAATTTATTAGGTTGTAAAATACAACGTCGAACGCACATCCATTGTAACAACCCGTATTTCTGATAACCTGTTATAACGTAAATCGAGGCAGAATTTAATTTATAAATCTGAATCAAGGGAAACGGGCTGTGCCATTGCGTTCGTCTCGGAAAAATACGCGAAATAGAGTCCGAGTTTTCGAAAATGGAGTCCATAAGACCCGATTAAGGCCCAATGAAGTTTTCAGAAAATTTCAAGTTCAAAACAGATTTCGAATTTCGGGTTCAAAATTCGAAAAAGGGTCAGATTGGGCCAGGCGGAAAATTCCCGCCAGAGCACCCAAGTCGACAGCCCTGTCGACTTGGGAGTCGACTTGGTTGGACCCAAGTCGACAGCCATGTCGACTTGGCTGTCGACTTGGTTCAGCCGGGCAGTTTTGCCTGGTGCACCATTTTGGAGTTGTGTTGAGTTTGGGGGCCAAATTCGGTTTTGAGGGCTGAGATTGGAACTAGGGTTTCATCTTAAGGCTAAAACTAATCCTAATCTCTATAAATAAGACCCTAACCTAACCCTAAATCATCATTATTCATTCATACAACTAAACTATGGCAAAATTATTCCTCTCATGGCCTCCACTCTCTTCATAAAATTCTAAGTTATTTCTATGAGAGATTTTCCATGCATACAAGTGTTTTCAAGCTTGTATGAGTGTCATTAGCTTGCATTCAAGTCAAGTTTCCATATTTACATCATAAAGCAAGGGTTTTGATCATTTTGGCTCAAGGGTTTTTCTATTGGAGCTTGCATTTTGGGTTTATTTGATTGCATAAGGGCTTTGTCTCAATCTATATATATATATATATATATATATATATTTTTGTGTCTTCATAAGCATTGTAAACCCTTTTCTACTTTCATATTTAAACTCTACAGTTAAATGAATGATGCAAGTTTGGTTGATCATTATGATATGCAAGTTTGCCATGATATGCAAGTTTACTATGTCATGTTATGCAAGTTTGATATGTTATGATACGCAAGTTTGCCATGTTATGATATGCAAGTTGTCATGTAATGAATGCAAGTTTGGGTGGATCATTTTACTCATGTTATGCAAGCTTACCTTGAGTATATGAACGTAAAGCTTCAAGCTTTATGTCAAAGGTTGCATTTTGGCAACATGTAAGTTATCATATCTCTTATGATAACTTGCATGTGAGGCTAGATGCGAACTTATGGCCATTTCTACATGTCATTTATCACCATGTATCACCAATATGCTAAGTTTGGTTTTATGCATGCTTTAGAGGCCTAAAAATGTAATATGCAAGTATATGAACATATGTACATTTCATATGCCACCATGTTAAACTTGTGGCTTCAACACCTTTATGTCATGATTATGCCAAGTTCCCTCTTTCTATCCT
The DNA here is from genome assembly GCA_030737875.1 of Allium sativum. Taxonomy (NCBI): domain Eukaryota; kingdom Viridiplantae; phylum Streptophyta; class Magnoliopsida; order Asparagales; family Amaryllidaceae; genus Allium; species Allium sativum. The sequence continues at coordinate 86,046,138 of CM060914.1, forward strand.
TTATGCGCTATTGCGATATGTAAGCGATGGGATTGCGTTTGGGGTTGGGTAAACTTAAAAGACATGAAAACATAAGATTGGGAATTTACCTATTAAGTTAGGTCTACCCATTGGGAATTTACCTATTAAGTTAGGTCTACCCAAATGCTTGAAAACTTGTAATATGTTTTGTAAACATAATGGACATGACACTTAGAAAATATAAGTGTGACCAACTCGAGGTTGGGTTGAGTTTGTAGCGTAAAACTACCCGGAACCGATCGGCTTAACTAGTTGCTACAAACAATAGGACCCAATGTGAGAAGTTGGTCATGTTGTACCTTGAACCCAAGGTTAGACCAAGTTGTGGTGTAAAGCTACCCGGAACCGACCGGCTTAACTAGTAACCGCAACAAAGTCTAATGTGAGAGGTTAAGGCACATTAATTAATTAATACCTCATGATTAGGGTTAAGTCATGGTCCACTTAATACTTAACCAATTTGGACTTGGTGGATTAATCGGGGTTAAGTCGTGAACCCATCGTTACACTTAACCAAGTTAATCCATGATTAGTAAAAAGGGTTAAGTTAACCTACACTTAGCCAATCTGAACTCGGTAATTTAACGGGGTTAAGTTGAACTATACTTAACCAATCCAACTCAGTAATTTGATAAGGCTGAGAACCGATTTGATACCTGGTCTGGATAAAATAACTTGGTCGATAAATTAAACGAACCTGTTTTGCGGATCTGTAGGACCCACACCAAGTTAGGCAAGTTTGTAAATCTGTTATCTGATCCGTTAGTCTGAAAACTGATCGTCTGAACTTTGTATGTCTGAACTCTGTTAATAAGTTAATCTGAATCTGATAGTCTGGGGACACAAGGGGGAATACTTGTGTCATTTGTTGTTTGGGACCCATATTAGTCAGTAACCCTTTCTGGTATCAAAACTTTGACCCAACTGTAGGTAGGGTCCGGGCACGCTTACTAAACTAATTATAAGTGGTTCATTCTGATAATGGCGATGGGTGTTGATGGTGCGTTCCAACCGGGTCATGTGCGTGCATGGATCCCGGTCTGCCTCTGAGGATGTAAGACGCCGTGACATCTGTAAATATGCCTGTGCCAATTGGTTGCCACTTTAGGGAGTGATACACCCTATCGTGGGGCCGACATTGGGTATTTATGTATTAGGGAGTCGATCGCTTGGGTAGGATTTAGGGTACACTTAGCTCTGTCTGATTCTGTTGGTACCGTCTGTTTTGTTGGGTGGTAACACCCGTCTGTTTCTGCGTGGTACTGTTCTGTTAGGGTGGTAAAGGCCCATTATTGTTAGCATTCCGTTTCTGTACTTTATCTGTTAGGGTGGTAAAAGCCCATTTTTCCTAAACTATATCTCTGTATGGACCATTCTGTTCCGTCCTATTTCGATGTAAACATTGGGGTAACACCTAATCCTGTTATACTAGAATTGGTACCAAGAAGTTGGATCTTGATTTAAGTCAAACACCTGATACTGGGCCAAGTTTAGGCCAAGGGATAAATTCTTGTTTATACATGACATGTTAGAATGCTGGTACACCTGTGGTGAAAAACTTCACCTTGATTATGCGATGACTCCTTTGAACTATCTGTTAGATATTCACCATGCTAGTATGTAATTATCCTTATGTTCGTCTCAGTTCCTCATGCCAGTTAACTTTATCAGTTTACATTGATTGTAGTAGGGCTTACTCAGTCTTTTTGACTGACCTGTTTTTCTTTCGCCTCTTTTCTTCCGTTTCCACCCCCACCCCCCAGGTTCTCAGGGAGGGAATATTGGAGCTTAGCTTGGATTTCTGATCGCTTGCTTGTGGGATTTTAGCTCATGTACGGTCTTGACATGAAGCTAGCTATGGTTATCACTTATTTTGGGGATAGTACTTATGTATTTCAGTTTTTCAGTGATGTTGTTTTTATCTAGACTTGTGTATTTGGAAAGTTGACATTATGTTGTACCAGACTTGTTTTGAAATAGTTTGAAATCTTCCGTTGTTTTACTTATCTTATTTACACTGTTTACATATATACATATGTTCTTGTTCTGCCTTGATATATCATTATGCATGTTTACCCGATACAAACGCTCCTCCAAAGTCAGAGTGCTTGCAAGAGCCACCCTGGCGGAGGTGGGGTGTTACATTTGGTATCAGAGCATATGGTTTACGAGAAGGAACAAAAAGTTTTTTTTTTTAAACTTTTGGAAAACTATTTTCAAAACCAAGTATAAAGTATTTTCCAAAGAAAAGTCTAGTTTATTTTAAAGGCTATTCCCCAAAAAGCCATTAGCAAAATTCCTTCGTTTTTCTCCATTCTGAATCTGTCTTTTCTTCGTTTTCAGTATGGCCGATAACTTTGCTATTCCGGAGGGAGTACACGTACCTGTTTGGTATAGGAGACTTTTGGAGGCTAGGGCGACCGAAGCCGGCCCCGCAGATGTTCCTCCTCCTCCTCCGGTAGTTAATGTTCCTCCTCCTCCTGTCGCTGATGTTCCTCCTCCTCCTGTCGTTGAGGTTCCTCTTCCTCCTCCCCCTCAGCATCCTCAAGCTGACTTCGCAAAGACTTGCAAAGATTTCAAAGCAATGGGTGGCAAGAACTTTCAAGGCACTGAGACTTTTGTAGAGGCCAGAAATTGGTTGAAAGAGACCGAGGATTTATTTGCTATCTTTGGGTTAGACGATCAGAGGAAGATCTTGTTGGCGGTTTGGCTTATGAAGGATGAAGCCGCTTATTGGTGGGAAGTCACCAATGGTACTAGGCCTGTTGAGACTTGGGCCGATTTCAGGACAAGATTCGGGCTTAAGTTTCTGTCTTCTGCTGAAGAGAATTTGCAAATGGAGAGGTTTATTGCTTTGAAGCAAGGAGACATGTCTGTCAAAGAATATGTGAACAAGTTCAATCAGTTAGCTCGTTTTGGCTTGGATATGGTGAGTACTACTCAGAAGAAGGCTCTTCGTTTTGCTAGAGGATTGAATGAGCCGTTACAGGAGTTAGCTATGTCTCATGTGCCCATGGGGGCCACGTTTGAGAGTTTGGTAGATATGGCCCTACTCAATGAAGAGAACAAGAGTGCAAAGAAGGAGGTCAAGGTGAATGAGTCTCAAAACAAGAAAACGGGGCCCAAAAAGGAAATGCAAAAGAAGGAGGAGAAGTCTGAAGATAAGAAGGAAAAGAAGTGCTTTACTTGTGGAAGCTCAACTCATCTAAACAAGGATTGCAGAAAGAGGAAGGGCACTTGCTTTAACTGTGGAGAGATGGGACACTTCACTGGGGACTGCCCGAAGAAGAAAGGGACTACATCGGAAGGAACGGTGAATACTCGCATGGCGAGTGAATAGATTAGGGCTAGAATAATTTGTCTGTAGGATGTTTAATTTTCCTTGTCTGATTTTCAGTTTGAAACTCTTTTTCTGGTATTTTGATACTGTAATGGAAACTCGATACTTTAATGCTAGTCTTGCTTCTGATCTGGTAATAGTCTCAAACTCCCTGAGAGTTATAACTCATCTGTTTGTGATAAATTGGGGTTTGAGAGTATCTGTGTTGGGCATGAGGGTGACTATGACGAATACATTCTGGGTTTCTACCATGCTTAGTTTCCTAAGAATCATTTGGGGAAATCTGATCTGTACTAGTAGTCTGTAAGTATATGTACCAAGTTTTTGTTTTATCTGTACTCGCTTCCATCACTCGACTGTATCTTGTTGAGATAGGAATCCTATGGATGTAAACATGTGTTTGAGACATGTTATGTTTGATGGTTGCAAGTGGATGCAAGTGCTTGCTAGTGGTTGCTCGTGGATGCATAAACACACACTAGGCACTAGATCGGCTTGAAATACACTCTCATATTGCATATGGACGTGTGTACATTTTCAATTCTTATGGTTGCAAGATGGTTAATTCAGCACATGGATGTTGCATATGGACGAATGTTTGTACACACATATAGTATTATATGATTAGTACTATTTGCATACATAATGGATTCATTTCACTAACATACTTTGCATTGATGATCTTTGCATTTGATAAGAACATATACACACACCTTTTGCATATGTTCATACCGCATTAGAATCTTTAAGGACAATGATTGCTCGTGAATGATGATTTGAGTAGATGGATGATGGATGGTAGGATGCGTTCTTCCTAACTTGAAGATTTCGAGGACGAAATCCTTTAAGGAGGGGAGAATGTAACAACCCGTATTTCTGATAACTTGTTATAACGTAAATCGAGGAAGAATTTAATTTTTAAATCTGAATCAAGGGAAACGGGCTGTGCCATTGCGTTCGTCTCGGAAAAATACGCGAAATAGAGTCCGAGTTTTCGAAAATCGGAGTCCGTAAGACCCGATTAAGGCCCAATGAAGTTTTCAGAAAATTTCAAGTTCAAAACAGATTTCGAATTTCGGGTTCAAAATTCGAAAAAGGGTCAGATTGGGCCAGGCGGGAAAATTCCCGCCAGAGCACCCAAGTCGACAGCCCTGTCGACTTGGGAGTCGACTTGGTTGGACCCAAGTCGACAGCCCTGTCGACTTGGCTGTCGACTTGGTTCAGCCGGGCAGTTTTGCCTGGTGCACCATTTTGGAGTTGTGTTGAGTTTGGGGGCCAGATTCGGTTTTGAGGGCTGAGATTGGAACTAGGGTTTCATCCTAAGGCTAAAACTAATCCTAATCTCTATAAATAAGACCCTAACCTAACCCTAAATCATCATTATTCATTCATACAACTAAACTATGGCAAAATTATTCCTCTCATGGTCTCCACTCTCTTCATAAAATTCTAAGTTATTTCTATGAGAGATTTTCCATGCATACAAGTGTTTTCAAGCTTGTATGAGTGTCATTAGCTTGCATTCAAGTCAAGTTTCCATATTTACATCATAAAGCAAGGGTTTTGATCATTTTGGCTCAAGGGTTTTTCTATTGGAGCTTGCATTTTGGGTTTATTTGATTGCATAAGGGCTTTGTCTCAATCTATATATATATATATATATATATATATATATATATATATATATATGTCTTCATAAGCATTGTAAGCCCTTTTCTACTTTCATATTTAAACTCCAAAGTTAAATGAATGATGCAAGTTTGGTTGATCATTATGATATGCAAGTTTGCCATGATATGCAAGTTTACTATGTCATGTTATGCAAGTTTGATATGTTATGATACGCAAGTTTGCCATGTTATGATTTGCAAGTTGTCATGTTATGAATGCAAGTTTGGGTGGATCATTTTACTCATGTTATGCAAGCTTACCTTGAGTATATGAACGTAAAGCTTCAAGCTTTATGTCAAAGGTTGCATTTTGGCAACATGTAAGTTATCATATCTCTTATGATAACTTGCATGTGAGGCTAGATGCGAACTTATGGCCATTTCTACATGTCATTTATCACCATGTATCACCAATATGCTAAGTTTGGTTTTATGCATGCTTTTGAGGCCTAAAAATGTAATATGCAAGTATATGAACATATGTACATTTCATATGCCACCATGTTAAACTTGTGGCTTCAACACCTTTATGTCATGATTATGCCAAGTTCCCTCTTTCTATCCTTTATGCGCTATTGCGATATGTAAGCGATGGGATTGCGTTTGGGGTTGGGTAAACTTAAAAGACATGAAAACATAAGATTGGGAATTTACCTATTAAGTTAGGTCTACCCATTGGGAATTTACCTATTAAGTTAGGTCTACCCAAATGCTTGAAAACTTGTAATATGTTTTGTAAACATAATGGACATGACACTTAGAAAATATAAGTGTGACCAACTCGAGGTTGGGTTGAGTTTGTAGCGTAAAACTACCCGGAACCGACCGGCTTAACTAGTTGCTACAAACAATAGGACCCAATGTGAGAAGTTGGTCATGTTGTACCTTGAACCCGAGGTTAGACCAAGTTGTGGTGTAAAGCTACCCGGAACCGCCCGGCTTAACTAGTAACTGCAACAAAGTCTAATGTGAGAGGTTAAGGCACATTAATTAATTAATGCCTCATGATTAGGGTTAAGTCATGGTCCACTTAATACTTAACCAATTTGGACTTGGTGGATTAATCGGGGTTAAGTCGTGAACCCATCGTTACACTTAACCAAGTTAATCCATGATTAGTAAAAAGGGTTAAGTTAACCTACACTTAGCCAATTTGAACTCGGTAATTTAACGGGGTTAAGTTGAACTATACTTAACCAATCCAACTCAATAATTTGATAAGGCTGAGAACCGATTTGATACCTGGTCTGGATAAAATAACTTGATCGATAAATTAAACGAACCTGTTTTGCGGATCTGTAGGACCCACACCAAGTTAGGCAAGTTTGTAAATCTGTTATCTGATCCGTTAGTCTGAAAACTGATCGTCTGAACTTTGTATGTCTGAACTCTGTTAATAAGTTAATCTGAATCTGATAGTGTGGGGACACAAGGGGGAATACTTGTGTCATTTGTTGTTTGGGACCCATATTAGTCAGTAACCCTTTCTGGTATCAAAACTTTGACCCAACTGTAGGTAGGGTCCGGGCATGCTTACTAAACTAATTATAAGTGGTTCATTCTGATAATGGCGATGGGTGTTGATGGTGCGTTCCAACCGGGTCATGTGCGTGCATGGATCCCGGTCTGCCTCTGAGGATGTAAGACGCCGTGACATCTGTAAATATGCCTATGCCAATTGGTTGCCACTTTAGGGAGTGATACACCCTATCGTGGGGCCGACATAGGGTATTTATGTATTAGGGAGCCGATCGCTTGGGTAGGATTTAAGGTACACTTAGCTCTGTCTGATTCTGTTGGTACCGTCTGTTTTGTTGGGTGGTAACACCCGTCTGTTTCTGCGTGGTACCGTTCTGTTAGGGTGGTAAAGGCCCATTATTGTTAGCATTCCGTTTCTGTACCTTATCTGTTAGGGTGGTAAAAGCCCATTTTTCCTAAACTATATCTCTGTATGGACCATTCTGTTCCATCCTATTTCGATGTAAACATTGGGGTAACACCTAATCCTGTTATACTAGAATTGGTACCAAGAAGTTGGATCTTGATTTAAGTCAAACACCTGATACTGGGCCAAGTTTAGGCCAAGGGATAAATTCTTGTTTATACATGACATGTTAGAATGGTGGTACACCTGTGGTGAAAAACTTCACCTTGATTATGCGATGACTCCTTTGAACTATCTGTTAGATATTCACCATGCTAGTATGTAATTATCCTTATGTTCATCTCAGTTCCTCATGCCAGTTAACTTTATCAGTTTACATTGATTGTAGTAGGGCTTGCTCAGTCTTTTTGACTGACCTGTTTTTCTTTCGCCTCTTTTCTTCCGTTTCCCCCCCCCCCCCCCCCCAGGTTCTCAGGGAGGGAATATTGGAGCTTAGCTTGGATTTCTGATCGCTTGCTTGTGGGATTTTAGCTCATGTACGGTCTTGACATGAAGCTAGCTATGGTTATCACTTATTTTGGGGATAGTACTTATGTATTTCAGTTTTTCAGTGATGTTGTTTTTATCTAGACTTGCGTATTTGGAAAGTTGACATTATGTTGTACCAGTCTTGTTTTGAAATAGATTGAAATCTTCCGCTGTTTTACTTATCTTATTTACTCTTTTTACATATATACATATGTTCTTGTTCTGCCTTGATATATCATCATGCATGTTTACCCGGTACAAACGCCCCTCCAAAGTCAGAGTGCTTGCAAGAGCCACCCTGGCGGAGGTGGGGTGTTACATCCATTTACAAATTCGTTCTGGGTTGTGAACGAAATCAAAGGTGCTTTATTCCACGTCCCCACCTGGGTGCGAAAGCCCTTACAGTTTGAATCACTTCAAGTACGGTAAAATCGCCATCACAATATAACCCTCAACTGGCTGTTCACCCGAGGAATCGACGAGCAACACTTTCGATGTGAAAGTCACCAGTCTTCAATCACGGTCAATGTCATTTTCATTACGTCCTATAGTTATTCACATTGGGTCGGAACCTGGTCATTCTGAATAACTAGCACATCTTTAATATCAATAAAGATATAGATGATATCATGCGGCTTATTCCATTCGGGAATATACTTTTACTCAAATCTTATTAAAAATCAATCTTGTCTTTATGCGGAAACAAGCTTATCTTCTTAAACTTTTCTCCCATTATCGTTTTGTTAGGGAAACGCTTTCATGAAATATTTATATTCAATTTAGATAAAGATTCCATCTCAATTTAACCTAAAAAAATTTCTACCCTTTAAATCGGTTAAAGAATAAATTTTATTTAAAACATCGTTCACGATAAACACAAAATAATAATTTTGTTCAAAATGAAATCTTCATGGAAATCATATTAGCTTATAATCGATATAAATTTCCTTATTGGATTAATACTATAAATGGAATAATGGCAAGGCCTTTTAAATTCCTTAGATAGTACAGTCATCATCTACAGAGACCCCATCTCGATTATCACTAAATTGATTTCCATTAAGTTCCAATTTAATATATAAATCGGGAGTCTTCACTTTGGAAAACTTCATTAAATCTTAATTAAAAGATTTATTTCCATAAATTTCTTTCTAACCCTTTGGACATTCTTACAAATTATTAAGATATCATTGGTTATCTCAAAACCTTTTATTTTAAAATCGTTCCAAAAACCGTCGCAAATAGTGCTGTGGAAACAACTCATTTTCAGAAAATTGCTCTTTAACTTTTTAAACTTGGTATATTTAATCCAAATCAATTTAAAATCATTTATTATGATTTATAATAATTTATTCCTATTTTTAATAATTTAAATAACTCATTTCTTTAAAATCCGATTTTGGGACAATAACGACACTAGCACGGTTTTTATTCAAATTTGATTTGGGTTTATTTCAAAATCTAACTGCTGGGTTTTAAAATTTTACATTTCATTTAAAATATCTTTTCATTTCGAACCAAATGTATTATGAATTGGGAAAATCCGATGGTCGGATCTCTCGGTACATCAATTTGAAGTCAATGGTCGAAATTCACGAACTACCGCTGTGTGATTAGCTCTATTCAAACCAAACTTAGATTATAAATTAAAATTAAATCAAATTATTTTAAAAATAGATTATTAATTTTATAAAACATATATAGTAATTTTCGTAAACTATATTTTCCATATTTCACTTTAAAATTCAATATCTTTATTAAATGGATATTATATTATTATTTTATTATTAAAATATTTTTTTCAAAATTTACCCGTTGAAGCCCAAACTTTACCGACTTCCATTATAAAAATAAACAAGATAGTTTGGATAATAAAATCGAGTCAAAAAACTTTCTGGATATCCAAATCGAACTTCACTTTTCAAGGTTACTATTCACTTTTAAAATAAAATTTAAAACACGTCTTAATTACTTGAAAACTATTTCAAATCAATTTTTGACTTTCACAAAGACTATTTATAATTATTTAAACATCTTTCCAAATCTACTTGGATTCAACATTCAAACTTTTATTTTGCACTTAATATTTTATTAATAAAATATTCAGTTTAATCCCAATTTGGAATAAAAAATCAATTAATTCCATATAATTTACTTATATGGATTCCATATGGCAATAATGTTCAGTTAACCATTATCAACCATCAATCATCATAATATGGCATTGTTAGCCTAAGTGTCACAACACTTAAACACTGTTCCAGACCATTTTTCAACCAATTATTAACTGTCGTTAATAACTGATCAGTTATATTTTCTAGCCAATCCATATCAAAACATACCAATATACAACACACAGAATTGTCTACCCATGTCCAGTTTATATTGACAAAAGTCACGCCAATATAAATAGATGTTTACTATTCATTCCATATGCTCGTTATTCAAGTAATTATTTCAACTACCTTTTTCCACTATACACACACACACACACATCATTTTGGATACGGTAAATTATCCAAATCCCGTTATTAACTACTAAATCATTTAGCAACCCAAATATTAACTTGCTAGTATTTATTTTTAACCAATGTATATGCAACATGGTAACCAAGTTTTTATCCAAATTATCCAACATTTTACTTAGGGTTTCAACTTCCAAAATCACCTAAGATGCCATATAAACTACTAACCTACGTCTACAATTCACATTCAACATTAAGCACATAAGCATATAATTCACTTGCAATATACTACATACAACATCAATAAACATATATGTAAGCATATAATTCAAACATGAGCTATAATTGCTCACCATAGCTATTCCACTCTGTCTAACTTCAAAGAAATGATTTTTATGACTCTGCAACCTCACTAGTAACCAAACGAACAACGTGTACACCTAGTACTTTATATAGCCACTATATATTTATATAGGTTCTAACTTAGGTTTAAGGAGGAAAGATTGGATATTTAGTTGCAAAACGAGGAATGGTGGGGTCTTTGGGGTCCTAAGGCTCATGGCAAGGATGAAGGTCCCACGGCTGATATGGCCGGGGGAAAGGAGTTGACGTAGAGGGGGAGGAGGCTAGGAGAAGTGGTGATAGTAGGATCTTGGTTTGGTAGTGTAGAAAATCAAAAGGAGATTGAAAATAAATTTGGAAGGAAAGGTGGAAGCTTGGAGAAAGTGGGGCTAAGGGAGGTGGGTGGAGGCTTTGCCAATGCTAAGGATTGTAGGGGGGATGCGGTGGAGGTGGGGATGGGTGGGTAGGCTAACGGTGGAGAAAGACAGGAAGGAGAAGGAGAAATAGAGAGAAGAAAGGAAATGAAAAGGTAAACAAACGAAAATGAAGTGCTCTTTTCTTCCATGTCTTTATGCATATATAAGAAGAGGCAAACCATGGAAGGCGGAATGTGCTTCTATGGTGTGTTGTCTAATTCCTAAGGCCCTTAGGATTAGTGCTAATCAAAGCTAATTATTTACCTTATTTATTAAAATACGTTAATTCATTTCCACTCGTATAACCACATAGTAATCCTGATTTCCATAAAAATTGAAAACCTGCGATATTTCATAGTTACGGTTCCAAAGAATATAGTTTCATTGAATTTCGAGTCCGTTTGAAAAATGGCCTTTTTCTGTGCTATTACTGAATTTTAACAGATTTTTCGACTACGTTGTACTACGCACGCTCACATCCCAACTCCGTTTGATGTGAAATATGGAACCTTACAAACTTAATGTTACGGATCCGATAAAATTGATTTCATCGAAATCTGAGACCATTTAAAAAAAGGTCTTATTTTTAACTTTTAAAATAGCACTGAATTATCAATTTTCAAAATATTCTTTTAATTATCGTTTCGAAAACCCAATGGCCGTTTTTTTACTATTTCCTAATATAAAATAAATTTATAATTTATTCTCTATTGATTTTTCGGGTCTAGATTCAATATGTATTGAAATTTGAAATTCAATTAGATTTATCCATTTAAAGACCCTTTTTAAATCTATATAAATCCATATTTTAAATTGATTGAAAATTCGGGTCGTTATAGATAAACTTGGGAAATTCAATTCAAAATATGATGAAGGAATCTTCTTAGGACATTTAGATTGAAGCAAAGCTTATCGATTTTTTAATAAATAAACTAGATAAAATAGAAGAATCCCTTCACGTATCCTTTGACGAAAATTTCAATCAAATTAATAATAAAGAAATTTTGAATAATAAAAATTCTAGAGAAGATGAAAGTGTTATCTTTAATTTTATAGAAGATGAAAACACTGTTCATAATACTAATAATAACACTGAAGAAACTATTATTCAAAACACTATTAAAAGTGAAAACAATATTAGTAAAATTAGTGAAAATGTTATTCAAGATGAAAACACTACTCATAATACAAGAGAAGATGAAAACATTATTCATAATAATAATGAAATAAGAACTCCACTAAAAATGTTATGGGGTCATCCTATTTAAAATAATATTAGAGAAATTAACTCAAACGTACAAACTATAATCAATTAAATCTAGTAAGTTACATAGCCTTTCTGTCTAATGTAGAACATAAAAATACAAAAGAAGCTACTACCAATGAAAAATGGATTACAGCCATGCCGTAAGAGCTAAACCAATTTGAACGCAATAAAGTTCGGGAGTTAGTTCCTAGACCAATGATTAAGTAGTCATTGGTACAAAATGGGTTTTAAAAAAATAAAGCTAACAAATTAGGAAATATAACTAGAAATAAAGCAAGATTTGTATCACAGGGATATAATCAAGAAGAAGGAATAGACAACGAAAAGATGTTTTCCCCAATCGCACGATTAGAAGTAATACAAATTATATTAGCCTATGCCTATTTTCATAACTTTAAATTATATCAAATGGGCACAAAAGGTGCTTTCTTAAATGGATATATAAGTTATACGTTCAACAACCTCGCTTATTTATACATGAAAAATTTCTTGATCATGTATATAAGTTAAAAAAGTCTTTATATGGTCTACAACAAGCACCCATGCTTGGTATGAACGTCTTAAAATTATTTTATAAGTTCAGGAATATAAATTGGAAAGGTTGATATAATACTTTTTATAAAACGATCTATAAAGGATATTTTAATAATTTAAATATACGTAGATGATATTATTTTCAACTCTACCAATTTAAGAATTTTCATAAATAACGGGTAAGAAAATTGAAATGCCTCACATGGGAGAATTATTTTATTTTCTTGGTAATTACATAATGAAATATTTATAAATCAAGAAAAATATTGTAATAATTTATTGAACGTATTGGAATGGAAAACACTTCTACAAAACCAACTCCTATGAGTACAACAACTCATCTCGATTGAGATGAATATGGAAAAGGTGTTAAGCATAAATTATAACGTAGTATGATAGGAACTTTATTATATTTAACTGCACGTAGAGCTGATATATTGATGAATGTTTGTTTATGTGCACAGTTTCAAGTTAATCTAAAGGAATCACATTTACAAGCAGTAAAATGTATATTATATTATCTAAGAAATACTAATGATTCAGACTTTTCTATTCCAAAGATTGTTCTTTCTGAAAAGTTGGTGTGAACTACTTAAGCAAGATCTATATGGATATAGTGGAAATGTAGATGATATACTAACTAGCTAATATTCAAAAGTTATGCAAACAAATAAGAATTGATATGATATATCACAAGTAGATAAAAGCAATAAGTAAAGTAAAATGACACTAGATATTTTATACTGGTTCGGACTTCCTGCCTACGCCTAGTCCCGAAGCTCCTCTTCGGAATTCACTATCATGACCTCTCTTAACTCGGAGGAATAGGTCAGTACACCTGAGCCCCAACAAGGATGCCTCTCGCCTGAGCAACTACATAGGACTTCAACAATTACAAGTGTTTTGGCTCCTGCTTTGTCTTCTTTGATCAAAACAGATAGTCAATAGTTTGTGTACACCCTTCCTATAATCTTATCCTCGAGTATATGATTTGAATGCGAAGATTTAAGGAAGAAAATTGCTTATTGAATCAAGTGATATTAAATCAATTTAGAGATTCAACAATTATTTGAATTTTAGAGAGCTCTTAGATTGCAAAAGAGTATAGAAATATAGTTTAGAATTTAGAGAAGAATCATTGAGAATCGATGATTGGGAAATACGATTTGAAGTGTATTTATAAGAGTAGAAGAGTAGCATTCTTTCATGAATAGTTTCTACGAAAAGTTGTATCTATTTCCATTCAGAATTCAAGAGAGATCTTCTTCATGAATGGAAGTCACTCTACATGAAAACTCTGTAATTTCTGATTAGTCGACTAGTCAAAAATCCACTAGTTGACTGGTAAAAATACTGAAGTGTATATAGATATATTTAAAATCTTTTAAAAGTAGTCGTTGCTATACAAATTTACCAGTCGACTGGTAGAATATGTACCAGTCGACTGATGCAGATTTTTCTGTACAGTCGTAGTAATTTTGAAGCTTTATAATATATATATAAGTTTTATTTGTGTATTCATGTTATACTTTGAGGATAGATTTTAACATAAATCTAACATGACTCAATACCTATATATATAATCTTAGCTCCATCTCATGATTTTCATTGATCTTCGTTTTATTGTTATTGATCAAAATTCTTATGATTCAACATTCTCCCCCTTTTTGATTGATGAAAACACTTTGCATTTTTGTTAAAATATGATATTGCTCCCCCTGAATGTATGCTTGTATATTTTTCTAACTCCCCCTGAATTTCTACAACATTTTGTTAGTACATAAGAATAGACTTACTGTTTGAATCCCTGTACCAAAATGTTAGTAACCATGTATATATTCATGCATAGCATTCATAGATAAATTTAATATATATATATATATATATATATATGTGCACAGTTCATCGTTACAAGAAATATAAGCATATCATATAAGCATATTCTCATTATTCTCCCCCTTTAACATTGATAAAAAAACATTAAATAACATGATTGCATAGTAGTCGATATAAAAAGGGAATCACACAGGCTTACAAATCTTTATATGAAACAATTCCTAGCTCTCTTCGAAGTTTAATAAATGTATTTTCAATAATGATATAGAGAAGATATCTATAAAAAGTCTATTATTAGTAGTAACTAATAAAGATTTTTGTGCATAGTTCATGGATTAAATTATATGAAAAATTAAAGCTAACATGAACTAATTATATAAGCATGACTCGTGAAATCATAACTTATAGTAATAATTTTATTTCTATTTTTAATCAGTATTACAATATGGTAGTATAGAAATGAATAAAGATTACCAGATTATCTGATCTAATTTTGAGCTCTGTTTCCAAAGATACTGAAATAACCTCTTTTTTGTTATTGTGGAGTACCTGCAACAAATATCATATATATACACATATACACACTCTTTGGTACCCACTTCCTTCGTTAGGGTCCAGGGGTTAGTTGGAAGGTAACCATACCCAAGATGGTTTAATGGTACCTTTGAAAATAAAATCCTTATTATTAACTACTGAATCAAAATAATCATCGATATATTTTTCTCTGTTTTTCCAAATTATACGAACCCAAATACGTAAATAATTTCTACTGGCATTCCTTTTCATACTTCTAGGTTTATTAGAAATATATGTAGTCATAGAAGTATTCGAAAAATTGAGTCTTGGATTTACTCGTGCTTTAGTACTAGCAGTGATATTTTTATTATACATAAAAGCATACCTAGCACTATTTCTATGATTAGCTTTATTATATCCTAAACCACTTTTGTTTTGTAAAGATCCAGAAGTAGATAAAATTATATTTAAATTATTTTGACCATTATTAAATTTCACGAAATTTCTTGTGCAATTTTCAAATTTGATTCCATAGTCACGAGTGATATTTTCAGAAGAAATTTTGTTATTATCAATTTCCTTAATTAATTCAGAATTCTTCCTTTTTAAAGTACTATTCTCAATTTTGAGACCGAAAATTTGAGATTCTGAATTATCTAAAGAAGATTGTAATTATTCGAAATTTTCTTTTGAATCAGACATTTCATTTTTCAAAATATTATTATTAACTTTTAGCTCATACTCTTTAGATAATTCTAAATTCTTTTCAGTTAAAGCTCCATTCTCTTTTTCAAGAGACGATTTAAAGAATTAGAATTATTTAAATAATCTTCTAATGAATTATTTCTATTTTGCAAGAGATTGATTTCTTTTAAAAGAACATTGTTTTTATCTTCTAATTGCTCATTTTCCTTTTGAATGAAATCTTTTTGAGAAACAAGCTCTTCTAAGGTATTTTCAAAACATTTAGTTTGTTTTTCTAAAAATTCATTTTCCTCTTTTGATTTGGAATTTTCTTGCTCATAATTATTTAACTTAGCTAAAATATCTGTATTGAGTTTACCCAAAGTTATAAAATCTTTTAATAATTTTTCATGGTCTAACAAAAGATCTTTATATAATGAATCTACATATACCAATTATGATCTGACTTTAGCCATGAAACATTTGCTCCCTTGATTCTGCTTTGTTGTTCTTCCATTTTCTAATGCCTTGACGATATTTCCTTTTTGTCATTTATTATGGAATGTTCTTACGATCTATAGAATACCAGGCTCTGATACCAATTGAAAAGTCAGTGTGAACGACTTAAGCAGGATCTATATGGATATAGCGGAAATCTAGATGATATACAAACTAACTAATATTCAATAGTTATGCAAATAAATAAGAAATGATATGGTATATCACAAGTAGATAAAAGCAATAAGTAAAGTAAAATGACACCAGGAATTTTATACTGGTTTGGACTTCCCGCCCCTACGTCCAGTCCCAAAGCTCCTCTTCGAAATTCACTACCACACCCTCTCTTAATCCAGAGGAATAGGTTATTACACCCGAGCCCCAACAAGGAGGCCTCTCGCCTGAGCAACTACACAGCACTTCAATAATTACAAGTGTTTTGACTTCTGCTTTGTGTTCTTTGATCAACATGGATAGTCAACAATTTAAGTACACCCTTCTTATAATTCTATCCTCAAGTATATGATTTGAATGCGGAGATTTAAGAAAGAAAATTGCTTATTGAATCAAAAGATATTAAATCAATTTTGGGATTCAACAAGTATTTGAATTTTAGAGAGCTCTTAGAATGCAAAAGAGTATAGAAAAAAAGTTCCGAATTTAGAGAAGAATCATTGAGAATCGATGATTTGGAAATATGATTTGAAGTGTATTTATAAGAGTAGAAGAATAGAATTTTTTCATGAATAGCTTCCACGAAAAGTTGTATCCATTTCAATTCAGAATTGAAGATAGATCTTCTTCATGAAAGGTAGTGACTCTTCATGAAAAACTTTGCAATTTCTGATCAGTCAATTGGTCAAAATCCACTAGTCGACTGGTAAAAATTACCGAAGTATACATATATATATTTATTTAAAATCTTTTAAAAGTAGCTATTGCTGTACAAAATTTTTGCTACCAGTCGACTGGTAGAATATGTATCAGTCGACCGGTACTAATTTTTCTGTACAGTCCTGGTAATTTTGAAGCTTTATATTATGTGTGTATATATGTAAGTTTTGTAATACCCCGTAATTTTATAACATTAAAATTCACAAATTAAAGTATACTTAATTTTTAGAAGAAGAATTAAGTGAAATGGGTTGCGATATTATGTTCGTCTCAAAATTTTGGGTCAAGATAGACATTTGTTTTGCATAAAACAGATAACTTATGAAGTAGTTATTAAGCCTTGAAGTTTGTATGCATATGATATATATATATATATATATATATGTAAGTATTCAAAAAATGTTCAAAACAACAAATCGGGAGGGGGGATAGCCGAAGTGCACCATTTTTTGAGTCGACCCAAGCCCGCTGGTCGACTAGGGGTCGATCCAGGGTGTTTGGCTGTAATAACCCGGAAATCTGGGCCAGTTTAAAATTTTTATTTTGGCAATTTTAGCAAATTTTGATTATTTAAAATGAATTATTTTAAATAATATCGACGAGAGATTTATTTTGAATATAATTCGAACGTGTATATTTATATAGATCGTCGTTAGAATATAAATATTTATTTATATTTATAAAAGGAATTGAAAATGGCGCGGTAGTTCGATAATTCGATTTCAAACTTCAATTGAATGTACCGGGTGCAAAATAAACCGGATTTTAGTGAAACCAAAAATAATAGAATCTAATAGAGAATATCTTTCCAACGAATCCGAAAAATCAAAATTTCATAGCGGGAATCAAAAGATATGTCCAAATGAATTTTCAGAATAGTCGCTATGGAATTCTGGCCCTTAAAAATGGAAATTTTGCAAACGACCTCGGATTTCGACGAAACCACTTTTGTTGGGTACGTGATGTAAAGTTATTGCTAGATTCCAAATTTCATAATTTTTCGAATCAATATGTGAGCGTGGCAAAGGAAAACGCGTTTGACCACTTTCAGTTGATTTTTAATCGACTGGAAAATGGCCATTTTTCAAACGGTCTCAGAATTCGACGAAAATAGTTTTGTTAGGACCATATCGTCAATATGAGCTAGAAAATATTTTTCTGGAATTTTTCTAGTTAGTATGTGGCCCCGGTAAATTGAAATACACGTTCAAATTCAATATATAGAGTTATACTTTGATTTTGACGAAAACTGCTCGAAACGATCGATTCATCTTACGATACATATCCCATTGTGTTCAGAATGGGGGTAATTAGCTATGGACGACAGGCGGTGGGTCTCGTTTAGAGGTCAAATGAAAAAGTCAACTTTTTGAAAATAAATTAATTTAAAAAAAATTATACCTCTCTCACCCTATTATCCTCTCAGCCCCACCCCCCCCGTTCGAAATCAAACCAGAAAGGAAAAAAAATATAAAAAATCGCGCCCCTCCCCCCCCCCCCCAATCGATCGAAGCCGCCCCTGCCACCGGAGCCGCGTCTCCACAGGCGATCCCCCTCCCTTCGGCGCTCCACCTCGTCGGCCAACACCCCACTGCAGATCGATGAAACATGAGACGACCCCAAACCCCGTACTGACGGTTGCAAGGGTAATCCGTGGAATATAACACAGAAACAGATAACAGCAGAACAGAATTAAATAAATACACCAGATAATGAACAATAGAATATACTGGATAAAAGTAATCATCAGAGTTACACAGTATACAGGATCTTACTTAGTACAAATACAGTTCAGCTATACATAAATGTCTACAGCGGAAAACAAACAAAATATATACAATAGGAGCTGAACAACATAAAAGAGATAAATGATAGAATCCATCTTCAGCTCCAGCTATCCAGAAAGAACCAGCTAAACCTGAATACAAGGCTACCCGTGTAGAAAAAGGGGCACCCGAGTTTGAAAGTGAAACAAACTATGAGTCAGTCATGGGACTGGTATGAGAAATCTACTCAACACATTTCAAATATGGCTAATCTCAGGACCACGCCACTTTCGTGGAACGGGTTTACTCCATCGGATTGCCAGTGCTTTAAAACAAATCATCTTTTAAACATCGAAATGCTTTTTTATAAAATGAAGCCATTATAAGACTCAGTTCCCATCACACAATGCAACGCAAACCGGAGGATAGAGTTTTTACCTTATAACGGCCAAAATATGCTTGATACGAATAAAACAAAAGCAATTGATATTACTACTAGTGTTTACTTGTTTTGAAAACAATTTCAAATCATAACTATCAATCATAGACGGCATGGGTACCATATATCATGTCGCCATATATATATATACAATCAAAACCGCACAGTCACGTATTTGGAAATTGGATTTCCGTCATGAACCAAGGCAAAAGATAATCCTTACTGAATTCGTGACTCTCTAGCCCGAGCCACAGGATCAGAACACATCAACCCTTTAGATCGTCAGGGCCGATCCACTGATGTGGATTATTATGCCTGAACAATATGTTTCCCCGCCCTTTGGGGCGTAAACGAGCCAACGAATGACTCCATCGGACCCCGATCGTCCGATCAAACCGAGGCGCCTCGCAACAGCAACAACCACACAGGTGAAAAGTATATAAATGTCAGGGCTGGTAGGTCACTGACACCACCCTAGCTAGAAAGAAACGCATGCCCTCCCTGAGGTCCTTCTCCCGTTTCTGGTTCATACCGGGGTGTGAGGCTTGCGAATTCACATTATACACAAAGCTACGCCACACAGGCGGTGCTTTGATCATCACCACAAGACTTTGCTTTTCAACAGAAGCCCTGATCATTTGCCACTTAGGCATGCCATATTAGCAATTCATGCCATGCGACTGATGTCCATCGATATACAACCTCTGAGCTCGTGTGTTTCAGAGAAGGACGTTAAGCAAAAGAATAAATTCTCCACCGCCAAACAGATGTATATTTAATAGAGATCAATCAACACAGAATAAAATCCAATGTCAGACAAACAATCCATTTACAAGTCTGTTCTGGGTCTGAACGAAACCGGAGGCATTAAATACCTCGCAAACCCATCGATCACCACGTACGTCTGGACGATCACCACTCATTATCCATATTTCGGGATGCCTCCCAATCAGGACCTCGGTTATCATCCAAACGAGGTGAAGATCTCCGGTCTTCGACCACCGTCTTCATCTTCGACTTTCAATCGTCGGTTAATTATTTGAAATGAGAATTAACTCGGCCTTTTCAAATAATTCACGTATATTTAGAATTTCAAATTAATTTATTTCAATGGTTAAATCATTCGACAACACCAATTTTGTTCTTTAATGTAATTTTCACACCAAACACATCCAACCATCAATTACCACATAAATCGAGCAAATTCAGTTTACTTCCATTCCATATCGTTTATGATATTTTATAACGATTTATCGCTATTTTTATTTATTTTAAAATAGCCAATTTATTCAAAACGACGCTTTGGGCCATTACGCGGCCGTGGCGCTGTTTTTCTCCAGATTTTATTTACACATATCCAAAAATCTATCCATTGGATCTTCACAAAATTTACATCATTAGAAAGGTCTTTTCAAAACGAATCCAACGGTTCCAGTTTCGGGAAAATCCGACGGTCGAATTTCCCGGTACAATCGTTTGAAGTTTCGATTTCAAAATACGAACTGCAGTGTCGTTATTCGATTAAATATAATTATATATATATATATATATAATCGATTTTGGCGCTGTTTTTCTTCAGATTTGAATTAAACATTCCAGACAATCCAACCGTTGGATTTTTACAAAGTTGGTGCCGTTGGAAAGATTTTTCCAAAGCGAACCCAACGGTTGCGATTTCAGGAAAATCCGATGGTCGGATCTCCCGGTATAATCGTTTGAAATCTCGGTTTCAAAATACGAACTGCACGGCCACGTTTCATTTTAATTTTATTTATATTTATATAATTATATAAATATAGTTCATTCAACAATTTCAATATCGTTTTCACTTCAAATATTTCACCAACGCCTTTAAATTTTGGAAAATTTCGCCATAACCTCCTTTGTACGGGAGGGGCTGGGAAAATTCCTAAATAGCCACACGGGCGTCTCATGTCAAAAAGAAAAAGAAAAAGCCAAGCGGCTAGCCAACAGGCTCATAAAATCATCACCCAAACAAAACAGTAAATGTGTACCAATTTGTCGGGCACAAAATTTTATTCCTCTTCTCTAGCCCCTTTTGCTATAACCTGTTCAACAAATATGTATGTACATATATACAGTTCTTATCACTTACCATTTTCCATTCAACTTCATATTTGATTCCATTTGGTTTAAAAACACCATTCATTCTAATGTTGCATGCATAGGCAAAAATCATATCATTAGCTAATTAATGAATATTTCGACTCATGCATATTTATTTGAACGAGTGGCTATTTTTAACACTTCACATTTCAACAATTCAGGTATATAATAAAAATGTGATTTTTATTGTAAAATAATTCATTTCAAAACACTATTATTTTATATAGTTTATATAGGTGATAAAAATGGGATTTTTCTTATAAAACAATTTCTTTTAAGACGAGGTCATTATACATAGCTCATATAGGTGATAAAAAGGTGATTTTTTTTATAATGAAACAAGTTATTTCAAAATATGAATACCATTCAACACATGAATTTCTAATCAACGAATGAATATCGATTCAACACATGAAGGTTGTCTATAGTTTCTATATATAGATCAAAATGTGATTTTTATATTTAAAACACGAATACCATTCAACACATGAATTTCTAATCAATGAATGAATATCAATTCAACACATGAAGGTTTTCTATAGTTTCTGTATATAGATAAAAATGTGATTTTTATATTTAAAACACGAATACCATTCAACACATGAATTTATTATCAACGAATGAATATCAATTCAACACATGAAGGTTTTCTATTCAATGAATAAATATAGTTTCAGCAAATGAAAATAATTCAAACACATGAATATTATTCAAAATTTCGGCAGCATAACGGCAGGGTAGTTAAAACGGGGACCGTCCCTAGTACGGCTCCTCACTCTACCTTAAAACCTCGCGGTTTTTGACAATGGGAATCATGCATCTAGTTCGCACGCAGGCGGCATGTATATATTTATTTCATTTCCACAAACTAATCCTATGTGGTTTCAACCAAATATTTCTCAACCACAAACGGGTATTTTTCAACCACAATCAATCAATATCAACCACAAACAATCCCAAACAACCATTCGCTATCAATCAATTTTCACACCAATCACAACCAATAAATATCGTCCATGGTTTGTGGACGAGGGGCATATATATATATATATATATATATATATATATATAGCAATTCACTTCTATTTCAACACATATATAATCTTTACAACGCATATACAACTTATACATCGACCGTACAACTTATACAACGCTTATACATGCGTCGTTTTCCATATCGTTTATAAATTAGAAATTTCACATTGGGTTCCACTCCACCAAAAATAGCAGATGGCTCAGAAAAATATGCGGTCTCTTCTAAAATGTAGAAGGCGTCCACACGGTCACGATGTTTCCTGTTTCATCGAATTTCGTTAACAAACGAAAAAGATATGATTTTTACAAGGTTTGCAACGCTTAAAAGTGTAAAAATCAGTTTAAAATAGATTAGCCGTTAGTTTTCAAACCTGGTTCGAAACTAGGGTTTGATCTTTCTTCGGATTCGTAGCACGAGAGAGCGATCGGCTTCCACCACGTTGTAGAGCTTGGAGCCACGCTCCTGTCGATGGCGGTGGGACCCAGTGCGATGGAGGATCGGAGGAGGAATCGGGCTTGAGGTGGCGCAACTTCGGGGGCTCGACCTAGGCGACTGGTGAGGCGAGGCGGGGAAAAGGGGGGTCGGATTTGTAGAGGGGGAGGAGGCGGATCGGGTTGGGGTGGTGGCGGTGGCTCTGGTGGCCTGTAGCGGTGGCGATGTGAAGGGGAAGGAGGGAGCGACGGGGATCGTCGAAATCGCTGAGCGGGGAGAGAGAGAGAGAAAGGATTTTCTATTTTTTTTAAAAAAAAAATCTAATTGGTCGGTGGGTCTTTAAAGGGGTTTTCTGACACGACCACCAATCCAAACCCAACGACTGTCGTCCCTAGCGTTTTACCCCCATTCCGAACACAATGGGATATCTTTCGAAGGCCCATTCGAATGTTTCAGTCAGTTTTCCTTCAGATTAAAGTATAAAACATTCAATATTTAATTTGAACGTACATTTCAATTTGCCAGGGCCACAAACTGATTCGAAAAATTCCAGAAAAATAAATCTAGCTATGTTTTGACGATACGGTCCCAACAAAACTAGTTTCGTCGAATTCTGAGACCGTTTGCAAAAAGGCCCATTTCTGGTCGATCCAATTTAATTGTAATTGATCAAAACACGTTTTCTTTTGCCACGCTCACATACTAGCTTTAAAAATCATGAAATTTGAAACCTAGCAATAACTACACATCCCGGATCCAACAAAAGTGGTTTCGTCGAATTCCGAGGTCGTATGCAAAATGGCCAATCTCACGGGCTATATAAATCCCATAGCGACCTTTCTGAAATTCATTCGGCCATAACTTTTGCTTTCCGCTATGAAAATTCGATTTTTCAGATTCGTTAGAAAGGTATTCACTAACAGATTTAAATATTTTTGGTTTCACTAAAATCCGTTTTGTTTTGCACCCGGTACAGTCCAACAGGGTTTGAATCCAAATTTTGAAACTGCAGCGCCATTTCAGGCCTTGTTTATAATTATAATTAACTATATTCGTTTTCAATTGTCGATTCAAACTCACTTTTCATCGCTATTATTTAAAATATTTATTTTAAAATATTTAAAATCCATTATTTTAGCCAATTTAAAAATTTTAAATTGGTTCAGATTTTATGGGTCGTTACAATCTCCCCCACTTAAAACTTTTCGTCCCCGAAAAGGAACAAAGTCGAAAGCGGTTTGATAAATCAACTCTACGTTCGATCTGGCTTCAATTCTCCCACCTTTCTGTTTCTGAGAAATTTCAAATTCTTCAAAATTTTTGCTAACACCCGGAATTTTCGAAAAATTTCGCCATAACCTCCTTCGTACGGAGAGAGATTTGGAAATTTATTGGGCCGTATTAGGTACCCAATAAATCCTAATAAGCATACACATATTTATAGTGATATATTCTGGTGTTTACAGGGGAGCATGTACTGATAATAACTCCAGAGAATAAATTCTCGTCACCCTGCCCCGTGTGGGAAATAAATAGTCCATGTGCCGTATCTAATAACTAGAGAGACGTGGTTATTGTCAACTCCAGACCCGTGTGGGTTTTTTATTAATCTGGCAATTTAATCTTTACAATTTAAATAGTCCATATCAGTCATCAGTTCAACCTGTAAAATATAGTCATCGCCATACAAGCCTCTCGCTCATATGGTAAATCTTCCACCTCGTCACACAAGCACCAAGTGCTTATGTGGTATATGATGAAGTATGCCTATCTTATGAAGTATGCCATGTAATGTAGTTCAAAATTTATTGTTACTACCCTATGGCGACGTTTATTATTTCACACAGAAAAACCAGCACTCCGCATCCAATGGCATTCACAGGAGTTGATATAATAATATTTCGCATCCAACTCATTAAGGTTTACCTATTTGTCAGGCACGCAAATAAAATCTTTACTCAACAGCTGATCCATTTACCTGTTTAAATATATAAAATGTACGTGTATATATTTCTATCTACTTTCTAATCAGTTCAATGTGTGATATAATCGAATAAATTCTACCATTATTCTAATGTTGATTAAATTAACTATTGTTTCAATAATCCAATTAGTCAAATTTACTATCACACAACACAAGCAATAATTCAAATTGTTCTTAACTTTTCAAAATCATACAAATTAATTTCTATATTCTTTTAAAATCGTTCAGACTATAGAATTAAAAGTGCACATCCATGGAAAGAAAATAACAACAGAATAGAGAACTGATTGGTAATGCAAAGTAGGGTAAATGTACCTTGCACCAGAGTCAATCAGAGATATCCACTCGGCATCTAGGATAAGCTTTCTGAATGCTCTCCTCAGTTTCCCAAGTACAATCTCGCGGGTCTCCACTCCGTTGCTCTTTGACTAAGTGAACCTTCTTGTTCCTTAGCTCTTTGGTTACTTTGCCGATAATCTTTAGCGGCTCTCTTCTCACAGCTAATTCTGGAGTAATTTCAATATCCTGCTGAGTTGCTTCTTCGACGATCAAGTCTGGATCATGAACGTGCTTTCGAAGTTGAGATATGCGAAATACATCATGAACTCCAGGCAACCAATCAGGCAATTTGGCCTTATAAGCGAGAGTCCCGATCCGTTCCAGAATAGGAAACAGACCAATGAATTTGGGCGCCAACTTTCCAGATTTACCGAACCGGATTACTCCTCTCATCGGCGATACTTTCAAATATACATAGTCGCCAACAGCAAAGGATATATCTCTTCTTCTTCTATCGGCATAGCTCTTTTGTTGGCTTTGAGCGGCCAGTAATCGCTTCTTGATAAAATCGACTTTGTCGGCAGCTTCTCGAATCATATCAGGCCCCAACACAAGTCTATTACCGGGTTCGACCTAACAAGCAGGAGATTGGCACGGTCTACCATACAATGCTTCGAATGGCGACATTGTCAGGCTTGCCTGGTAGCTGTTGTTATATGAGAATTCAGCCAAATGCAGATGGTCTTCCCATGATCCACCGAAATCTATAACACAAGCCCGCAATAGATCTTCTAAAATACGATTCACCCTCTCAGTCTGACTGTCTGTCTGAGGATGATATGCTGTGCTTAAGTTCAACTTCGTTCCCAGCTCGACTTGAAATGCTTCCCAGAATTTGCTAGTGAATATTGTATCTCTATCACTGACTATACTGAGCGGCACTCCATGTAGTCTAACTATTTCCCTGAAGTAAATCTGCGCCAGACTCTGAGCAGTTCTATTTGATCTGACAGGTATAAAATGGGCAGTCTTCGTGAAGCGATCTACAATCACCCAAATACTGTCAATCCCTTTTTTGGTTCTAGGCAGACCATCAATGAAATCCATAGAAATATGCTCCCACTTCCAACCAGGAACTTCTAGTGGTTGTAACAATCCAGCCAATTTCTGTTGGTCGCTTTTGACTAGCTGGCAAGTAGGGCATCGGCTGACATATAAAGAAATGTCCCTCTTCATCGACTTCCACTAGAAAGTGCGTTTGATGTCATTATACATTTTGCTTACTCCCGGATGGATACTAAGTTTCGACTTGTGGCATTCATCCAGGACTTCCTTTCGAAGCTCAGGAATGTTAGGGACACAGGTTCGACCTTTCAGCCTTAGAATCTCCTCATTATCAACTTGAAAACTCGAGGGTTCGCCTTATTGAATTATCTCTCTGATCTTCTGAATGAAGTGATCATCCTTCTTAAGAGCCGATATTTTATCTATCAATGAAGTCGTGATAATAAAGCTGGCGATCATCTCATTCTTTCTGCTTAACGCATCAGCCACGACATTGGCTTTCCCTGGAGTGTATATAATTTCAAAGTCATATGCTGCAAGAAACTCCAGCCAACGTTGCTGCCTCAGATTCAGGTCCTTCTGAGTGAACAGATACTTCAACGACTGGTGATCTGTAAACAGTTCAAATCTCTCACCTAGAAGATAGTGTCTCTAGATTTTCAAAGCGAATACTATAGCCAATAACTCAAGATCATGAGTGACATAGTTTTTCTCGTGCGGCTTCAGTTGACGGCTAGCATAAGCAATCACTTGGCCCCTTTGCATTAACACTGCGCCAAGGCCTTCTCTAGAAGCATCAGTCCAGACTTTTAAATCTTGGTTGCCATCGATGATGGTTAACACTGGAGCAGTTGTTAATCTCAACTTTAGCTCTTCAAAAGCCTGCTCACTTTCTGGGGTCCATTTGAATTTAGAGTGCTTCTTTGTAAGCTTCGTTAAATGACCAGATATCTTCGAAAAATTTTTAACGAACTTCCGGTAATAGCTAGCCAATCCGAGAAAACTGCAGACTTCAGTGGGATTACTGGGTTGTTTCCAGTTCTGAATAGCTGTGATTTTGCTTGGATCCGCGGCAATTCCTTCTTTCGATACAACATGGCCTAGAAATTTTACTTCATCTTGCCAGAAGATACATTTGGAAAATTTTGCTTTCAATACATTCCTTCTGAGGATTCCTGACACTTGTTCCAAATGTTTTTCATGTTCGGCCTTTGATTTAGAGAAGATTAGAATATCGTCAATAAAAACCAGAACAAATTTATTCAATACTCCTCTGAATACTCTGTTCATCAAATCGACGAAGTAAGCGGGAGCGTTACATAAGCCGAACGACATTACTAACCACTCGTAGAATAAGTCGGGACCTCTGAATGCTGTCATTGGAACACACGCTTCGGCAATTCGAAGTTGATGGAAACCTGTAGCTAGGTCCATTCGTGAAAATACTTGTGCTCCATTTAATAGATCTAACAAATCATCAATCCGCGGCAATGGATATTTGTTCTTTATTGTCTGTTTGTTCAGATCACGATAATCCACACATAGACGTAGAGTACCGTCAGATTTTGGGACAAAGACCACAGCTGCACCCCAATCAGAGAAACTAGGCCTGATCAGACCCTTCCATACTAGTTGTCGTGTTTGATTGTCTAATTCCTCCTTCTCTTTCAAGGACATTCTTCAAATAGCATGTACTACCGGCCTTGCATTGGGAATCAAAGCAATCTTGTAATCTATTTCTCTCTGCGGAGGCAAACGAACAACTTCTTCGAACACATCCGCATAATCCTTGACGACAGGAATATCTTTGATGAGGTCAGGAATATTCTCTGAGATTTCAGGGACATCTTCTATTTGGGCTGGAGAAACATTCAAAGCTGCCCAAAAGTCTTTTCTATTAGCATTTTGACCTTCACAGGGAATGGTTATATAACCACCTGATTTAATCTTCGCCTTTACGACTCTGTCGGCGCATTTAACTTCAGCTTCATATTTGGTCAACCAGTCTAACCCCAAGATAAGATCAAACTCTTTAAAATTCATTATGACTGCGATGGCAGGAAACCGATAACGAGAGAAAGAAACCAGCACTCCACAAACCCAAATAAGATCAATGGAACCCCCAACTGGATTCTGGACAATCATTGGTTCCTTGAGCTTCTTCAAATTCAAATCCAGCTTCTTAGCTGCATCCTTTGCAATAAAGCTTCGCGACGCGCTGGTGTCAAACAGTACTTTGACTGGAATATCGTTGACAGTAAGCGTGCCTTCTAATACATCTGGCCTTTCCTGAGTAGCTGAGCGTGCTGAAGTTTCTGCTACTTCATTCACATGTACCATCCCAGGCTTCTTTAAGAGCCAGCAATCTTTTGCCAGATGTCCAATCTGATGGCATTTACTGCAACCCCTTTTTTGTTGAAAATTCTCCTTGGATTTAGATCCACTCTGTATTCGTTTCTTGAGAGATCGACAACTTATCGAGAGATGTCCTTGCCTATTGCAGTTAGAGCATACAGTTGTTGCTACTGGCCCCTTCTCAGCTTTAGCCCTTTTTCTCTTGGCACTGGGCTTCTTATTGGCCTCAGACCTCGTACTGGCTTTAGAAATATTAGTTTCCGACTCTGCTTTGTCACTAGAACCGACTTCTTCTTCGTCGCGTAACATTCCTTTCTTATGGAGATCTTCGTACTGATAAGCCATATAAATCATTTCAGAAAAAGGAAGCTTCACATTCCTCAGTACACTATTTAGATATCTCCTTTGCAGGCCATGAATAAATCTCAGATTTTTCCTCTTTAGATCTTGAATCAGATGAGGAGCAAAGTGAGCAAGTTCATTGAATTTCTTATGATATTCTGGGATGGTCATATCACCTTGTATCAAATAAGAAAATTCATCACATAATCGCTCGGTCGCTTCGGGAGGAGTAAACCTTCCTAGGAAAATCTCTTTGAATCTGTCCCAGGTGATATCACCTTCTGGATTATCTTTGATGATTGTTTCCCACCAGATTAAAGCTTCTTCTTTGAGCGCCCAAGATGCTACTAACCGTTTTTGGTCGTCTCTCAGCTGGAAACGCTCAAATATTCTTTCTGCAGAGCTCACCCAAGCTTGAGTTTGAATAATAGATTCATTGCCCGAGAATTGTGCTCCACCCAGATTTCGATATCTCTTAAATAGAGCCTCTAGATCGGGTTCTGCATTTCTCCTGTTTCTGACACTCATTTTTCTAGTACCTCTGCAAATATCAGATCAAGTGTCAGGTCACAGAAAGGGTATTTTAAAACATAGAAACATATACTTCAAATGTAAATGTGTCTATCGAGGTGTAATTTCATTCTGCTTTACTCATACTAGGATATTACTGATCCTATCTGTATAGAGTTACCCATCCTAGAACACAACTGGTTCTATTTCTGACGAGTTCGTTCAAATGTTATATCCCAGAACTAAGCTTAACCAAAGCTCTGATACCAAATGAGACGACCCCAAACCCCGTACTAACGGCTGCAAGGGTAATCCGTGGAATATAACACAGAAATAGATAACAACAGAACAGAATTAAATAAATACATTGGATAATGAACAATAGAATATACTGGATAAAAGTAATCATCAGAGTTACACAGTATATAGGATCTTATTTAGTACAAATACAGTTCAGCTATACATAAATGTCTACAGCGGAAAACAAACAAAATATGTACAATAGGAGCTGAACAGCTTAAAAGAGATAAATGATAGAATCCATCTTAAGCTCCAGCTATCCAGAAAGAACCAGCTAAACCTGAATACAAGGCTGCCCATGTAGAAAAAGGGGCACCCGAGTTTGAAAGTGAAACAAACTATGAGTCAGTCATGGGACTGGTATGAGAAATCTACTCAACACATTTCAAATATGGCTAATCTCAGGACCACGCCACTTTCGTGGAACGAGTTTACTCCATCGGATTGCCAGTGCTTTAAAACAAATCATCTTTTAAACATCGCAATGCTTTTTTATAAAATGAAGCCATTATAAGACTCAGTTCCCATCACACAATGCAACGCAAACAGGAGGATAGAGTTTTTACCTTATAACGGCTAAAATATGCTTGATACGAATAAAACAAAAGCAATTGATATTATTACTAGTGTTTACTTGTTTTGAAAACAATTTCAAATCATAACTATCAATCATAGACGGCATGGGTACCATATATCATGTCGCCATATATATATATATATACAATCAAAACCGCACAGTCACGTATTTGGAAATTGGATTTCCGTTATGAACCAAGGCAAAAGATAGTCCTTACCGAATTCGTGATTCTAGCCCGAGCCACATGATCAGAACGCATCAACCCTTTAGATCGTCAGGGCCGGTCCACCGATGTGGATTATTAAGCCTGAACAATACGTTTCCCCGCCCTTTGGGGCGTAAACGAGCCAACGAATGACTCCATCGGACCCGGATCGTCTGATCAAACTGAGGCGCCTCGCAACAGCAACAACCACACAGGTGAAAAGTATATAAATATCAGGGCTGGTAGGTCACTGACACCACCCTAGCTAGAAAGAAACGCATGCCCTCCCTGAGGTCCTTCTCCCGTTTCTGGTTCATACCGGGGTGTGAGGCTCGCGAATTCACATTATACACAAAGCTACGCCACACAGGTGGTGCTTTGATCATCGCCACAAGACTTTGCTTTTCAACAGAAGCCCTGATCATTTGCCACTTAGGCATGCCACACTAGCAATTCATGCCATGCGACTGATGTCCTTCGATATACAACCTCTGAGCTCGTGCGTTTCAGAGAAGGGCGTTAAGCAAAAGAATAAATTCTCCGCCGCCAAACAGATGTATATTTAATAGAGATCAATCAACACAGAATAAAATCCAATGTCAGACACACAATCCATTTACAAGTCCGTTCTGGGTCTGAACGAAACCGGAGGCACTAAATACCTCGCAAACCTATCGATCACCATGTACGTCTGGACGATCACCACTCATTATCCATATTTCGGGATGCCTCCCAATCAGGACCTCGGTTACCATCCAAACGAGGTGAAGATCTCCGATCTTCGACCACCGTCTTCATCTTCGACTTTCAATCGTCGGTCAATTATTTGAAATGAGAATTAACTCGGCCTTTTCAAATAATTCACGTATATTTAGAATTTCAAATTAATTTATTTCAATGGTTAAATCATTCGACAACACCAATTTTGTTCTTTAATGTAATTTTCACACCAAACACATCCAACCATCAATTACCACATAAATCGAGCAAATTCAGTTTACTTCCATTCCATATCGTTTATGATATTTTATAACGATTTATCGCTATTTTTATTTATTTTAAAATAGCCAATTTATTCAAAACGACGCTTCGGGCCATAACGCGGCCGTGGCGCTGTTTTTCTTAAGATTTGATTTACACATATCCGAAAATCTTTCCGTTGGATCTTCACAAAATTTACATCATTAGAAAGGTCTTTTCAAAACGAATCCAACGGTTCTAGTTTCGGGAAAATCCGACGGTCGGATTTCCCGGAACAATCGTTTGAAGTTTCGATTTCAAAATACGAACTACAGCGTCGTTATTCGATTAAATATAATTATATTTATATATTTATATATATATATATATATAATTGATTCTGGCGCTGTTTTTCTTCAGATTTGAATTAAACATTCCAGACAATCCAACCGTTGGATTTTTACAAAGTTGGTGCCGTTGGAAAGATTTTTCCAAAGCAAACCCAACGGTTGCGATTTCAGGAAAATCCGATGGTCGGATCTCCCGGTATAATCGTTTGAAATCTCGGTTTCAAAATACGAACTGCACGGCCACGTTTCGTTTTAATTTTATTTATATTTATATAATTATATAAATATAGTTCATTCAACCATTTCAATATCGTTTTCACTTCAAATATTTCACTAACGCCTTTAAATTTTGGAAATTTTCGCCATAACCTCCTTTGTACGGGAGGGGCTGGGAAAATTCCCAAATAGCCACACAAGCGTCTCATGTCAAAAAGAAAAAGAAAAAGCCAAGCGGCTAACCAACAGGCTCATAAAATCATCACCCAAACAAACAGTAAATGTGTACCTATTTGTCGGGCATAAAATTTTATTCCTCTTCTCTAGCCCCTTTTGCTATAATCTGTTCAATAAATATGCATGTACATATATACAGTTCTTATCACTTATCATTTTCCATTCAACTTCATATTTGATTCCATTTGGTTTAAAAACACCATTCATTCTAATGTTGCATGCATAGGCAAAAATCATATCATTAGCTAATTAATGAATATTTCGACTCATGCATATTTATTTGAACGAGTGGCTATTTTTAACACTTCACATTTCAACAATTCAGGTATATAATAAAAATGTGATTTTTATTGTAAAACAATTCATTTTAAAACACTATTATTTTATATAGTTTATATAGGTGATAAAAATGGGATTTTTCTTATAAAACAATTTCTTTTAAGACGAGGTCATTTTACATAGCTCATATAGATGATAAAAGGTGATTTTTTATTATGAAACAAGTTGTTTCAAAATATGAATGCCATTCAACACATGAATTTCTAATCAACGAATGAATATCGATTCAACACATGAAGGTTTTCTATAGTTTCTATATATAGATCAAAATGTGATTTTTATATTTAAAACACGAATACCATTCAACACATGAATTTTTAATCAACGAATGAATATCAATTCAACATATGAAGGTTTTCTATAGTTTCTGTATATAGATAAAAATGTGATTTTTATATTTAAAACACGAATACCATTCAACACATGAATTTCTAATCAACGAATGAATATCAATTCAACACATGAAGGTTTTCTATTCAATGAATAAATATAGTTTCAGCAAATGAAAATAATTCAAACACATGAATATTATTCAAAATTTCGGCAGCATAACGACATGGTAGTTAAAACCGGGACCGTCCCTAGTACGGCTCCTCGCTCTACCTTAAAACCTCGCGGTTTTTGACAATGGGAATCATGCATCTAGTTCGCACGCAGGCGGCATGTATATATTTATTTCATTTCCACAAACTAATCCTATGTGGTTTCAACCAAATATTTCTCAACCACAAACGGGTATTTTTCAACCACAATCAATCAATATCAACCACAAACAATCCCAAACAACAATTCGCTATCAATCAATTTTCACACCAATCACAACCAATAAATATCGTCCATGGTTTGTGGACGAGGGGCATATATATATATATATCTATGTATGTATGTATGTATGTATGTATATAGCAATTCACTTCTATTTCAACACATATATAATCTTTACAACGCATATACAACTTATACATCGACCGTACAACTTATACAACGCTTATACATGAGGTGTACAACGCTTATATAACTCATACATCGACTATATAATTTATATATCGTCGTTTTCCATATCGTTTATAAATTAGAAATCTCACATTGGGTTCCACTCCACAAAAAATAGCAGAAGGCTCAGAAAAATATGCGGTCTCTTCTAAAATGTAGAAGGCGTCCACACGGTCACGATGTTTCCTGTTTCATCGAATTTCGTTAACAAACGAAAAAGATATGATTTTTACAAGGTTTGCAACGCTTAAAAGTGTAAAAATCAGTTTAAAATAGATTAGCCGTTAGTTTTCAAACCTGGTTCGAAACTAGGGTTTGATCTTTTTTCGGATTCGTAGCATGAGAGAGCCATCGGCTTCCACCATGTTGTAGAGCTTGGAGCCACGCTCCTGTCGATGGCGGTGGGACCCAGTGCGATGGAGGATCGGAGGAGGAATCGGGCTTGAGGCGGTGCAACTTCGGGGGCTCGACCTAGGCGACAGGCGAGGCGAGGCGGGGCAAAGGGGGGTCGGATTTGTAGAGGGGGAGGAGGCGGATCGGGTTTGGGTGGTGGCAGTGGCTCTAGTAGCCTGTAGCGGCGGCGATGTGAAGGGGAAGGAGGGAGCGACGGGGATCGTCGAAATCGCTGAGTGGGGAGAGAGAGAGAAAGAGGATTTTCTATTTTTTTCTTAAAAAAAAAATCTGATTGGTCGGTGGGTCTTTAAAGGTGTTTTCTGACACGACCACCAATCCAAACCCAACGACTGTCGTCCCTAGCGTTTTACCCCCATTCCGAACACAATGGGATATGTTTCGAAGGCCCATTCGATTGTTTCAGTCAGTTTTCCTTCAGATTAAAGTATAAAACATTCAATATTTAATTTGAACGTACATTTCAATTTGTTAGGGCAACAAACTGATTCGAAAAATTCCAGAAAAATAATTCTAGCTATGTTTTGACGATACGATCCCAACAAAACTAGTTTCGTCGAATTCTGAGACCGTTTGCAAAAAGGCCCATTTCTGGTTGATCCAATTTAACTGTAATTGATCAAAACACGTTTTCTTTTGCCACGCTCACATACTAGCTTCAAAAATCATGAAATTTGAAACCTAGCAATAACTTCACATCCCGGATCCAACAAAAGTGGTTTCGTCGAATTCCGAGGTCGTATGCAAAATGGCCAACGTCACGGGCTATATAAATCCCATAGCGACCTTTCTGAAAATTCATTCGGCAATAACTTTTGCTTTCCGCAATGAAAATTCGATTTTTCAGATTCGTTAGAAAGGTATTCACTAACAGATTTAAATATTTTTGGTTTCACTAAAATCCGTTTTGTTTTGCACCCGGTACAGTCCGACAAGGTTTGAATCCAAATTTTGAAACAGCAGCGCCATTTCAGGCCTTGTTTATACTTATAATTAATTATATTCGTTTTCAATTGTCGATTCAAACTCACTTTTCATCGCTATTATTTAATATATTGAAAATCCATTATTTTAGCCAATTTAAAATTTTTAAATTGGTTCAGATTTTCTGGGTCGTTACAAAACCCCATCCCCGACGCCGCGCCCTAGCCAGTGAGCACACGCCGCAACTGTCCCAGCAGCCGCCACCGCCCCATTTACCTGCCGCCGACACCGCCCCTCATACGACAGTCGCCTCCTCTGATTCCCCTTCTCCTCCGTGCCCTTTCCTCTCTCCACTTCAAATTCCTAAGCCCAAAAGCCCACCGCAGCCCCTATGTTCCACCACCATCTTCCATTGCACCACCGACGACGCCAAACAACCCCCCTCCTCTCTTCATACTGTAAAATGAATTATTTTGGCAATTTTAGCGAATTTTGATTATTTAAAATGAATTATTTTAAATAATATCGATGAGAAATTTATTTTGAATATATTTCGAACGTATATATTTATATAGATCGTCGTTAGAATATAAATATTTATTTATATTTATAAAAGGAATTGAAAATGGCGCGGTAGTTCGATAATTCGATTTCAAACTTCAATCGAATGTACCGGGTGCAAAATAAGCCGGATTTTAGTGAAACCAAAAATAATATAATCTAATAGAGAATATCTTTCCAACGAATCCGAAAAATCAAAATTTCATAGCGGGAATCAAAAGATATGTCCAAATGAATTTTCAGAATAGTCGATATGGAATTCTGGCCCTTAAAAATGGAAATTTAGCAAATGACCTCGGATTTCGACAAAACCACTTTTGTTGGGTCCGTGATGTAAAGTTATTGCTAGATTCCAAATTTCATAATTTTTTGAATCAATATGTCAGCGTGGCAAAGGAAAACGCATTTGACCAGTTTCAGTTGATTTTTAATCGACTGGAAAATGGCCATTTTTCAAACGGTCTCAGAATTCGACGAAATTAGTTTTGTTAGGACCGTATCGTCAATACGAAGCTAGAAAATATTTTTCTGGAATTTTTCTAGTTAGTATGTGGCCCCGGTAAATTGAAATACGCGTTCAAATTCAATATATAGAGTTATACTTTGATTTTGACGAAAACTGCTCGAAACGATCGATTCAGCTTACAATACATATCCCATTGTGTTCGGAGTGGGGGTAATTAGCTATGGACAACAGGCGGTTGGTCTCGTTTAGAGGTCAAATGAAAATGTCAACTTTTTGAAAATAAATTAATTAAAAAAAATATACCTCTCTCCTCTCTCACCCTATTATCCTCTCAGCCCCCCCCCCCTGTTCGAAATCAAACCAGAAAGGGAAAAAAAGAAAAAAATCGTGCCCCCCAATCGATCGAAGCCGCCCCTGCCACCGGAGCCGCGCCTCCATAGGCGATCCCCCTCCCTCCGGCGCTCCACCTCGTCGGCCAACACCCCACTGTAGATCGATGAAACCCCATCCCCGACGCCGCGCCCTAGCCAGAGAGCCCACGCCACCACTGTCCCAGCAACCGCCACCGCCCCATTTACCTGCCGCCGACCCCCCCCCCTCAGACGAAAGTCGCCTCCTCTGATTCCCCTTCTCCTCCGCGCCCTTTCCTCTCTCCACTTCAAATTCCTAAGCCCAAAAGCCCACCGCAGCCCCTATGTTCCACCACCATCTTCCATTGCACCACCGACGACGCCAAACAACCCCCCCTCTTCTCTTCATACTGTAAGTTTTCTTTTTATTTTATTTTCTCTTTTCTTTTTCGTTGTTGTGATTTTTATGTGAAATGTAGGTCATTAGTTTATTAGAAACAAAAATAGGGTTTTTTATATTATTTGTAAATAAAGGATTATATTTTTATAAATAGAAAAGATAAGGTTTTAAAATATAAAGAAGTGAATGTATAGATTAAAAATATAATTTTTATATCATAGAACGATTAAAAGTATAATTTTTATAATATAGAAAAGTTAAAGATATAATTTTTATATAGGTATGATGATAAAAATTTGATCTTTATATATGTAGCGAAATAAAAATCTGATTTTTATTATATATACGTTGAAATAGAAAAGTGATTTTTATAGTAGATAAAAATAGGATTTTTATATATTGAATAGCAAAGTAAAAATTCAATTTTTATATATTGAATAGCGAAGTAAAAATTCGATTTTTATATATTGAATAGCGAAGTAAAAATTCGATTTTTATATATTGAATAGCAAAGTAAAAATTCGATTTTTATATATTGAATAGCAAAGTAAAAAAATAGGATTTTTATATATTGTATAGCGAAGTAAAAATTCGATTTTTATATAGGTAGTGAATAAGGATGATGAAAGTGACGAAAGAAGAGATGGTGAAGATTTCCTACATAAGAAGAGTCGTGGCATCGGATAGCTATCGGTGAGAACTTCTCACCTTTTAATTTTATTTTCTAGTTAAAATATATACTAGGATGCAGACGGTGTTTAGTAGCACCCGACACCCGTCGTCCACATACCATGGACGGCTTGTATGCTTGTTTGTTTGATTTTGATGTGTAGTTGATTGTGTGATGTGATGTGAAATGAAATAAAATATTTATATAGTTCAAAATATTTTATAGTTGAAAATAGAATTTTTAACGTGTATTTAAAATAAACTAATATAAACAAATCGAACGATTTGTTTATATACACACATTTGACTGATATTGATTGGGACGATAAATTTTACACATCGCCCAATGGCACAAATAAAATCTGTGTTTGATGGTTTGAAAACCCAACACGGGTATTGGGATGATATATGACATACACTAATCCCAATAATTAGTTGTAAGTCGATCGATTGATTGACAGACTGTCATGAGCGTTAAATATTTATATTTGATGCTTATACAGTGTAGAATGCACTTTGGATGATGGTTGATTATTCATCGTTGTTATTGTGTACATGTGGTGTAGAAAATCCATATAATTAACATTATATGGTAATTGATTGGGCTTTATTCCAGTTTTGAATAGAAATATTTGAAAAAGAAATATTTGAATAGAAATATTTGAAAAAGAAATATTTGAATAGAAATATTTGAAAAAGAAATATTTGAAATAGAATATTTGAAAATAGAGATATATGAAGCCGTGTTGATTAGATTGACGCCATTTTGACGTGAATGATATTTATATCGATTTCATTCATTTTATAATGAATATCGAAAGTGATTTCAAAATTTGATATTCTGAAAAGAATTGAAATTCGAACTAAAACTGAATATAAGTGAATTCGAATTGAAATTGAATATAAATGAATTCGAATTGAAATTGAATTGAACTGAAAACGAACTGAAATTGAATTAGAAATCAATTTGAATTGAAATCAATTTGAAATGAATTTAAAACAAATTAATAAGGAAAATTTCAATTTTGATTTGAATTTGAAATGAAGTTGAAATCGTTTTGATAACGAATTTAAAAACGATTTATATAATACGTTTTAAAAAGGAAATCGACGAAGTATATATTATATATATATAATATAATGGCCTGAATAGAATGCGCCGCGCCGCGGTAGTTCGCGAATTTCGACCATTGACTTCGAATGGATATTACGGGAGATCCGACCGTCGGATTCTCCTAAAACCGGAACCTTTGGGTTCGTATCGAAAAGAGCTTTCTAACGAATGTGAGAAATTAGAAATCTAACTGTTGGATTTGGAATTATGTCCGAAGAAAATTTGAAAAAGGTCGCTGTAAGTGCAGTTCGATGGCCGTTGATGGAAATCGACTGTACGGGCCTTGATAAAATTATTAAAAATAGTAATAATTTGTGTAAAATCATAAGAAATGATTTAGAAAGAATTGGGATGAAAAACTCCATATTTGAAAAGATAAAAATAGATTTTTATCGAAATGAACTAGTTTTGAACTAGAATTATAATTCTATTTATTTTTAAATAAATAAATTGAATTTGAAATGGTTTTAAAATATAACCAGAATTTCTAATAATTGAATTGGAATGGATTTGAATCGAAATTGTCTTCGGAATATTTCGATGTTGGATTTCTGATTATACAGGTGTTGTTATGGAAATTTGAAAGATATAGATATATATATCGTTATCTCCAATATGATATCTGTTGGTCGTAGAATTTGATATTGAATATAAGCTGATATATTTTCTATTCAGAGCCTTGTATTTAATATCAAATGTGATTCGGGTTTGTCGTGAATGGTGTCTTGACTAACACTGTTCTTGAACCCAGTTGAGAAAAGATTAAATCTTTTTATTTAGATTTAATGAAGTGTGCCAATTAAATAATATTTAATTGAATTGATATTGATTTTTGGGTTTATCGTGAATAGTGTTTTAAATAACACTTGTTCTTTAACCTGATAATTAATGGAATTTGATTTTGGGTTTATCGTGAACCGTGTTTTAAATGACACTGATTCTTTAACCCAGTTAAAGATTAAAACTTAGTGGAGTTTCAATGAATCTTTAATTAAATTGAAAAGATCGAGAATGGAGTATCACCAGTTTTACTCCAGGCGATAGTTAAATCTTTAATTAGATTTGAACGTGAAATGGTAATTGAATTTACCGATAACACCGTGGTGTTAGATATGAAGCATAACCAGTTTTACTTCATGGGATAAATAGGTTGAGATTGGGAAATTAAAATAAATGATTACGTCGGTGTGGTTCGCTAATCCCGACTAGTTTGAATTGATATTCAAAGGAGATTAAAGAATAAATCTAAAGAATTTATCTTTGATAAAATTAATGGGAACTTTTCCCAAAGTATAGGAATATTCAAATAAAGGAATATTCTGAATTGGAATGAGGCGTATGTTGTGTTTGTGTAACACTTATTTATTATATACGCGAGTTATTCAGAAAGACCGGGTTTATCCAATTCTGAATAACTAAATCGACGTGGTTTCGAAGAGGAAGACGGTGGTCGAAGACCGGAGGTCTTCACGTCGTTTGGGTGGTTACTGATGATCTTGATTGGGCTGTACACCCAAGAAGATGGAAACAGTTAGTGATCGTCCAGACGTACTTGGAGATCGATGGATATGCGGGGTACTAGGTGCCTCCGGTTTCGTTCAGACCCAGAATGGACTTGTAAATGGACTGTGTGTCTGACATTGGATATTAGTCTGTGTGATTGATTTCTATTAAATATATATCTGTTTGGCGGCGGAGAATTTATTCTCTTGCTTAACGCCCTTCTCTGAGACGTACGAGCTCAGGGGTTATATACTGATGGATATCAAACGCATAGAGTGAATTGCTTGTGTGGCACACCTAAGTGGAAATTGATCAAGGCTTCTGTTGAAAAGCAATGTCTTGTGGTGATGATCAAAGCACAGCCTGTGTGGCACAGCTTTGTGTAACGTGAATTCGCGAGCCTCACACCCCGGTGGTGAACCAAAAACGGGTGACGGACCTCACGGGGGTCATGCGTTTTCTTTCTAGCTAGAAGTGGTATCGGCGGTTTTACACAACCTGACGAGTTTGACTTATGTAGTTGTTGCTGTTGCGAGGCGCCTCGGTTTGATCGGATGATCCGGGTCCGATGGAGTCATTTGTTGGCTCATTTATGCCCCATAGGGCGGAGGAACGTAGTGTTCAGGCATTATAATCCACATCGGTGGACCGGCCCTGACGATCCAAGGTACGGTTGCGGCTGTGCTTGAGGCTCGGGCTAGAGAGTCTCGAATTCGGTGAGGACTATCTTTTGCCTCGGTTCATAGATGGAAATCCAACTTCCAAATACGTGACATTTGCGGTTTTATTTGTAGAGCCTAGTATGGCGACATAGTGGGATGGGGCACTTATGCCGTCTATGATTGATACTTATGATTTGAAGTTGTTTTATACACTATGCACTTATGATAGTATCAAATGATTTGTTTTAAATGTATCAAGTATTCTTGGCTATTATAAGGTAAAAACCCTATCCTCCGGTTTTAACCTAAACTCTGGGTGCCCTTATTTTGACACGGGCAACTAGTAGTTTTGGTTTTGCAAATTTATATTCACAGGATCCTGGTTTACAGCTGGAATGATATCCGGAAAGCTTTGTATCCGTATATCTCTTCTAGTTGTGTATTGTATTATTTTCCGCTGCTATGTAATTCATTGTAATCTCTGATAATTTGTGATGTGTATTATTTATTCATACTCTGTATATTCTTGTATTCTGATGGAATTGTTGTAATTAACAATGAAATGTTCTCCCGTCTGCATTCTATTTTGTCGTGTTCTCAAAACAATTCTTTCTTTCTCTTCTCTTCGGAGACCAGGGAAGTTCGGGTCGTTTCATTGGCTGTCAACCCGTGGTCCGATTCGCCCTAAGGGCTAATGTGGCATCTGAGTGGTCCTGATGGTTCTAGTTATCCCTAGGTTAATCTGACGGCTCTTATTAAATTAAAATTTTATAAAAAAACTCCTAAACCCCTAACCCTAATCACATTAATTCATAATAAGAGCCGCTATGCCGTCAATGGAGAACCTAGAGTAGCCGCCATAGACTCTCAACCTTAAAGCAAGATAGAAGCTTGAATCAAAATCAAATCTAATCTAAATAACGATTAGTATACATCAAAGGCGAGCAATTCAGTTTCATAATACAGATCCCAGAAAGACAAGACTATTTTTTTAATTATGAGTATGATAGCTTTAACAAATTAATTAATTAATTTAATTATGATAAGATATAATTGGGATTATGAGAATATGATTTTGAATCATGTGATGTAAATTATATGTATGTTCGTGGTGTTGAATCATATGTTAGTCTTATGCAAGTTGGATCATATGTTAGTTCTTATGTGAATCTTATGCAAGTTGAATCATATATCTTATGCAAGTTTGTGACGATTGGATCATATATTCATGTATGAATCTAATGCAAGTTTGGGTTGTTAAAATATATGTGAGACATGTATTTGCATATGCTAGTTTATGTGACATTAACCTTTATGTCTAGATCCATATGCAAGTTTACATCTTTATGTTTAGACCCATATGCAAGTTTACGTCTTTATGTTTAGATCTATATGCAAGTTTACATCTTTATATTTGGATCTATATGCAAGTTTACATCTTTATGTTTAGATCCATATGCAAGTTCACACCTTTATGTTTGGATCTATAGCAGTACATAAGTTATGCAAGTTTATGCCCATTACCTATGCTAGTTTCGTATTATATGCTAGTTTGAATGAAATTCATATGCAAGTTATTGGCTATGTAATCTTATATCATGATCCTTCGATCTATTTTATGTGTTATGTGATGTTGTTTTTTGTTTTTATAAGTTAGACTGTTTGTGAGTCTATTATATTTCATTTGAAAACGTACGAATAGCGTGGGGATGATGGGATAATATTGAATATACATAAATTGTGAATTGGCATAAAATGACCTTAAAAGGCATATAATTAATTTGAGACATTAATTGGCATAATTGGTATTTACGAACATAATTTTAAGAGACAATTATGGACATAAATAAATTTGGAATTTATTGACAAATTTGAATAGGGATATTAATCCAATTAGGGGTTAAATAAAGATGTGTAATAATTAACCGCCTAAGACATGAGGTTAGACTCTTTTGTGGTGTAAGACTACCCGGACCCGCCCAGCAAATCCATCATCCACAAATGACAGTCTAATGTGAGAGGACAAAGGCACGAATTAAATGCGTAACAATTGTAAAGACACGAGGTTAGGGTCGTTTGCGGTATAAGACTGCCTGGACCCGCCCGACAAATCCAGCAACCGCAAACGTCAGCCTAATGTGGGAGGTCTTTACAAGGTTACAGTTCTAATGAATTAAGTAACACTTAACCAGATAAACATGTGGT
Organism: Allium sativum; assembly: GCA_030737875.1. NCBI lineage: Eukaryota > Viridiplantae > Streptophyta > Magnoliopsida > Asparagales > Amaryllidaceae > Allium > Allium sativum. The sequence goes on from CM060914.1 coordinate 86,088,811, forward strand.
GGGACATGGGGGGTTAAGTGGGTGACTTGGGTAGCATGTGAAATTAAGTGGGTACCTTGGGTGGCATGTGAAATACGATTAGATGAACTTTAGGAAGATTGAAACATGTAAGAAGACATGTATAATAATGGGGTTAATTGGGGAAACCTTAGTGGGGGCCAAGCATAGGTGGAAGGCTTGTGTCAAGCATGGGGGCCCTTTTTAAACCAGTAACCCATTAAGTATCTTTGTGAGCTCGACCCAAGTCGAGGACGGGACACGCTTACTGGATTTGATTGTAAGAGGTCAAAATGGGTTGGCAGTGGCAATGCAAGTCCAACGGGGTCATGTGCGTGCTTGGGCCCAGGCTGGTAGGTAAGACGTTGTTACATCGTGTAGATATAAGCCGTGCATCTTTGGTGGTATCGGGTTGCCACTTTGGGGAGTGATACACCCCACTGTGGGACCAGCACGGGTATCTACGAGTTAGGGAGCCAATCGAATGGGGGCAGTGGGTACAAATAAAGGAGATATAGGCAGACGATACCTATGAAGGCAGCTAAGGGTACACGAAACTACCACTACATTATTAAGTTCTGTAGGCGGGATCAACTTTTAGGGTGACTAGTGGCGGCGCAGTATAGTAATTATCCTATAGTGATTAGCAACAACATTAGCGCCAGAATATTCCTCTTATTTGCTTTGTCACAACCATTTGTTTCATGGTCATATCTTATCTTACCTATTTATGCCTTATCCTAGTTACTTTAATAATTGTATTGTTAAAGTTATCATACTCGCCAGACTTAAGTATGACCCCCTTGTTTTCGCCTATTTTCTTCCTTTTTCCCCCTAGGTTCTCAGGGTGGGACTAGTACTAGTGGAGCTTGATCTCGGATCTCTTTCTCTCACTTTTGGAAGTGCTTGGATTGCTGAAAGTAAAGCTAAGCTCATCTCTTTTATGGCTACTTGTGTTGGGGTTTATGCTTTTTATTTTATGTACTCTAAAACAATTTATCAAGATGGATATTAAGTGTACTTGGTTTATGAAGTTGTTGTAATCTAACTATTTTTCCGCTGCAATAAAAGTTGTTTTAAAATTTTCAAGTACCATTATTTATATCTGTCTTGTTATATTCTGTTCTATACACTAAATATGCTCCATGGAAGTTAATGCATTCCCTTTATGAGTGACATTAATAGACGTGGGGTGTTACACGTGGTAACAGAGCTGAAAGTTACTAGACCAGATATGAATTTTGAAAAACTATTTTTCAAAAAACATTTTATTAAGAAATACTTTCAAAAGTATGTTTTGAGGAAAGTATTTTAAGAGAAAAGTTTATTTTAGAAACATAACCCCGAAGAGCCATATATCTTTCTTTCGAAATCTCCGTTTTGAATCTCTTCATTTTCTTTTCAGCATGTCTGGAAATCCCGAGATACCCGAGGGGATACCGATAACCAGGATGGTTTAGAAGGTATATGGAAGCTAGGGCCAGTGTCGTAGGCCCAGCAAATGCTCCACCTCCTCCTCCCCTCCTCCTCCTCCCCCTCCCTGTGTTGATACTTATGCAAAGATATGCAAAGATTTTAGGGCAATGGGAGGGAAACCTTTTCACGGATCAGAGACGTTTGTTGAAGCTCGAAATTGGCTTAAGGACGTGGAAGATCTATTTGGTATTTTCGAAGTAGAAGATGGAAGGAAGGTCGAATTGGCTGCTTGGTTAACGAAAGAGGAAGCCTCGTTTTGGTGGGAGGTCATGAACGGAGAGCGTCCGGTGGAGACATGGATGGATTTCAAGCGCAGGTTCGAAATGAAGTTTCTCTCAAGAGTAGAAGAGGATTTATATATGAAAAGATTCTTGGTATTGAAGCAAGGGGATTTATCAGTAAAGGAGTACGTCAACAAGTTCAATCAGTTGGCAAGATTTGGCTTGGAATTGGTAAACACACCTGAGAAGAAGGCCCTGAGGTTCGTTAAAGGTTTGAATGAGCCACTACATGGGTTGGCGATGATTTGAAATTTGTTCGTGTGGTCCATGAATATAGTGACGTCTTCGATGAAGTTCGAGGTTTACCCCTGAGGCGCGAGATAGACTTTCGAATATACCTAGTAGATAATGCATAGCCAGTTGCATTACCAGTGCGCCACATGGCTCCAAGAGAGAGAGAAGAGAACTCAGTAAGCAAGTGAAAGAATTTCTTGAGAAGGGGTTCATAAGAAGAAGTATTTCGGAGTGGAGTGCTCCAGTCATTTTTGCTACAAAAGTTGATGGTTCACTTAGATTGTGCGTGGATTATGGAGAGCTGAATAAGCTAACAAAGAAGAACAGGCACCCATTGCCGAGGATGGACGATTTATTCGATCAGTTGGTGGGTGCTTCAGTTTTCTCGCAACTGGATTTAGCTACAGGGTTTAATCAGCTAAGGGTGGCTAAAGATAGCATCGATAAGACTGCCTTTAGAACTCCTAACGGTTTCTTTGAGTGGCTCGTCATGCCTTTTGGTTTGACGAATGCACCCGCATACTTTGTTGACTTAATGAGTAGGGTGTTCAGGGAGTTTCTAAACAAGTTTGTGGTACTTTGTAGACGATATTTTGGTTTTCTCTAAAAATGAAGAAAAGCATGCCCTACATCTTAGGGAAGTCTTAGAGACCCTACGAGCGCATTAGCTAAAAGCTAAGTTCTCCAAGTGCCATTTTTGGAGAAAAGAAGTGATGTTCTTAGGACACGTGGCCTCTAAGGAAGGGATAGCTGTGGATCCCGCCAAGGTGGTGGCAATCCAAGATTGGAAAACTCCTAAGAACACAACAGAAGTAAGAAGCTTTTTAGGGCTGGCTGGCTATTATAGGAAGTTCATTAAGGACTTCGCGAAGATATCAGCCTCTCTCACTTGATTAACGAAGAAGAATTTGACTTTTACTTGGGACGTTGACTGTGACGATGCTTTACAACGTATGAAGAGGGCTTTGACGACAACTCCAGTTTTAGTTTTGCCAGACGGGAGTAAGACATTCACTGTATGTACCGATGCTTGTGGGATAGGGGTTGGCGCAATTTTAATGCAAGAGGGAAGGGTGTTATGCTATGGTGGCAGACGGTTGAAAGCCCACGAGAAAATTTACCCTACCCACGACTTAGAGTTGGCGGCCATAGTTTTTGCGCTTAATTCATGGCGTCATTATGTGCTTGGCAAAAGGTTTGAGTTGTATATAGACCATAAGTCGCTAAAGTATTTATTCTCTCAAAAGGACCTAAACTTGAGGCAACATAGATGGATGGAGTTTTTGGCATCCTACGATTTTGAGATCGCATATACCACTGAAAAGGGTAACGTTGTAGCTTATGCCTTAAGTAGAAAGAAGTTAACTTTAAGTCCTTTGTTCGAAGTGCGACAGAGTTTGGAGTATATATCTTCCTTTGACTTCAGACCCTCTGTCGATTATGTAGCCGGATTATTGGCATCGTTAGAGGTGCAATCTACACTTTTGGGTCGAGTTGGAGAGGCACAGTGAATTGACCCACAGTTGGTTGAGATAGTAGGCAAGCTTATAGGAGGGGAGTCCTCGAGTCATCTTGATAGATATGCTATAGATAAGAGAGGTTAGCTATGTAGAGATGGAAGACTTTGCGTACCACAAGACGAGAGTTTGAAGAAGGCAATTTTTGAAGACTCACATCGCTCTAAGATGACCAAACATCCCAGTGGTGATAAGATGTATAGGTATATGAAGCGAGTTTTCTTTTGGGCCGGAATGAAGAAGGACGTGGCCGAGTTCATTGCTAGATGTTTAGTGTGTCAACAAGTCAAGGCGGGGCAAAAGAAGCCTGGAGGTTTGTTCCATCCCTTAGAGATTCCGCTTTGGAAATGGGAAAGCATTTCCATGGATTTTGTAGATCGGTTACCAAGATCAAGGAAGGGTAATACGGGGATTTGGTAATTGTAGGCAGACTTACCAAAAGTGCCCATTTTATTCCCGCTAAAAGTAGAAGGACCGCCGCGTGGTTAGCATCTGTTTACCTTCGAGAGATAGTTCATTTGCACGGCATACCTTCTAGCATTGTGAGCGATAGAGATCCCATTTTCACAAGCGAATTTTGGAAAAGCTTACAAAAGGCGGTTGGAACACAATTATGCTTAAGTACCGCTTATCACCCTTAGACGGACGGCCAGACCGAGAGAGTAAATCGGGTTCTAGAAGACCTTCTGAGACTATGCATCCTAGACTTTGGAGGAATATGGGAAGAACACATTCCACTAGTGGAGTTCGCCTATAATAATAGTTTTCAGGCTAGCGTTGGCATGGCACCTTTTGAGGCTCTTTATGGACGAACGTGCCGTTCACCTACATGTTGATGGGAATCCACTGATAAAGTTTTGCTTGGACCCGACATGATTAGGGAGACTGTAACAACCCGTATTTTTGAATAACATGTTATAATATAAATCGAGGCAGAATTAAACTGTAAAATCTGAATCAAGGGAACGGGCTATGCCATTGCGTTCGTCTCGGAAAAATACGCGAAATAGAGTCCGAGTTTTCGAAAATCGGAGTCTGTATGACCAAGTTATGGCCCGTCAAAGTTTTCAGAAAATTACAAGTTCAAAAACAGTTCAAATTTGAATTTAGAATTCAAATTCAGCCAAAACAGACTGGGCGGGAAAACTCCCGCCCAGACAGGTCGACAGGGGGGTCGACACTAGGGTCGACCTCCCCCCCAACCAGGTCGACAGTAGAGTCGACCTGGGGGTCGACCTCCCTGGTCGGCCAGGTCGGCCTGGTGCACTTAATTGTGCTGTTTGGACCTGTTTTGGAGGCTTGTGACGTGATTTGATGGCTTGGATTGAATCTAGGGTTAATCCTATGACTAATACTATCCTAATCTTCTATAAAAGGACCCCTAAGCCTAGCCTAAATCACCATTATTCAACCCTACAACTAAACTATGTCAAATTTGTTCCTCTCATGGCCTCCACTCTCATGCTAAAATTTCTAAGTTTATCTATATGAGAGATTTTGAGTTCATACAAGTGTTTTCAAGCTTGTATGAGTGTTCTTAGTTTGCATTCAAGTCAAGTTGCAACATTTCTATTTTAAAGCAAGGGTTTTTATTGATTTGGCTCAAGGGTTTTTCATTGGGAGCTTGCATATTTGGGTTTTTTTGGTGATTGCATAAGGGCTTCGTCTCAATCTTTATAATAAATATTCATTTGTGTCTTCATAGCATTGTAAGCCCTTTTCTACTTTCTTTTTGAACTCTAAAGTTAAATGAATGATGCAAGTTTGGGGTTGATCATTATGATATGCAAGTTTGGTTGATCGTTATGATATGCAAGTTTGGTTGATCATTATGTTATGCAAGTTGGTGTAATCATTATGTATGACACATGTTGCTATGTTATGCAAGTTTGGGTTGATCATTATACACATGTTATCATGTTATGCAAGTTAAACTTGAGTTGTGAGCTTAAAGCTTCAAGCTTTATGTTAAAGGTTGCATTTTGGCAACATGGAAGCTATCATATCCCTTATGATAACTTGCATGTGAGGCTAAATGCGAACTCCTAGCAACTTCTACATGTCATTTATCACCATGTATCACTTATATGCTAAGTTTGGTTTTATGCATACTTTTGAAGCCTAATAATGCAATATGCAAGTATATGAACATATGTACATTTCATATGCCACCATGTTAAACTTGTGGCTTTAACACCTTTTTGTCATGATTATGCCAAGTTCCCTATTTTATCCTTTATGCGTTGTTGCGATTATGTAAACGATGGGACTACGTTGGGGTTGGGTAAAATTATGACATGAACATGATTTTTATAACATGACGTGATATGTTAGCTTGTAATTATGTTTTGGAAACATAATGGACATGACACTTAGAAAATATGAGTGTGGCCAACTCGAGGTTGGGTTGAGTTTGTAGCATAAATCTACCCGGACCCGCCCGGCTTAACTAGTGGCTACAAACAATAGGACCCAATGTGAGAAGTTGGTCATGTTGTGCTCGAACCCGAGGTTAGACCAAGTTGTGGTATAAATCTACCCGAACCCGCCCGGCTTAACTAGTAACCACAACAAGGTCTAATGTGAGAGGTTAAAGCACATTAAGTTAATTAATGCCTTCTGATTAGGGTTAAGTCATGGTCCACCTAATACTTAACCAATTTGGGCTTGATGGGTTAATCGGGGTTAAGTCATGAACCTTGGGTACACTTAACCAATTTAATCCATGTTCGGATCGGGTTAACCACATTTAACCCGTTAAGAAACCCTAGTTGCATGGTCCTTTTCAGCAGTAACCCTCTTGATAGTATCATAAGACCCTAGGGACTAGGCTAGGGTGGGGCACGATTACTGGACTGACATGTAAGCGACCAAAACGACGGCTGAGTAGGTACGCCGGTGTGGGTCCAGGCGGACTATGGTCGTGCACATAGTCCGGAGTTGGAAAATCAGGCACGGGTACCAGTAGGTCTAGACTGTGCATACTTGATTTGTGTCCGAGGTTGACACCCTAGGACTTGATACACCCTAGGGTAGACCTAGCGCAGTTTAACTACATTCCATGTTTGGGCCGTATGACACCGACACTTGACGAGTTAGGCTTATAGGGAGCCGATCAACTAGACCGTGTAGTTGGACCTTGATTTAGGTCACCTCATGATGTTGGGCCAAGCTTGGGCCAAGGGATCAATTCTTGTTTTTACTTGACATGTTAGAATGCTAGTACACCCGTGGTGCAAAACTTAACCTTGATTATGCGATGACACCTTTATCTATCTTGTTAGTATGTTGTTATCCTTATGTTCATCTCAGCTTCTCATGCCAGTTAACTTTACTAGTTCATGAACAGATAGTAGTTAGGGCTTACCAGTCTTTTTGACTGACTTGTTTTCTTTCGCCTTTTTTCTTCCGTTCCCCCCCCCCCTCAGGTCCTCAGGGTGGGAACATTGGAGCTTATCTTGGATCTTTATAGCTTGCTTACTGGATTTGCTCATGTACGGTGTTGGACATTGAGCTGGCTATGGTTTATCACTTCACTTTGGGGATAGTACTTTATGTATTTCAGTTTTTCAGTTTATGTTTTTCTCTAGACTTTGTTTGTTGGAAAATAATGACCAAGTACTTTGTTGTAACTTAACTATGGTTTTGAAATGCTAGTTTGATCCGCTGCTTTATTTACTCTGTTTTACTTACATGTTCTGTCTTGTGATATCTGCATGCATGTTTACCTCGTTTAACGCCCCTCCAAAGCCAATGTACTTGCAAGAGTTACCTTGGCGGAGGTGGGGTGTTACATTTGGTATCAGAGCATACGGTTTACAAGATATGAGCAAAAGTGTTTTTGAAACTTACCTTTTGAAAAACTATTTTCAAAACCAATTAAGTATTTTCCAAGAAAAGTCTAGTTATTTTAAAAAGGCTATTCCCCAAAAGCCATAGCACTATCCTTCGTTTCTTCGTTCTGGATCTATCCTTTTCTTTTTCAGTATGGCTGATCTTAACCTTCCCGAGGGAGTGACCATTCCCGGATGGTTCCAGAGGTACTTGGAAGCTAGGGCCAACAATGTGGGCCCAGCAAATACCCCCAATATAACTGAGGTTCCTCCTCCTCCTCCTCAGAATCCGCAAGCAGATTTCGCTAAGATTTGCAAAGACTTTAAGGCGATGGGTGGCAAGAACTTTATTGGGACGGAGACTTTTGTGGAGGCAAGAAATTGGTTGAAAGAAACTGAAGATCTCTTCGCCATCTTTGATGTGGAAGATCAGAGAAAGGTTTTATTGGCAGCATGGTTATTAAAAGAGGAAGCTTCTTATTGGTGGGAGGTCACCAATGCTACGAGGCCCATAGAGACTTGGGCCGACTTTAGGACGAGATTTGGGCTTAAGTTTCTATCATCAGCTGAGGCGAATCTGCAATTGGAGAAGTTTATATCTTTGAAGCAAGGGGACATGACAGTGAGGGAGTATGTGAATGAGTTTAACAAGCTCGCCCGATTCGGTTTGGACATGGTTAATACCCCCCAGAAGAAGGCTTTACGCTTTGCACGAGGGTTGAATGAGCCATTACAAGGTTTAGCCCTATCTCATATAACCATGGGGGCCACTTTTGAAGGCCTAGTGGACATGGCATTGCTTCAAGGAGACAATAAGAAGGAAGACAAGACTAATGAGACTCAAACCAAGAAGACGGACTCCAAGTGGGGAGGAAATCAGAGCAATCAGAACAACAAAAACAACAAGAACAACAAGGGCAACAAGGCCAAGGCAAAGGATCCAAGAAAATGCCACTACTGTGGGAATGTTGGGCACATAGCTAAAGACTGTAAGAAGAAGAAGAGGAAGCTGGGCGAATGCTTTCATTGTGGAGAGACTGGACACTTTAGCAAGGATTGCCCCAAGAAGCAAGGGCAGAATCAGCGTGCAGGACCTTCTGGAGGGCAAGTGCATGCTCTCAACGCTGCTCCAGTTCAGGATCGAGGTAGTATTTCTGTAGAAAGTCTTGTTTATATTTCTGATTATCCTGTTCGCACCTTATTTGATTCTAGCACATCGCATAGTTTTATTTCTTCTGACATCGTTGAAAGTTTGCACCTAAGTACTAGCCTAGTTGAGGATCCCGTTTGTGTTTCAAATCCAATTGGGGGTTCCGCCCATCTATCTATGATTTGTGTGGATTTGAAGATTTCTATCTTGACCGTAGAATTCACGTGTAATGCTTATGTTCTCGGGTTCACGGGATATGGGTTGATCTTGGGCATGGATTGGTTGTCCAGTTATGGAGCCATTCTCGATTGTGAACATAGGGTGGTGAGGCTCATGACTCTCCTCGGTAATACCCTAGAAATTTCTTGTAACCCTAGAGGTCCCGTCATGTTATGTTATCTTGAATCTCTCGACTCGTCCATCGATGATCTGCAATCTGTAAGGGTGGTCCGAGACTATCCTGATGTCTTTGAAGAAGTTAAGGGGTTACCCCCTAAACGATAGATAGATTTCCGCATTTATCTAGTCGATAATGCCAAGCCAGTATCATTGCCCGTTAGGCACATGGCCCCTCGTGAAAGAAGGGAGCTCAGTAAGCAAATCAAGGAGTTGCTTGAGAAGAATTTTATTAGGCGAAGCATTTCTGAATGGGGTGCTCCGGTGGTATTCGCTACTAAGGCGGATGGTTCGCTTCGCCTATGTGTTGATTATCGAGAGTTGAACAAACTGACAAAGAAGAACAGGCACCCTTTACCGAGGATTGATGATCTCTTTGATCAGCTGGTTGGTGCTTCTGTTTTCTCTCAGCTCGATCTAGCCACCGGATTCCATCAGCTTAGAGTGGTTGAGGATAGCATTGATAAAACCGCGTTTAGGACTCCAGACGGATTCTTTGAATGGCTTGTCATGCCATTCGGATTGACTAATGCACCCGCCTACTTCGTAGAATTGATGAGTAGGGTGTTCAGGGAGTTCCTCAACAAGTTTGTTGTTGTCTTCATGGATGATATTCTGATCTTCTCAAAGGATGAGAAAGAGCATGCTAGGCATCTCAAGGAAGTGATGGATACGCTTAGAGCGCATCAGTTGAAAGCCAAGTTCTCCAAATGTCATTTCTGGAGAAGGGAAGTTCGGTTTCTTGGGCATATAGTTTCTAAGCAAGGCATAGCGGTGGATCCCGCGAAAGTGGTTGTGGTTCAAGACTGGAAGACTCCTAGGAATGCAACCGAAGTAAGAAGCTTTCTCGGTCTGGCGGGCTAGTATAGGAAGTTCATCAGGGACTTCGCTAAGATTTCGGCCCCTCTTACTAAGTTGACGAAGAAGAACTTAGTCTTTGCATGGGACTTGGAGTGTGAGCTTGCTTTTCAAAAGCTCAAAAGAGCCCTTACCTCAGCTCCAGTTTTGGCATTACCCGATAGTGGTAAGATGTTTACCGTGTACACAGATACATGTGGCACGGGGTTAGGTGTTGTTCTGATGCAAGAGAGAAGAGTGATATGTTATGGGGGTAGGCAACTTAAAGTTCATGAGAAGAACTATCCCACTCATGATTTGGAGTTGGTGGCGATCGTCTTTGCACTCAAATCCTGGCGCCACTATCTTCTAGGCGAAAGGTTTGAGTTGTATACTGATCACAAGTCACTCAAGTACCTCTTCTCGCAAAAAGATCTGAATCTAAGGCAGCAAAGGTGGATGGAATTCTTGGCATCTTATGACTTCGAGATAGCTTATACCCCTGGCAAGGGTAATGTTGTGGCGGATGCACTAAGCAGAAGGAGGTTGACTTTGAGCCCCTTGTTGGTTGAGATGAAGAACTTAGAATTCTTGGCGACCTTTGATTTCACAACGGCGGTTGAGTCGATGACGGGTTCATTAGCATCCCTTGAGCTTAGACCCACACTTCTTGATCAAGTTGGGGCTTCGCAGAAGGAAGATCCGCAAATAGTCGAGGTCATGGATAAGTTGATTCGTAGTGAGACGTCTAGTCACCTTGCTAGATATACTATTGATGATAAAGGTTGGCTAAGGCGTGATGGAAGGCTATGCGTTCCACAAGTAGGAGACTTGGTGCATAAAGTTGTCGGAGAAGCACATCATTCGAAGATGACTATACATCCTGGAGGAGATAAGATGTATAGGGATATGAAGCGCATTTTCTTTTGGGCCGGAATGAAGAAAGATGTGGCAGAGTATGTTTCAAGGTGCATGGTGTGCCAACAAGTGAAAGCCGAGTCAAAGAAACCAGGTGGGCTATTACATCCATTGGAGGTCCCGCAATGGAAGTGGGAGAGTATTTCTATGGATTTTGTGGATGGATTGCCTAGGTCAAGAAAAGGGAACACGAGCATATGGGTCATAGTTGATAGACTTACGAAGAGTGCTCACTTCATTCCAGTAAAAAGCAAGAGGACCGCATCATGGCTGGCATCTATTTATCTCCGAGAGATAGTGCAGTTGCATGGAGTTCCTTCTAGCATAGTTAGCGATCGTGACCCAATTTTCACTAGCCAGTTCTGGAATAGTTTGTAAGAAGCGATGGGTACGCGATTGAATCTGGGTACAGCCTATCACCCCCAGACGGATGGCCAAACCGAAAGGGTGAATAGAGTGTTAGAAGATCTCTTGAGGCTTTGTGTTCTCGACTTCGGTGGCACTTGGGAAGACCACCTTCCTCTTGTAGAGTTTGCTTATAATAATAGCTATCAAGTCAGCATAGGGATGGCACCATTTGAAGCTTTGTATGGGAGGCCGTGTAGGTCACCATCTTGTTGGTGGGAGACAACAGATAGGCTTATACTTGGGCCAGATATGATATGGGACACATCCGAGAGAGTTGAATTAGTGAGAAGAAGGATGAAAGCGGCCCAAGATAGACAGAAATCCTATGCTGACAAGCGAAGGACTGATTTGGAATTCGAAGTTGGAGATATGGTTTTCCTGAAGGTTTCTCCTTTGCGTAAAGTGGTACGTTTTGGAGCAGTTGGGAAGCTGGCACCAAGGTTCGTAGGACCCTTCCCTATCACAGAGAGAATTGGAAAGATGGCCTATAAGGTGGAATAGCCCGAAAAGCTAGCCGGAGTGCACAATGTCTTTCATGTCTCGCATCTCCGAAAGTGCCTACATGAATCCGCTGAGGTGGTTGAACCAAGCATTCTTGAAGACATTGAGGTAGAGAAAGAGGCAACCTTGAGAAGAGCTCCGATTCGTATCTTGGGAACAGAGATCAAGAAACTAAGGAATCGGGAAGTCAAATTGGTAAAAGTTCAGTGGGGTGAAACCGAGGAGAAGATGCGTGGGCTTTATCCATTTCTTTTTTAGGGTACATTCTCGATCTCTTTTCCTAATTAATACATCTTTCTTTTGCTATCCATGTTTATCTTGTTATCTCGTTAATCATAACATGAGAATCTTAGGTAGAAACCCTTTGGATGAAACATGTATTTGAAACATGTTATGCTTGATGATTGCAAGTGGTTGCAAGTGTTTGCACGTGGATACTCGTGGATGCATGATACACATTAGGCACTAAGATCGGCTCACACACTTTCATGTTGCATATGCATGAGTGCTTATACTTATTCATGGATGAAACTTGTTATGCTATCACGTGGATGTTGCATATGGATAAATGTTATGTGCACTCATGTAGAGACTATGAGTTATGTTAGGAATTTGCATACATATGGACTCATTTCACTAACATACTTTGCATTAAGGAGGTTTACTGTATCAGTAACCGCATGATTTTTGCATTAGATAAGTACATATACACAAACCTTTGCATATGATCATACAACATTTAGAATCCTTTAAGGACAATGACTGCACGTGGATGATGTTTTGAGTAGATGGATGATGGATGGTAGGATACGTTCTTCCTAACTTGGAGATTTCGGGGACGAAATCCTTTAAGGAGGGGAGAATGTAACAACCCGTATTTTTGAATAACATGTTATAACATAAATCGAGGCAAAATTAAACTGTAAAATCTGAATCAAGGGAAACGGGCTGTGCCATTGCGTTCGTCTCGGAGAAATACGCGAAATAGAGTCCGAGTTTTCGAAAATCGGAGTCCGTATGACCAAGTTATGGCCCGTCAAAGTTTTCAGAAAATTACAAGTTCAAAAACAGTTCAAATTTGAATTTAGAATTCAAATTCAGCCAAAACAGACTGGGCGGGAAAACTCCCGCACAGACAGGTCGACAGGGGGGTCGGCACTAGGGTCGACCTCCCCCCCAACCAGGTCGACACTAGAGTCGACCTGGGGGTCGACCTCCCTGGTCGGCCAGGTCGGCCTGGTGCACTTAATTGTGCTGTTTGGACCTGTTTTGGAGGTTTGTGACGTGATTTGATGGCTTGGATTGAATCTAGGGTTAATCCTATGGCTAATACTATCCTAATCTTCTATAAAAGGACCCCTAAGCCTAGCCTAAATCACCATTATTCAACCCTACAACTAAACTATGTCAAATTTGTTCCTCTCATGGCCTCCACTCTCATGCTAAAATTTCTAAGTTTATCTATATGAGAGATTTTGAGTTCATACAAGTGTTTTCAAGCTTGTATGAGTGTTCTTAGTTTGCATTCAAGTCAAGTTGCAACATTTCTATTTCAAAGCAAGGGTATTTATTGATTTGGCTCAAGGGTTTTCCATTGGGAGCTTGCATATTTGGGTTTTTTTGGTGATTGCATAAGGACTCCGTCTCAATCTTTATAATAAATATTCATTTGTGTCTTCATAGCATTGTAAGCCCTTTTCTACTTTCTTTTTGAACTCTAAAGTTAAATGAATGATGCAATTTTGGGGTTGATCATTATGATATGCAAGTTTGGTTGATCATTATGATATGCAAGTTTGGTTGATCATTATGTTATGCAAGTTGGTGTAATCATTATGTATGACACATGTTGCTATGTTATGCAAGTTTGGGTTGATCATTATACACATGTTATCATGTTATGCAAGTTAAACTTGAGTTGTGAGCTTAAAGCTTCAAGCTTTATGTTAAAGGTTGCATTTTGGCAACATGGAAGCTATCTTATCCCTTATGATAACTTGCATGTGAGGCTAAATGCGAACTCCTAGCAACTTCTACATGTCATTTATCACCATGTATCACTTATATGCTAAGTTTGGTTTTATGCATACTTTTGAAGCCTAATAATGCAATATGCAAGTATATGAACATATGTACATTTCATATGCCACCATGTTAAACTTGTGGCTTCAACACCTTTTTGTCATGATTATGCCAAGTTCCCTATTTTATCCTTTATGCGTTGTTGCGATTATGTAAACGATGGGACTACGTTGGGGTTGGGTAAAATTATGACATGAACATGATTTTTATAACATGACGTGATATGTTAGCTTGTAATTATGTTTTGGAAACATAATGGACATGACACTTAGAAAATATGAGTGTGGCCAACTCGAGGTTGGGTTGAGTTTGTAGCATAAATCTACCCGGACCCGCCCGGCTTATCTAGTGGCTACAAACAATAGGACCCAATGTGAGAAGTTGGTCATGTTGTGCTCGAACCCGAGGTTAGACCAAGTTGTGGTATAAATCTACCCGGACCCGCCCGGCTTAACTAGTAACCACAACAAGGTCTAATGTGAGAGGTTAAAGCACATTAAGTTAATTAATGCCTCCAGATTAGGGTTAAGTCATGGTCCACCTAATACTTAACCAATTTGGGCTTGATGGGTTAATCGGGGTTAAGTCATGAACCTTGGGTACACTTAACCAATTTAATCCACGTTTGGATCGGGTTAACCACATTTAACCCGTTAAGAAACCCTAGTTGCGTGGTCCTTTTCAGCAGTAACCCTCTTGATAGTATCATAAGACCCTAGGCACTAGGCTAGGGTGGGGCACGATTACTGGGCTGACATGTAAGCGATCAAAACGACGGCTGAGTAGGTACGCCGGTGTGGGTCCAGGCGGACTATGGTCGTGCACATAGTCCGGAGTTGGAAAATCAGGCACGGGTACCAGTAGGTCTAGACTGTGCATACTTGATTTGTGTCCGAGGTTGACACCCTAGGACATGATACACCCTAGGGTGGACCTAGCGCAGTTTAACTACATTTCATGTTTGGGCCGTATGACACCGACACTTGACGAGTTAGGCTTATAGGGAGCCGATCAACTAGACCGTGTAGTTGGACCTTGATTTAGGTCACCTCATGATGTTGGGCCAAGCTTGGGCCAAGGGATCAATTCTTGTTTTTACTTGACATGTTAGAATGCTAGTACACCCGTGGTGCAAAACTTAACCTTGATTATGCGATGACACCTTTATCTATCTTGTTAGTATGTTGTTATCCTTATGTTCATCTCAGCTTCTCATGCCAGTTAACTTTACTAGTTCATGAACAGATAGTAGTTAGGGCTTACCAGTCTTTTTGACTGACCTGTTTTCTTTCGCCTCTTTTCTTCCATTCCCCCCCCCCCTCAGGTCCTCAGGGTGGGAACATTGGAGCTTAGCTTGGATCTTTATAGCTTGCTTACTGGATTTGCTCGTGTACGGTGTTGGACATTGAGCTAGCTATGGTTTGTCACTTCACTTTGGGGATAGTACTTTATGTATTTCAGTTTTTCAGTTTATGTTTTTCTCTAGACTTTGTTTGTTGGAAAATAATGACCAAGTACTTTGTTGTAACTTAACTATGGTTTTGAAATGCTAGTTTGATCCGCTGCTTTATTTACTCTGTTTTACTTACATGTTCTGTCTTGTGATATCTGCATGCATGTTTACCTCGTTTAATGCCCCTCCAAAGCCAATGTACTTGCAAGAGTTACCTTGGCGGAGGTGGGTTGTTACAGAGACTTCGGAGACGATAAACCTGATTCGACGGCGAATGAAAACGGCGCAGGACCGACAGAAGTCATATGCTGATAGGACACGAACCAATCTTGAATTCAATATTGGAGACATGGTTTTTGTTAATATGTCACCGTTAAAAAACGTAGTCCATTTTGGGTCAGTAGGGAAGTTGCACCGAGGTTCATAGGATTCTTTCCAATTACAGAGAGGATTGGACAAAGGGCCTATAGAGTAAAGTTAACAGCGAAGCTCAGCGGAGTTCATGACGTGTTTCACGTTTACCATTTGCGTAAGTGTTTACACGATACGGCGGAAGTGGTAGAGCTGAGCACGCTCGAAGAAGTGGAAGTAGGGCGCAATGCCACGATCAGACGAGCTCCTACACGCGTTCTCGGATCGGAGGTCAAAATGCTTTGCAACAAAGAGGTCAAGTTGGTCAAAGAGCTATGGGGAGATGGTCAAAGATGCACGAATTGGGAGACGGAAGACAAAATGCGTACACTATACCCTTTCTTTTTTAGGGTATGTTTTAATTTCTCCTTTTTCTACCGCTTTGTTGACACTTGTCTTATCTTTTACTATTATCTTTGCGATGACATCTTCGATCTTTCGTTAGGAAGAACCCTATGGTTGCAAACATGTGTTTGAGACATGTTATGTTTGGTGGATGCAAATGGATGCAAGTGGTTGCTCGTGGATGCATGTACACACACATTAGGCACTAAATCGGCTCAATCACCTTCATGTTGCATATGAATGCGTGTACATATCTAAATTAATGGATGTATAATGGTTGTGTTATCATATGGATGCTGCATTTTGATGAATGGTTGTGCACACATGTAGAAATAATATGTATCGATAGGATTCTTTCGCATACATAATGGACGCATGGCACTACATGATTTGCATTAAGGAGGTCAACTGAATCAGTGGACCGCCTGATCTTTGCATTAGATAAAAAACATATACACACATTTTTGCATTAGTTCATATAGCATTAGAAATTTCTTTAAGGACAAAGGATGCTTGTGGATGATGGTTGAGTAGATGGATGATTGGTTAGTAGGATACATTCTTCTTAACTTAGAGATTTCAGGAACGAAATCCTTTAGGAGGGGAGAATGTAACACCCCGTAATTTTATAACATTAAAATTCACAAATTAAAGTATACTTAATTTTTAGAAGAAGAATTAAGTGAAATGGGTTGCGCTATTATGTTCGTCTCAAAATTTTGGGTCAAGATAGACATTTGGTTTGCATAAAACGGATAATTTATGAAGAAGATATTAAGCCTTGAAGTTTGAATGCATATGAGAGAAATATATATAGATATATATTCAAAAAAAGTTCAAAATAGCGAATCGGGGGGGGGGAATAGCCGAATCGCACCATTTTTGGTGTCGACCCGAGCCCCGCTGGGTCGATTAGGGGTCGATCCAGGGTGTTTGGCTGTCAACCCGTGGTCCGATCCGCCCTAAGCGCTAATGTGGCATCTGAGTGGTCCTGATGGTTCTGGTTATCCCTAGGTTAATCCGACGGCTTTTCTTAAATTAAAATTCAATAAAAACACTCCTAAACCCCTAACCCTAATCGCATTAATTCATAACAAGAGCCTCCATGCCGTCAATGGAGAACCTAGAGTAGCCGCCATACGCTTTCAACCCTAAAGCAAGATAGAAACTAGAATCAAAATCAAATCAAATCTAAATAATGATTATTCTACATCAAAGGCGAGCAATTCAGTTTAATATTTCAGATCTTAGAAAGTTAGGACTATTCTTTTTAATTATGAGTGTGATAGCTTTCACAAAATAATCAATTAATTTAATTATGATAAGATATAATTGGGATTATGAGAATATGATTTTGAATCATGTGATGCAAATTATATGTATGTTTGTGGTATTGAATCATATGTTAGTCTTATGCAAGTTGGATCATATGTTAGTTCTTATGTGAATCTTAAGCAAGTTGAATCATATATCTTATGTAAGTTTGTGATTATTGGATCATATATTCATGCATGAATCTTATGCAAGTTTGGGTTGTTAAAATATATGTGAGACATGTATATGCATATGCTAGTTTATGTGACATTAACCTTTATGTCTAGATCTATATGCAAGTTTACATATTTATGTTTAGACCCATATGCAAGTTTACATCTTTATGTTTAGACCCATATGCAAGTTTACATTATTATATTTAGATCGATATGCAAGTTTACATCTTTATGTTTAGATCTACATGCAAGTTTACATCTTTATGTTTAGATCCATATGCAAGTTCACACCTTTATGTTTGGATCTACAGCAGTACATAAGTTAAGCAAGTTTATGCCCATTACCATGCTAGTTTTGTATCATATGCTAGTTTGAATGAAATTCATATGCAAGTTATTAGCTATGTAATCTTATGTCATGAACCTTAGATCTATTTTATGTGTTATGTGAGGTTCTTTTTCTTTTTATAAGTTAGACTATTTACGAGTCTAACATATAACATATGAAAACGTACGAATAGCGTGGGAATGATGGGATAATATTGAGTATACATAAATTGTGAATTGGCATAAAATGGCCCTAAAAGGCATATAATTAATTTGAGACATTAATTGGCATAATTGGTATTTATGGACATAATTTTAAGAGAAAATTATGGACATAACTAAATTTGGAATTTATTGACAAATTTGAATAAGGATACTAATCCAATTTGGGGTTAAATAAAGATGTGTAGTAATTAACCACCTAAGACACGTGGTTAGACTCTTTTGTGGTGTAAGACTGCCCGGACCCACTCGGTAAATCCAGCAGCCATAAATGCCAGTCTAATGTGAGAGGTCAAAGGCACGAATTAAATGCGTAACAATTGTAAAGACATGAGGTTAGGGTCGTTTGTGGTATAAGACTGCCTGGACCGGCCCGACAAATCCAGCAACCACAAATGTCAGCCTAATGTGAGAGGTCTTTATAAGGTTACGGTTCTAATGAATTAAATAACACTTAACCAGATAAACATGTGGTGGGACATGGGGGGTTAAGTGGGTGCCTTGGGTGGCATGTGAAATTAAGTGGGTGCCTTGGGTGGCATGTGAAATACGATTAGATGCACTTAACCAAGATTGAAACATGTAAGAAGACATGAATAAGAATGAGGCTAAGTGGGGAATCCTTAGTAGGGACCAAGCATAGGTGGAAGGCTTGTGTCAAGCATGGGGGCCCTTTTCAAACTAGTAACCCATTAAGTATCTTTGTGAGCTCGACCCAAGTCGAGGACGGGACACGCTTACTGGATTTGATTGTAAGAGGTCAAAACCGATTAGCAGTGGTAACGCAAGTACAACAGGGTCATGTGCGTGCGTGGGCCTGGGCTGGTTGGTAAGACCGTGTTGCATCGTGTAGATATAAGCCGTGCATCTTTGGTGGTATCGGGTTTTGCGGAGTGATACACCCCACTATGGGACCAGCACGGGTATCAACGAGTTAGGGAGCCAATCGAATGGGGTAGTGGGTACAACTAGTAGAGATAGGGGCAAACGACAACTATGAAGGCAGTTAGGGGTACACGAAACTACCATTATCATTATTAAGTTCTTTAGGAGGGATCAACTTTTAGGGTGACTAGTGGTGGTGCAGTATAGTAATTATCCTTTAGTGATTAGGAACAAGATTAACGCCGGAATGTTCTTCTTATTTGCTTTGTCATGCCCACTTGTTTCATGGTCATATCTTATCTTACCAGTTTATGCCTTACCCAAGTTACTTTAATAATTATATTGTTAAAGTTATTATACTTGCCATACTTTATGTCTGACCCCCTTGTTTTCGCCTCTTTTCTTCCTTCCCACCCCCCTCAAAGGTTCTCAGGGTAGGACTAGTACTAGTGGATCTTGATCTCGTATCTCTTTCTCTCTCTTTTGGAAGTGCTTGGATTGCTGAAAGTAAAGTACAGCTCGTCTCTTTTATGGCTACTTGTGTTGGGGTTTATGCTTTTTATTTTATGTACTCTAAAACAATTTATCAAGATGGATATTAAGTGTACTTGGTTTATGAAGTTGTTGTAATCAAACTATTTCTCCGCTGCAATAAAAGTTGTTTCAAATTTTTCAAGTACCATTATTTATATCTGTCTTGTTATATTCTGTTCTATACACTAAATATGCTCCATGGATGTTAATGCATTCCCTTTGTGAGTGACATTAATGGACGTGGGGTGTTACACTTGGTATCAGAGCTGAAAGTTACCAGACCAGATATGAATTTTGAAAAACTATTTTTCAAAAAGCATTTTATAAAGAAATACTTTCAAAATTATGTTTAAAGGAAAGCATTTTCAAGAGAAAAGTTTGTTTTAAAAATATAACCCCAAAAGCCATATATCTTTCTTTCTAATTCTCCATTTTGAATCTCTTCATTTTCTTTTCAGCATGTCTGGAATTCTCGAGATACCCAAGGGGATACCGATACCAAGATGGTTTAGAAGGTATCTGGAAGCTTAGGCCAATGTCGCGGGCCCAGCAAATGCTCCTCCTCCTACTACCCCTCCTCCTCCTCCTCCCCGTGTTTATACTTTTGCAAAGATATGCAAAGATTTTTGGGAAATGGGCAGGAAACCATTTCACGGATCAGAGACGTTTGTTGAAGCTCGAAATTGGCTTAAGGAGGTAGAAGAACTATTTGGCATTTTCGAAGTAGAAGATGGAAGGAAGGTCCAATTGGCTGCTTGGTTAATGAAAGACGAAGCCTTGTTTTGGTGGGAGGTCACGAACGGAGGGCGTCCGGTGGAGACATGGATGGATTTCAAGCGTAGTTTCGAAATGAAGTTTCTCTCATGAGCATAAGAGAATTTATATATGGAAAGATTCTTGGCGTTGAAGCAAAGGGATTTATCAATAAAGGAGTACGTCAACAAGTTCAATCAGTTGGCGAGATTTGGCTTGAAATTGGTAAACACACCTGAGAAGAAGGCCCTGAGGTTCATTAAAGGTTTGAATGAGCCGCTACATAGGTTGGCGATGACCCACATTCTGATGGGGGCTACCTTTGAGAAACTGGTTGACATGGCGCTAATGCATAAGGAAGAGAAAGGTGCGAATGCTAATAACGCACCAGAGAAGAAAGGAGACCAGAAGAAGCCACAACAGCAAAACAAGAAAGGCGAGAAAAACAATAATGGCAAAGGAAAGAAGTGCTTTAATTGTGGGACACCAGGCCATCTGAGCAAAGACTGTAGGAAAAAGAAGAAGACTGGTTGTTTCCACTGTAGAGAGGCAGGTCATCTAGTTAAGGACTGCCCAAGGAAACAGGGGAAAGGGCAAAGAACTTCTAGAGAGCAGCTTCAGGCTCTCATGGCGCTAGGGCAGGCGAGAGGGCAGATTTAGGCTCTCATGGCACCAGGACAGGAGAGAGGTAGAAATATTTCCATTGAAAGTTTAGTTTTTCTGTTTGATCATCCTATTCATACTTTGTTTGACTCCGGCGCTTCACACTCGTTTGTATCTGCTTCGTTAGTCCAAACACTGCACCTAAATACTAATCTAGTTACAGATCCCATAGTAGTCTCAAATCCTATTGGTTGTTCGGCTCATCTTTCGATGATTTGTCGGGATTTGAGAGTGTCTATCTTGGGCATGGGTTTGAATGCAACGCCTTTGTTCTTGGCTTCATAGGCTACGGCTTGATTCTAGGTATGGATTGGCTAACTAGATATGGTGCCATCCTAGATTGTGACAGAAGGGTAGTTAGATTGTTGACTCGTTGTGGAAAGACCCTTGATATTTCTTGTGACCCTAGAGGTCCGGTAATGCTTAGCTACCTAGAATCCCTAGACGCATCCAATGATGATTTGAAATATGTTCGTGTGGTCCGTGAATATAGTGACGTCTTCGATGAAGTTCGAGGTTTACCCCCGAGGCGCGAGATAGACTTTTGAATATATCTAGTAGATAATGCAAAGCCAGTTGCATTACCAGTGCGCCACATGGCTCCGAGAGAGAGAAGAGAACTCAGTAAGCAAGTGAAAGAATTGCTTGAGAAGGGGTTCATAAGAAGAAGTATTTTGGAGTGGGGTGCTCCAGTCGTTTTTGCTACAAAAGCTGATGGTTCACTTAGATTGTGCGTGGACCATAGAGAGCTGAATAAGCTAACAAAGAAGAACAGGCACCCATTGCCGAGGATAGGCGATTCGATCAGTTGGTGGGTGCTTCAGTTTTCTCGCAACTGGATTTAGCTATAGGGTTTCATCAGCTAAGGGTGGCTGAAGATAGCATCGATAATACTGCATTTAGAAATCCTGACGATTTCTTTGAGTGGCTCGTCATGCCTGTTGGTTTGACGAATGTACCTGCATGCTTTGTTGACTTAATGAGTAGGGTGTTTAGGGAGTTTCTAAACAAGTTTGTGGTAGTCTTTGATGACGATATTCTAGTTTTCTCTAAAAATGAAGAAGAGCATGCCCTACATCTTAGGGAAGTCTTAGAGACCTTACGAGCGCATCAGCTAAAAGCTACGTTCTCCAAGTGCCATTTTTGGAGAAAATAAGTGAGTTTCTTAGGACACGTGGTCTCTAAGGAAGGGATAGCTGTGGATCCCGCCAAGGTGGTGGCAATCCAAGATTGGAAAACTACTAAGAATGCAACAAAAGTAAGAAGCTTTATAGGGCTGGCTGGCTATTATAGGAAGTTCATTAAGGACTTCGCGAAGATACCAGCCCCTCTCACTCGATTAACGAAGAAGAATTTGACTTTTACTTGGGACGTTGACTGTGATGATGCTTTCCAATGTCTGAAGAGGGCTTTGATGACAGCTCCAGTTTTAGTTTTTTTCAGACGGGAGTAAGACATTCACTGTATATACCGATGCTTGCGAGACAGGGCTTGGCATAGTTTTAATGCAAGAGCAAAGGGTGATATTCTATGGTGGAAGACAGTTGAAAGCCCACGAGAAAAATTACCCTACCCACGACTTAGAGTTAGCGGCCATAGTTTTTTCGCTTAATTCATGGCGTAATTATTTGCTTGGCGAGAGGTTTAAGTTGTATACAGACCATAAGTCGCTAAAGTACTTATTCTCTTAGAAGGACCTAAACTTGAGGCAACAGAGATGGATGGAGTTTTTGGCATCCTACGATTTTGAGATCGCATATACCCTTGGCAAGGGTTACGTTGTAGCCGACGCCTTAAGTAGAAAGAAGTTAACTTTAAGTCCTTTGTTCGTAGAGCGGCAGAGTTTGGAGTATATATCTTCCTTTGACTTCATACCCTCTATCGATTATGTACACGGATTATTAGCATCGTTAGAGGTGCTACCTACACTTTTGGGTCGAGTTGGAGAGGCATAGCGAAATGACCCACAGTTGGTTGAGATAGTAGGCAAGCTTATAGGAGGGGAGTCCTTGAGTCATCTTGATAGATATGCTATAGATAAGAGAGGTTGGCTATGTAGAGATTGAAGATTTTGCATCCCACAAGACAAGAGTTTGAAGAAGGCAATCCTTGAAGACTCACATCACTCTAAGATGACCATACTTCCCAGTGGTGATAATATGTATAGGGATATGAAGCGAGTTTTCTTTTGGGATGGAATGAAGAAGGATGTGGTCGAGTTCGTTGTTAGATGCTTAGTGTGCCAATAAGTCAAGGCAGAGCAAAAGAAGCCTGGAGGTATGCTCCATCCCTTAGAGATTCCGCTTTGGAAATGGGAAAGCGTTTCCATGGATTTTGTAGATGGGTTACCAAGATCAAGGAAGGGTAATACGGGATTTGGGTAATTATAGACAAACTTACCAAAAGTGCCCATTTTATTCCCGTTAAAAGTAGAAGGACTGCTGCGTGGTTAGCATCTGTTTACCTTTGAGAGATAGTTCGTTTGCACTGCATACCCTCTAGCATTGTGAGCGATAGAGATCCCATTTTTACAAGCGAATTTTGGAAAGCTTACAAGAGGCGGTTGGAATGCAATTATGCTTAAGTATCGCTTATCACCCTCAGACGGACGTCCAGACCGAGAGAGTAAATTGGGTTCTAGAAGACCATCTGAGTCTATTCATCCTGGACTTTGGAGGAACATGGGAAGAGCACCTTCCACTAGTGGAGTTCACCTATAATAATAGTTTTCAGGCTAGCATTGGCATGGCTTTGAGGCTCTTTATGGACGACCGTACCGATCACCTACATGTTGGTGGGAATCCACTGATAAGGTTTTGCTTGGACCTGACATTATTAGGGAGACTTCGGAGTCGATAGACCTGATTCGATGGCGAATGAAGATGGTGCAGGACCGACAGGAGTCATATGCTGATAGGAGATGAACCGATCTTGAATTCAATATTGGAGACATTGTTTTTGTTAAGGTGTCACCGTTAAGAAACGTAGTCCGTTTTGGATCAGTAGAGAAGTTGGCACCAAGGTTCGTAGGACCCTTTCCAATTACGGAGAGGATTGGACAGATGGCATATAGAGTAAAGTTACCAGAGAAGCTCAGCGGAATTCATGACGTGTTTCACGTTTGCATTTGTGTAAGTGTTTACACGAAACGACGGAAGTGGTAGAGCCAAGCACGCTCGAAGAAGTGGAAGTAGAGCGCAATGCCACGTTCAGATGAGCGCCCACACGCATTCTCGGATCGGAGGTCAAAAAGCTTCGCAACAAAGAGGTCAAGTTGGTTAAAGTGCAATGGGGAGATGATCAAAGAGACGCGACTTGGGAGACGGAAGACAAAATGCGTAGCTGTACCCTTTCCTTTCTGAGGGTATGTTTTAATTCCTCCTTTTTCTACCGCTTTGTTGACACTTCTCCTATATTTTAGCATTATATTTGCGATGGCATCTTCGATCTATAGTTAGGAAGAACCCTATGGTTGCAAACATGTGCTTGAGACATGTTATGTTTGGTGGATGCAAGTGGTTGCTCGTGGATGCATGTACACACACATTAGGCATCAGATCGGCTCAATCACCTTCATGTTGCATATAAATGCGTGTGCATATCTAAATTAATGGATGTATAATGGTTGTGTTATCATATGGATGCTGCATTTTGATGAATGGTTATGCACACATGTAGAAATTATATGAATCGATAGGATTCTTTCGCATACATAATGGACGCATGGCACTATCATGATTTGCAATAAGGAGATCAACTGAATCAGTGGACCGCTTGATCTATGCATTAGACAAGGAACATAAACACACATTTTTGCATAAGTTCATATAGCACTAGAAATTACTTTAAGGACAATGGATGTTTGTGGATGATGGTTGAGTAGACGGATGATTGGTTGGTAGGATACATTCTTCTTAACTTAGAGATTTCGGGCACGAAATCCTTTAAGGACAGGAGAATGTAACACCCCGTAATTTTATAACATTATAATTCACAAATTAAAATATACTTAATTTTTAGAAGAAGAATTAAGTGGAATGGGTTGCGATATTATGTTCGTCTCAAAATTTTGGGTCAAGATAGACATTTGGTTTGCATAAAACGGATAACTTATGAAGAATTTATTAAGCCTTGAAGTTTGTATGCATATGAGAGAAATATATATAAAAAAAATATTCAAAAAAAGTTCAAAACAGCGAATCGAGAGGGGGAATAGCTGACCCGCACCATTTTTGGAGTCGACCCGAGCCTAACTGGGTCGACTAGGGGTCGATCCAGGGTGTTTGGCTGTCAACCCATAGCCCGATTCGCCCTAAGGGCTGATGTGGCATCTGAGTGGTCCTGATGGTTCTGGTTACCCCTAGGTTAATCCAACGACTCTTATTAAATTAAACTTCTATAAAAACACTCCTAAACCCCTAACCCTAATCACATTAATTCATAACAAGAGTCGCCATGCCGTTAATGGAGAACCTAGAGTAGCCGCCATACACTTTCAACTCTAAAGCAAGATGGAAGCTTGAATCAAAATCACATCAAATCTAAATAACAATTAGTCAACATCAAAGGCAAGCAATTCAGTTTCAGAATATAGATCCTAGAAAGACAAGACTATTCTTTTTAATTGTGAGTATGATAGCTTTCACAAATTAATTTAATTATGATAAGATATAATTGGGATTATGAGAATATTATTTTGAATCATGTGAAGTAAATTATATGTATGTTTGTGGTGTTGAATCATATGTTAGTCTTATGCAAGTTGGATCATATGTTAGTTCTTATGTGAATCTTATGCAAGTTGAATCATATATCTTATGTAAGTTTGTGATGATTGGATCATATATTCATGTATGAATCTTATGCAAGTTTGAGTTGTTAAAATATATGTGAGACAAGTATATGCATATGCTAGTTTATGTGACATTAACCTTTATGTCTAGATCCATATGCAAGTTTACATCTTTATGTTTAGACCCATATGCAAGTTTACATCTTTATGTTTAGATCTATATGCAAGTATACATCTTTATGCTTAGATCCATATGCAAGTTCACACCTTTATGTTTGGATCTATAGTAGTACATAAGATATGCAAGTTTATGCCCATTATATATGCTAGTTTTGTATCATATGCTAGTTTGAATGAAATTTATATGCAAGTTATTGGCTATGTAATCTTATGTCATGATCCTTAGATCTATTTTATGTGTTATGTGATGTTGTTTTTCTTTTTATAAGTTAGACTGTTTGCAAGTCTAACATATGCCATATGGAAACGTACGAATAGCATGGGGATGATGGGATAATATTGAAAATACAAAAATTGTGAATTGGCATAAAATGGCCTTAAAAGGCATATAATTAATTTGAGACATTAATTAGCATAATTGGTATTTATGGACATAATTTTAAGAGACAATTATGGACATAAATAAATTTGGAATTTATTGACAAATTAGAATAGGGTTATTAATCCAATTTGGGGTTAAATAAAGATGTGTAATAATTAACTGCCTAAGACACGAGGTTAGACTCTTTTGTGGTGTAAGACTGCCCGGACCAGCTCGGCAAATCCAGCAGCCACAAATGCCAGTCTAATGTGAGAGGTCAAAGGCACGAATTAAATGCATAACAATTGTAAAGACACGAGGTTAGGCTCGTTTGCGGTATAAGACTACCCGCACCCGCCCGGCAAATCGAGCAACCGCAAATGTCAGCCTAATGTGGACATTTTTAGAAGGTTACGGTTCTAATCAATTAAGTAACACTTAACTGGATAAACATGTGGTGGGACATGGGGGGTTAAGTGGGTGCCTTGGGTGGCATGTGAAATTAAGTGGGTGCCTTGGGTGACATGTGAAATACGATTAGATGCACTTAACCAAGATTGAAATATTTAAGAAGACATGAATAAGAATGGGGTTAAGTGGGGAAACCTTAGTGGGACCAAGCATAGGTGGAAGGCTTGTGTCAAGCATGGGGGCCTTTTCAAACTAGTAACCCATTAAGTATCTTTGTGAGCTCGACCCAAGTCGAGGACGGGACACGCTTACTGGATTTGATTGTAAGAGGTCAAAACGGGTTAGCGGTGGCAATGCAAGTCCAACGGGGTCATGTGCATGCGTGGGCCCGGGCTGGTAGGTAAGACGTTGTTGCATCGTGTAGATATAAGCCGTGCATCGTTGGTGGTATCGGGTTGCCACTTTGGGGATTGATACACGCCACAGTGAGACCAACACGGGTATCTACGAGTTAGGGAGCCGATCGAATGGGGGTAGTGGGTACAACTAGTGGCACCTATGAAGGCAGCTAGGGGTACACGAAACTACCATTATCATTATTTAGTTTTGTAGGTGGGATCAACTTTTAGGGTGACTAGTGGTGGTGCAGTATAGTAATTATCCTGTAGTGATTAGGAACGAGATTAACGCCAGAATATTCCTCTTATTTGCTTTGTCATGTCCACTTGTTTCATGGTCATATCTTATCTTACCAGTTTGTGCTTTATCCTAGTTACTTTAATAATTATATTGTTAAAGTTATTATACTTGCCAGACTTTATGTCTGACCCCCTTGTTTTCGCCTCTTTTCTTCCTTTTCCCTCCCAGGTTCTCAGGGTGGGACTAGTACTAGTGGAGCTTGATCTCGGATCTCTTTCTCTCTCTTTTGGAAGTGCTTGGATTGCTGAAAGTAAAGTTCAACTCATCTCTTTTATAGCTACTTGTGTTGGGGTTTATGCTTTTATTTTATGTACTCTGAAACAATTTATCAAGAGGATTTTAAGTGTACTTGGTTTATGAAGTTGTTGTAATCAAACTATTTCTCCGCTGCAATAAAAGTTGTTTTAAAATTTTCAAGTACCATTTATTATATATGTTTTGTTATATTCTGTTCTATACACTAAATATGCTCCATGTAAGTTAATGCATTCCCTTTGTGAGTTACATTAATGGACGTGGGGTGTTACACGTGGTATCAGAGCTGAAAGTTACCTGACCAGATTTGAATTTTGAAACTATTTTTCATAAATCATTTTATAAAGATATACTTTCAAAAGTATGTCTTAAGGAAAGTATTTTCAAGAGAAAAGTTTGTTTTAAAAACATAACCCCCAAGAGCCATATATCTTTCTTTCGAATTATCCGTTTTGAATCTCTTCATTTTCTTTCAGCATGTCTAGAATTCCCGAGATACCCAAGGGGATATCGATACCATAATGGTTTTGAAGATATCTGGAAGCTAGGGCCAATGTCGTAGGCCCAGCAAATGCTCCTCCGCCTACCCCCCTCCTCCTCCTCCTCCCTGTGTTGATACTTTTGCAAAGTTATGCAAAGATTTTAGGGCAATGGGCGGGAAACCTTTTCACGAATTAGAGACGTTTGTTGAAGCTCGAAATTGGCTTAAGGAGGTGGAAGATCTATTTTGTATTTTTGAAGTAGAAGATGGAAGGAATGTCCAATTGGCTACTTGGTTAATGAAAGACGAAGCCTCGTTTTGGTGGGAGGTCACGAACGGAGAGCGTCCGGTCGAGACATGGATGGATTTCAAGCGTAAGTTCGAAATGAAGTTTCTCACACGAGCATAAGAGAATTTATATATGGAAAGATTCTTGGCATTGAAGCAAGGGGATTTATCAGTAAAGGAGTACGTCAACAAGTTCAATCAGTTGGCGAGATTTGGCTTGGAATTGGTAAATACGCCTGAGAAGAAGGTCCTGAGGTTCGTTAAAGGTTTGAATGAGCTGCTACATGGGTTGGCGATGACCCACATTCCGATGAGGGCTACCTTTGAGAAATTGGTTGACATGGCGCTTATGCATTAGGAAGATAAAGGTGCAAATGCAAATAAGGCACCGGAGAAGAAAGGAGACCAGAAGAAGCCACAACAACAAAACAAGAAAGGCGGGAAGAACAATAATGGCAAAGGAAAGAAGAAGTGCTTTAATTGTGGGACACCAGGCCATCTGAGCAAACACTGTAGGAAAAAGAAGAAGACTGGCTATTTCCACTGTGGAGAGGCAGGTCATCTAGTTAAGGACTGCCCAAGGAAACAGGGGCAAGGGCAAAGAACTTCTAGTGGGCAGCTTCAAGCTCTTATAGAACCAGGGAAGGCGAGAGGGCTGATTCAGGCTCTCATGGCACCAAGACAGGAGAGAGGTAGAAACATTTCCGTTGAAATTTTAGGTTTTCTGTTTGATCATCCTGTTCGTACTTTGTTTGACTCTGGCGCTTTACACTCGGTTGTATCTGCTTCGTTAGTTGAAACACTGTACCTAAATACTAGTCTTATTACGGATCCCATAGTAGTCTCAAATCCTATTGGTTGTTCGGCTCATCTTTCTACGATTTGTCGGGATTTGAGAGTGTTTATCTTGGGCGTTGGGTTTGAATGCAATGCCTTTGTTCTTGGCTTCACGGGCTACGGCTTGATTCTAGGTATGGATTGGCTAACTTGATACGGTTCCATCCTAGATTGTGAAATAAGGGTAGTTAGATTGTTGACTCGTTGTGGAAAGACCCTTGATATTTCTTGTGACCCTAGAGGTCCGGTAATGCTTAGCTACCTAGAATCCCCAGACGCATCCAATGATGATTTGAAATCTGTTCGTGTGGTCCGTGAATATAGTGACGTCTTCGATGAAGTTCGAGGTTTACCCCCGAGGCGCGAGATAGACTTTCGAATATATCTAGTAGATAATGCAAAGCCAGTTGCATTACCAGTGTGCCACATGGCTCCGAGAGAGAGAAGAGAACTCGGTAAGCAAGTGAAAGAATTGCTTGAGAATGGGTTCATAAGAAGAAGTATTTCGAAGTGGGGTGCTCCAGTCGTTTTTGCTACAAAAGCTGATGGTTCACTTAGATTGTGCGTGGACTATAGAGAGCTGAATAAGCTAACAAAGAAGAACAGGCACCCGCTGCCGAGGATAGATGATTTATTCGATCAGTTTGTGGGTGCTTCAGTTTTCTCGCAACTGGATTTAGCTACAGGGTTTCATCAGCTAAGGGTGGCTGAAGATAACATTGATAAGACTGCCTTTAGAACTCCTGAAGGTTTCGTTGAGTGGCTCATCATGCCTTTTGGTTTGACAAATGCACCTGCATACTTTGTTGACTTAACGAGTAGGGTATTTAAGGAGTTGCTAAACAAGTTTGCGATAGTCTTTGTAGACGATATTCTGATTTTCTCTAAAAATGAAGAAGAGCATGTCCTACATATTAGGGAAGTCTTAGAGACCCTACGAGCGCCTCAGCTAAAAGCTAAGTTCTCCAAGTGCCATTTTTGTAGAAAAGAAGTGAGGTTCTTAGGACATGTGGTTTCTAAGGAAGGGTTAGCTATGAATCACGCCAAGGTGGTGGCAATCCAAGGTTGGAAAACTCCTAAGAATGCAATAATGTAAGAAGCTTTTTAGGGCTGGCTGGCTATTATAGGAAGTTCGTTAAGGACTTCGCAAAGATATCAGCCCCTCTCACTCGATTAACGAAGAAGAATTTTACTTTTACATTGGACATTGACTGTGACGATGCTTTCCAACGTCTGAAGAGGGCTTTGACGACAACTCCAGTTTTAGTTTTGCCAAATGGGAGTAAGACATTCACTGTATATACCGATGCTTGCGGGACAGGGCTTGTCACAGTTTTAATGCAAGAGGGAAGGGTGATATGCAATGGTGGAAGGCAGTTGAAAGCCCACGAGTAAAATTACTCTACACACGACTTAGAGTTAGCGGCCATAGTTTTTGCGCTTAATTCATGGCGTCATTATTTGCTTGGCGAGAGGTTTGAGTTTTATACAGACCATAAGTCGCTAAAGTACTTATTCTCTCAGAAGGACCTAAACTTAAGGCAACAGAGATGGATGGAGTTTTTGGCATCCTATGACTTTGAGATCGCATATACCCCTGGCAAGGGTAACGTTGTAGCCGACGCCTTAAGTAGATAGAAGTTAACTTTATGTCCTTTGTTCGTAGAACGGCAAAGTTTGGAGTATATATCTTCCTTTGACTTCAAACCCTCTGTCGATTATGTACCCGGATTATTGGCATCGTTAGAGGTGCAACCTATACTTTTGGTTCGAGTTGGAGAGGCATAGCGAAATGACCCATAGTTGGTTGAGATAGTAGGCAAGCTTATAGGAGGGGAGTCCTCAAATTATCTTGATAGATATGCTATAGATAAGAGAGATTGGCTACGTAGAGATGGAAGACTTTGTGTACCACAAGACGAGAGTTTGAAGAAGGCAATTCTTGAAGACTCACATCGCTCTAAGATGACCATACATCCCGGTGGTGATAAGATGTATAGGGATATGAAGTGAGTTTTCTTTTGGGCCGGAAGGAAGAAGGACGTGGTCGAGTTCGTTGCTAGATGTTTAGTGTGTCAACAAGTCAAGGCGGAGCAAAAGAAGCCTGGAGGTTTGCTCCATCCCTTAGAGATTCCGCTTTGGAAACGGGAAAGCGTTTCCATGGATTTTGTAGATCGGTTACCAAGATCAAGGAAGGGTAATACGAGGATTTGGGTAATTGTAGACAGGCTTACCAAAAGTGCCCATTTTATTCCCGTTAAAAGTAGAAGGACCGCCGCGTGGTTAGCATCTGTTTACCTTCGAGAGATAGTTCATTTGCACGGCATACCCTCTATCACTGTGAGCGATAGAGATCCCATTTTCACATGCGAATTTTGGAAAAGCTTAAAAGAGGCGGTTGGAACGCAATTATTCTTAAGTATCGCTTATCACCCTCAAACGGACGGCCAGACCGAGAGAGTAAATTGGGTTCTAGAAGTCCTTCTGAGACTATGCATCCTAGACTTTGGAGGAACATGGGAAGAACAACTTCCACTAGTGGAGTTCGCCTATAATAATAGTTTTCAGGCTAGCATTGGCATGGCACCTTTTGAGGCTCTTTATGGAAGACCGTGCCGATCATCTACATGTTGGTGGGAATCCACTGATAAGGTTTTGCTTGGACCCGACATGATTAGGGAGACTTCGGAGACGATAGACCTGATTCGACGGTTAATGAAGACGGCGTAGGACCAACAGAAGTCATATGCTGATAGGAGACGAACCGATCTTGAATTCAATATTGGGGACATGGTTTTTGTTAAGGTGTCACCGTTAAGAAACGTAGTCCATTTTGGATTAGTAGGGAAGTTGGCACCGAGGTTCGTAGGACCCTTTCCAATTACGGAGAGGATTGGAAATATAGCATATAGAGTAAAGTTACTAGAGAAGCTCAGCGGAGTTCATGACGTGTTTCACGTTTCGCATTTGCGTAAGTGTTCACACAATACGGGGGAAGTGGTACAGCCGAGCATGCTCGAAAAAGTGGAAGTAGAGCGCAATACCACAATCAGACGAGCTCCTACATGCATTCTCGGATCAGAGGTCAAAAAGCTTTGCAACAAAGAGGTCAAGTTGGTCAAAGTGCAATAGGGAGATGATAAAAGAGACACGACTTGGGAGACAGAAGACAAAATGCATACGCTATACCCTTTCTTTTGCAGGTATGTTTTAATTTCTCCTTTTTCTACCGCTTTGTTGACACTTGTCCTATCTTTTAGTTTTATCTTTGCGATGACATCTTCGATCTTTAGTTAGGAAGAACCCTATGGTTGCAAACATGTGTTTGAGACATGTTATGTTTGGTGGATGCAAATGGATGCAAGTAGTTGCTAGTGGTTGCTCGTGGATGCATGTACACACACATTAGGCACTATATCGGCTCAATCACCTTCATGTTGTATATAAATGCGTGTGCATATCTAAATTAATGGATGTATAATGGTTGCGTTATCATATGGATGTTGCATTTTGATGGATGGTTGTGCACACATGTAGAAATAATATGTATCAATAGGATTCTTTTGCATACATAATGGACGCATGGCACTATCATGATTTGCATTAAGGAGGTCAACTGAATCAGTGGACCGCCTGATCTTTGCATTAGACAGGGAACATATACACACATTTTTGCATAAGTTCATATTGCATTAGAAATTTCTTTAAGGACAATGGGTGCTTGTGGATGATGGTTGAGTAGATGGATGATTGGTTGGTAGGATACATTCTTCTTAACTTAGAGATTTCGGGGATGAAATCCTTGAAGGAGGGGTGAATGTAACACCCAGTAATTTTATAACATTAAAATTCACTAATTAAAGTATACTTAATTTTTATAAGAAGAATTTAGTGAAATGGGTTGCGCTATTATGTTCATCTCAAAATTTTGTGTCAAGGTAGACATTTGGTTTGCATAAAACAGATAACTTATGAAGAAGATATTAAGCCTTGAAGTTTGTATGCATATAAGAGAAATATATATATATATATATTCAAAAAAAGTTCAAAACAGCGAATCAGGAGGAGGAATAGCCGAACCGCACCATTTTTGGAGACGACCCAAGCCCTGCTGGGTCGACTAGGGGTCGATCCAGGGTGTTTGGCTGTCAACCCGTGGCCCAATTCGCCCTAAGGGCTGATGTGGCATCTGAGTGGTCCTGATGGTTCTGGTTATCCCTAGGTTAATCCGATGGCTTTTATTAAATTAAACCTCTATAAAAATACTTCTAAACCCCTAACCCTAATCACATAAATTCATAACAAGAGTCGCCATGCCGTCAATGGAGAACCTAGAGTAGCCGCCATACACTTTAACCCTAAAGCAAGATAGAAACTTGAATCAAAAGCAAATCAAATCTAAATAACGATTAGTCTACATCAAAGGCGAACAATTCAATTTCATAATACAGATCCCAGAAAGACAAGACTATTCTTTTTGATTGTGAGTATGATAGCTTTCACAAAATAATTAATTAATTTAATTATGATAAGATATTATTGGGATTATGAGAATATGATTTTGAATCATGTGATGTAAATTATGTATGTTTGTGGTGTTGAATCATATGTTAGTCCTATGCAAGTTGGATAATATGTTAGTTCTTATGTGAATCTTATGCAAGTTGAATCATATATCTTATGCATGTTTGCGATGATTGGATCATATATTCATGTATGAATCTTATGCAAGTTTGGGTTGTAAAAATAAATGTGAGACATGTATATGCATATGCTGGTTTATGTGACATTAACCTTTACGCCTAGATCCATATGCAAGTTTACATCTTTATGTTTAGACCCATATGCAAGTTTACATCTTTATGTTTAGACAGATATGTTACATCTTTATGTTTAGATCTATATGCAAGTTTACATGTTTATGTTTAGATCCATACGCAAATTCACACCTTTATGTTTGGATCTATAGCAGTACATAAGTTATGGAAGTTTATGCCCATTACCTATGCTAGTTTTGTATCATATGCTAGTTTGAATGAAATTCATATGCAAGTTATTGCCTATGTAATCTTATCTCACGATCCTTAGATCTATTTTATATGTTATGTGATGTTGTATTTCTTTTTGTAAGTTAGACTATTTGCGAGTCTAACATATGTCATATGAAAACGTACGAATAGCGTGGGGATGATGGGATAATATTGAATATACATAAATTGTGAATTGGCATAAAATGGCCTTAAAAGGCATATAATTAATTTGAGACATTAATTGGCATAATTGTTATTTATGGACATAATTTTAAGAGACAATTATGGACATAAATAAATTTGGAACTTATTGACAAATTTGAATTGGGATATTAATCCAATTTGGGGTTAAATACAGATGTGTAATAATTAACTGCCTAAGACACGAGGTTAGACTCTTTTGTGGTGTAAGAATGCCCCGCCCGGCAAATCTAGCAGCTACAAATGCCAGTCTAATGTGAGAGGTCAAAGGCACAAATTAAATGCGTAACAATTGTAAAGACACGAGGTTAGGCTCGTTTGCGGTATAAGACTGCCCGGACCCGCCCAGCAAATCCAGCAACCGCAAATGTCAGCCTAATGTGGGAGGTCTTTACAAGGTTACAGTTCTAATGAATTAAGTAACATTTAACCAGATAAACATGTGGTGGGACATGAGGGGTTAAGCGGGTGCCTTGGGTGGCATGTGAAATTAAGTGGGTGCCTTGCGTGGCATGTGAAATACGATTAGATGCACTTAACCAAGAATGAAACATGTAAGAAGACATGAATAAGAATGGTGTTAAATGGGGAAACCTTAGTGGGGATCAAGCATAGGTGGAAGGCTTATGTCAAGCATAGAGGCCATTTTCGAACTAGTAATCCATTAAGTTTCTTTGTGAGCTCGACCCAAGTCGAGGACGGGACACGCTTACTGGATTTGATTATAAGAGGTCAAAACGGGTTATCGATGGCAATGCAAGTCCAACGGGGTCATGTGCGTGCGTGGGCCCGGGGTCATAGGTAAGACGTTGTTGCATCGTGTAGATATAAGTCGTGCATCTTTAGTGGTATCGGGTTGCACTTTGGGGGAGTGATACACCCCACTGTGGGACCAGCATGGGTATCTACGAGTTAGGGAGCCGATCGAATGGGGGTAGTGGGTTTAACTAGTGGAGATAGGGGTAGACGGCACCTATGAAGGCAGTTAGGGGTACACGAAACTACCATTATCATTATTAAGTTCTGTAGGTAGGATCAACTTTTAGGGTGACTAGTTGTGGTGCAGTATAGTAATTATCCTATAGTGATTGGGAACGAGATTAACGCCAGAATATTCCTCTTATTTGCTTTGTCATGCCCACTTGTTTCATGGTCATATCTTATCTTAACAATTTATGTCTTATCCTAGTTACTTTAATAATTATATTGTTAAAGTTATTATACTCGCCAGACTTTATGTCTGATCCCCTTGTTTTAGGCTCTTTTCTTCTTTTTCCCCCCCAGGTTCTCAGGGTGGGACTAGTACTGGTGGAGCTTGATCTCGGATCTCTTTCTCTCGCTTTTGGAAGTGCTTGGATTGCTGAAAGTAAACTTCAGCTGATCTCTTTTATGGCTACTTGTGTTGGTTTATGCTTTTTATTTTATCACTACAACAAAATAGTCCTTTTACAACGGGCAAAAACCGTTGTTATATGCTTTTCACAACAGGCAAGAGCCCATCCTAATATGTGTCGTCGTAATAGGTCCTCACTAAATTACAACGGTCAGTGACTATTGTAAAAAACCATTGTAATAATGTGTTCTATCACGTGCAACGACTCTATGACAATGGCTACAAACCTGTTGTAATTAGCTAATAAATTACAAGCGACTTCTGCCTGTTGTAATACATTATATTACAACAGGTATAGCCCGTTGTAAAAAGTCCATTTTTTTAAAAATTTGATTGTAATAATATAAATATATTTCACAAATTAAAATATTGAACTCAAAATTTCTTATTTTAATATAAATATGTTATTACACTCTTGAATAATACACAGTTTTATTTCTTTCTATTACACATTACTATACAAAATATGAAAATACTCATTTGTACAAATATTATTTCATTACATATACTTAGTTACACTCACTCACACTCTCTCATGCTCAATGTCTTCATCTTCGGTGATTGATCTAAAATGTGCATTAAAAGAACTGGGTGAAGAAGAATAACAAACAAGTTAAAAAATGTGCATTGAGCAGGGCAACGTACATTAAAAACTTGGAATGAAGTTTGTATAAGTGAATGTTCTGAGGAATAAAAACATGAGATACCTGATACCTTAATTAACCTTCCCCAAATTCACCTTAGTTAAATACATAAATAGCTAATAAACAAGATGCTTCTCTCTATTTTAAATCTTTGACTTCTTGCTCTTGATTTTGTCCAGTCGTACCTATCAAAATAAAATAAAAGCAACAAGCTGTGGGTAGAGTGTTTGTGGAAATTACAGTGCAGGTTTTGATGCCAAAGTTGAATCTTTTACAACATATCCATTTTAACTTACAAAATCAAACAACAAACCACACAATACACAAAACAAAAGTTGATATTTTACAACAAATCTAGTTGAACATTTGTATGAATATGGAACATGTCCAAACATCTAGCTGCATGGCTATTGAGCACATTAAAAACATATTCTCTTCCACTCAACGCATCATTTCTGTATGGTTGTCTCGGGATCCATCTTGAATAAAATTTATTTCTAGTACGACTAACTATCAAATCTATAGCTTCAAACACAATGGTTGAAAAAGGTCAGCACAAATTATATAATTAATTTTAAAAAAAAGGAAGAAAAGAAGAAGAGGGTACCTAAGCTGACAAATTCCAAATGCCAATTGCAATGTAGAAGTTGGCTTCAAACACCAGTATAGTAAGGAGTGAGTTGGCTCCTATAGTGAATGATAAATAAGTGTTATACTGATAGTTACTGTAACATGAAACATATAAACAAGCCAACACTTGCAATAGCACAACCGTCCATGACAATAAAGTTCATACAAAATGATTTTTCACTATTAAACAGCCGCATTTACCATTAAACAGCACCTACAATAAAGTTCATACAACACATTTAAACAGCCACATCTCTACATTAAAGTTCATACAACACCTTTAAACAACCACATCTCCACAATAAAGTTCATATTTGAGCCGACAATAAAGTTCATACAATAAAGCCAGCACCTGCAATAATACCTCTCCACATTCACCATTAAACAACCACATCTCCTATTCACTAGTTAACAGCCCACCATCACCTTTGCATCACAACACAACCATCAAACAAACTAACATCTTGCTGGTACTTACATCAACATAACCCCTAATTTCCACTAACATCAATACAAACCCCATACTCTACTGCCAACATTCAACAAATTCTAACATATATCGTATGAAATACTCAGCCAAATAAAATATATAACACACACAAACATATGTCAACGACCATGTCATGTGCATAGAATTTGCAAACACGCACATAAAATAAAAGAGGCAAACACTCACTGTACATGCGGATGACCTGAGTTGACTTCAAAATTGCTTAGCTATGTTTATGTTTATATAAATATATAAATCCCCTTTTGATGCTTGTTATTGAAGATTTATGAAAATAAATTCTCAAATATGTCCAAATATTTGCTAAGCAATGCTTGTTCATGGCAAACAGTGTACTGTGTTTGAAGAGCTCTGTATGAATTAAGGAAAAAAAGGCTACATAGGATGATACAGTGCCTGTAAAACATGCGCATATGCATAGTCATCTTATCAATAAAAATCAGGTTAAATGTGCATGAGTGTCACAAGTCAGGTTAGGCTTAATTTCAAGGAACAACAATATACATAGATCCCTTAAACACACCAGACAAATTTGAACTATCGAACACAGAAAAATCAAACTTGAGTTGCAAAATAATACACAGAGGATTATTTTACATAGAGGATCATGCAAGGAACTCTTTTTGATATATGGGAAGATATGTAGAAAATTTATAATACTTTTGTCTCACATTCAATAAAAATAATACACCCATATCCTATTAAAAGTATCAACTCCATATTGCCCTCCAATTAAAAAATAAGCAGTACCCATTAGCGGATATCTTTTGTACATTTATTTTGCCCCCACAAAATGAAAGCATACCCCCAATCAAGTTGATCAATGATGGGTACTTTTTTACTGTCTTGAAGCAAGTGTTCACATTGTTGCACTCCATTTGACGTTGTCAAAGTATGATAATCGCATTTAGAACCATAATCCATAAAGTACAAACCAATCACTACACCAAATTCAGTTTTAACCAATTAGTGATGCTATCGAACAAATCCACTTGATTGGGGATTAACATTTGGTAATCAATCAAACAAATTCGTAATTCACTGAACTATCGAACAAATTCGTAATCAATCAAAAACACAAATAAAATGAAACAATTGAGAGAGATGAAAATACATCGAGAGCACTGAAAACAAATAAAGGAAGAAAAACAATACCTTTGTGAAGAATCCGAGAGAGATGAAATCGAGCGCAGTTGAAAACAAAAAATTGTCGAACCCTAATTAGAATAAATGCGGCCAAAATGTTGCTGCCTGTAGAAAGTCGAAAGCCAAAAGCAGAAAATTTTTGCTTTTAAGAAAAGAAAAATAGTAACTTCTCAAAGTCCAAATAATTGATGAAACCATGTGGGCTTTTTGATTTTAGATTTTTAAAAGCTAAAAAATAGCTTATTTTGAGCCATCCAAACGGGCCCTTAAGGATCTTTGCTTACCGAAGCTTCCTCATGTGTTGAAATTTCGCAGTCAGATACTGCGAAGAAGGGAAATCGAACAGCTAATTGTTCTCTTCTCTTGCCACCAAAACTTGGGTCTGAGCTGAAAAATTAAAAGAAAATGCTTCCATAACCAAATTCCAATAGCTGAAAATCTGAATATGGCTTTAACTTGCAATACTGCACAATCTAGAACTGTCCTTTAACATATCTTCTCAACAGATATTACACAATTCAGCTGATAAAACTCAATCCACCATCGAAATATATTCTCACGCACTGCTAATAAATCCATAAATGGGACGAACCGACCAGCAAACGTGAAAATAATGTCTGGCATATAATGGAAAATTGGATTCCATACTCAAAAAAATCCCCACGTAAAACAGTAACAGATAACACACTAGTCCCAGACTTGAAATACTAAGGCACACAAAAATCATTATATCTGGATCAATACTTAATATATGGCACTGATTTATACCCAAATCTAGCTTGTAAAATCAAGTTGAACAATGTAGATTGAGAAAGAAGCACAAATCTGACTTCAACTAACATAGATCCTCAAACAATCATCGACAAAGACACGTTAATTCCAAAACTGGAATCAACTGCCAGGTCAATGTGAGAACCATAAATCCGCATTTTAAAAACCAATACAAATCAACCTAAGACCAACCGATAATATATCTTACCCAATCATCTGTACTGATGTAGATCTAATTCAAAAGTGGAGTAGGAGTTGATCTTCCCTAATCAAACAAATCCGATTAGACAGAGGAAACTGGGAATAGGAATAGTTTAATCCTGGCGATGTGTGATTGAATCGGCCATTTCCATCATAGCGGTAGAAGATGGATCTGCGATCTGGCTTTATTAACGAAAACTGCAATGATTTCGTTGAAGGTTAGCTAGAAGGAAATCGGATAGAAATAATAGATGTAATTAGGGATAGTGCTCATGCCACTGATTATTGAAGAGACAAGAGCACTAAACTTCAATTTTTTCATTGAAAGAATTGAATTCTATTTAGGGTTTAGGCAAAAAAATAAGGGGATAAACGGGATTGATGATAAGCGGGATATGAGAACGGGTGAATTCTGTACGCGCAAAAGGAAAATTTGGGGTTTGGAGCCAAGAGGTAAAAGTATGGTACAGGTACCAAATAAAAATTTGTTATGTATTTAGATTATTTTAAGCATTGGACAAAATTATACATAAGTATTGAGATTTGAAATTTTCAAATGCGTCAAAAGTATAGTAAAGTGACAAGTTAAAACTTGTGTGTTTTGTTTAATACGTCAAACATGCTTCTACATTTGAGAAAATTTCAAAAAATAAATAAATATGAAATATAAATATTAATCTTAATTATTAATTATAAAAAAAACTATAACTTGCAATATAATATTATTAATATTAATATAATTAATTATTAATGATTAATTATAATATTATTTGGTCATAGAAACACATGTAGTATCAGTTAATTTGTTTGTGGTAAAGAAACAAGTGTAGTATCAATTCAAAATCAACAAGCAAGAATCAGAGAAGTATTTGGTAAAAAAATTCAAAAATTATTTTATTTGAATAAGTATTTGAATACTAATTTCGAAAATGTGTTGAACTGTTCAACAATGTCAAGCCGAAGCCAAATCAAAATCGCACATATTTCTCATGGTTGACAAAAGCAATCTTATCCAAGATAAAATCAACATATGAATCAGAGAAATAAACGGGTTTTAGAACACTATAAAAAACCAGTCACATCATCGACAAATGGGTGTATTGAATATCGAAAAATCAAGCAAACATAATTCAAAATAGAAATCGAGCATAAAAAGGAAAAGGAGCAGGTCAGAAACTTAAAGTAAGACTAAAATATATTGGGTTGGTCGACTGATTATCATTCTTTTCTATTATTATTTAAACCATGGTTTTATAGATTAAAATCTTTTTAATTTCTATTGTATCTTTTATTTAAACAAACTCTAGTTTAAATTATTATGGATTAATTTGTGTGGTGTGTATATAGATTAAAGTGTCTTCTAATAGTAATATTATTAATATATTTTTCAAAAAGTAATATTAATATTTATTGTTGATTATAAATTATTACATATTTGATATTATTTACTCGATTTTACTTACTAATAACTGAAAAGTAAAGTTAAGCTTGTTGGAATACTAATTATATATAATAACTAGTAAATAGTAATTATTTAATAATAATCATTAATTATTATTACAAGTTATAAATGATTAATATAATATTATTAATTATTAAATATTAATAAATAATATAGTATTATTAATGATTAGTAATTACAAATGTAATATTATAGTTACGTTAAAGGCAATAATTTAAGTAATATCATGGAATGAAATCTAATACGTATACAATAATATAAAGAGAACATCATTTAAAACCTTTTTTATAGCTATTTGGGTAAAAATTGTAGATATTATTACTTTTATAATGATGTTATAAATAATTTAATATTATTGTTAATAATTATTAATGTTTAGTTATTAAAGATTAAATGTTAATAAACAATATAATACTATTAATGATTAGTTATTAAATATTAATAAATAATATAATACTATTCATGATTAGAAATCAGTAATATAATATTATAGTTAATAATTATTAATAATATTACAATAGACATCTATTACAACGGCCATTTTGTGAACATTGTAAAATTGACATCTATTACAACGGACGTGAAAAGGCCGTTGTAATAGCACTCTATTACAACGTACAGTTTTCACCCATTGTACAAAGTGTTGTAAAGGATTTCTATTACAACTATCCTGAAACGGCCGTTGTAATAGCATTTTATTACAACGGACTGTCTATGCCCGTTGTAAAATGGTTTTGTATAGGCATCTATTACAAGGTCCATAAAGTGACCATTGTAATAACATTCTACTACAACAGGCAGCCAATGTCATTGTTAAATGGACGTTGTAATAGGGTATTTTTGTTGCAGTGATGTACTCTGAAACAATTTATCAAGATGGATATTAAGTGTACTTGCTTTATGAAGTTATTGTAATCAAACTATTTCTCCGCTGCAATAAAAGTTATTTTAAAATTTTCAAGTACCATTATTTATATCTGTCTTGTTATATTCTGTTCTACACACTAAATACGCTCCATGGAAGTCAATGCATTCCCTTTGTGAGTGACATTAATGGACATGGGGTGTTACAAGTTTTTTTTGTGCATTCATGTTATGCTTTGAGGATAGATTTTAACATAAATCTAACACGACGCAATACCTATATATATAATATTAGCTCCGTCTCATGATTTTCATTGATCTCCATTTTGTTGTCATTGATCAAAATTCTTGTGATTCAACACTTTCGAATTAGTATCTTTCAGTGATACAGATTTTAGAGGATCACAGATAGATCAAAAAAGTACAAGTGGTATGTGTCATTTTATTGGAAAATCACTAGTCTCTTGGTTTAGCAGGAAATAAACTGTATTTCACTATCTACATGTGAAGATGAATATATATATATATATATATATATATATATATATATATCAGCGACTTTGGCTTGTGCTCATGTTATATACATGCAACTAACACATAAAGATTTCAATATACATTTAACTAATCCACGCCCTCACTTAAACCGAAGGAACATGTATTACAACACCTGAGCAGCAAAATAGGATTTCGCCTCAGCAGCTGAAGAGAGCCTCTTGCTTGAGCAGCAGAATAGGGACTTCAACAAATATAAAAAGTTTGTTTGATTATATATGTGTTGTTGATAACACGAATAAGTCGTGATTGAGTACGCTTTTCCTATAATCTTCTCCTTTGTATGTGTATGTGTGTGTGTGTATATATATATATACCTGAAAGCAAATGAAGAATAAAGAAGGAAATTAGTGTCACATAATGTTTAATATTTGAGAGCACAAGTGAACATAGAATAGAAATAGTTTAGAATCATAGAATAATCAGATCAAGAAAGTTCAATGAATAAAACAAGTGATTCTGAAGTGTATTTAGAGTAAATAAAAGGTTGCAATTATTCGTAAAAAGGTTTAATCACAAGGTATAGGCATAAGTCATGGGATTGAAGAGTTATGACTCTTTAAAAAGTCGCGACCCTTCATGTGTACCGATTGAATTTAAAATACAGCTGGCTAAAAAAGGCTAGAATTTGAAATAGGTATGCATATGCACAAGTCATGCCATTCAACCGGCTGGACTAAAAATTCAGCCGATTGATGTTCAAACTTAAAAAGCTTGAACACCCAACAATCAACCGGCTGAATTTTTGATTCAATCGGCCGATGTATATGATTTATGCGTATGTGCTTCAGCCTCTGAAATATAAAAACAGTATATATATATATATATATATATATATATATATACACACACACACTATATGAGAGATTTTAATAATAAAATCCAACTAAATACAGACTTAAGTACACTAAAAATATATCAATGTATCTTCCTGTCGAATCTTCTTGTATTAAGGCTATATTCTTCTCATTTTCCTATAAAACATATAATATCGTAGATATATAGTTGTTGTCATTATCAAAATCTAGTTCGAGAATGGAGTTTCTAACAATCTCCCCCTTTTTTATGATAACAACTATATACGAATTTGTGCATATATATAAACTAAAAAATAATTTATTTTTACCTATGCTCCCCCTGTATATATACTATATTTTTTTCTCCCCTTTGTTATCAACAAAAAGAAAGAACAACTTATCAGAAAAAACAAACTATATAGTTTATGAACTATATTATAACAAGATATGTATATGTGAATTATGCTTTGTATATGATTATTAAGCACATAATTCATATACATTATATACCAATGATTCTGAAGAAGCATATAAGGATGTGATAAAAAAGCATACCTATCATGAGATAATCATAGAAAAACTATATCAATCGTAGTACAACAAAACATTACGTAACATCATGAGTTTATACAAAAACATCATTGTAGTTTATATATGTCATAATCTTAGCATAAGTTTAACAACAAAAATCATTAATAAGAGGTAAATTAGAAGTACCGTAATTGATTACACCACCTTTTCTGATGATGTATCCCTTGGAATTATCTCCCAAAGTGTCTTCCTTTTGAGTAGGTTATATTTGTCAGCATTTATTTGTCTCCCATCATATGTTTTGAGCAACCACTATCGAGTG
The DNA here is from genome assembly GCA_030737875.1 of Allium sativum. NCBI lineage: Eukaryota > Viridiplantae > Streptophyta > Magnoliopsida > Asparagales > Amaryllidaceae > Allium > Allium sativum. The sequence continues at coordinate 86,132,880 of CM060914.1, forward strand.
TCCAATTTCATCTTTTATTAAGTGGGACCTGTAAAATATAAGTAACAATGTTGGTTACCACTTTTAATAGAGTCCTTAGAGTTAGATCTTAGAAAACCAAAACTAAGAGGATTCAGTGTTCCTTTTATAAATAAAATCTTTATTTTTAGGAACGGTATCTAAAATGATTTTATATACTTATTCCTAACTAAAAAAATTGCTTGTTTTAGGAGCCCATATGTTAATAGTTTTAGAAACTAATTTTATTTTAGAAATTTTTGATGAACTACTCGGTTTAGCCTTCTTTTTGTTTGATTTCTCTATAGGCTTAATATCAGTCTTCTTCTTATAACCTAGTCCCCTCTTGCGAGATGTAGGCTGAGAATTTTCTATAATTTTAGATAAATTTTCTCTTCTTTTATTAAACTTTTAGTAATACCTTTTAACTTGATTTCGAGACTAGAATTATCTAATTCTGTTATTTTGATCTTAGTTTTTAAACCTTGATTCTTAGAAATAAGTCCAGTATTCTTTTTTTTTTTTTAAGTTTCAATGACTCAATAAAGTAAGTTAAGAATTAACAATAGAAAGAAATTCTTGAAGTTTTCTAATTTCCTCTTCTAGTATTTCTTTCTCATCTTTAAGCATGTCTAATTCGAATTCTGCAATTTTCTAATCCTCATTTGCTAGTTTATATATTCTTTTGAAATTATTCCTAGATTCTAATAATTTTGAATTTATTTCTACCATATCATCAAAAGTGAAATTACTACCCTCATTATCTTTGGCCATGAAACATATATTAGCTTGTTCGTTGTCACTGTCACTATTATTATCGCTTTCTGATGATGAGGAATCTGAGTCATCCCAAGTTACTGAAAATTCCTTCATATTGGATTTCTTCTTCCTTTGTTTATTTCGATATTCTATTTTCTTGCTTGGACACGATCCTTTTGTAAATTCCCTTTCTTGTGACATATGAAACATTCAATTAGTGATAATGATGGCTTATTGTTATCGAAATTCTTTTTCCTATTATTTCTATTAGCCCTCTTATATTTCAAAAACTTATTAACGTTTTTTGCAATAATGGCTAAATCTTCTTCATCTGAATCTGATTTTTCTTGTTTTATGCATGAACTCTTTTTTCCTTCTAATTCGCTTCATACGATATTAGGTTTCCTATTAACCCTTCAGGTTGCATGGTCGAGAGATCATTAGCTTCATTGATTGCCAAGATCTTTCTTTCCTAATCTTCCATTAAACAGTTTAGGATTTTTTTTATATTACATCAAAATCAGAATACTTTTCTCCAAAGCCTAGTAGTGAGTGATAAATATCTTGAAATCTAGAGTACGTGTCATTAATAAATTCATTTCGATATGGTTAAACTCATTTCTATCCAAGACATAATGCAACATATTCATAACTTTAGCATTTGCAGTGCCATCTAGTTTTTCTGAATTTGACCATTCAAAATAATTAGCAATAAGGAGATATATATTATTTTTTAGAAATATTCCATATTTAAAATACATTGGCTTGCATATAGATTCTCATTCATGTAGCTTAATAATTATAGTCATGCAATTAAATAGTGGAGGTCATGAAGTGGATTGACCTTTATAAAACTAGAGTTAGTACTAGCGTTAGTGTTGTTTTCCATATTACTGAGATATCAAATTACAGTTTTCCCATTATAAGACGTCATGCTCTGAGACTAGATGAAAAGTAGAGATTTTAAAACTTAATAATAATACTTTGCAAAAACAATTTCTGACTTAGAAGCAAATTTTGAAAAATTACAATCATCTTTTGATAATATAGAATCTCAAATATATTGTCTTTTCGTTTGGCATCAGAGCATGGGATTCTAGAGATCGTACCAACGTCCTTGAATAAATTGAAATAAAGAAATCAAGTTAAGGCATTAGAAAGTGGAAGAGAAAAAAAGAAGAATCAAAGGAGCAAGTAAGCAAATATCTCATGGCTAAAGTTAGATCACATTCAGTATGTAGATTCGTTATATATATATCTTTTGTTAGACCTTGAAAAATTAATAAAATATTTTAAAACTTTGAATAAACAGGATACAATTATTTTAGCTATGTCCAAAAACTTTGAGCAAGAAAATTCCAAATTAAAAGAGGAAAACAAATTTTTAGTAAAACAAACTATATATTTTGAAAATACCTTAGAAGAGTTTGTTTTCCAAAAGGATTTCCTTCAAAAACTAAATAAGTGGCTAGAAAATAAAAACAATGATCTTTTTAAAGGAAATCGATGTTCTACAAAATAAAAATACATCTTTAAAAGATACTTTAAATTATTCTAATTATTTAATTTTGTCTCTTAAAAAGGAGAATAAATACTTAATTGAAAAGAAGTTAATAATAATATTTTGTAAAACAAATTCAGACTTAGAAGAAAATATTGGAAAATTACAATCATCTTTAGGTAATTCAGAATCTCAAAATTATCGTCTTTTATTCTGATTTGTTGCTCTTCCACTTCCTAATGCCTTGACTAGATTTCTTTATCACTATTTACTCTAGGATGTTGTTACAACATCTAGAATCCCATGCTTTGATACCAAATGAAAAGTCAAGTAGGATCGAGTAATATGAAAATACGTGTAGCATAAGTGTATGTGGAAGTTTTGATTAGGTTTTATATTATTTTTGATATATGTAAGTAAATATTTAACGAGATAAATACATATAGATGATATCACAGATAAGCAATATAAAATCTATAAATAAATTAAAGATCACCAAGAATTTTTATACTGGTTCGAAGCACCGTCTTACATCCAGTCCCAGACTTCTTTTGGAATTTCAACTAATCAACACCCTCATTTAACCCTGAGGAATAAGTATTGTAACAAATGAGCAGCAGAACAGGGACCTGAGCAGGATAATAGGATTTCGCCTCAACAGACGAAGAGGACTTATTGCCTGAGCAGCGGAACGGGCTTTCAATAGATACAAAAAGTTTGTTTGACTGTATATATATTCTTAATAACACGGATAAGTCACAATTGAGTACCCCTTTCCTATAATCTTCTACTTTATATATATATGTGTGTGTGTGTGTGTGTGTGTTTGTGTGTTTGTGTGTGCATGTGTGTGTTTGAAAGAAGTAATGAATAAAAAAGGAAAGTAATTTATAATCGTAGAATGTTGAATATTTGAGAGCACAACTGAATATAGAATATAAATAGATCAGAATCATTGAATAATTAAATCAAGAAAGTTCAGTGATTAAAACAAGTGATTAGGAAGTGTATTTATAATAAATAAAAGGCTACAGTTATTCGTCAAAAGATTTAATCAAAAGATATAATTATAACTCTTGTATTAAAGAGTTGTGACTCTTTAGAAAGTCGCAACACTCCATGTAACAACCTGCATATTTTACGATGACATATTTAAATAATTTATTTAAATATAACGTCGTTAATCGTTACTCGTGTATGTGTCCAAAAAGTCACATTTTGCATATGGATGAATTTCGACTCGAAACCACTTCCATTGAGTCCAGATCATCGTTTACAACATTTTTGATTGTAAACTTCGATATATTTCGAGTTTGTGAAAATTGGGACCTTGGTTGGGCCTTGGATGGCTAAACCTAGCCCACTTACTTAAGCCCCCATAGCCCTCTCCCATTCATTTACCTCCAACACTAAAAAGAAATTAGAAATGGGGAGAGGAATGAGAAATTAAAATTCCTAAACCTAGAGTTGCTATTAGGAATTCAAATCAAGAGGAAATCAAGTAGAAATCAAAGAGAAGCGTAGGTAAGTCTCCTCTTCATCTTATCCATCTTCCCCAACTTGATTCCTCTTCTATTTTTGGGGATTTTCCTAAACCTAAATATTGGAGATTACTATATATGTGTGTATAGGTTGAAGTATTGTGAGCAATATATATTCGAAGAGAGGTTAATTTGGCTAAGACTTCATTCATCTCTTTGCTTGCAACAACCAGAGGTGAGTTCTTTTAGAACTCACATCTATTCCTCAAGCTCTAAGCTTGTATAGTGTACCTATGGCACGTTTGTATTGCGTATGTAGTGTGTAATTTGGTTTGATTTGAGTAAACATTCCATTTCATGAGTTTTGAATTCGAGTATAAATCTTTGTGTATGTTTGATTTGTGTGATATTGGTTGTTTCAGCGAGTCATAGAAGCCTCATTTTCCCTAGAACAAGTGTTGTAAGCCTTCGCAAGTCCCCCGAGAACCATCGAAATTGAATTGGCCATAAAGCCAAGCCTCAAGCAGCTCTAGGTAGCTGCTACCAGTCGACTGGTCTGAGATAACCAGTCGACTGGTCATGTAAATTTAACGTTGGTTGGAAAGTTGACTAGTCCACCGGTCTGATATGGACCAGTCGACTGGTCCTACTGTTTTTCTGCAGTCGACCAGTGGCAATCACGGTCAACTAATGGCGACCACGGTCTACTGAATAGGTTGTTTCAGGCTCTTTCCCAGTCGAATTTTAGCCTGCTCGGCCTTTTTCTATGACTTTTCAGTTTCTCTGATTCACAGATTTCTACATTTCTATTTGATGGACTTTCGATTGATTCGTGGTGAACGAATTAATAACCGATAGTTGTGAGATTAAATTTACGTTATTAAAACGTGAATTCTTCATTCAATCGTTATTTCGATTGCTATTACATGAGATTTGCCACTTCAAAACTATATAAAAAGGGGTTTTAAAATTATTAGCAGATATCGTTCTTTTACTAAACGGTTTCAAATTCTACTTCATTATATGAGCTTATTTTCCAAATTGTTTTAATATCTACTAGTACATGATTTCATAAACCTTTTTCTCGTTCATATAAGAAATATAATTAAACGCCTTAGTAAAAACAAGGATTATGACACCTTATGTTTGCTTTGATGGTTAATTCTTGGACTCATTCGATTGAACACTGTGGCAAGGATCGTTTCGTATTTCTAGTGAAATATACAACTTGTTCGTAAAAATTGGTGTAGTGAAATTGGTTATGGTACATGTAGCGTAACTCTTATATTTACTAGCTTGGGGTATCTTGTACTAATTGCAATCTTTGGATTCGTGGGGTACTTCGGTTCATGTTGTTTGGTGATTTTCAAATTCGCGGGGAACTTCTGTTCACGTTGTTTGGCGATCTTCGGATTCGCGGGGAACTTTGGTTCATGCTGTTTGGCGATCTTCGAATTTGTGGGGAACTTTGGTTCATGTTGTTTGACGCTCTATGGATTCGCTGGGAACTTCGGTTCATGTTGTTTGGCGATCTTCGGATTCACGGGGAACTTCGGTTCATGTTGTTTGGTGATCTTTGAATTCGAGGGCAACTTTGGTTCAACTTGTATGATGTGTAGCAATCTTCGGATTCGCGGTGAACTTCGGTTCAACTTGCATGTGGTGTGTACAATGTGTGGATTGTGTAGTGGATATATCTTAGAGATGTTGGTTAGACATTTTTGGGGTTTCATGCTTATGGGTGAACATGATTGTTGTTGTTTATATGTCATTATCTACTTATATCTCTATTTCTATCCCAGTTTATTATGATAAGTACAACTAGACTGATCTGTTTATTGTTTCTTTTCTTATAAATAATACTCGGGTCAGACCAAGTATAACAGGTACATCTCATGATCTCTAGCGGGGACCATTCTTGGGTTTTGCTATCTACATTCGAGTTGTAGTTATTGATTTTTTTTATGTATATGAGTTAGTGACATCTTTGTATACATATTCTTTTGGCTAGAGCTTGTACCTATTATTTTGATGTATAGTGGATCGACTATGACCACTAACATGTATTTTTACTCGTGAGTTATATTCATATCTATTTCCGTCTTAGTGACGTGAATATCTGTGCCTAACTCTGATTTTATTGTAAAGAATTTTATATTGCTTTCCGAATTATATGTAGCCACTGTGTAGTGGATTTGAACTCGAGTTAGATGTGCCGGATTTCCACATGTGAATTGAAAAGTTAGACATTATCCAACATATTTAACACTCGTTCAAAGCTAACGCGAGTATAGAGGTTAGTTGACAACATTGCTTGTAATGGCCTTGGCTAACGCGAGTATAGAGGTGGGGCGCTACACTTCAGGTCAATCGGCTGAATTTAAAATTCAACTGGCTAAAACCAGGGTAGAATTTGAAATAGGTGTGCATATGCACAAATCATGTTATTCGGTTGGTTGAATCTAAAATTTAGCCGGTTGAATGTTCAACCTTAAAAAGTTTGAACACCCAACAATCAGCCGGCTGAATTTTTTGATTCAAGCCGCCGATGCACGTGATTTATGCATATGTGCTTCAGCCTATGAAATATAAAAGCATTATATATACACATTATAGGAGAGAATTTAGTAGCAATAAAAACCAACTAAATATGGACTCGAATACACTAAAAATATACCAATATATCTTCTTGTTGAATTTTCTTGTATTTATGCTATATTCTTCTTCTTTTTCCTATAAAATATGTTAATGAATAATATCTTTGATATATAGTTGTCATAATCAAAATCTAGTTCGAGAATAAAGTATCCAATAGCTGTTGTTGCTTTCTATAATATTATTGCAGAATGTTATTTATTATTTGCAATTTACTTTCAAATTTGATTGTCCACTCATTAAGACTAGCGGTAATTATATATATGGTTGTACTGTATATATGAATGCATATGTGTTTATACACATGCAAACACATACACATACATACATATATGTGTGTATACACATGCAAACACATACACGTACATACCTATATGTGTGTATACACATGCAAACACATACATACTTATTTGATGTGGGAAATTGATTATTTGTGCATGCCAACCTCCAAGTGTAAGTTTAACAGTAAACTTATAATCCAAATATCCAAAGTACGAGAAATGTAAAGGGATACAGAACTTTTATAGTGGTTCGGCACTAATGTCTACATCCACCTTGTAGTAATCATTCATCATATATTTGTCAATTACAATTATTGTGCAAGTTCGAACAATTTGAATGTACAAAGTTGTATAATAAAACAACAAATGTCTTGGTAATTCTAAACTTTGACAAAAATGTCCTTCTTCTTCTTTGACTAAAAACATGTTGTTATGATAAAAATGTCCAAAAAGTGACTTCAATGTCCAAGAGTATGCATGGGTGATAAAAAACTGTAGACAGACTTCTATGTAGCGTCTACAAGTCCAAGGAATGTCCAAATGCTAGAAATGTGTACACAGACTTCTATGTAGCATCCACAAGTCCAAGGAATTTCCAAATGCCAAAAAAATGTAGATAGACTTCTATGATACATCTAGACAAGTCCAAGGAATGTCCAAGGTCCAAGTAAATTCCAAAAAGTTGTAAACAAACGTTTATAAAGCGTCTACAAGTTAAAAAATGTCCAAGAGCCATAAAGATGATGGTGGCATCCATTAATGATGTTTTGAAGCTCCAATCCCATATGCCAAAGTCCAAAAATGCCAACCCTTTAGAATGCCAAGCAAGTGGGTATTTATATTTGAGGCTTGGATTCATCATCCTGAATTACGTATCTCGAGGAGATGCGAAATTTGAATCCTGAAAACTTAGCCAAAAAATTTTAGACAAACTTCTATGTAGCGTCTGTAAGTCCAAGAAATGTCCAAAAGTTATAGACAGTCTTCTATGTAATGTCTATAAGTCTAAGAAATATCTGAAAGACCAAGTGCCAGATTAAGTTACGCAAGCCATTTTTATTGATCTGTGATGCCGATTAGCAGTTTTTGAGTGCGGAAAACTAGAATTTACCAAAATCAAAACATTCTTCCATAATGAGTTTTGAAACGTGATCGGGTCGAACCGCTTATGGATTTGAGAAGAAGGGACTGGGTGGGTCACGTATTTTTACCATGCTGGATTTGCCAAGTTTATTAATAAAAATAATGATGATTTCAGGAATCGACGATATTTCTAAACTTTTCCAATATGTATCGGCTTTGACCAAATCACTTTGTGTTTTCCGACGACGTTCTTATCGAGCGCTAACCATAATCTTGACGTGTGGCTACTTTGCCAAAAAGTTGGTCAATAATTTGCTCTTCAAAACGTGTCACGCATGATTGGAGGAAGGTGTGTTTTATGAGTAGTCTCGAAATCTGTAAATCTATGAGCTAATATTTGGGACAAGTCCAGCGATCGCTGTGACCGTAATAGAATAGAGGTTTGACGATCACTGAGATCATAATAGAATGGAAATCTGATGATCACTAAGATTGTAATAGAATAGAAACCCGACAATCATTAAGATCGTAATAAACTGGAAAACCATCGATCGCTAAGATCGTAATAGATTAGAAATCCAATGATCACTGAGATCATATTCTAACGGACTGTTGAGTTTTGGATGCATAGGATCCAGAAAATTAAAAGTCGTGGGATTGTTGAGTCCTATTGGAGCAAGTATGTATGTAAAGACCCGAAAATCCCCTCCCTTTGAATCGACCATAAACCACACAAGTCTGATTCAAAGGCTGGAAATCTCCGAATACTTTAACTTTGGGAATACATCACAATAAAACAATAACAGCAGACTTTTATAAACACCATAATAATGTTACATCAGAGTACAGAATATCACAATAAAATAATAATGTTACTTTTATAAACACCCTTGGATCTTCAGGGCCGGTCCCCATCTGACGGTAGCGGATTAATTATGCCTGAACACACGCTTCCTAGTTCCTTTGAACCTCCATATGGCCACTAATAACCTATAAATCTGAGGTATGTCATAATCCATCATCCACATAAGTAAAAATGTCAGGGCTGGTAGGTCACTGACACCACTCTAGCTAGAAAGAAACGTGTGCACTCCATGCAGTCCTTATCCCGTTTTTGACTCATACCGGGGTGTAAGGCTCGCGAAGTCACGCTATACACAAAGATATGCCAAAACAGACTTTGCTTTGAACATCAACCACAAGGCCCCTCTTTTCAACAAAAGCCTTGATCCATGCATCTTAGCATGCCACATTGTCAATCCATACAATACCATTTATTTCTACCAATATATAACCTCTAAGCTCGTACGTCTCAGAGAAGGGTGTTGTAACACCCAGCCTCCGCTAGGGTCACTCGCAAAGGAATGCACTAGCTTTAGAGGGGCATTATTGGTAAACATGCACAGAAATATCACAAGACAGAACATATAAAATAGCAGAAGTAAAATCGAACTTTCATAAACATTAATAATTAAGGTCTAAAGCCTTTTACATCAGAGTACATCAAAACCTGTCTTGCAATAGTAAAGAAGCATAAAGACTTTTTCATAAATTATTCCCCAAGTAAAAACAGTAAAGTAGCCATAGCCAAGTAAAGTCCAAGCCATCCATGATGACCTTCAAGCAGAAGAAGTCCGAACTAAACAACAGTATTTCCTCCCTGTAACCTGGGGGGGAAACGGAAGAAAAGAGGCGAAACAAAACGGGTCAGTCAAAAAGACTGAGTAAGCCATATCTACTATCAGCATAAAAACTAGTAAAGTTAACTGTCATGAGAAACTGAGATGAGCATAAGCATGATGACATGATAGATAAGCTAAATCAAAATAACAGGATGAACTACTGAACTCAGATAAACTAAGGTGTCATGATAAATTACGATATCAAGATAAAACAAGGTATCCCATCGTCGGGTTCCTATCAAGTAGAATATCCCCAAGATATCTATCACGTATAACATCCCATGGTAACTATCCTGTCTTTTAGCTCTGCACCTACCGTACTAGTATCCCCACCGTATCATGTGTGAACCGTGAATGACCCTTACTCAAAAGTCGTGTAATGGTCCATGTCAACCTAATATATCGCATATATAGGTTACTCAACTCGTATGTTTTATTCCATGTAAATGTTCAGTCCCTTGCCGTAGACCGTACGGGCTTTCCCATGAGGTTCTATACTACTCTAACGTAATTCCATGATCCTTAAGATCGTTTTGGACTGTTACCCTAGACCTAGCTAGGCTTCCCCAACATGAATCATCGTTTGTGCAACCAGGACTTATGCTACCTAGGACTACTAGGGATTATGCTTACCTATTGCACGTTTTCGTATCTCGGTTTTGGTTCAACCACCCAGGGCCACTAGGAATTACGCTAACCGTCAACCGCGCCCTTTTTCCCACGCATTCATCGTGAATCGTTTTTCCATGACTGTATGCACATGTATCACATCGTGCCATCCGAGTCCTGTCACAGGGCAGACCAGGAAATACAGGACTCGGTCAGGAGCTTTCGATTTATCCGCCGATGCAGATGCTAAGGTCTGTTTTTTTCTACACGTGGCTATGGTCCCACGAGACCACTCCCTCAACTAGCGAAAGACAAGATAGGATAAATCCTGTACGAGAACACACTACTGGCCAACCCACAATCCTAGCCTTACCGCAACCATAATTAGATAGCAATTATGGTCTTTTGGGTGTTCTCTGCCTTTTCGTATGTACACGCTTGACCAAAGATGGTAGGTAGCCTGAAGAAATGCTATCTAGGGTACGATCGTGTATCGTCGACTATCCCCTATCCATCCCCGTCTTTAGGTTGCTCGTATAGCAACCAAGGCATACTCTTGGTTCTTCTAACGCAGACCTTAACCTCTCATGAGCCTAGTATGATCACCTGGCAGCTCACAGAGGGATACCAAGAATATCCTCACGTTCCCCGAAGCCGCTGCTTCGTTACCCAGTTCGCTGGAGCCTTTATCTAAATCAGATAACTTGCTCCAACTCGTGTGCTTAAACGATGACCTACCGTATTAGGTTACTCATCTATCTATGAACTGGTCTAAATTTTCTTGACTAAGAATTATTACTTAGTTATCCTTCAACTAAGGTTTACCACTTAGCCTCATTCCCATTATCCCTGTTAATTACGGTTTATCCACCTAATTCTCCGAACTAGGGTTTATATAATGGATTAAGTGTCACTTAAGTTATGACTTAACCCGTCTACAAATCATGTCAAAATTGGCTAAGTATCCAAGTCCAAGACTTAACCCTACAAACCATGTGTCAAGTTGGTTAAGTATATTAAGCAATTCACGACTTAACCTCGTCCAATTATCATTCTAGATTGGTTAAGTATATATTAACTTGACCCTATCAATTTACTTAGTCAAACCGGTCAAGTGTATTCAAGCGATTCGTGACTTAGCCTTATCATGTCTTCACGTTAGATTGGTTAAGTATTGGTTAACTTAACCACATCAAATTAACGAGTTAGATTGGTTAAGTATAGGTCACTTAACCACCTCAAATCATCGTGTTAGATTAGTTAAGTATTTAACTTAACCCCATTAAACTACCAAGTGGGATTAATTAAGTCTAGGCTAACTTAACCCCATCCGATTTCCATGTTTAGACTAGCTGAGTCTAATCTTAACCCCATCCATTAACTATATTTTTCGGTTAAGTGTCATTAAGAAAACTTACTTAACCTTACCAAATTATCGTGTTGGATTGATTAAGTGTTGATTAACTTAACCTCGTCCACTAATCGTATAAAAATGGTTAAGTGTCATTAGGCAAATCAAGTTACTTAACCTACCCAACCTTGTCATGTTTTGTTAAGTATCATTAGCCTAATCAAATTACTTAACCCATTTGTCCATGTCATATTTGGTTAAGAGTCATTAATCAAATTAACTTAACCCTATCATGTGGCATTAATTACTTAATGCACCTCAACCTCTCACATTAGACTTTGTTGTGGTTACTAGTTCAGCCGGTTGGTTCCGGGTAGCTTTACACCACAACTTGGTCTAACCTCGGGTTCAAGCACAACATGACCAACTTCTCACATTGGGTCCTATTGTTTGCAACTACTAGTTAGGCCGGTCGGTTCCGGGTAGTTTTACGTTGCAAACTCAACCCAACCTCGAGTTGGTCACTTTCATGTTTAGTCTAGTGTTATGTTCATATTCAAGTTTTTAAGAATATGGGTAGACCTAACTTAATAGGTAAATTCCCAATTCCATAGTATGGGTAGACCTAACTTAATAGGTAAATTCCCAATTTCATATTTTAAAACATACTCACATGTCAACTTCCATGTTATATTTCAAGTCATGTTTTAAAGTTGTATTTCATGTCATTAGAAATTACCCATAACATAACCCAACGCTCTTATACTCGCATATACGTTCGCAACAACGTAATGGATCCAAAGAAGAGACTTGGCAAAGGCATGACAAAAATGGATATTAAGCCACAAGTTAATCATGGTGGCAAATGAGGCACAAATGTGTTCATTAACTTGCATGTTACATTCTTAAGCCTCAAAAATATGCATAAACCCAAACTTGACACATAAGCGAATCATGGTGACAAAAGACATGGAATGATGACTAGTAACTCGCATATATCATCATATATGGGTTATGACTTCATATGCAAGTTGACATAAAGGTTATGAGGGTTCTCATGTTGCATAATGCAACATTTCAACATAAAGGTTGTAGCTTTTAGCCCACAAGATCAAGATAATGACTTCATAAACTTGCATGACATGATAGCATGTATCATACTCAATGATCAAACCCAAACTTGCAACATGAACATTTAACTTCATAGTTAATATCTAAGAGTAGGGAAAGGGCTTACATTGCTATGAAGGCACAAAAGATATGACAAAAGCCCTTATGCAATCAACTAGACCCAAAATGCAAGCTCTAACATAAAAACCCTTGAGCCAAAATGATCAAAACCCTTGCTTTATGATGCAAATATAGAAACTTGACTTGAATGCAAGCTAATGACACTCATACAAGCTTGAAAACACTTGTATGCATAGAAAATCTCTCATAGAAACAATTTAGAAATTTTATGAAGAGAGTGGAGGCCATGAGAGGTAAAATTTTGCCATAGTTTAGTTGTATGAATGAATAATGATGATTTAGGGTTAGGTTAGGGTCTTATTTATAGATTAGGCAAGTGTTTTAGGCCATAGGATTAAACCCTAGTTTCAATCTCAGCCCTTAAAACCGAATCTGGCCCCCAAACTCAACACAAACCCAAAATGGTGCACCAGGCAGAACTGCCCGGCTGGACCAAGTCGACAGCCAAGTCGACAGGGCTGTCGACTTGGGTCCAACCAAGTCGACTCCAAAGTCGACAGGGCTGTCGACTTGGGTACTCTGGCGGAAATTTTCCCGCCTGGCCCAAACTGGCCCAAATTTCCAAATTCAAACTTGAATTTGAAATCTGTTTTTACTTTGAAATTTTCTGAAAACTTCGTTGGGCCTTAATCGGGTCATACGGACTCCGATTTTCGAAAACTTGGACTCTATTTTGCGTATTTTTCCGAGATGAATGCAATGGCATAGCCTGTTTTACTTGATTCAGAATTTAAAATTAAATTCTGCCTTGATTCTCGTTTTAACATGTTATCGAAATACGGGTTGTTACATTCTCCCCACCTTTTAGGATTTCGTCCCCGAAATCTCCAAGTTAGGAAGAACATATCCTACCATCCATCATTCATCTACTCAAAACATCATCCACAAGCAACCATTGTCCTTAGATGATTTCTAATGCTGTATGAATATATGCAAAATGTGTGTGTACATGTTCCTTAGCTAATGCTAATGATCAGGCCTGAATAATCTTTCTAATGCAAAAATATGTATAATGCCATGAATCCAACATGTATGCAGATAGTCCTAGTCATATAGATACTATATGCGTGCACAATCATTCATTCATACGCAACAACCGCATGATAATACATTCGATTTCATCCATAAACAAGTATAAATACTCGTGCATATGCAATATGAAATGTGACCGAGTCGAGCTAGTATCTAATGTGTATTCGCGCATCCACGAGAAACCACTTGCAACCACTTGCAACCATATTAATCATAACATGTTTCAAATACATGTTTAAATCCATAGGGTTCTACCTAGGATTCCCTGAAACAGGGTCGAGAAGATAAACAAGACAAACTCCTTACGGGGTTTGTAACAGAAAATAGGACCGAGAGGATGTCCACAAAAGATAGCCTACAAGTAAGCTCTACAGAAAACAAGGATCAAGGACATACTCCCAAAAAGAGATATCATGCGCGTATCTAGTCTTTGACCATCAAAGTCATATTTTCTTGAGCTTAATTCCATTGTGCCTTGACTGTCTTTTAACTTCGCAATTTCGTAGCTTTTTATTTCCTGTTTCCATAACATGAGCTGGAACTCATTTCTTCGTCGCCTCTCGTTCCACTTGCACACTTGGCGCAAACATGACTGCGTACTCATGATCTCATGCAAGTTTTCCAAAATTCACTAGTGAATCTTGGATCTCGTTTATATACTATAAGGTATTCCATGTAGAAGAACTTTCTCTTGAAAGTAAACAGATGTCAACCAGGTTATCATGCGCACTTACTAGGGTGATCTCTATAACCTACGCATAAATGAAGTAAACCATCCGTCTTATTGGCGAATACTACTCGATCGGGCTTCAAGTTTCCAATAAAGGCATCAAGGGATTCTAAGTAACTAGTCATGACAGAACCTCAAAAAGGTTACACGATACTTCGAGGGTATTACCAAGGCTAGTCAAAAGGTCTAACTACCCTCCTATCAAAACCGAGAGTGGCACCCCCTACTGGATAACCACTTCATCCCGAGAATCCATCCATAGCTTATAAACATAAGCATTATTTCCAAACTCAACACTTGGCATAGACATTCTCAAATCCAAACAAGTCATGTATAAATGGACTGATTCTCCAATCGGACTTTGAGACAAAAATGGGATTCTCTATTACGCTAGTACTTAAGGTGCAGAGACTCAACTATCGAAGCAAACTTAAATGATACGAAAAACGAAGTCCTAACGGGATGACACAGAAGAAAAGCTAAACCTTTAACAAGATCGTTACCCTCCTTCCGAGGTACCCTAGAAATGAGAGCATACTATTTCCCTCCCGATGATCTTGTCCTTGCCCCATAATACTTAACTATCCATCCCGTTTTACCATGCCAAAGGTACTCTCTCTTCATGGGTTTCATTGTTCATCTTTCTCCCTCCTTTGAGGACTAAGCCATACCAACAAGTTGCTCATCCTTAAGCTCGTATCCTTTATCCTCTTTCTCACTATCCTTTCTTATAACGCGGCCACTGGTCTCTCGAGAACCACCTCCATCGTATGGAAAGCACTTTCGTAGATAGAAAAGACTAGTCGCATTTAAAACCACTGTGACTACAGATGGAGGAAAGAAAGGAAAAGAGATTCAATTAAGGAAACAAAGATAGTGCTAATGGCCTTTAGGGAATAGCCTTTTTCTTTTAAAAGAAATTTTTCTTGAAAAATGCTTCTTTGTAAACGATTTTCAAATAGTTTTCAGAAGGTCTTTAAAAACTTTTGCCCAGTCTGGTAAACTTCTGCTCTGATACCACGTGTAACACCCAGCCTCCGCTAGGGTCACTCGCAAAGGAATGCACTAGCTTTAGAGGGGCATTATTGGTAAACATGCACAGAAATATCACAAGACAGAACATATAAAATTGCAGAAGTAAAATCAAACTTTCATAAACATTAATAATTAAGGTCTAAAGCCTTTTACATCAGAGTACATCAAAAACTGTCTTGCAATAGTAAAGAAGCATAAAGACTTTTTCATAAATTATTCCCTAAGTAAAAACAGTAAAGTAGCCATAGCCAAGTAAAGTCCAAGCCATCCATGATGACCTTCAAGCAGAAGAAGTCCGAACTAAACAACAGTATTTCCTCCCTGTAACCTGGGGGGGAAACGGAAGAAAAGAGGCGAAACAAAACGGGTCAGTCAAAAAGACTGAGTAAGCCCTATCTACTATCAGCATAAAAACTAGTAAAGTTAACTGTCATGAGAAACTGAGATGAGCATAAGCATGATGACATGATAGATAAGCTAAATCAAAATAACAGGATGAACTACTGAACTCAGATAAACTAAGGTGTCATGATAAATTACGATATCAAGATAAAACAAGGTATCCCATCGTCAGGTTCCTATCAAGTAGAATATCCCCAAGATATCTATCACGTATAACATCCCATGGTATCTATCCTGTCTTTTAGCTCTGCACCTACCGTACTAGTATCCCCACCGTATCATGTGTGAACCGTGAATGACCCTTACTCAAAAGTCGTGTAATGGTCCATGTCAACCTAATATATCGCATATATAGGTTACTCAACTCGTATGTTTTATTCCATGTAAATGTTCAGTCCCTTACCGTAGACCGTACGGGCTTTCCCATGAGGTTCTATACTACTCTAACGTAATTCCATGATCCTTAAGATCGTTTTGGACTGTTACCCTAGACCTAGCTAGGCTTCCCCAACATGAATCATCGTTTGTGCAACCAGGACTTATGCTACCTAGGACTACTAGGGATTATGCTTACCTATTGCACGTTTTCGTATCTCGGTTTTGGTTCAACCACCCAGGGCCACTAGGAATTACGCTAACCGTCAACCGCGCCCTTTTTCCCACGCATTCATCGTGAATCGTTTTTCCATGACTGTATGCACATGTATCACATCGTGCCATCTGAGTCCTGTCACAGGGCAGACCAGGAAATACAGGACTCGGTCGGGAGCTTTCGATTTATCCGCCGATGCAGATGCTAAGGTCTGTTTTTTTCTATACGTGGCTATGGTCCCACGAGACCACTCCCTCAACTAGCGAAAGACAAGACAGGATAAATCCTGTACGAGAACACACTACTGGCCAACCCACAATCCTAGCCTTACCGCAACCATAATTAGATAGCAATTATGGTCTTTTGGGTGTTCTCTGCCTTTCCGTATGTACACGCTTGACCAAAGATGGTAGGTAGCCTGACGAAATGCTATCTAGGGTACGATCGTGTATCGTCGACTATCCCCTATCCATCCTCGTCTTTAGGTTGCTCGTATAGCAACCAAGGCATACTCTTGGTTCTTCTAACGCAGACCTTAACCTCTCATGAGCCTAGTATGATCACCTGGCAGCTCACAGAGGGATACCAAGAATATCCTCACGTTCCCCGAAGCCGCTGCTTCGTTACCCAGTTCGCTGGAGCCTTTATCTAAATCGGATAACTTGCTCCTACTCGTGTGCTTAAACGATGACCTACCGTATTAGGTTACTCATCTATCTATGAACTGGTCTAAATTTTCTTGACTAAGAATTATTACTTAGTTATCCTTCAACTAAGGTTTACCACTTAGCCTCATTCCCATTATCCCTGTTAATTACGGTTTATCCACCTAATTCTCCGAACTAGGGTTTATATAATGGATTAAGTGTCACTTAAGTTCATGACTTAACCCGTCTACAAATCATGTCAAAATTGGCTAAGTATCCAAGTCCAAGACTTAACCCTACAAACCATGTGTCAAGTTGGTTAAGTATATTAAGCAATTCACGACTTAACCTCGTCCAATTATCATTCTAGATTGGTTAAGTATATATTAACTTGACCCTATCAATTTACTTAGTCAAATCGGTCAAGTGTATTCAAGCGATTCGTGACTTAGCCTTATCATGTTTTCACGTTAGATTGGTTAAGTATTGGTTAACTTAACCACATCAAATTAACGAGTTAGATTGGTTAAGTATAGGTCACTTAACCACCTCAAATCATCGTGTTAGATTAGTTAAGTATTTAACTTAACCCCATTAAACTACCAAGTGGGATTAATTAAGTCTAGGCTAACTTAACCCCATCCGATTTCCATGTTTAGACTAGTTGAGTCTAATCTTAACCCCACCCATTAACTGTATTTTTCGGTTAAGTGTCATTAAGAAAACTTACTTAACCTTACCAAATTATCGTGTTGGATTGATTAAGTGTTGATTAACTTAACACCGTCCACTAATCGTATAAAAATGGTTAAGTGTCATTAGGCAAATCAAGTTACTTAACCTACCCAACCTTGTCATGTTTTGTTAAGTATCATTAGCCTAATCAAATTACTTAACCCATTTGTCCATGTCATATTTGGTTAAGAGTCATTAATCAAATTAACTTAACCCTATCATGTGGCATTAATTACTTAATGCACCTCAACCTCTCACATTAGACTTTGTTGTGGTTACTAGTTAAGCCGGTCGGTTCCGGGTAGCTTTACACCACAACTTGGTCTAACCTCGGGTTCAAGCACAACATGACCAACTTCTCACATTGGGTCCTATTGTTTGCAACTACTAGTTAGGCCGGTCGGTTCCGGGTAGTTTTACGTTGCAAACTCAACCCAACCTCGAGTTGGTCACTTTCATGTTTAGTCTAGTGTCATGTTCATATTCAAGTTTTTAAGAATATGGGTAGACCTAACTTAATAGGTAAATTCCCAATTCCATAGTATGGGTAGACCTAACTTAATAGGTAAATTCCCAATTTCATATTTTCAAACATACTCACATGTCAACTTCCATGTTATATTTTAATTCATGTTTTCAAGTTGTATTTCATGTCATTAGAAATTACCCATAACATAACCCAATGCTCTTAAACTCGCATATACGTTCGCAACAACGTAATGGATCCAAAGAAGAGACTTGGCAAAGGCATGACAAAAATGGATATTAAGCCACAAGTTAATCATGGTGGCAAATGAGGCACAAATGTGTTCATTAACTTGCATGTTACATTCTTAAGCCTAAAAAACATGCATAAACCCAAACTTGACACATAAGCGAATCATGGTGACAAAAGACATGGAATGATGACTAGTAACTCGCATATATCATCATATATGGGTTATGACTTCATATGCGCGTTGACATAACGGTTATGAGGGTTCTCATGTTGCATAATGCAACATTTCAACATAAAGGCATAGTTGACTTCATAAACTTGCATGACATGATAGCATGTATCATACTCAATGATCAAGCCCAAACTTGCAACATGAACATTTAACTTCATAGTTAATATCTAAGAGTAGGGGAAGGGCTTACATTGCTATGAAGGCACAAAAGATATGACAAAAGCCCTTATGCAATCAACTAGACCCAAAATGCAAGCTCTAACATAAAAACCCTTGAGCCAAAATGATCAAAACCCTTGCTTTATGATGCAAATATAGAAACTTGACTTGAATGCAAGCTAATGACACTCATACAAGCTTGAAAACACTTGTATGCATGGAAAATCTCTCATAGAAACAATTTAGAAATTTTATGAAGAGAGGGGAGGCCATGAGAGGTAAAATTTTGCCATAGTTTAGTTGTATGAATGAATAATGATGATTTAGGGTTAGGTTAGGGTCTTATATATAGATTAGGCAAGTGTTTTAGGCCATAGGATTAAACCCTAGTTCCAATCTCAGCCCTTAAAACCGAATCTGGCCCCCAAACTCAACACAAACCCAAAATGGTGCACCTGGCAGAACTGCCCGGCTGGACCAAGTCGACAGCCAAGTCGACAGGGCTGTCGACTTGGGTCCAACCAAGTCGACTCCCAAGTCAACAGGGCTGTCGACTTGGGTGCTCTGGCGGGAATTTTCCCGCCTGGCCCAAACTGGCCCAAATTTCCAAATTCAAACTTGAAGCCCAAGTCAACAGATCAATTCTTTTTTATCGCATCTAAAATGACGATAAAAAATGTCATTTTTATTTCTACTCTTTTTATTGTCCTTAGAACGACAATAAAAATACTTTTTTTAATTCTAATCTTTTTATTGAATAAAATATCAATAAAAATTTCGCTTTACACTTATCCTTTTTGTAACGACCCGCATTCTACGCATCATAGGATCGTAGAATATTTATTTCTTTCACATATGAAGTCGTATGGTCGTGTAACTTTGGGAGACGACTATTGGGGTCATTTCCCATGTTCATGATTTTTCCCGATTTTTAAATGACCATTTTACCCCTAGTTGGCACTGTTTTGGCCATAACTTTTGACTGGATAGGAGTTTTGACCTGAAACCACTTCCATTGGCTCCGGATGATGGTTTCTCTTTCCGTAGAGTGGTCACATTAGCCAAACGGACTTACCGTTTGGGAGATATGGCTGAAACAAGTTTCAGATGGTGAAAGACAGCTTAATTGGGCTTAACAGGGTGATTAGCAGCTAGGCCCAAGGGGAATTTCGGGTTTAGAGGTATAGGAGGTCTGATTAGGGTTAGGTTATCACTTTCATTTCAGTTCTGAACTGCCACAAACCTCCTTGAGACCTTAGTAATGGCTTCCTACATCTAAAACACCCCAAATCACTCTCTAATTGAAGATTAAGCTTAGCAACACCAAATTAAGGAGAAAAAGCACCAAAGCAAGGTTGGAGCTGCTGTTAGACATCAGTATTCGCCCAAATCAGAGAAGTTTCAGTTCTGAGAATTTCATTTGTGGCCAAGGTGAGTGATTTGCATAGTTTTTGCACTAATTACGGTGATTAAGGGTAATTAGTGAAGATTAGCGAATTTATACGTAAATAAATTCTGGAAAAATTCTTAAAATTCTAAAATAATGTTTTAAGGCTCTGTTAGAAATTTGGGTTAATTTCGATGTGTTTTGCTAATCATATGCTTAAACATGATTAAGAGGGATTATAGGAAAATGTGAGGTTTTAGCCTCTTTTGATTCATGTTGATTCATTTAAATTGTTGTTTGCTGTTTGTGGTTGCTATTACATGCTGCTATGACTCTATGGTATGTTCCATGATTGATTAGAATAGTTAAATTGCTCGAAAACGTCGTCGAATGGCATAGAAAGCTCGCTGGAAAGTTGCAGAAGTGTGCAGGTTCCGAACCGGTTCGGATCGGAGAAAAGGGGTCGGATCGGACTAGGGAACTGACCAAGGGAATCTGAACTGGATGAGGACTTGCCACTGGAAGAAGTTTGGCAGGAAGGAAGGCCATTGCTTAGAGTTGGAGTTGGACAGAAGATCGGATCGGAGCGATGAGCAGACCGGATCGGAGGAAGAGAATAGGACGGATCGGAGCAGGCAGACAAGTCAAACGGGAAGAATCAGATCGGATGAACTACCTCCGAACCGAACTCAAGCAGAGGCACCCGAACCGAACCGATGTCTGAAGGGGGAGAATCACTGAACCGACCCGACCTGGAGGAGGACCCCGACCCGACCTGGAAGTGGACTACCGACCCGACCCGATGATGGTGATGACTACCGAACCGAACAGAATTCTAGAGCTGCTACTGCACGACAACTTTTCTGAAGACCCACTCCAATTCGACCAAACCCGAGATGCAAAGGAAGTCCAAATGAGAAGTTAGAGCTTAAGATTCAGATGGGAATCAACGAGTTCACTTCATGATTGGGCTTTGCTGCGGGACGCGTGCCAAGGAGTTATCGACGTCTATAGCTTTGGACCACTATGGTAGGAGGTACGAAGGCGGATTCAGGGCCATTATGGCATTGGTAGGACCAAGGGCTATGACCAATGAAGTGGGTCATTGAAATGTTTGGTCATAACTCCAAGTGTTTGGCTTGGTCACAGCAGGGTTTCTACAAGTCGGGATTCGTCGTTACCTCAGTTGTCTAGTGTTCCAAAGTGGTAGATGTCGTACGCTTTACGCACGGAGTGAGAGATGTGAGGATGGTTGCTATGGATGATTTATTTGCTATCATTGTAACATGCACACCCCACCCCCGTATTCTTACACTATTTATTATGGCACCTTGGAGTATTGTACGGTATGTGGTACTAACTCTTTGGTTGCAGGTCCAGACTCAGGTATGGTTTAGTATACCTGTTATTTCCCTGTTTAGATGCTTATCGCTCATACCAGGCTTTATGTCTGACCCAGAGTTTTATGTCTCTTCTTATTACTCTGGGTGCTCACACGAGCAGACTAGAGACAGGTTAGCTGGTGATGCACGGGTAGATGATCCGGAGACGGGCAAGAGGCTTCCACGTACTATATACATAATATTCTCCCTGTGTTGTTGAAGATCACTGCTTGGGCATTGTTGGTGTATCTTCTATTTCAGCTTTCTTTTGTTTAGAAACAGTAAATTGGGAAAGTTGTAATAAGCTGTATTTGGATTTTCGCTGCTTTGATGTTGACATTGGTTATTAGTTATCAGCTTATGCACTGTCTCGTCTGTTTTATGTCAAGTGTGTTACTATTATATTTTATCCCATGCGCTGTGAGACATTCTACAGGTTCCTTGATTAGTTCATTCCCTCCTTTCCTTTCTTCTGACGACCGTCTTGTGCTAGTCGGGCATGTATACAGCGCACTTTTGGAGGAAATGCAGGCTGGTACGAGGCGGGCCGTCACACTTGGTATCAGAGCTCTAGGTTGCGTAGTTAACCTAGGGAAGCTATCGGGAAGAGATAATATACGTATACGAGAGAGCGTATTTGTGATTACTTTGGTTTTTAAAAGCTATATATATATATATATATATACTATTACTAGTATAAGGATGAAGTCGTACTGCACTAGCACCACTATGGAGTCGTTAATCGTTTCCTTTTTCAGATTGACGATGAGCCGAGATACTAGAGGTGCTGGTAGGGGAGCCAATAATGGGAATGCTGCTGACATGAGGACGATGTTTACTGACCTCATGAGAGAGATGCTTAGAGATGTACAGAGGGCAGCTCCCAATGGTGGAAATGGTGGTGGTCCAATAGTGCAGGCGCCAAGAGTCGACTTCGCCAAGCTGAATAAGGATTATACTAGTCTTGGTGGGAAGCCGTTCCACGGAACGGAGTCGGCTACGGATGTTCAAGATTGGGTGGACAGTTGCGAACGTATCTTCGAGGATTTGGGTATCGAGGATGCAATGAAGAGAAAGCTAGCGTCCCGTCAGCTGCAAGGGCGGGCAATGAATTGGTGGAATGCTATAAAGGCAGCTACTCCCGAAGATCAGATTACTTGGGAGCAGTTTAAGGCTCGCTTTAGTGAGAAGTTCATTCCAGCTGCTCAGAAGTCAATGTTGTTTAAGAAGTTCTTGGAGCTCAAGCAGAATGGCAGAGCTGTCTCGGAGTATATTGCTGAATTTGACACTTTGTCGAAGTACGGGTTATCTCTTATTGATACTGCCGAGAAAAAGAATGAGAAATTCATAACTGGTTTGGATCAGTACTTGGGGGAAAAACTTATTAACCACATCGATGAGACGTTTGAATCGATTGTGGGGAAAGCGTTAAGGTCAGAAAGTCTCTACCCTAAGCCGAAGACTGAAGTTGCATCCGCAGATGAGCCAAAGCCACAAGCTAGTGGTGGAGGCAAAGGTGGTTCTCAGAATAAGAGAAAGCAGAATCAGGCTAAGGATGGCCAAAAGAAAAAGAATAAGCAAGATGTGGAGTGCTTCAGCTGTGGTAAGAAGGGCCATTATGCTAGTAATTGTCGGGCCAAGCCAGCAGATAGGAAGTGTTTCAATTGTGGCCAATTGGGACATCACAAGGACAAGTGTCCACAGCCCCCTAAGGAAAAGCAAATGGTGAAAGCATATGCTCTTAATGCTATTCCTTCTTCGTCGAATGCCCCAACTGCGGCGGAGAAGGGAAAGAGTGTCGTCATTCAAGGTATGCTTTCTATTTATGATGTTCCTGTTAGAGTTTTGTTTGATACCGGAGCTTCCAGTTCTTTCATATCTAGTGACCTGGTAGATAGGTTGGGATTGGAGCCCGAGATTGTCGATAGACCTTTAGTAGTGACGAACCCAATTGGTGGCTCGACTAGTCTTAGCATGATTTGTCGTAATGTGGTTCTATCGAGTCATGGATGCATGTTTGTTTGTGATTGCTTTGTTTTGGGCTTTACTGGGTTTGGCATTATTTTGGGAGTAGATTGGCTCCAAAGACACGGGGTGGTGGTAGACTGTGAGGGCTTGTTGGTGACAGCTAGAGCGGATGATGGGCGGAGGATAGTGTTTGGTGGTCTACCCAGTAAGGGGGTATTGGCTAGTTTTCTAAACTCCCTCGACATTCCGCATAGTGAGTTGTCAGGTTTGCCCGTGGTTGGCCAGTATCCGGATGTTTTCGAAGAAGTGACCGGACTTCCACCACACCGAGAGATTGAGTTTCGCATTGATTTGGTAAAAGATGCCAGGCCTATAGTGATGCCACTTCGTCGTATGGCACCAAGAGAGCAGCGAGAGCTCGAGGTGCAAGTCAGCGATCTTTTGAAGAAGGGATTTATCAGAAGGAGTGTTTCTGAATGGGGAGCACCAGTTGTGTTTGCTACCAAGGCAGATGGTTCCCTTCGTTTGTGTGTAGACTACCGCGAGTTGAATAAAGTGACGAGGAAGAACAAGTATCCTCTACCGCGGATAGATGATTTGTTCGATCAGTTGAGTGGCGCGAGAGTATTTTCTCAGTTGGATCTCGCGACAGGTTTTCATCAGCTTAGAGTGGAAGCTGAGAGTATAGCTAAAACGGCATTTCGGACGCCGTCTGGATTTTATGAATGGTTGGTTATGCCATTTGGGCTGACTAATGCCCCGGCATATTTTGTGGATCTTATGAATAGGGTATTCAGAGATCAGTTGAATAAGTCTGTTCTTGTGTTCGTGGATGATATTTTGGTCTATTCGAGGACAGAGGAAGAACACAAGGAACATTTAAGAGTAGTGATGGAGGTGTTGAGAAAACACCAATTGAAAGCAAAGTTTTCTAAGTGTCACTTCTGGAAGAGGGAAGTGAGGTTCTTGGGTCATGTTGTATCAGGGAATGGTATTGCCGTAGACCCGGCAAAGGTGGCTACGGTACAGGATTGGCCTACGCCCAAGAATGCAACAGATGTAAGAAGTTTCTTGGGATTAGCGGGATATTATCGTAAGTTTATCCAAGGTTTCTCCAAGATAGCAGCACCATTGACCCAGTTGACCAAGAAGAATCAAGCTTTTGTCTGGGATGAAAGGTGCGAGAATGCATTCAAAGGTCTAAAGGACAAGTTGACAAGCGCACCAGTGTTAGTCATTCCTAAAGGGGATGAAGAGATGACAGTATACACGGATGCCTGTGGTACCGGACTGGGTGCTGTATTGATGCAAGGCGGTAGGGTTGTAGCTTACGCAAGTCGGCAATTGAAACCGCACGAGAGAAGATACCCTACCCATGATTTAGAGTTGGCAGCAATCGTGTTCGCGTTAAAGCTGTGGAGACACTATCTCTTGGGAGAAAGATTTGAGCTGTTTACAGATCATAAGTCGCTGAAGTATCTATTCTCCCAGAAGGATTTAAATCTCCGTCAGCAGAGATGGTTAGAGTTCTTAGCTTCCTATGATTTTGACATCGCATACACACCAGGAAAGGGCAATGCGGTGGCTGATGCATTGAGCAGAAGACATGCCAGCTTAGGGGCTATGTTCCTTGAATGGAAGCAACTGGAGTTTATCGCGGAGTTTGATTTCAGACCAAAGTGCGAATTGGATCCAGAAATGTTAGCAAGTTTGACGATCAGACCCACTTTGATTGAGCGGATCGGCTCTAGTCAGAGGGACGATCCTAACCTATTGGAAATCATCTCCAAGTTAGAGATGGATGGCTTAGGAAGAATGGAAAGCTTGTTGTACCCAATGTCAATGAATTGAGAGATGAAGTGCTTAGAGAATGTCATCACTCAAAGCTGACTATACACCCCGGTGGTAATAAGATGTATCGAGATATGAAGCAGACCTACTACTGGGAAGGGATGAAAAGAGACGTTGGGAAGTTTATATCCAAGTGCATGAATTGCCAGCTAGTTAAAGCCGAGCAAAAGAAGCCTAGTGGGTTGTTACAGCCCTTAGAAATTCCTGAGTGGAAATGGGAACAAGTCTCGATGGATTTCATCGATGGTTTACCAAGAACTAGATCGGGATATGACAGCATTTGGGTAATTGTAGATCGACTGACTAAAAGTGCAAGGTTTATACCAGTCAAATCGACCAGAACGGCAGCTAAGTTAGCAGAATTGTATATGAAGTGGGTAGTGAGATTTCATGGAGTACCTAAAAGCATTGTGAGCGACCGAGACCCGTTGTTCACTAGTGGGTTTTGGAGGAGCTTGCAAGAGGCGCTAGGGTCAGAGTTACATCTCAGTACCGCATATCATCCTCAGACCGACGGTCAGACGGAAAGGGTGAATCGTATTTTAGAAGATCTCTTGAGAGCATGTATATTGGATTTTGGTGGATCATGGGACGACCATTTGCATCTAGTAGAGTTTGCATATAATAATAGCTACCAATCCAGTATCGGTATGGCTCCATTTGAAGCTTTGTATGGAAGACCGTGCAACTCACCATCATGTTGGATAGAGACTGGCGAGAAGTTTATGCTTGGACCAGATGTGGTGAGGGAAACTTCAGATAAAATCAAGACCATTCAACAACGAATGAAGGTTGCCCAAGATAGACAGAAGAGTTATGCTGATAAGAGGCGAAGGGACTTAAAATTCTCCGTTGGCGACTTGGTGTTTGTCAAGATTTCTCCGTTGAAGAGCGTAATACGATTTGGCAGGAGAGGCAAGTTGGCACCAAGATTCGTTGGCCCATTCCCTGTTCTTGAACTAGTCGGGAATTTGGCATATAGAATTGACTTACCAGGGAAGATGGCGGGAGTTCATAACGTATTTCATGTTTCCCAACTAAGGAAGTTCGTTCACGACTCAGATATGACTATTTCACCTGATCAGTTAGAGGACTTCGAAGTAGAACCCAAGGCGGTTGGGAACCGCAAGCCGGCCCGTATTGTCGAGTACGACATGAAGCAACTTCGAAGGAAAGCGGTGAAGCTAGTCAAGGTACAGTGGAGCGAGGACGAGAGTGATTGTACTTGGGAAACAGAGGAGGACATAAGGAAGAAGTATCCAGAACTCTTTGTCTAGTAAGATTTTGACTTCGATTTAGTTTTTCCGCATGCTAGGATAGGCTTGTTTGCTTGTTTTGCATGTTTGATTGTTATATGTGGTTGTTAGGCATGCGGGATCCTTTGTATGTTTTGGGTTAAGGAATTTCGGGGACGAAATTTCTTAAGGGGGGGAGAGTGTAACGACCCGCATTCTACGCATCATAGGATCGTAGAATATTTATTTCTTTCACATATGAAGTCGTATGGTCGTGTAACTTTGGGAGACGACTATTGGGTTCATTTCCCATGTTCATGATTTTTCCCGATTTTTAAATGACCATTTTACCCCTAGTTGGCACTGTTTTGGCCATAACTTTTGACTGGATAGGAGTTTTGACCTGAAACCACTTCCATTGGCTCCGGATGATGGTTTCTCTTTCCGTAGAGTGGTCACATTAGCCAAACGGACTTACCGTTTGGGAGATATGGCTGAAACAAGTTTCAGATGGTGAAAGACAGCTTAATTGGGCTTAACAGGGTGATTAGCAGCTAGGCCCAAGGGGAATTTCGGGTTTAGAGGTATAGGAGGTCTGATTAGGGTTAGGTTATCACTTTCATTTCAGTTCTGAACTGCCACAAACCTCCTTGAGACCTTAGTAATGGCTTCCTACATCTAAAACACCCCAAATCACTCTCTAATTGAAGATTAAGCTTAGCAACACCAAATTAAGGAGAAAAAGCACCAAAGCAAGGTTGGAGCTGCTGTTAGACATCAGTATTCGCCCAAATCAGAGAAGTTTCAGTTCTGAGAATTTCATTTGTGGCCAAGGTGAGTGATTTGCATAGTTTTTGCACTAATTACGGTGATTAAGGGTAATTAGTGAAGATTAGCGAATTTATACGTAAATAAATTCTGGAAAAATTCTTAAAATTCTAAAATAATGTTTTAAGGCTCTGTTAGAAATTTGGGTTAATTTCGATGTGTTTTGCTAATCATATGCTTAAACATGATTAAGAGGGATTATAGGAAAATGTGAGGTTTTAGCCTCTTTTGATTCATGTTGATTCATTTAAATTGTTGTTTGCTGTTTGTGGTTGCTATTACATGCTGCTATGACTCTATGGTATGTTCCATGATTGATTAGAATAGTTAAATTGCTCGAAAACGTCGTCGAATGGCATAGAAAGCCCGCTGGAAAGTTGCAGAAGTGTGCAGATTCCGAACCGGTTCGGATCGGAGAAAAGGGGTCGGATCGGACTAGGGAACTGACCAAGGGAATCCGAACTGGATGAGGACTTGCCACTGGAAGAAGTTTGGCAGGAAGGAAGGCCATTGCTTAGAGTTGGAGTTGGACAGAAGATCGGATCGGAGCGATGAGCAGACCGGATCGGAGGAAGAGAATAGGACGGATCGGAGCAGGCAGACAAGTCAAACGGGAAGAATCAGATCGGATGAACTACCTCCGAACCGAACTCAAGCAGAGGCACCCGAACCGAACCGATGTCTGAAGGGGGAGAATCACTGAACCGACCCGACCTGGAGGAGGACCCCGACCCGACCTGGAAGTGGACTACCGACCCGACCCGATGATGGTGATGACTACCGAACCGAACAGAATTCTAGAGCTGCTACTGCACGACAACTTTTCTGAAGACCCACTCCAATTCGACCAAACCCGAGAAGCAAAGGAAGTCCAAATGAGAAGTTAGAGCTTAAGATTCAGATGGGAATCAACGAGTTCACTTCATGATTGGGCTTTGCTGCGGGACGCGTGCCAAGGAGTTATCGACGTCTATAGCTTTGGACCACTATGGTAGGAGGTACGAAGGCAGATTCAGGGCCATTATGGCATTGGTAGGACCAAGGGCTATGACCAATGAAGTGGGTCATTGAAATGTTTGGTCATAACTCCAAGTGTTTGGCTTGGTCACAGCAGGATTTCTACAAGTCGGGATTCGTCGTTACCTCAGTTGTCTAGTGTTCCAAAGTGGTAGATGTCATACGCTTTACGCACGGAGTGAGAGATGTGAGGATGGTTGTTATGGATGATTTATTTGCTATCATTGTAACATGCACACCCCACCCCCGTATTCTTACACTATTTATTATGGCACCTTGGAGTATTGTACGGTATGTGGTACTAACTCTTTGGTTGCAGGTCCAGGCTCAGGTATGGTTTAGTATACCTGTTATTTCCCTGTTTAGATGCTTATCGCTCATACCAGGCTTTATGTCTGACCCGGAGTTTTATGTCTCTTCTTATTACTCTGGGTGCTCACACGAGCAGACTAGAGACAGGTTAGCTGGTGATGCACGGGTAGATGATCCGGAGACGGGCAGGAGGCTTCCACGTACTATATACATAATATTCTCCCTGTGTTGTTGAAGATCACTGCTTGGGCATTGTTGGTGTATCTTCTATTTCAGCTTTCTTTTGTTTAGAGACAGTAAATTGGGAAAGTTGTAATAAGCTGTATTTGGATTTCCGCTGCTTTGATGTTGACATTGGTTATTAGTTATCAGCTTATGCACTGTCTCGTCTGTTTTATGTCAAGTGTGTTACTATTATATTTTATCCCATGCGCTGTGAGACATTCTACAGGTTCCTTGATTAGTTCATTCCCTCCTTTCCTTTCTTCTGACGACCGTCTTGTTCTAGTCGGGCATGTATACAGCGCACTTTTGGAGGAAATGCAGGCTGGTGCGAGGCGGGCCGTCACACTTTTTGTTTACACTTAAAATGTAAATAAAGATATCACTTTACATTTATTCTTTTCATTTGCATCAAACAGTAAATAAAAATATAACTTTTTAATACTAATCTTTTTATTGTCTCTATTCTAACAATAAAAATATATATTAAATTATGTCTTTCTGATTACATCTAAAATGTAAATCTCTTTTATTTCCATGTTTTTACTTACATCCAAAATGTAAAATAAAAATATACTTTTTATTTCTATGTTTTTATTTATATATAGAATGTAAATAAAATGCACTTTTTCAATTCATATTTTTATTCACATCTACAATGTAAATAAAAATATGTCTTTCATATTCATGTTTTTATTTACATCAAAAATGTAAATAAAATGCACTTTTTATTTCAAGTTTTTTTTATTCACATCTCAAATGTGAATAAAAATGTACTTTTTATCTTCATGTTTTATTTATATCTAAAACATAAATAAAAATATCCTTTTTCAATTCCTGTTTTTATCTATATCTAAAATATAAATAAAAATGTCAACATTATATAATCATGTTTTTACTTACAACTAAATTGCAAATGAAAAATGTACTTTATATCTTCACATATTCATGTTTCTTTTTATTTGCAATAAATTTGCAAATAAAAATGTACTTCCTTTTCTATGGTTTTTATTTGCATATAAAAAGGCAAATAAAAATATAATTCTTTTTTCCTAATCGTGTTCACACATACAAAACATACTTTTCCCTATTCAGGTTTTTATTTGCAAAGAATTTGCAAATAAAAATATAATCCTTTTCTCTATATTTCTCATATTACATAAAAATGTGTTTTTAATGTAAAACATGATTCCCTAATAAAACATGAATCTTTTATCCGTTCTAACATAACATCGAAAATATGATCTTTTTATTCTCAAAAGAGAATAATGCTGCAAATGATCCCTTTTCATATTATGTTTTTATTTACATCTAATACGTAAATAAAAATATACTTTTCTATAATCATGGGTTTTATTTACAACAAGAATGTAAATAAAAAGGTGCTTTCTAATTCTATGTTTTTATTCACATCTATAATGTGAATAGAAATGTACTTTTTCATGACAACAATGTATATTCTTGTCTTAAACCTTTTTGATAAACAAAAATGTCTATTTTTGTTTAATCCTTTTTAATGAATAAAAAGTTTATCTTGGTCTAATCCTTTTTTACTGCCAAAGATGTATATTTTGGTTTAATCCTATTCAATGACCAAAAATGTGTATTTTTAGTTTCACTCTTTTTTTTATGGACAAAAACGTATATTTTGTCCCATTCTTTTTAATTGACCAAAAATGTATATTTTTGGTTTCACTAATATGACACATTTATTTCCTTACATTTTCTTATGTATTCTAATAACATGTAAAAGTCAATTTTATATATTCACATTTTCTAGGTATCCTAATGACATATAAAAGTATATTTTATATATTAACATTCTTCTATGAACTCTAATGCCATATAAAAGTATATTATATATATTCACATTTTTCTATGAATTCTAATAACATATAAATGGTCATTTATTGGTGATCAATTTTCTATGTTATTCTAATATCATATAACATAATATTTTATATGTAAAACATTTTCTATGAATTCTAATATCTTATATGTAACGTCCCGCATTTTTGTCGGTTCGTACTTGAATATTTAAATCAGTTTAAATATTGAATTCAGAAAATAAATGGATTCATATATTAATTAAAACGAAGTTGAACGTATATAAATATATATATCAATTATAATCGAGCTCAGAACGATCCTGCAGTTCATAATTTAATGTTTTGAACTTCAACTGAGTGTACCGGACTCGTTATTTGTCGGAATTCTTCGAAACAAGAAACGTTGGAATCTGTTGAACTGTATCTTTCTAACAGAAGTGAAAAATCAATATTTCAGCGTATAGATTGCAAGATATGTCCAAATCAAATATTCAGAAAGTCGCTGTAAAACCGTTTATCGATCGTAACAGTTTATTTGAAATAACTAGATATCGGTTGCAAATCTGGACAAGAATCTTTTGAGGCGCAGCGATAATTTAATTTTTAGAATTTTATAGTAATTTTTAATTAATTAAATAAACAACTTTTTATTTGGAGTATTGTGCACCCTGTATCGCTATTTCGGGATTTCAAAATATGAGTCAAACTACCGGTATTATTATATTTTTGGGACCGTGGCACCTCACTGGAGACGACTGTACTCTTATTTCTGTCTGTAGCTGTTCGAAAAAGAACACTTATAACACTGAAGTAACTAAAGAAAGCAATACAGTAAGCCATTTCTATTTAATACCGCACACGTTTAGAGCCAAAACCTACCCTATTCTAATCTACAAACTTAATAGAAAAAATGCAGCCTACACCACATATTGCCGCACAGCAACCTTATATGAAGATTTGTCAAACACCATAACCTACCTAAGTTTAGCCTTACTGCACATACGCCTAATGAAGTGGGGATCCATGTCGCAGACCCATACCCCTTCTTTTCAGATGGCAAATCACGCCCATACAGCTATAGAAAACCTATAACATAACCTATTACTTAAGTGCCAAGGCAACGCATACTATAAAAGCACACACCGTTTCTCTTTCTGTCAGTAAGCCTCCAACTTAAGTTAATGGCCTCCAACATCATCCTACAAAAATCTGTTCTCTTTAAATAATATACTGAGGGTGAATGAAGTGTTCTCGTTAAATAATATATTAAGAGCAGCCTACGGTACATTTTGTTGGATCTCGTGAATGAAGTGCTCAATGATGGAACCAGTAGCTTGCGAGGGAGATCAGAACTGGGTTTTGAGAAGGGGCATGCGAGTCTAATTGTGTGAAATGGAAGGGGGAGTAGTTGGAGCAAATGGATGGAGTAAAGCATGAAGACTGTGACGTGCATGTAGTTAGAGAGTAGTGAGGGTCACGATGGGTTGTGAAAGCCTTTTTCGGTGATGGTGTCAAACTGATGGCGTGGCATTTACTGTAAGTCGGGAGTGAAGCTTTCGGTGTTGGTGAGTGTACAGGTCTCGGGTGCAAAGGCTTTGCATGGATGTGTTATACAGTGGGTAAGGGAGATATAGGAGCTGCGTGTTCTTGGTACAGAGAACAAGGACGTCGGTCATGGGTTCTTGAAGGATTCACGGTGGTGAGCTGTCACTGATGGAATGCATGCAGAGGCGGAAAGAAAATATTGCATGAGATGTTAACGGTGGTAGGCGCTGAAGTCACGGCATCACAAGGAATGGGTGCCGTAGTTGTTAAAATGGGAAAGGGGCGGTTCTTGTCCAATATGTATATACAGGTGGTGAAGTATATAGGGGTGAAGTATTTTAGCATATACGGTTTGGGCATTTATGGGGGGATATATGCGTACATAATTGGATGAAGTCGGCATCCATTAGTAGTTTCACATAACTTCCTGTATACGGGATAAAGCTGTGTATTTTTCGTGGAGCAGAAGCATACACTGGTACGAGATTAAGGCCATCAGTGATGTAAAAGGTCGGAGCAAGGAGCTGTAGCGGGTTTAGACTGTAGAAAGAAATGCGACACTACTAGTTCACAAAGGGATGCAGCGATGGATCTGAAAAGGATTTGACGAACAGTCCGTCACTGTGGAATCGTACGGAAGAAGGTTACGCTAATGAAGTTGGCTTGGAGCGATTTGAAGCATGACAGAATTAAACGTATGGGTTAATCGACTGACGCAAATCGTTTTTTAACGGTTAACGCGCAAGGTGAGTAAATTCACTCACTCTGATCTATTTTAATTATATTTTTATGTTGTTTGAATGCTGTGTGATGGTCGATTAGGTAGATTACAAGTAATTTGGTTGAATATTATATACCATTACATATGTACACAACATCGGTTGGACACTGTTTCCATCGATTAGAACATCCCCTAGTATAGAGTTAGTGTAAATTGTGTTGACTGACATCTGTGGATGCGGAAACCGGTTGGAGGAATCCGACCGGATTCCTTGATAATTATATGTACTGTTTGTTTTGTATGAACCCGAATTATATTTAAAACCCCATGTGTATATTGATGTTGAACGGAAATTCAACATCTATTTCGATAAATAAATAAACGATATCGATTTAGAAAGTCGTGACAGTCGACCGTAAAACCATCGTTTTGTTAAGGAGTTGATTGGCCGTCAGGCAAATCAACTAAGATAATTATAAAAATTATATTTTTTATAATTTAAAAGAAGATTTAAATTTATGATAGAAGTTATATTATAAACCAGTATTTTAGAGTTCGTTTTTATAAAATAAATAAAAACGATTGTTGATATTTAAATAAGTTTATAAAGCAGAAACTATCCAATGATTAAATATTTGGATAATTATATTTAAGATAAAAAATTTAGAAATATTATTAGATTAATTATATTAATCTAATGTTAAGAAGTAATTCAAATCAGTTAATGAATTTACTGATGGAATGAAGTTGATTTAATCAATTGTTATTTGGGAAAATGATTATCAGATTAATTGGATTTTAGTTAATCTAACGAAAACAGTTTGGAAATAAATTAATCAAGATTAATGAGATTAGTTACCCGTTTAATTTAAGAAGTTATAAATAGAACGATGGAATGAAATGAAAGCAAAGAGTAAATGTTTAAAAATAAATAATAATAAACAACGAAGATTTCAAAGGATGAATATGATGTTATAGAACCGTATTCCAAAGTAAAACAAGGAAATACGATTTGATCAATATTATAAGTAATAAAGGATTAGAATACAGACTTATATCTGTTCTAAGGTAAGAACGTTGTCGATCAAGGTCTGAGAGGTAAATAGAATACCCCAACTTGAACGGCTTCCCTATTATCGAGGAATGATATCAGTTTGTGACGGAGATAGATGATAAGATTTGTAGAAAAGGAATATGACAGCATATGCAAGTTTAGAATTATAGCGATAAAATAAACGCTGTTGATTTGGCTTAAGCATAACTGTTATGTCGAGACTAGTTATAACATAGAATATTACAGCATATGACAAGTTTGAACTATAGCGATAAAATAACGCTGTTGATAAGGTAAGGGTGACTGTAATGTGGAGATTAGTTATAAAGGGAATATTACAGCGTATGACAAGTTTAGAACTATAGCAACAAATTAACTGCTGTTGATTAGACTTAAGCGTGACTTTTATATATAGCAGCACTTCCAAGGAAATGAAGCAGTTTAGTTGAAATCCACTTATTCGAAAGTGAGAAATAACGATGTCGTAAGAAAATATAAGAATCAGTTTTAGAAAGAGAAATTGGAGAATCGTGTTAGAAAACAATGACAACATTTCGATGTTCGAAATGTGATTAGAATTTAAACCGTTAGGATTTGGAACTAGAATTCGACGATGTCGAAAGTATTAAAAATAAACTATTTTTAGGGATTATAATCTGATAGAATAATGAACATTTAGTTTTAAACAAATAAATGTTGATAGGATAGAAATCAGTATTTAGTTATAAACTTGATATCGATTTGATAAGAAGTTGACTTAGAGACAGAGTTCATAAAGTAGAATAGGAGTGAAAAGTATTAAAGAGATTTCGGTAACCCAGATAAGGGAGATTATTACGTGAATAAAGATTTATATGATCAAGGTGTTTAGATTTCTATAAGAAGGGATAGTATTCCCATTTCAAAGGGAATAATGTTTTAAAAGTGAACATGGGGCCGATTAAAAGGTTAAAAGGAAATTGGAAATATTTTCCAATATAAATAGGGTAGATTATCCAAGTATAGTAATAAAGAATGTGAAAAAATGGATCGAACGTTGATAACGTATATTTTCTAGAACGTGAGAAAATAAGAACTGGAAATGTTTTCCAAGAAGTGTAAAAGGGCTAAAATGGGATTTGAGGAATATCTGGTAAGGTATGGGAACTCGAATAATAAAAACGAATGTTAAATAAAAGTGTCCGTGGTTGTGTGATGTTAGTTATACGTTATAATGGGTGTTATTTTTACTTCGATAGTTAAATAACCGACTATCGAAGTGTTTTGACTATCGAAGTGTTTTGACCATCGTTGTCAATACGGAGAGACCGGTTGGATTTATTATCGGAAAACCACTCCGTATAAGCATAAGCGCTGCGAATTAGATATGCTGAAGAAAATTGAAGACAGAGTTAAATGCAAGGGTCATCCAGTTCCAGAATGGTGTTTTCTGTTTGTCCAGTCCCAGGACAACTTGTATGGACGAGTGTCTGACAGAGTATTTCCAACGATCACGCCGTTGATTTTACGAATATACCAAGTTGGTGAGGAGAATGTAACTTCTCTTTATTCTACACCCAGTGTGCATTTGTGTAATCAATATGTGATTATGGATTTGACGATGTGACATTCAAAGTGAATGGTGATCAGATGTTCTGAAGATAGACATAGCCTCTAGCCTCACAACCAGGATTGACAGAAGTTGGGCTAGGCAGCATGGCTAGTTGGGTCATCCCCAAGCAGGGTGTATTGTCACTGATCTAGAGAAAATTCATATTTATACTTCTTTTCGATTTTATATCTTCGGATGATGGTTGGATGGCCTACAACCGTGGTGGCAATATATTCGCGACACTCAAGCTAAATGAGTGAGCGGTCATTTGTGGCCGGGTTGCAAGACGTTCTTGTTGAACCCTGAGTGTATCCCCTCTAGAGTACACTATCCAGAAGGTGCTCCCATACCTTGTCTATTGAGATCCATTCTCCAATAAGCGCCCTGCGGTTTATGATTTTATATTATATATATGTGGAACATGAGATGCAAGCATTCTGCTACTTGTATAATTATTTGTTTAGACATTATCATAATATCACTGGTTTTGATATCAAAGAAATTTTGGGTTATAGTAAGGTTTTTCAAAGTTAAACAGTATGGTTGGAATTTACTCACACCAGTCCCATGACTGACCCAGAGTTTATTTTGTTTGTTTTCCCTAAACTCTTAGGTGCCCAAATTTGTACGGGCAGTCAAGTGTTTCAGGCTTTTACAGATTCACTTGGAGGAGCTCAAATCAGGAGGCTTCACCATTAGTCATGTAGAGATTATTTCCGCTGTGTTGTATATGAGTCATACTCTGATATGATATGTAAGTACAGATTCAGAAATTGTATTTCAAAGTTATGTTATAATACAATTTATTCATTCCGCTGTGAGTTTTCGTGTTTACTCTGATTCTGTTCAGTTGTATTCTTATTCTTCTATTCTATTAGTTCTATCTTTTCTTTCTCACCCTCTAAATTCTTCTATTAATGCTCCGGTATTTTCGATGCTCGAGAAATTGACAGTGTTTTATGTTGATTTTCTGGGTCGAAAATCCCAGACATTACAATATAAAATAGTGTTTTATATGTAAACATTTCTTTTCTAGTGATTCACATTACAATAAAAATGTAATTTTTATTGTCATCTCTTTTCTAATGAATCATGTTACAATAAAAATGTAATTTTTATTGTCTATTCTCAAATTTTACATAAAAATGTAATTTTAATTCTAATGTCTCATTTTACATAAAATGTAATTTCTATTCTAATGTCACATTTTACATAAAACATAATTACTATTTCTAATACCGCATTTTATATAAAAATGTAATTTCTATTTCTAATGGCTCATATTACAATAAAAATGTAGTTTTTATTGTCTCCTCGTTCTAATGATTCTCTTGTTACAATGGAAATATAATTTTTATTGTCTACTCTAATTCTAATGGTTTATATAAAAGTATAATTTCTATGTGAACATTTTTCTATGAATTCTAATTTTTTTCTTGTCTTTTATTTGCAACTAATTTGCAAATAAAAACGCGTAATTCCTTTCTATGTCTTATTTGCATCTAAAAATGCAAATAAAAAGTATAATTCTTTTTCTTTACCTCATGTTTTATTTACCTAAATGTAAATAAAATATTCTTTTTCTTTATCTCATGTTTTATTTACACTAAATGCAAAATAAAGTAATCTTTTCTTTATCTCATGTTCTATTTACACTAAATGCAAAATAAAGTAATCTTTTCTTTATCTCATGTTTTATATGATAACAATTTTCTATGAATTTCAATGTCATATAAAAATGATATTGTATATGTTAACAATTTCTATGATTTCTAATGTCATAAAAAAATGATATGTTAACCATTTCTATGATTTCTAATGTCATTTAAAAATGATATTGTATATGTTAACAATTTTTATGATTTCTATTTCATTCTTACATTTGACAAAATGAATATTTTTGTCATTCAATCTTTTGTCAACAACAAAATGATATATTCCTTTTACTTATTTTATTTTAACCATAATGAGATATTTGTTTACAACAATTTTATAATAACCAAAATGATATATTTGTTTTTCAACAAAATAAACACGAACTGTTTATTTTTAATTATCCTATAACAATCAAAATAATTCAATCAAGCAACAGATTGGTATATGGGAATTCATCAATCCACATCAAATCACGAATAACACAAAATATTACAGCGCATGTGTAACACTAAGATTATAATCAACAAATTTAAATTATATAATTAAAGAAATAGAATTTCTCAGATTGGTTTGTCTGAACAGTTCAGACCTGAATTTTCCTGAATTTCTAAACGCCCTCTGTTTAAGTTCTAGTCAGCCTCATGGCGTAGATCTCTTCGTCATGGTTCCAACGCAACTAAAATCGTTCCATTTTGATTTCATATGAGTGAGTTATAAGCGTTTAAAGATTGAAATTTAAATTATATATAAAAAAAACCATCCACTACCAAATCGCCACGGCAGCGCTCTAGGCTTCTTCCTCATCGCGTATCCTAGTTCCAGGAAAAGCACTGAACCCATAACCATCATTGAACATCCACCTGCGCCCCCCTCCCCCCAAATCGACCACCGGTAACCGATCCAACAACTCCACAACGTCGGCCACCTCCAGAGCTTCCACCGCCACCCCATAACCACCAACTCGCGGCCCCCACACGACTGGAATCGGCCATCAAACTGCGCCACTTTGGATCGCAATTTCAGACAATTGGTTTAACAATTTTTGATCTCAGCCGTAAAGAAATAAAGAGTGAACGAATCTCTTCAATCTTCGTGTAGAATTTGTGTATTAATTTGTTGTGATTTGAGGGAGATTAATGAATTTTCCTGGGACCATTTCGGCCATTCAAGAACATGGCGGTGGTTGTGTTTGTATTGAAATTAGGGTTTTGAAATGTATTATCCTATTATTTATAATATTTTAATGTTAATTTTACTAATAAATCCAATATTTTCTTATAACTCCAATTCAGATCCAACGGCAGACCTTCCTAGCTAATAACCTCTATTCTGGACCCAATGGGCCATGCCTCGTGAGCCCAAACGACTGTCTGTAGCTTATTTTATTTAATTTAATATTTAAATCATTTATTTAATTAATACGATAGTACATTTAAATTCACCAGAGCCACATACGGCCTCTAAAAATTACAAAAAAAATTATTTCTGGCTTTGTTTTGATGATACGGTCCTAACAAAACTAATTTCGTCGAATTTCGAGACCGTTTGAAAAATGGTCATTTTCAAGTTGATTAAATTTGACTTAAATTGACAAAACACATTTTTCTTTGCCACGTTCACATATTAATTCGAAATATTATGGAAAATTAAACTTAACAATAAACTGACATTCCGGTTCCAACAAAAGTGGTTTCGTCGAAAACAAAGGTCGTTTGCAAAATGGCTATTTTTAAGGGCTTTATATTATATTAAAATATATATAAATTCTACAGCAACTTTTCTAAATTATAAACTGAACATAACTTTTGATATCTAAAATGAAATTTCAATTTCTTACACCCATTAGAGAGATATTATTAAACAGATTCAAATATTTCTTATTTCGCTAAATTCTGATTTATAATGAATTTTGTACATTCAGTTGAAATTAGAAATCGAATTTTTGAACTACTGCGCCATTTCAAACTCCTTTTATAATTAAATTAAATTAAATTTATTCGTTTTAACTTCGATTAAAATAAATTTTTAGTCGTTATTATTTAAAATAAATTATTTTAAATATTCAAAATCCATTACAATTTCTAAGATAAAAAATTTAAATTGGCCCCAAAATTCCGGGTTGTTACAATCTCCCCCACTTAAAATCTTTTCGTCCTCGGAAAGGAACGAAGCTAAAAGTTGTTTAATTAACCTATCTCAACTTTTAATCTTTATTCATTTCAATAATTTTATTAGTTGATTAACTCATTAAATATATAACTTTTATATATTCAAAAATCATATTTTCTAAGATCGGGTTATACAAATATGTTAATTAAAGACTTGTCACTCTCAACTCATTCTAGGGCATTACTAACCCCATCTCTAATGAGTTTTCTCGTTCTAGGATACTGCTGATCCGATCTCTAATGAGTATTCTTGTTGGATATTACTAATCCAACCTCTGATGAGTCTTTTGCTCAGTTCTAATGAGTTGTACCCCAAAGATTTTGAGCTTACCAGAGCTCTGATACCAAGTGTAAAGACCCGAAAATCCCCGCCCTTTGAATCGACCAAAAACCACACAAGTCTGATTCAAAGGTTGGAAATCTCCGAATACTTTAAATTTGGGAATACAACACATTAAAATAATAACAGCAGACTTTTATAGACATCATAATAATGTTACATCAGAGTATAAAATATCAAAGTACATCGAAATCAAATTATAGCGGAAGATAAATTAAAATGAATTTAATACAGTACACAGCGGGGGACTTTCTATGCTCTGGACACAGCTTTAAGCTTCGATCCAGGATCCTGCTAAAGAGATAAGTATCTGCAAAAAGCTACTCGACTGCCCGTGTGGAAAATATGGGCACCCGAGTTTGCCAGTGAAAGAAACTACAGGTCAGTCATGGGACCGGTATGAGAAATCTTAACTTAACTAATCTAATAATAAGGCTAATCACAGGACCACGCCGCTAACGCGGAATGGGTTTACTCCATTGGATTGCCAGTGCATAGAATAAAGTAAATCGTTAAACAACGCAATGCTTTTTAGAAAAAATGAAACAATTATAAGACTCAAGTCCCATCACACAATGCAATGCAAACCGAAGGATAGAGTTTTACCTTATAATAGTCAAAAGATGCTTGATACAATAAAACGGATTTAATATTATTGCTAGTGTATATGTTCTAAAAACATTTTCAATCATAATGTATCAATCATAGATGACATGGGTACCATATATCATGTCGCCATACTAGTTCTATAATCAAAACTGCATGGTGTCGTGTTGGAAGTTGGGTTTCCATCATGAAATCGAGGTTAGGGATTGTCCTCTCCTATTCGAGACACTCTAGCAAATGCCTCAGGATCCCCCGTAGTGAACCCTTGGATCTTCAGGGTCGGTCCCCACCTAACGGTAGCGGATTAATTATGCCTGAACACACGCTTCCTACTTCCTTTGAACCTCCATATGGCCACTAATAACCTATAAATCTGAGGTACGTCATAATCCATCATCCACATAAGTAAAAATGTCAGGGCTGGTAGGTCACTGACACCACTCTAGCTAGAAAGAAACGTGTGCACTCCATGCAGTCCTTATCCCGTTTTTGACTCATACCGGGGTGTAAGGCTCGCGAAGTCAAGCTATACACAAAGCTATGCCTAAACAGACTATGCTTTGATCATCAACCACAAGGCCCCGCTTTTCAACAAAAGCCTTGATCCATGCATCTTAGCATGCCACATTGTCAATCCATACCATACCATTTATAACTACCAATATATAACCTCTAAGCTCTTACGTCTCAGAGAAGGGTGTTAACCATCAAACATATATATATTTAGCAGAGATCAACGAATACAGCAGAAAGGAGTACAACGTCAGACATACCATCCATTTACAAGTCCGTTTTGGGTCTGAACGAAACCGGAGGCACCTTATTCCGCCCCCATATGTCCAATACAGAGGTGAGATGCTTTCATATCCGACAATCAACAAGTATGGCCGGATGTCTACCACTGAAGCCCCTTCAAGGTAGCTACTCCCATCATGGGTCTCAACAGCAACACATCCATTCGATGTGAAGATCGCCGGTCTTCAATCACCGTCTTTAATTCTTCAACTTAGGTTGACGTTGTAACACCCCACATCCGTTAGTGTCACTCACAAAGGGAATGCACTAAGTTCTG
Organism: Allium sativum; assembly: GCA_030737875.1. Lineage (NCBI taxonomy): Eukaryota > Viridiplantae > Streptophyta > Magnoliopsida > Asparagales > Amaryllidaceae > Allium > Allium sativum. Next base: position 86,174,596 of record CM060914.1, read on the forward strand.
TGGAGCATTTTAAGGTAAAAGATGTAGATAAATTACAAGACAGACAAAAACTAAACAGCGGAAAATAAAACTTTGCTTTATTGATAAAATAGTTTGTACAATGATTTCTTTACAATATCAGAGTATCATCTATCTTACAAAATAAAGAAGCATAAAACATCATTTATATTCTCCAAGTTTCTTAGCAAGAGCCAGCCATAGCATCTGAAAAGAGAATCCAAGCAAAACTTCGACAAATCTTCAAGCTGGGAAAGAGTGACAGTCCAACATAACCTAAGCTATACTATTCCCTCCTTTACCACCTGGGGGGAACGGAAGAAAAGAAGACGAAAGAAAAACAGAGTCAGACATAAAGCCTGAGTAAGTTCAGTAACTTCTAGCATGAGAACATGGAAAAACAAAATGACATGAATTAACTGAATACAAGATAACACCATGATGATAGGGTCAGCAAGATTAGACAAGATAATTACAAGATATGATAAGCTAAGATAAACTGGATATGCTCTAATACTTTCGCCGCTTCGCTATTTCCTTGTTATACTGTATCTCTGCACCACCTAACTAGTGTCCCAACTAGTAACGATAACGTGATCCCAATCCCTGTATTTTCCATTGCCATCGGGTATCCATTTATTTATTTACCTAGATCTAATCTAGGGTTTTCTATCAAGTTCTTTCTAGATTCAACTAGAATTTACGTTATCTGCTGAACGCTTCTCGGATTCAGGGTTTATGCCACCTAGTCCAACTAGTGCTACCTGTCGAACGATGCCCCAAGTCTAGGACACACTACCTAGAGTGGTATATGTTCCTATACTTCCCCACGCATGTATCGCGAATCGTTATCGCCTGTCTAGATGCACATGTCCTGTAATGTGCGGCCCGAGTCCTGTGGCAAGGCAAATCAAGAAATACAGAACTCGGTCGGGAGCTTTCAGATATCTGCCGATGCAGATGCTAAGGTCTGTTTTTGTTCCAGTGGCTATGGTCCCACTTGACCCCTCCCTCAACTAATGAAAGGCACACCTTGAAAAATGAGAACTATACGCCGGCCCCCGGTGCCCCACTATCCTATAACCATCCTCACCCATAACTAGATAGCAAGTATATGGTCTTTTGGAGTTCTCCGTCTTTCCGCTTCACGTATCTCGATTGACTCAAGATGGATGGTAGACGACGAGTTGCTATCACAGGGCTACCGTTTTCTCGCCGAATCACGCCTTTCCATCCTAGTCTTTAGGTTGCCACATATTGCAACCAAGGCATACCCCTGGTTCTTCTACGCAGACCTTAACCTCTGTGAGCCCAGGAGGATCATTTGCAGCCTCACAGAGGGATACCAAGAGTACCCTCACGTCCCCTCGAAGCCTCGGGCTTCGTAACCCAATTCGTTGGAGCCTCCTTTTTACTCAGACGGACATTCGCTCCTTCCCGTGTCATACTAAGAATTACTACTTAGTTCTACTAACTAAGGTTTACCACTTAGTTTCCCGAATCGTTGTTTTCCTAACTAAGGTTTACTACTTAGTTCTCTTTCCCGTCAACTTGGATTCGTTAAGTGTCATTAGTCAATTCAAGCTAACTTAACCCTCTTCATTCATCTTGTTAAACTGATTAAGTGTTATCAGTAATTCATGTTGACTTAAACCTATCACAAACCAAGTTATATTGGTTAAGTATTTCTTATTACTTAACCCTACCCATTCATCCTGTATTGGTTAAGTGTTCCTTTTTAACTTAACCTTGCCCGTCTGTTTTAACTAACATGTTATTAATGGTTAAGTATTATCCCTTCATGTTTTAGACTTAGCCTTATTCCTTTATCACAATCTGACGGTTAAGTGTTCAAGTTTACTTAACCCTACGGTCTTGTCCAGCTAACATATCAAATTGGCTAAGTGTATTAACTTTACTTAACCCCAACCTCTAGTCTAGTTAACATGTTAATTTGGCTAAGTGTTTCCTTAGTTACTTAACCCCTACAAGTCCTGTCTTGTCACCATGTTAAGTTTGGTTAAGTGTTCCTATGGACTTAGCCCTCCCATTCTAGCTTAACTGTGTTAAGTTGGTTAAGTATTCCTATAGACTTAACCCTCCCATTCTAGATTAACTGTGTTAAGTTGGTTAAGTGTTCCTATAGACTTAACCCTCCCATTCTATCTTAACTGTGTTAAGTGTCCGTATGAACCTAACCCCACCCACCGGTCTGGTTATCATGCTGAATTGGTTAAGTGTCTTAGTTAACTTAACCCTACCATTCTTGTTCTAGCTTTAACTAAATAAATTAAAGCCACTACCACTCACATTAGACAGATATTGTTGCGATTACTGGATGTGCCGGTTGGTTCCGGGCAGGTTTACATCGCAACTCAGTCTAACCTCGGGTTAGGCATATTCGTGTTTTCTAAGTTCAAAGGGTTTGATTAATTTTCAAATCAGGTTTTGAAAGTAACCATCCCGTCCGTCGGATCAGTTAGGGATAGCCAGGGAGAGCAGGAAACTTGTATTTTCCAAACCCAAGCCTAGACACTATCCTCTCTGTCACCCTAGAACTTTCTGGTGTGTTATTAAAAGAGATGTCGTTAAGAAACCTTTAATTTGTCTAAATTTGCCTTTCCTCATTTAGGACAAATTCTATAAGTAAATTAATACTAATTTACTTATTTCCCAATTACTCTTCTAATGTAAATTGTCTACATTTATTTCTATGGCCCATTTCCCCCTCTAAATCATATTTATGCTTTTTGGTATGTAAACTATACCAAATTTAGTGTCACTAATCATGATTTTGCTAAACCTGCCAATTACTCCCAATTATGGCCAATTTCAAATTTATGCCAATACACTTACTGTGCCAAATTAGCTAATCCAATTCCGATTCAACATTCTAATTCATGTCAAACTCGACTTATTACTCTAGTTCACTATTCATGTAAATTCTAGATTTACACGTCGATACTAGATTCTGGTTACACAATCTATAATTCATGTCAAATTTATCCAATTTGCATTTCTATGAACATGCCATAATACATGTTCCCAATTTATGCCAATTTCCAAGTTTATAACTATGTTTTTAGTAAATTTCATATTTTGCCCAAATCGTATTCCCACCGTTCATAATTCAATCTAGATTATAGATAAATCTAAATTCGTAGAAAATAGGGAATGAACCAAAGATGCTATGCAAAAGATAGACATAATAGCTTGCATAAAATGGTTGAATAACGACGTCGGTTCAAGAACATGGGTAGACCTAACTTAATAGGTAAATTCCCAAGGTCTAAAACCAAAGAAAACCAAGAATAGACAGAATAGATAAACATGGGTTTAGACCCAATTTCATAGTCACAAAACTTAGGCAACACTTTCCTAGTCATGAATCATAGATGTTTAATCACAGTTGTCCCTATTATTTCATAGGCAATAGTTTATGTTTCCTAATCAAAGGCAAAGGCTTAGTCAGGGAAATAATTCTCATAGTCACAGTCATAGTCATAGGCAATGTCCATAGTCATAGGCAATGTTCATAGTCATAGGCAATGTTCATAGTCAAAGAGGCATATGGTTCTAAGGTCCATAGTTTCATAGTCACGGTCTTATTTGTCCTCGAATCATGACAGTTCTTAATTAGGTCCAAAGAAATAGGCACTGATTCGAATAGAGAGAGAGATTTGGCATATTCTTTTATTCCTTTAATTTCATGTCACGAAAAAAGAAACGTTCAAATATAAGAAGCAACTGACTTACAGAGATTATATTAGAATAGAAGGATGGCGATGCTATGATTCGTGCGACGTTGCTCGAAATCGTTTGAGTTAGCCTTTGATTCTCATCCTGAAGCTTTAATCTTGATTCGAATCTCCTTTTGACAACTTGAGCAGCATCTCCTCGTCTTGATTTATTTTATATATTATTTATTTATATATTTTCTCAAAGGCAGCATAAGGATAGAAAAGAATTGTGAATAGAGAAGAAGACTAGGGCTGTTTATATAGTGTAGAAGTCAACGAATCTGGTCAGAATGGCGTCTAGATACAGAAGAACGAACCAGGTTTAGAAAACTGGAAAAAGCGGGGGGGTCGACCCCCAGGTCGACTACCCAGTCGACCTGGGTGCCTTGGGCGGGAAAATTCCCACCCAGCCCAATCTGGCTCCGATTTTTGAAATTTGAACTTGTTTCTGAACTGTTTCTGTCTGTTTGAATTTTAAACTGAATTCTGAAACTTCTGAAGACCATAACTCCTTCATACGGAGTCCGATTAACGCAAACTCGGAATCTATCTCATGCAGAATTCCGAGACGAACGCAATGTTGCAGCCCGTTTCCCTTTATTTTGAATTTAAAATTTTATTCTGCCATGATTTGTGAATCTTAGAGTTATAGTATTACGGGGTGTTACATTCTCCCCCGCTTAATAGGATTTCATCCCCGAAATCTTCAAGTTAGGAAGAATGTGTCTTACCATCCAATCACCCATCTACTCAACCATTCAATCACAGGCATTCATTGTCCTTAATAGATTTCTAATGCTTTCATGTTCATATGCATAGTGTGTGTATATGTCTTTATCTAATGCAAAATCAGGCGGTCTACTGATTCAGTTGACCTCCTAAATGCGAATCATGTCAGTGCCATGTGTCCAATCATGTATTCAAGCATCCCTAGTTATGTAAACACTACATGTGTGCACAGCCATTCATCCATATGCAACATCCATATGTTAGCATATCAAGTTCAACTTACAAACAAGTACATATCTGTAAATGCAATATGAAAGCGTCCGAAGTTGATCTAGTGCCTAATACGTATGCATATGCATTCACGAGCAACCATTAGCAACCACATGCAACCATTAACCATAACATGTTTCAAATACATGTTTACATCCATTGGCTTCTACCTAAGGATCGAAGATACGACCTAGAGGATATACTTTGGAAAGAGAGAAACAATTATGCGTAAAGCTCTAAATAAAGAAATCAAGGATGCACTCTTAAGGAAAAAGGGTATGATGCTAGTATCTAGCCTTCTTGAGCTTTACTCCACTGTTTCTTAACTAATTTAACTTCACGATTCTGAAGTTTATGACCTCCCTTTCCAGATGTTAACTATGGTACCAAGTGTACATACCAAGATGGTTTGAGGTCTCTCCTCTTAGCTTATCCATCATGCCATAACTATAAGGGTCGAAAGGTCACTACGTGCTTTTTAGAGTACCTGCCACAACTATTCATTTCTCACGCAAACCATCCTAGTCGAACTCGACATTCCTCAAGTACAAGCCCCAAAGGCCTAAACCAATATCAGACAAACACCCAAGGAATATCTCCTCCAAATTTAGACGATCTACGTGAAATGATATAAGCAAACTCGATAGCTATTCTCAAATCCCTACTAACCAAAAATAAACTGGTCAGATCACCAATTGGATTTGAGACTTTAGTGGGATCTTTCTACTGTACAAGTACTATGGTGCAGAGACTCAACTATGGAAGTGGATATGAACAAATGCGAAGCGCTAAAACCAAAGGAAAGAGTACGAATAGCAAAACTAGACTCTTCCAACGGAACTTTACTACCTTTCTCCTAGGTACGCTTGGTGGTGAAAGTGTGTACTCGCCCTTTTGAAAAGCTTGTTCCTCATTCTTGCCCTTGTCCTTAATTATATGCCCTATCATACCCTAGCAAAGATACTCCCTCTTGTCTTAGGTTTTATAATTTCTTCCTCCTTTGTGAGCTAAATCTATATCCAAGGATTCCTCATCCTAGGGTTGTGCTCCCTAGCCAAACTCCTCATCTCCTTCCGTGTGTAACCATGTTGACAAATCTCTCGAAAGCTGCCTCCATCGTACAGAAAACCCTACTAAGCTTGAAAGAAAACTAACCGCAGGTGAAACTACTACGGTTATAGATGGAAGTCGGGCACTACTTCGCCCATCGATGAGGTTACCAACTAGAAAGCCAGGAGCCCCAGAGACTCAAGAAAGAAGGAGACAAGAATTCAAATGGAGGAAGAGAAGATAGTGCGTATGGCTTTGGTGAATATGCCTTTAAAACAAATCTTTTCTTTTGAAAAATGCTTCTTTTAAAACCGTTTTGAAAACAATTTTTCAAATCCTTTATCTGATCTGGTAACCTTCAGCTCTGATACCACGTGTAACACCCCACATCCGTTAGTGTCACAAACAAAGGGAATGCACTAAGTTCTGTAGAGCATTTTAAGGTAAAAGATGCAGATAAATTACAAGACGGACAAAAATTAAACAGCGAGAAATAAAACTTTGCTTTATTGATAAAATAGTTTGTACAATGATTTCTTTACAATATCAGAGTTTCATCTGTCTTACAAAATAAAGAAGCATAAAACATCATTTATATTCCCCAAGTTTCTTAGCAAGAGCCAGCCATAACATCTGAAAAGAGAATCCAAGCAAAACTTCGACAAATCTTCAAGTTGGGAAAGAGTGACAGTCCAACTTAACCTGAGCTATACTATTCCCTCCTTTACTACCTGGGGGGGGGAACGGAAGAAAAGAAGACGAAAGAAAAACAGAGTCAGACATAAAGCCTGAGTAAGTTCAGTAACTTCTAGCATGAGAACATGGAAAAACAAAACGACATGAATTAACTGAATACAAGATAACACCATGACGATAGGGTCAGCAAGATTAGACAAGATAATCACAAGATATGCTAAGCTAAGATAAACTGGATATGCTCTAATACTTTCTCCGCTTCGCTATTTCCTTGTTATACTGTATCTCTACACCACCTAACTAGTGTCCCAACTAGTAACGATAACGTGATTCCAATCCCTGTATTTTCCATTGCCATCGGGTATCCATTTATTTATTTACCTAGATCTAATCTAGGGTTTTCTATCAAGTGCTTTCTAGATTCAACTAGAATTGACGTTATCTGCTGAACGCTTCTCGGATTCAGGGTTTATGCCACCTAGTCCAACTAGTGCTACCTATCGAACGATGCCCCCAAGTCTAGGACACACTACCTAGAGTGGTATATGTTCCTATACTTCCCCACGCATGTATCGCGAATCGTTATCGCCTGTCTAGATGCACATGTCCTGTAATGTGCGGCCCGAGTCCTGTGGTAGGGCAAATCAAGAAATAAAGAACTCGGTCGGGAGCTTTCAGATATCTACCGATGCAGATGCTAAGGTCTGTTTTTGTTCCAGTGGCTATGGTCCCACTTGACCCCTCCCTCAACTAATGAAAGGCACACCTTGAAAAATGAGAACTATACGCCTGCCTTCGGTGCCCCACTATCCTATGGCCATCCTCACCCATAACTAGATAGCAAGTATATGGTCTTTTGGAGTTCTCCGCCTTTCCGCTTCACGTATCTCGATTGACTCAAGATGGATGGTAGACGACGGGTTGCTATCAGAGGGCTACCGTTTTCTCGCCGAATCACGCCGGTCCATCCTAGTCTTTAGGTTGCCATATATTGCAACCAAGGCATACCCCTGGTTCTTCTACGCAAACCTTAACCTCTGTGAGCCCAGGAGGATCATCTGCGGCCTCACAGAGGGATACAAAGAGTACCCTCACATCCCCTCGAAGCCTCGGGCTTCGTAACCCAATTCGTTGGAGCCTCCTTTTTACTCAGACGGACATTCGCTCCTTCCCGTGTCATACTAAGAATTACTACTTAGTTCTACTAACTAAGGTTTACCACTTAGTTTCCCGAATCGTTGTTTTCCTAACTAAGGTTTACTACTTAGTTCTCTTTCCCGTCAACTTGGATTGGTTAAGTGTCATTAGTCAATTCAAGCTAACTTAACCCTCTTCATTCATCCTGTTAAACTGATTAAGTGTTATCAGTAATTCACGTTGACTTAACCCTATCACAATCCAAGTTATATTGGTTAAGTATTTCTTATTACTTAACCCTACCCATTCATCCTGTATTGGTTAAGTGTTCCTTTTTAACTTAACCTTGCCCGTCTGTTTTAACTAACATGTTATTAATGGTTAAGTATTATCCCTTCATGTTTTAGACTTAGCCTTATTCCTTTATTACAATCTAACGGTTAAGTGTTCAAGTTTACTTAACCCTACGGTCTTGTCCAGCTAACATATCAAATTGGCTAAGTGTATTAACTTTACTTAACCCCAACCTCTAGTCTAGTTAACATGTTAATTTGGCTAAGTGTTTTCTTAGTTACTTAACCCCTACAAGTCCTGTCTTGTCACCATGTTAAGTTTGGTTAAGTGTTCCTATGGACTTAGCCCTCCCATTCTAGCTTAACTGTGTTAAGTTGGTTAAGTGTTCCTATAGACTTAACCCTCCCATTCTAGATTAACTGTGTTAAGTTGGTTAAGTGTTCCTATGGACTTAACCCTCCCATTCTAGCTTAACTGTGTTAAGTGTCCGTATGAACCTAACCCCACCCACGGGTCTGGTTATCATGTTGAATTGGTTAAGTGTCTTAGTTAACTTAACCCTACCATTCTTGTTCTAGCTTTAACTAAATAAATTAAAGCCACTACCACTCACATTAGACAGATATTGTTGCGATTACTGGATGTGCCGGTTGGTTCCGGGCAGGTTTACATCGCAACTCAGTCTAACCTCGGGTTAGGCATATTCGTGTTTTCTAAGTTCAAAGGGTTTGATTAATTTTCAAATCAGGTTTTGAAAGTAAACATCCCGTCCGTCAGATCAGTTAGGGATAGCCAGGGAGTGCAGGAAACTTGTATTTTCCAAACCCAAGCCTAGACACTATACTCTCATCACCCTAGAACTTTCTGGTGTGTTATTAAAAGAGATGTCGTTAAGAAACCTTTAATTTGTCTAAATTTGCCTTTCCTCATTTAGGACAAATTCTATAAGTAAATTAATCCTAATTTACTTATTTCCCAATTACTCTTCTAATGTAAATTGTCTACATTTATTTCTATGGCCCATTTCCCCCTCTAAATCATATTTATGCTTTTTGGTATGTAAACTATACCAAATTTAGTGTCACTAACCATGATTTTGCTAAACCTGCCAATTACTCCCAATTATGGCGAATTTCAAATTTATGCCAATATACTTACCGTGCCAAATTAGCTAATCCAATTCCGATTCAAAATTCTAATTCATGTCAAACTAGACTTATTACTCTAGTTAACTATTCATGTAAATGCTAGATTTACACGTCGATGCTAGATTCAGGTTACACAATCTATAATTCATGTCAAATTTATCCAATTTGCATTTCTATGAACATGCCATAATACATGTTCCCAATTTATGCCAATATCCAAGTTTATAACTATGTTTTTAGTAAATTTCATATTTTGCCCAAATCGTATTCCCACCGTTCATAATTCAATCTAGATTATAGATAAATCTAAATTCGTAGAAAACAGGGAATGAACCAAAGATGCTATGCAAAAGATAGACATAATAGCTGGCAAAAAAAGGGTTGAATAACGACGTAGGTTCAAGAACATGGGTAGACCTAACTTAATAGGTAAATTCCCAAGGTCTAAAACAAAGAAAACTAAGAATAGACAAATAGAGACGTATGTTCAAGAACATGGGTAGACCTAACTTAATAGGTAAATTCCCAAGGTCTAAAACCAAAGAAAACTAAGAATAGAAAGAATAGATAAACATGGGTTTAGACCCAATTTCATAGTCACAAAACTTAGGCAACACTTTCCTAGTCATGAATCATTGATGTTTAATCACAGTTGTCCCTATTATGTCATAGGCAATAGTTTATGTTTCCTAATCAAAGGCATAGGCTTAGTCAGGGAAATAATTCTCATAGTCACAGTCATAGTCATAGGCAATGTGCATAGTCATAGGCAATGTTCATAGTCATAGGCAATGTTCATAGTCAAAGAGGCATATGGTTCTAAGGTCCATAGTTTCATAGTCACGGTCTTATTTATCCTCGGATCATGACAGTTCTTAATTAGGTCCAAAGAAATAGGCACTGATTCGAATAGAGAGAGAGAGAGATTTGGCATATTCTTTTATTCCTTTAATTTCATGTCACGAAAAGAGAAACGTTCAAATCTAAGAAGCAACTGACTTACAGTGATTATATTAGAATAGAAGGATGGCGATGCTATGATTCGTGCGACGTTGCTCGAAATCGTTTGAGTTAGCCTTTGATTCTCATCCTGAAGCTTTAATCTTGATTCGAACCTCCTTTTGACAACTTGAGCAGCATCTCCTCGTCTTGATTTATTTTATATATTATTTATTTATATATTTTCTCAGAGGCAACATAAGGATAGAAAAGAATTGTGAATAGAGAAGGAGACTAGGGCTGTTTATATAGTGTAGAAGTCAACGAATCTGGTCAGAATGGCATCTAGATACAGAAGAACGAACCAGGTTCAGAAAACTGGAAAAAGCGGGGGGGGTGGGGGGGGTCGACCCCCAGGTCGACTACCCAGTCGACCTGGGTGACCCAGGTCGACTACCCAGTCGACCTGGGTGCCTTGGGCGGGAAAATTCCCGCCTAGCCCAATCTGACTTCGATTTTTGAAATTTGAACTTGTTTCTGAACTGTTTCTGTCTGTTTGAATTTTAAACTGAATTCTGAAACTTCTGAAGACCATAACTCCTTCATACGGAGTCCGATTAACGCAAACTCGTACTCTATCTCATGCAGAATTCCGAGACGAACGCAATGGCGCAGCCCGTTTCCCTTGATTTTGATTTTCAAATTTAATTCTGCCTTGATTTGTGAATCTTAGTGTTACAGAATTACGGGGTGTTACAGGCGTATAATCATTTGAAATGAGATTGAACTCGGACTTTTCAAATGATCCTCACATATATATTGTTTAAAACTATTTTGTATCGTTATTAGTATTTAAGAACGATCCAGCGCTATTTTAGATATAAAAATAGCTCAATTAATCTGGCGACGCTTCGGGTCGACAGGCGGCCCTGGCGTTGTTTTTATCGAAATTTGATTTACACTTATATCGAAATCTAACCATTGGATTTTAACAAAAATTTATATCATTGGAAAGATCTTCCCAAAGCGGTCTTAACGGTTCCAGTTTTGGGAAAATCCGACGGTTGGATCATTCGGCATAATCGTTTAAAGTTACGATTTCAAAACGCGAACTGCAGCAGTGCGATTGGTTCAATTTTAATTTATATTTATATATATATATATATATATATATATATAATATAAATCGTTTGGTGATTTCAACTATTAAGATCAATTCTTTTTATCGCATCTAAAATGACGATAAAAATGTCACTTTTATTTCCACTCTTTTTATTGTCCTTAGAATGACAATAAAAATACTTCTTTTAATTCTAATCTTTTTATTGAATAAAATATCAATAAAAATGTCACTTTACATTTATCCTTTTCGTTTGCACTTAAAATGCAAATAAAGATATCACTTTACATTTATTCTTTTCATTTGCATCAAAAGGTAAATAAAAATATAACTTTTTAATACTAGTCTTTTTATTGTCTCTATTCTGACAATAAAAATATATATTAAATTCTATCTTTCTGATTACATCTAAAATGTAAATCTCTTTTATTTCCATGTTTTTACTTACATCCAAAATGTAAAATAAAAATATACTTTTTATTTCTATGTTTTTATTTATATCTAGAATGTAAATAAAATGCACTTTTCAATTCATATTGTTATTCACATCTACAATGTAAATAAAAATATGCCTTTCATATTCATGTTTTTATTTACATCTAAAATGTAAATAAAATGCACTTTTTATTTCAAGTTTTTTTTATTCACATCTAAAATGTGAATAAAAATGTACTTTTTATCTTCATGTTTTATTTATATCTGAAACATAAATAAAAATATCCTTTTTCAATTCCTGTTTTTATCTATATCTAAAATATAAATATAAATATAAATTTCAACTTTTTATAATCATGTTTTTACTTACAACCAAATTGCAAATGAAAAATGTACTTTATATCTTCATATATTCATGTTTCTTTTTATTTGCAATAAATTTGCAAATAAAAATGTACTTCCTTTTCTATGGTATTTATTTGCATATAAAAAGGAAAATAAAAATATACTTCTTTTTTCCTAATCGTGTTCACACATACAAAACGTACTTTTCCTTATTCATGTTTTTATTTGCAAAGAATTTGCAAATAAAAATATATTCCTTTTCTCTATATTTCTCATATTACATAAAAATGTGTTTCTAATGTAAAACACGATTCCCTAATAAAACATGAATCTTTTATCCGTTCTAACATTACATTGAAAATATGATCTTTTTATTCTCAAAAGAGAATAATGCTTAAAATGTTCCCTTTTCATATTATGTTTTTATTTACATCTAATATGTAAATAAAAATATACTTTTCTATAATCATGGGTTTTATTTATAATAAGAATGTAAATAAAAAGGTGCTTTCTAATTCTTAGTTTTTATTCACATCTATAATGTGAATAGAAATGTACTTTTTCATAACAACAATGTATATTCTTGTCTTAAAACTTTTTGATAGACAAAAATGTCTATTTTTGTTTAATCCTTTTTATTGAATAAAAATTTTATCTTGGTTTAATCATTTTTTATTGCCAAAGATATATATTTTGGTTTAATCCTATTCAATGACCAAAAATGTGTATTTTTAGTTTCACTCTTTTTTTATTGACAAAAATGTATATTTTGTCCCATTCTTTTTAATTGACCAAAAATGTATACCTTTGGTTTCACTAATATGACACATTTATTTCCTTGCAATTTCTTATGTATTCTAATAACATGTAAAAGTCAATTTTATATATTCACATTTTCTAGGTATCCTAATGGCATATAAAAGTATATTTTATATATTAACATTCTTCTATGAACTCTAATGCCATATAAAAGTATATTATATATATTCACATTTTTCTATGACTTCTAATAACATATAAATGGTCATTTATTGGTGATCAATTTTCTGTGTTATTCTAATATCATATAACATAATATTTTATATGTAAAACATTATCTGTGAATTCTAATATTATATAAAATAGTGTTTTATATGAAAACATTTCTTTTCTAGTGATTCACATTACAATAAAAATGTAATTTTTATTGTCATAGCTTTTCTAATGATTCATGTTACAATAAAAATGTAATTTTTATTGTCTATTCTCACATTTTACATAAAAATGTAATTTTAATTCTAATGTCTCATTTTACATAAAATGTAATTTCTATTCTAATGTCACATTTTACATAAAATATAATTTCTATTTCTAGTACCACAGTTTATATAAAAATGTAATTTCTATTTCTAATTGCTCATATTACAAAAAAATGCAGTTTTTATTGTCTCCTCTTTCTAATGATTCTCGTATTACAATGAAAATATAATTTTTATTGTCTACTCTAATTCTAATGGTTTATATAAAAGTATAGTTTCTATGTGAACATTTTTCTATGAATTCTAATTATTTTCATGTCTTTTATTTGCAACTAATTTGCAAATAAAAAAGCATAATTCCTTTCTATGTCTTATTTGCATCTAAAAATGCAAATAAAAAGTATAATTCTTTTTCTTCACCTCATGTTTTATTTACCTAAATGTAAATAAAATATTCTTTTTCTTTATCTCATGTTTTATTTACACTAAATGCAAAATAAAGTAATCTTTTCTTTATCTCATGTTCTATTTACACTAAATGCAAAATAAAGTAAACTTTTCTTTATCTCATGTTTTATATATTAACAATTTTCTATGAATTTGAATGTCATATAAAAATGATATCGTATATGTTAACAATTTCTATGATTTCTAATGTCATATAAAAATGATATTGTATATGTTAACCATTTCTATGATTTCTAATGTCATATAAAAATGATATTGTATATGTTAACAATTTCTATGATTTCTATTTCATTCTTCACATTTGAAAAAATGAATATTTTTGTCATTCACTCTTTTGTCAACAACAAAATGATATATTCCTTTTACTTATTTTATTTTAACCATAATGACATATTGGTTTACAACAATTTTATAATAACCAAAATGACATATTTGTTTTTCAACAAAACATACACAAACTGTTTATTTTCAACTATCCTTTAACAATCAAAATAATTCAATCAAGCAACAGATCGGTATAAGGGAATTCATCAATCCACATCAAATCACGAATAACACAAAATATTACAGCGCATGTGTAACACTAAGATTATAATCAACAAATTTAAATTATATAATTAAAGAAATAGAATTTCTCACATTGGTTTGTCTGAACAGTTCAGATCTGAATTTTCTAGAATTTCCAATGCTCTCTATTTAAGTTCTAGTCAGCCTCATGGCATAGATCTCTTCGTCACGGTTCTAGCGCAACTGAAATCGTTCCATTTTGATTTCATATGAGTGAGTTACAAGCGTTTAAAGATTGAAATTTAAATTATATATAAAAAAAACCATCCACTACCAAATCGCCACGTCAGCTCTCCAGGCTTCTTCCTCATTGCATATCCTAGTTCCAGGAAAAGCACTGAACCCATAACCATCGTTGAACATCCTCCTGCCCCCCCCCCCCAAATCGACCACCGGTAACTGATCCAAGAACTCCACAACGTCGGCCACCTCCATAGCTTCCACCGCCACCCCATAACCGCCAGCTTGCGGCCCCCACACGACCGGAATCGGCCACCAAACCACACCACTTTGGATCGCAATTTCAGACAATTGGTTGAACAATTTTTGATCTCAACCGTATAGAAATAAAGAGTAAACGAATCTCTTCAATCTTCGTGTAGAATTTGTGTTTTAATTTGTTGTAATTTGAGGAAGATTAATGAATTTTCCTGGGACCATTTCGGCCATTCAAGAACATGGCGGCAGCTTTGTTTGTATTGAAATTAGGGTTTTGAAATGTATTATCCTATTATTTATAATATTTTAATGTTAATTTTACAAATAAATCCAATATTTTCTTATAACTCCGATTCAGATCCAACGACAGACCTTCCTAGCTAATAACCCCTATTCTGGACCCAATGGGCCATCCCTCGTGAGCCCAAACGACTGTTTGTAGCATGTTTTCTTTAATTAAATATTTAAATCATTTATTTAATTAATACGATCGTACATTTAAATTCACCGGAGCCACATACGACCTCTAAAAATTACAGAAAAATTATTTCTGGCTTTGTTTTGACGATACGGTCCTAACAAAACTAATTTCGTTGAATTCCGAGACCGTTCGAAAAATGACCATTTTCATGTCAATTAAATTTGACAAAACACGTTTTCCTTTGCCACGCTCACATATTAATTCGAAAAATTCTAGAAAATTAAACTTAACAATAAATTGACATTTCGGTTCCAACAAAAGTGGTTTCGTCGAAAACAAAGGTCGTTTGCAAAATGGCTACTTTTAAGGGCTTTATATTATATTAAAATATATATAAATTCTACAGCGACTTTTCTAAATTATAAACTGAACATAACTTTTGATTTCTAAAATGAAATTTCAATTTCTTACACCCTTTAGAGAGATATTATCAAATAGATTCAAATATTTCTTGTTGCGCTTAATTCTGATTTATAATGAATTCTGTACATTCAGTTGAAATTAGAAATCGAATTTTCGAACTGCCGCGCCATTTCAAACTCCTTTTATAATTAAATTAAATTTATTTGTTTTGACTTCGATTAAAATAAATTTTTAGTTGTTATTATTTAAAATAAATTATTTTAAATATTCAAAATCCATTAAAATTTCTAAGATAAAAATTTTAAATCGGCCCCAAAATTTCGGGTTGTTACAATGTACCTATAAAAAAGGATTTCGTGCTTGGCAGAACAAATTATTTGATATTATGTACTTGATGGGCTAGGCTATTAAGATTCCCATGCAAGAAGGGTAAGACAAGGAACTTCCATACTTGGCAGACCAAGTCGTGAAGTTATTATGCTTGGTGAACCCACTTGGAGAATCTTAACAACTGAAATCCCAAGTTTTTGGAAAGCCATGTACCGAAGTTCTAAAGTCATGAGTGGCTAGCCGAACCCAGGACTAGAGTCCAAATTTTATATTTAACTGATAAAGTAGGAAACAGATTATTAATTTTATACTTGGCAGACTAAGTGTTGAGTCAGAGCCCTTTTTTATACTTAGCGGACCAAGTGTGGAGCCGAATCCCTAATTTATACTTGGCGGACCAAGTGTGGAGCCGGAATCCTTTTTTATACTTGGCAGACAAGGTGTGGAGCCGGAGCCCTAATTTTGTACTCGACGGACCAAGTGTGAACGCAGAGCCCTTTTTATACTTAACTGATCAAGCGTAGAGTCGAAGCCCTAATTTTGTACTTGTCAGACCAAGTTTGGACCGGAGTAATAAAGTAGTCTTTTATTAATACTACAGAGGAACAATGATCACTAGTCCAACCCTGAGCACAATTGGAGACCACAGGTCGGTTCCGTGCATGTACGGGCCGATGTTATTGCTTTGATTACAAGTAAAGAAAGTTAAAGATAGGCAAGAAGTCGCTAATAGCAAGAACAATCATAAGTTATTGACTAGAGTCCGGAAAGCTAAGAGGATCCGTAAGGCCGGATCAAATGATTATAAGTCCCTAGGGGTGGCTCGACCTCTCTCTATCCTGAGATGTTGTAGGAAGTTGAGCATGTGGTGTTACTGTTGCTGGATTCCTGACATATTTCGGTAGTTCGTTGTTCCTGACACATGCTTCGTTAAAATCGCAAAAATGCCTAGAATGGTCCACATCATAACCTAGTAGTTCATGGAATAAACATTGCTTGTCATAACTTTCTTGTTTTGGAGTTGGGTCCCTCTTGGGAGGTTTTTAGAAAGGCGTAGTTTCGTGGATGTCGAGATAAATCATTTCCAAGCCATGGGTGAGTTCATATATGCTGGGAACTTTGGCTTGGAGAGAGGTCGTGTGTTCCGATCGTCCCAAGATTTACCCTTTCCTTTTCTAGGAGAAGATGGTCCTTCGCTTATCACAGATTTGATTTGAATTGCATAGGTTTTTCATCACTGGAGTCCTCCTTTCTTAGAAATCTTTCTACTTCGAAGTAGATTTCGACAAGATCCCTTGGCGGGTCCCCTCACAATGAGATCTTGATGTCAGTTTTGTCGAGAATGCCAGAGACGACGACTATTAGAATCATGGATGAATCTGGCTTATCGACTGAGGCCACCACCACGTTAAATCTTTCAAGAAATTTGCGTATAGTATCTCATATCCTCTGCTTCAATGATGCCAAAGTCATAAGATTCTTAGGTTGGACTATGTGAACCCTGAACTGCTCGACAAACTTTTCAACCAAGTCATTCCAACTATTGATAGATTGGGGTTCCAATTGTGTAAACCACAAAGTAATAGTGTTTGTTAGATAAAGCGGGAAGCACATCGCCATAACACTATCCGAAAATGAAAGCACTTTCGTGTAGCGCATAAGATGAATTGTAGGTTCCCTCCTACCATCAAAAACTTCCAACAACGACAACTGGAAGTCCGATAGGTTTTGAGGATTCGTGATGTCTTGATAAAAAGTACTACAAGAAACACAGTCCAAACTAGCATGGGGTGCTCCACCCCGAGTAAAGCATCGAATAGCATCGACGACTTGACTTTCTATTCCTATACTAAACAACTGTCTCCAATTATTTAAACCGACATTGGTGCTCCTAGCACCAAGTCCTAAATTAGCGAATTGTTTATCCGCAACTGGAATTTTGGGCTTGATCCTAAATTATGGTGCCTCGACTAGCATAAATCTAACATTCGGAACTACAAGAGTTCTTGTATCCAAAGTTGCGTGCATCAGTGCTTTAGTAGTATTACCGACACATGATCTTGAAATCTGATTGACCATAACCTGAGATGAATTTTGTAGTGCCCCCGAACCTAGTCAATCTAGTAGCTGTATGTGGATTCGCGTTGACACGGTGTTGCTCTTTGTAAATTTCCCCCAAGTCTCGAATTAATCCTTATGGAAAACTGACACTTGTTCCAATCATGTTACCTTGGACCTACTGCCTTATAATTCTTTCAAGTCAAGCAAGAAGATTGTTCTAGTGGCTTCCTATCGGTGGAAATGTTCTTCATGTTTTTCGAAGCAAGAAGTGAGATTCTTAGTTAAATCTTTGACGACTCCGCCGATGTCGTCTCAAGTGACTCTGATAACCATAAATTATTTTAATGGCTATGGCTGAAAATGGTAATAACCATGGGAATATATGTGTGATATATATGGGGTGTGTGTGTGTATATATATATATGCATGGATAAGGTGCAGGGTGTACAAGAATGTCCAGAATGAGTTGGAAATGGGGTATTTCCTTTAGGAACAATTTATTCATAATATCCAAAAACCAAACAAAAATATATATGAGTGCCTGATATTTTTATAAGTCGCTGTGTATGTGAATAAAAAATACAGTGACAAGCAGAAGCCATAGAATAAACTAATTGGGGGTTAATATAAATAGACTGTAGGAAATGTTTGCACAACTTTTAAAAATTCGTGGATAATAAAATCATGCAAGAAGCATGAAAACTAGGGTAAAAATGGGAAAGAAAAGTCTATTAACAGCTAAAAGAAACCAACATGGCTTGGTACGGCAGTGGTTATTTCTTTAAAGAGATAAAAAGAACACACGGTTATGGCAATGAGTGTTTCTGCTTGCCAGAAAAACTATTTTCAGAATGGGATATATTTGACATTAGATAACACTAAAAAATATAATTTAGCCAATGAAAAATCTAGGCTTGTAAACTAGTATATCTCTTCAGGTCAAAAATTAAATTAAGGAGAAATAAGTAGATACAGCATTTACGAGGTCGAGCTTGCACCAAATACCCAAGATTTAGAAAGTGATAAATTATTATGAGTATACTTTATTTTTTTGTAAGGCACTAAGAACTATGAGGAAGCCATTTCTGATTGTATATGTGTTGTACTTTTCCTCTAGTTTTCCCCGTAAACAATATATTGGGTAAAGAAAAATGTAAATAGCATAGTTGTAGTTTTGTATAATGAGTAATAGAGATTATCTGGCTATAAATATAATGAATGTAAGTCTTTTGGATAACAACTTTATTAAATTATTAATAGGTAGGATTTTTGTATGGAAATATGGCAGTATGAACAAGTGGTATCATGCTTGTGTCCATTTTTATATATAGGGTAAGGAAGTGTAATATGATAATATATGTGCTAATCTTCTTTTTACCAAATAATTTTTCCTAATAAATCATCTCTTTATGAAGAGATAAATAAGGAAGAACTCTGGGGTTAAGAGGCTCCACATGCCTCTAATCTTATGCACTCAATAAATTATGAATAAATATATATGCAGATTTATAAGAATAATGGTGAGAAACTCTGAGTGATGAAATTAGGTTACATGTATATTTAATTTACTGTTGGTTTGTCTTTGAAATATAGCTTGAATGCATGAAGCCCTAACTTGTTAGGCTTGACTGTTGATTGGTCGATAAAATGTAAGAAAACTTATACATGATAAGTTATTTTGAGTATGGCATATTATCATGATTAACCTGTAGACTAACCCAAGGAGGTACGAAAGATGAAGAGTGAAACATAGATGGTAATAAGGAAATAAAAATATGAATCAATGCAAGTAAGGGGGTCAGTGTGACCACAACCTACATCGATCTGTTTGGTTTTAAGTGGTAAACCAGGCATGTACATGGAATGTTAATCTCCTGAGGCCTTTATGTGATGGATTAACTAATAGGTGTGTCCCATACAATGTGCACATTGGTGTTCAGTGTAAGGGGAAGGACTCAAGAAACTCAAACTTTGTATTCCAGAAAGTAACGGGGTTGGCCTAAAGAGCTTATAAAACCATTATTAGAAAAGTTAAAGGGGTTTGGATTGTGTCTAAAATAAACATGATTAATTTCTTAAGTGTGATTAATCTATATTTAATTATCTTCTGGTCAGTTAAATAAGCATTAACCAGTGAATAATATGTACACTTACATGTTGAAGAGTAAGTAACATAATAGGAAATGTTCACCTATATACAATCGGTTTTATATGAATTTAGTTATGCTCACACCAACATTATGTTTGACCCTATTAGCTAAATGTCATAATGGGGTGTCTCTATTCAAATAAGACAGCCTCTAATGCTCTTGCACGTAATGTTGAGGCTAATTAGAGGATATATTGAAGTATTCCTTGGGAAAAAGAAGTCTACTGCTTGCTTAAGTTAGTTCCCCTTGGTAGAATGCGATTCTTTTCATTCTTGCTTTAGCTCACCCACTTTTGTATTCAACCCCGCATTAGTCTCGGATAGGCCTGCACACGCAGAAAGACGAGCGAGCGGTGCCCACCTCCCATTCGATTAAACTCGTTTTCACGTCAACCCCTTTTATTCTTCCTCCAACCTGTGGAAAAAAGATTTTGTCTTCCTTTATCATAAATTTCCATTTCTAAAAAAGATCTGAGAATCAAGAAAAGGATAAATATGATATTGAAGTACATATTTCAAAGCATATTTTTTAAGTAACCGATTTTGTGAGAATTTGTTAAATATATATGCCTGAGCCAAAGAAGATAATCCCAATAAATAAAATAATTTTTAATACTAAAATTAGTATTATAAAAAATATTATAACTATTGTACATAGAAGAATGATTGGCCTAGTATATTAATTGGGCCACCAAATACCTTAGCTTTGAACTTCATTCATTCGAAAGGTCGATCATAGCTGGAATTTTTGAGCAATTTTGGAAGAAGGAGAGAACTAGGGTTCGAGAGTTGGTTAGCGTTGTCATAGACTATATTGAGGTGCAAAGCGGAAGGGCTTCCATGACAACGAGGTCCTTCTTGCATGGGCTTAGGACTGTCAAGTGTGCTTTCTTTGATGGAATCCCAGGGCCAAAACACAAAAAGCCCATTATCAAAGCAAGCACGTTCATAGTCACAAGGAGCCGAAGGCCGCAACAAGAACAACAAGTCGGTACTACTACGCTTCGCTTACACCGCTTAATCAGGAAATTGCTATGCACCTCCTCCTTGTGTTATTCACTCCAAGCCAAGCAACAAGGATATATTCACCTAACTTGGCTAGGACAGTACGCAGAGAACAAGAGAGTTACCCTACTACATAACGTGCTCGTTCCCTGTAGAAAGCAGGTAGTGAACGACTATTGGTATTGGCAACGGGGCTACCTGGCACTAACCATTGCATTGAGGAAATATTCCAATGTACCATGTAAGAGGCATGCTCCATATCGAGCTTGATAGCCATGAAATTCGCACCGGCCCCTTATAAAATTTAATGAAAAAGCTCTTGCGCCACCAGAATCTTAAAAGAGGGAGGAATTCCAAGCCAGCATCCGGGCAATGTGAGAATGAAGCTTCAGGCTAAAATAGACAGTAGACTTATATAGATTCACTCCCAATTGCTCAGAACTCCAAGGTGCTCATGAAAGCTTCACAATCCTCTGCCCCAGCTCAATAAGTAGTCATCGGCGAAAAGAAGGTGAGTGGTGGGTAGGCGAGAGGAGAAGGCCAGTAACCCCAGCTCAATAAGTTCAGTTCAGGGTGCGTAGCGATACTAAATTGAGAGATATGGGACATACCTGCCTTAAAGCCATAGCCGATTCAGGTTGAAAGCATGTGGAAGGGCTTTTGTTAACAAGAAATAGAAAGGATCCATTATATCGCATTCTTTTATCCATTTCATCCACTTGCATCGAATTCAAATAGATTAAGGCGCTATTAAGCCAACACACACTTTGTCGAATTCGATACGGATACAGTAACGATCATAGCGATCTCCTCTGGTACCTATTAGTACGTCAGGATCCGATTGGTCATGAACATCGTAAGGTGTTGCTCTTCGCGAATCCCAGCATACCCCAGGTTGGGATGGGTAGGCCCACGAAGTTATGATGAAAACTGGCTTGTTATTATTTAAGTAATGAACTTGTATGATCTTTTATTGTAATATCTGGATGTATTAGCATATTAAGTAGAACTAAAACCTAGAGTCGATATGAGACTATGTTAGCTAATTCATGTTGGTCTTGTTTATGATGATTTGAATGATTACTGGTAACATAAGCTTAAATGTATTGTTTTAAATTTACTGGATATTGGTGAGAGAGACAAGGCAAGAAAATCATGTACAATTACCATTGAACATTAGAGAAAAAATATTAGATTTATGAGCATATGGTTTATTACATTTGCCTTGAAGCATGTCAAGCATGGCTACATAATTTATGTGCCTGAAATCACATGTGATATTGTAGTTTTTGTCTATGAAGCATATGCCATAAATAAGAAGTTAAAAGTTAAGTTTCTAATGCTAAAAAAGGTTCGATAAAGAAGCCAAAAGAGTAGCCTTATCTTTTAAAGCAATATCCAGTAAAGAAGCAGTTCATTTATGTCAAGTAAGGCAAACATTAACATAAGAAAAATCACTATATATCTTTGAATAACAGATAGGTTAAGAGTCGGTCCCGAATTCATCCAAACTACATAGGTAAGAGAATTAAATAGGTGGGATTAAATCAAAACTCTAATGGGGAAAATTATTGATAAAATAGTTGGTATCAGTTTTGAAATATGTACAGTATTAGTTTTTATAAAATTATGCATGTACACCATAACATACAACTTGAGCATGGAGAACTGATTAGCTTGTTTGCATATTATGTGTAATGATAATACTTGGTATTTATACTCAGTTTGTTGTGTAGAAAATTAATCAAAAACCATTTAATCATTTTACGCCTAACCGGCTGTGTAGCTCCATGCTACACACCCGTCTTCCTCAAAAAAAAATACCGGTATGCACATACTAGTGATACATGATCCTTAATAAGGAAACCCTAGAGAGGAGGACCCAGGAAAAAAAATATGTAGCTTAATTATGTTCGAATAAATGGTATATTAGTAAGGGGTCTTCTCAGTTGGTATCAGAGTTGTGTTACTGATTACACAGCTACAAATATTTACATAATAATATGGGATGATAAATTACATCATCTGAAAAAGCTTGAATAAAAACTATATAACTGAGTCTGACAAATTGTTTTTTTAAAGGGAAAAATTAAGCTAACTTAATAATGATTGTCCACAGAAAACCGTGGTAGGGTTAAGAAACCAACAAGCTTCAGAATCATCAAATATAACTCAAATTGTGAACATGCAAGATTTTGAGAGGGTTTTAAAGGAGAGAATGAACCCTCGACAATATAACCCTCATAAGGAGCTTTCTAAGTTGTTAAAAACCAACACTAATTTAGGAGGCAAAATTTTCAAAGGTACTGAAGGGGTTATGGGAGTTCAAACCTAGTTGAAAACACTGGAAAGGAGTTTTAGTGATATGCAAATTGAAGGCCAAAGGAAAAGGCAGACTACCTCTAGGAAATTGAGAGGGGCAACACTGGATTGTATGGAGGTCATTGTTGCAGGAAGGCTAGAGAATGAGATTACATAGGATCAATTCAAGGAAATGTTCGATGCTAGATTTGTGCCTGCATCAAATAAGGCTTCTTGGCTGGAGGAGGTCATCAGATTGAGGCAAGGAGGAATGAGTGTTACTGGTACACGTAGAAATTTGAGAGTTTATCTAAATATGGGCCAATGTTAGTTGCCAACGAAACTGCTAAAAACGGTAGATACATACAAGGATTAAATGCAAGCTTGAGTAAGGACATGGTACCCTATATTGAGAAGACTTTTGATCTAGTATTGAACATAACTTTGAGTTTTGAACAACAAAATAACACCATAGAAAAATTTAGGAATTTGAAAAATAATGCTAACAAGAAAGGCAAGAACAAATTCCACCCTTATGACAAGAAGAAGACTGATGTTGTAGACAAGAAATATTTAGAAGATTTTATCGCTTTAGATGCCAAGAGAAGGATTATATGTTACAACTGTGGCAAGGAGGGACATATAAAGTAAAAACGCCATGTTGGATAGGTTGCCACTTTCAAATGCTTCAATTATGGAAAAGAGGGGAACTTGAAGAGAAATTGCCCTGAATACAAGCAGCAAGGAAGAGTTGGAGCTATGGAAGGAAAGGGAAAATACGTAGTTAGCTCTAATAATGAAGTCTAAGTGCAAGTGGAAGGTATACTACTTATTAAACAAATGCCAATAAATGTGATATACGACACAGAAGCAACCTGCTCCCTTATTTCTTCTGATATAGTACAGTAGTTAAAATTAATATGTGTCATAGATAATAGACCTTTATATATAACTAGTTTAGTAGGTAGCTCATTTGAGCTAGGAATGATGTGCATGTTGGAGAATGGAGCTTTGATGACAACAAGCGTATTTCAAATATCACTATTAATCGATTGTAAAATATATACTAACACTTCACTCTAGAACACACACACACACACACACACACACACACATATATATATATATATATATATATATATATATATATATATATGCAGTGTTTGTATACAGAACTTAAATACTGAAGACTGTACAGTTTTAGACTTCCAAATGATTTAGGATTCAGAAGAAATTCAAGATTCATGAGTTATCAAGTTATCAAGAGTTTAAGAAAAATATAGTAATAGAGTCTAGTTTATACTCTAAATAGCACTCAGCTTCAAATTCTAATTTTCAGATTTCAAATTCCATTTTTCAAATTCTGATTTTCAAATTTCAAATTCTAGTCTCAAATAATTTTATCTTACTTATAATTTCAAACATATATAAGTTTAAAATATATAAGTTTATATAGTTTTATATTTTTATAGCTTTAAAACTTAGAACTTTATAATATGTTTATATAATATATTATTATGTTTTCATATGATTTTACACTTTAGAATATTCATTTATATTGTTAAGTTTGGATTCAGGAATTTCCAGAATAATATATATGCTTAAATACATGAAAAATAGTTTTAAAAAATATACTATACAAATGTCGACATACATAAATGGCTATGTTGACATACAACTGTCATTTTTTCAATCTTCAAAGGAAGTGTCGTTTTGCTATTTATAACGTTTCTGAAATGTTGCAACCATTGAAATGATATAAATAGGGGATGAGTCCGAATTTTTTTATAATTCTTCTTCTCCATCTTCACACCTTTACCATGTCACCATTAATATTTACCTTTTTCTTGATTCCTATACTTATACTTTGCTGATTTCTACTCAAATTATATAAAACTTCATCTTTTCTCATTCTCTATTTACTACTCTCTGAATTGAAGTGTTATCGAAGAGTTATAGGGCTGTTATAATCATTTGGAAAGTGTTTGGGAAAGGGTGTGTTCCTTATAGCCCTGAAATCAAGGAAAGGGAGCGGTGTTAACCCTATAGCCATGAAATCAAGGGTGTTTGGAGCAATGTTAACCATGTAGTCGTGAAATCAAGGGGTTGAACTTTGATATTGATAATAATAAAACTCTGCGAAATTCAGCATTGTGTGGGACTGGACGTAGGAGTAATCAGAACCAGAATAAAATTTGATGCATTCTTTCCTTTTTCTGCATTATAAATTTATTTATTTTAATGTTTATATTTGATTCTATATCTGTGATCATCTTTGTTGTTTGCGATTCATATAGTAGATCAAATTAGTTTAAGATTTTCATTAATTCCTTATACAAACTATTCAACCCCCCTCTAGTGTTGGTTTTGACTTATGATCTGCATTCCGCATTCCCTAACAATTTATTTCAGAGCATAGGATTCCAAAAAGTTCATAATCTAATTTTTGAAAACATTAAATGACGACCAACACTGTTAATAATAGTTCTTTCATAGAGGGTCAGTCCACTATTAGACCACCACTATTTAATGGTAGTAATTATTCATATTGGGAATGTAAATGAAAATATATTTACAATTAGTAGGATTAGACACATGGAATAGTACACAGACTGAATATGTTGAACCCACTACTAATTTTGCACAATAGACTAATCAACAAAAGTTGGTGCACAAAGCAATTCTAAAGCCATGAATATGTTATTTGGTCCATTAGATAGAAATGAATTTAGTAGAGCGTCAGTTTGTAAATCTATTTATGAAATATGGAGAAAACTATAAGTTACTCAGAAGGAACCAATAAAGTTATACAAACAAAGATATCAATGCTAATCAATCAATTTGAGTTATTTAAAGTGAATGAGAATGAATCTATCTCCGATATGTATTGCAGATTCCATGAGATCATGCATTCGTTAATTGCATTAGGAAAAACTTATTCATAAGGAGATCAAGTCAGAAAAATACTTAGTTCATTAACTCTAAAATGGGATAAAAAAACATTGGTGATTGAAGAAGCCAATAATGTCAGTGTAATGAAGATTGAGGATTTAATTGGAAATTTGATGTCCTTCGAAGTCCAATTACAGAAAAGAAAGGAAAATAAGCCCATAGAAAAGAAATTTATAGCATTTAAAACGACAATCAATGGTTCTGATTTAAGTAGTGAAGACGGTGAAGAAATTGCTTTAATGACAAGAAATCTCAGAAAATTTCCGAGATATGAAAGGAGAAATAATTTTCATAGAAATAATCAAGGGAGTTCCAGAAGAAATGATGATCGATGTTATAACAGCAACAAACCAGGCCATATAAAGAGAATGTGTCCATATCCAGATAAATCAAATCAATAGATAGGCAATAGTAATTTATCAAAGAAAAGTAAAAGGGCAAACACAACAACTTTAGACGATTCAGATTCATCATCAAACGATGAAGAGTCAAAAATCGAAAATTCAAATATGTATTTCACAACGATTCAGAATTCATAAAATAGCAAAGAAATGGATCTAAAAACTAGGTACACCTTAATTAATTTTCAATTATTTGATTGATTTGGATGAATGGATGCTTTGTTTACTTTGTTTGAATTTGAAATTAAAATTAAAATTTGAACTTGAAATTTAAAGTTCAAATTTGAAATTTGGATTTTGAAATTCAAAATAATAATAAAATAATAAATATTATAATAAATTTTATATGTTTGTTAGGATTAATATTAATTCAGGAAATGATAAATCTGAAATATAAAACATTAATATAATAAAACTAAAAAGTCAAAACAACAAGTCCTTTGAAATTCAACATGTATGTCGACATACATAAATAGACATGTCGACATATAGGCCCGTAAATGAAATTCAAAATTTGAATTTCAAAAGTTTAAACTTCCAAACTTCCCTCCAACTTTTCATCAACTCACAAGGTCTGAAAAGGTGTCATTGATTTCAGAAAGTTTGTGCTCATTCAATCTCTATTTATTTATCTATTCATTTTATTCTCTCTACTTCTCATTCAAATTTCAAACAACTTTCTTTATATATATACTCTTCAAAAACAAATCTCTAATGGGTTACTCAAGCACACCCCAAACAATGAGACTATCCAAAACCATCAAAGGATATCTCTACAATGATAAAGAAGCAAAAAATGCCTATATTAACTACCTAGCAAATGAAAAGTCAACACAGGAGCCTTCGAATCTTTGAAGATTTCCCATCTTACAGTCTTCATTCTCTTTTCAAACAAAATGGAGTTTTGAGTCTAATAGATTCACGGGACATGAAGTATGTTATCCTAATCTAGTCAAAATGTTCTATACAAATGTAAACCGTGGTTTTTACGAAGGAGATGAAAATCAAGTATGGAGTAGGACAAAAGGCACTCGAATTGTTCTAAATTGTGAAATTTTGGGTATTATCTTGAATTATGAAAGTACGGGCTCAGATTTTTTGGTATTCGATATTTATGAAATGGATTTGGAAACCTTTCATCACATATTTGAAAATGATGATCATTTAGAAATCAAAAATCGCTTTTTCCGCCCAAAAGCAAGAATCGTCAACCTCCTCCAAAATTCAATCACTCCTCGTTCTGGAAATTTCAACAATCGTACCCTCGAATTCCAAAAAGAGTTCTTTGCTATTATTGGTGTTTATGACATCAATTGGGCCAATATGATTTTAAAAGAATTTAAGCCCAAAGAAATGTTTACAAGAGAAAACACTCTTTATTATGGAATTCATCTTACTCAGATTTTTAAATATTTTTGGAGTGGATCTCAAAGGAGAACAATTTAGGTCAAGAAAGGTTCTTGACTCATCAAATATACATCTTATGCAAATTCCACTCACCTTTAAGCCTTATGAAGCATTCAAAGATAAACAAGCTTGTATGCAACAACAACAAGATCCTATGGATATCGGAGAAGAAACTTCTTTGGAAACTATAGAGTGTCCATCCAATACTAGAACCAATTCCAAAGAAATGCTTGTCCAAAATCAAGCAAAATTAGCCAAGAACCAAAAGAAAATTAAAACAACTCTTACTCATATGTATAAGTTCATTGGCAAAATAGGAAGAAAAGTTGGAGTATCATCTTCCTCCTCATCATCCGCAGAATCTAAGCTTATCTAGTTCATGTTGTCTTTCGTATTTTCTTTCGAATCTCGTATTTATATCTTATATTAGCTTAATGTGTTTTCTTTTAAGTAGTAATAAATGGAATTTATTTCTGTCAAAACAATCTTTAGTTTACTGTAAAAACACATTAGAATTAAATAAATTAAGATAACATAAAAAGAACTAACTAAAGAATGAAAATAAACAAAAAATCACTAATGTATGTCGACATACATTTTTCCTTATGTCGACATACATTTTTCCTTATGTTGACATATAACTGCCAGGTTTTCAAATTTTAAAATTTAAATAACCAAATAACGTTTATTCAATTCCAACGAATTTCAGACCATACATATACCTATTTTTTCCAGAAAAAAATATTCTATCATTTCTCCTTCTTATTTATCAATTCTTATCTAAAATATCAAATTATGGCAAATCCCATTCATAATTTGAATGAAAATCTTGAAGAAACATTGAATTCTTTCAATAATACCCTTTTTATAGTACTTCGCAATCAGCGTCATCTAGAATTGATTCAGATGAAAATGGTTGAATATCAAGGGAAACACTTTGACGTAATTCATTGGTCAATCTCTTTTCATTTCAGAGATGAAAACAACAAAGCATCACTCACCAAGGAAGAAGACTAGAAGGACATCAAGAAAGACCCAATCTTTGGAAAAGATGAATGGGTGGAAGTTCCAAGAGACATTTGATTTGAATTGTTTGGTATGATTTGTTTGATTGGTTTATTTGATTTGATTTTTTTGAAATTGTGTGTGAATGTTCCTTGGTTCGGATTGCTTGGATTTGAAACCTGTATATATGGATTGAAACATTTGTAAATATTAACTATAATACCTGGATTGATTGATTTCTTTATACTTTTAGAATAATATAAGCATAAATTTAGGGGGTCTCATGTATATTAAATACTTTAGCATAGAATCAAGTATTATAATCCTAGGATATATAGACAGATATAGGTTATAAATATTTATGGTATAGATTTAGTGGGAGTATATCTAGAATTTCTTTCTGCTGATGACAAAAGGGGAGAAATTATAAAATAAGGATTATTTAGGCTTAGTTTAAGGGGTCGTATGTAAAGTTCATGATGAAAAGGGGAGTATTAGAAGGACCAGATCAAAAAGTATCAACAGATGTGAACATGTATGAATATTTTATAAATCAAGGTTGTCATCATAAAAAAGGGGAAGATTGTTGGAGAATGGAGTTTTGATGACAACAACCTTATTTCAAATATCACTATTGATTGATTGTAAAATATATATTAACATTTTACTCTAGAATACACACACACACACACACATAAGCAGGGTTTGTATACAGGACTTAAATACTGAAGACTGTATAGTTTTAGAGTTCCAAGAGATTCAGGATTCAAAAAACTCAAGACACATGAGTTATCAAGTTATCAAGATATCAAGATTTCAAGAGTTCAAGATAATTATAGTAATAGAGTCTAGTTTATACTCTGAATAGCACTCTAAGTTCAAATTCTGATTTTCAAATTACAAATTCATTTTTTCATATTCTGATTTTCAAATTTCAAATTCTACATTCAAAATTTCAAATTCTATTTTCAAAATTTAAATTATAATTTCAAATAATTTTATCTTACTTATGATTTCGAACATATATAAGTTTTAAAGTATATAAGTTTATATATTTATATAGTTCTATAATTTTATAGTTTAAAACCTTATAACTTTACAAATACGTTTATATAATATATTATTATGTTTTCATATGATTTTACACTTTAGAATATTCATTTATATTGTTAAGTTTTGATTCAAGAATTTGCAGAATAATATATACGTTTAAATACTTGAAAAAAGTTTTAAAAAATATACTATATATATGTCGACATACGTAGATGGCTTTGTCGACATACAACCGTCATTTTTTGAATTATCAATGGAAGTGTCTTTTCACTATTTGTAACGTTTCCGAAATGTGCACAACCATTGAAATGCTATAAATAGGGGCTGATTTCGATTTTTTATAATTCGTTTTCTCTATCTTTGCCCCTTTTCATACCACCATTAATATTTATCATTTTCTTAATTACTATACTTATACTTTGCCGATTTGTACTGAAATTATATAAAACTTCATCTTTTCTCAATCTCTATCTACTACACTCTGAATTGAAGTGTTATTGAAGAGTTATAGGGTTGTTATAATCATTTGGGAAGGCTTTGGGAATGGGTGTGTTCCTTGTAGTCTTGAAATAGAGGAAAGGGAGAGGTGCTAACCTTGTAGCTATGAAATCAAGGGTGTTTGGAGCGGTGTTAACCTTGTAGCCATGAAATCAAGGGTTGTACTTGGATAATGATAATAATAAAACTTTGCGCAATCCAGCGTTGCATGGGACTGGACGTTGGAGTAATCTGAACTAGTATAAAATCCAGTATGTTCTTTCCTTTTTCTGCATTTAATATTTATCTGTTTCTGTGTTTGTCTTTGATTCCGTGTCTCATCTCTGCTGTGTATGATTTATGTAGTAGATCAAATTAGTTTAAGATTTTCATAAATTCCTGGTAAAAACTATTCACCGCCCCCTCTAGTGTTTGTTTTTCCATAAGATCTGCATTCCCTAACAGTGCAAACAAATAGAACTAAATATAGGAGGCAATATAATTGTTTCTGATTTGTTTGTGTTCAATTCCCCGGTATAGGATTATACTTGGGGCAGATTGGTTGAAATATCACACGGCCCTAATTAATTTAGAAACTTCTATTATATCATTGAAAATTTCTGAGGTAAAAGAATATCAGTGTTATGTGAAATAGGCAAAGAAAGGAAATCTAGGTATTTTAGCAATTTAGAGGCTAAATAAATAGAATTAACAGTGGAACATGTGCCTATAGTAAACCAATATTCATATATATTTGATGAAGTAAGAAGGGTGCCTCAAAACGAACCAGTAGAATTTCAAATAAGGCTAATTCATGGTGCAAGCCCTATAGTAAAGATGCCAATAAGGATGTGGCCTAAATAACTGATTGAGCTGAAAAAGCAATTACAAGAATTAGAGGAAAAGGGCTTCATAAGGCTAAATTGTTCTTGTTGGGGGTCTCTAGCGGTTTTTGTAAAGAAACATGATGGCATACGTAGAATGTGCATAGACTATAGGGAACTTAAATAAAGTCACCATAAAGAATAATTACCCATTGTTAAGGATAGATGAACTCTTTGTTCAATTAAGTTGTGTAAGGTATTTTCAAGACTAGATTTATCATCTGGTTTTCACCAAGTGAAGGTAGAAGAGGAGAGTTTAAAGTATACAACCTTTAACACTAGATATGGGTTGTATGAATTCCCAGTCATGCCATTTGGTCTTATGTACGCTCTATCTTATTTTGTAGATTTAATGAACAGAATGTTCAAAGATTATTTGGATAAGTTTATGTTGATTTTTATAGATGATATACTAGTGTACTCAAAAACAGAAGAAGAGCACAAATAACATTTGCACCTGGTTCTGAGTAGCTTGAGGAAATATGACCTCAAAGAAAAATTTCCTAAATGTACATTTTGGAAATATGAAGCCAACTTTTTAGGCCATATCATTTCTGGAAAAGGGACTTCAGTGGATCCAAGCAAGGTAATGGCAGTGAAAACATGGAAGAGGCCTAGGACAGTAAGTGATGTGAGATCATTCATAGGCATGGAAATTATTATAGGAGATTTATAAAAGACTTTGCTAAGATCGCTATACGTCTCACTCAATTAACAAGAAAGGATCACCCCTTTGTTTGGAAAAAGAAATGTGAGAGGGCATTTATGAAGCTGAAAGAAGCATTAGTAAAAGCACCATTGTTGAAAGTTCTTGACGGTAATGAAGGGCTTATAGTATATACTGATGCTAGTGGAAGTGGTTAGGAGTTGTTTAAATGCAAATTGAGCAGGTGATAGCTTATACCTCTAGGCGATTAAAATCTAACGAAGTAAGGTACGTTACAAATGATTTTGAACTAGTTGCAGTGGTGTATGCACTAAAGCTATGGAGGCACTATTTATTAGGAGCAAAATTTGAACTATACACTGACCATAAATCATTAAAATGTTTATTCTCCCAAAATGATTTAAACATGAGGCAACATAAGTAGGTAGAGTTTTTAGCTAGCTATGATTTAGACATACTGTGCACCTCTGGCAAAGCTAATAAGATGAAAGATGCCTTAAGCAGATAACATGCTAAAGTGGCTACACAAATGATAAAGGAATTCAGAATTTTATCATTGCTTTCTGATGTAGAGATAATGAGTGCCAGTGGGGATGTGCCAATAGAAGTAAATAGTGGATTAATGGACCAAGGAAAATTGAGTATTTTCATAGTCAAATTTGATTTGGTCAAAAAGGTGGGAGAATTACAAGATTAGGACCCACTCTTAAGGGAAAAGAAACACTTCTGATGAAAGGAGAGGAGGTGGAGAATTTCCAAATTAATAGTCAAGGCTCTTTGAGAAATAAGATAAGGCTGTCCAATGAAGAGCCTAAGAAAGAAGTATTGGACATATATCATTGAAGTAAGTACACCATCCACGCCGGTGGAACAAAAATGTATCATAGCTTGAAAAGGGATTTTTGGTGGAGAGGGTTAAAAGGGGCAATATACAAGTATTTGGTTGAATGCATCATATGCCAACAAGTAAAGGCAGAATATCAAAAACCCACTGGACTATTATAACCTCTACAGATTCCTGAATGGAAATGGGAAGAAAAACTATGGATTTTATAGATGGATTGCCAAAATCTAGGAGGGGGAATGATAGCGTTTGGGTGGTGGTTGATACGTTGACAAAGGCATTTGTACCCATAAAATCAGAAAGAAGTGCACCTAAATTGGCTCAGTTATTTATGAAAGAAATAGTGAAGCTGCATGGTGTTCCTAGATCTATTGTTAGTAACAGAGATACCTTATTTACTTTTAAGTTCTGGACCAGCTTCCAAGAGGCTATGAGCGCAGAATTGTGCATGAGCATAGCCTACCATCCCCAATCTGATGGACAAACAGAAATAGTTAACAAAATACTTGAAGATATACTCAGAGCATGCATATTGGACTGGGAAGATTATATACATTTAGTTAAATTCCTATATAACAATAGCTATCAAAGAACAATGGGAAGGACCCCCTTTGAAGCCCTGTATGGAAGACATTGTTTATCCCTTGCTAGTTGGTAAAATATGGAGAAAGAGTGGTGTTAAAACCAAAACATGTGAAAGATACATTAGAGAAAATTTCCTTAATTAGAAGGAGAATGACAGCAGCTCAAGACAGACAAAAAGTGTGTGCTGATAGAAAGAGGAAATTTATAGAGTATGCAATAGAAGACTTTGTATTTTTCAAAGTATCTCTATTAAAGAAGATTTTCAGATTTGTGAAACAAGGGAAGTTGACCCCTATATATATGGGCCTTACAAAATACTAGAAAGAATTGGGTCAAAGGCTTATAAATTGGAAGTGCCAGAGGAAATGAGTGTTATACACAATGTATATCATGTGTCTCACTTTAAGAAAGGGGTTCATGATAAAGCAACTATACTGGAAACACCAGCCAAAGTAAAGAATAACCCTATCTGTTAGCCCTCTTTTTGGCACTAATCCCATCGGGCCTAAACCAAAGTTCAAACACACAACCAAATACAAATCGCGCTCCAGGAGACCCATCAGGGGCACTACACCATGCAATGGTATATCGGTCAAAATCCAACTCAGCCAGATTAACTGCACATTACCAAGAAAAATCGCTCACCAGGACGATCGAGTTTCTCGCTTCCAAAAAGAACTCGTCGACCGATTATCTCGGGCCAGCGTGGAAGATATCTACAGAGCAAGTCCACTTAATATCCCGACTTCCAACGAGATAAAGGCAGTCAACCATATGCGGCCAAAGCTCTGCTTTTGATATACCTCTCCATGGATGCCACGTCGACCACAACTTTCGAGAATACTATTCATGAGCAGTGGAATCAGTCTTCCAGCCGCAATTCGAGCCAATGAATGAATTCCACATGTATGGACCTTCCCGAAATGGCCGGACCATTTCGCAACAGCCCAAGAAGCATTTTCCACCTATAAATACCTCCAAGCTTGAAGAGAAAAAGGACGAACTCTTCTTGGCCAGAAGGCTTTCTCAAAAAAAAAATCATCTCTACTCTCCTCCAAAATCTTAGTCTCTCAAAAGGAAAATAATAATTCCCTTTCTTTTCTATGAGCAGAAAAAGCATTGTATTTGTAATCCAAAAAGAAAGGAATAATATATAAAGTGGACGTAGGCATTGTCTTTGCCGAACCACTATAAAAATTCTGTGTGTGCTCCTCGTTCTTTTACTTTTTATTGCATATTTTATCTTTACTCGTGTGTAGATCACGCGATTGGGGGTTGATTGTCACTAGTGAACAACTTTTGACGTCAACACTTTGGCTGGCCAGGTAGGGGCAGTGCACCAACACCGCCATCGAGCTCCTGCTTATCTCAGGTCATGGCGAACAAACGAAAGAAAGATGCAACATCATCTCGTCCCACAAACGCCGATGCAGCTGATGCTGATGCTGCAGAAGTAAGCCACGAAGTTTCCTCTCATGACAACATGTCCTGATTCCTTACCCGGGACGACATGGATAAAATCATGGTCGAACTCAGAGACCATATGACATCTCAGGGTAAAGTCCTCGAACGACAGCAGCAGTTGATGGATCACCTTCTCGGTCGACAGGAAATAGGGTTGAACGCTTCAACATCAATTCCTCCATCGACCAAAGCTGGGGCAATAACCGATCTTCGGTCTGCACGAAGTCAGGCCACTGATCGGGCTACACCTTTATTTCATCCTGGTTTGGCTCCATCAACCGATCGATCCCCACGGAGAATATCGCTTCCAGCGACCAGCGAGGCTGTAACAACAGAACCTCAGGAAGCTGGCGACCAAGATCTAGGTCGACTGACAAATATGCCTCCACTCTTTGGAACATCTCGACCTACCGAATCAGTCGAGCTACCTCCGGGTCCATCAGAATCAACGCCATTCCCATTACAACCCGGGATCTTGCCGCAGACCAGTCTAACCACTCTTCCTCTTCAACGAAGAGTTGGAATAGCCTGCCCTTCAAACGAGGGAAGCCACCCTACTGTGTCGGTCCTCACCGTAGCGGAAGAAAACGCTACCGCAAAACCCTCCTAACCTCGCTTCAAACGGAGGCAACCCTGGCCTCTGAACATCACATGCTATGCTGGATCAGCCTAGATCTTTAGCTGTAAATATGGCTCGATCCACAACTCATCAGGTTCCAAAGGGGCCATTCTATCCAGAACAACCCGCCAGATCTCACCTTCCCTCACACCTTCACTCAACTCTCAGAGGTTGATCCTAGCCAACGACCACCCTTCCGAGTATGCTTCTGCCGGATCCTCGTACAGAACCCCCTCAGGATACATAGTTAAGTTCATGGCAACGACTCCTTGGAGATGGGAGTCAGCTTGCAAGCATCATCCGATGATTCACTCGGGGCAATTCTTCGCAGCAAGACATAGACAATGTCAATCGCAGCCCCTTCACTAGAGAAATCAGAAATTCTCGAAACCCTCCGAACTTCAGGTTCCCTGCCATCGAACCATACAACGGTCGTACTGACCCGACCACTCATCTTATGCGATACATGCGACATATGGAAGTACTTGGTGCATCGACCAGCTTCATGGCTAAGTGCTTTCCACTCTTTCTCACAGATATAGCAGGTATGTGGTTTCGGCAGCTAACAACGGAGGCGATCAGTAGTTGGAATACTCTGGTCACCCGCTTCATCGAGCTGTTTCGAGTGCATATCTCTCGACCGAAAAGTTTCATGTTTCTATCTACCATTAAACAACGATCCGGAGAGACGCTAAGATCCTTCCTCGAAAGGTTCAACGCAGCCGTAGCATCTGTCGATCGGCCCGAGCCATCGATGGTATTGATGGCAGCCATCGCGGGAGTCCAGAAGAGATCAGAATTCTCTAACTCCTTAACTAGGGATCCTCCCAAAGATATAGATGATTTCTATTCCGAGGCCGAAAGATTCCTCCGACAAGAGGATGCCAGCCTTGAGATGGAGAGCCTTGTAGTCTTAATAGCCAAACAACAAGGTCCACTCAACGGCAATGGCCAGAATAAAGGAAGAGGAACGGCCCCGGAAAAGGATAAACGAAATGTCCGACCTTGAAATGAAAACAAATACAATCGGTATACCGAGCTCAATTCCTCTTTGCTCGATATCTATCTCGATATGCGCGAGTCCTTCCCCACTCCAAGGCCACCTCAACGAGAGTCGACCCAGATGCAACTTGACTCTGGCAAGAATTGTATATTCCACAACGTAGCTGGACATAATACAAATGATTGCCGACATCTGCGCGATCTCATTGAAGGGCGAGTCAGAAAAGGGGAACTCGCTGAGTATGTCAAAAATCACACCCCGGCCACGCCGCCACGACCTTCTGCCCGAGCTCCTCAGGCTGGTCCGCAAGCTCCTAGAAATGGAAAGGACCCTGAGACTAGCACTCGCGGCATTATCAATAATTAGATTTTTTATCTTTTCTCGCGATGTATTTCTTTTAATAACAGGGACGCCTTGATGATATGTAATCAATCGATGTCCCCATAGACTTTCTTTGTAATAGTTTCTTAGCAGTTATGAACTTTACTTTTTGCAAAAGTAGATCGACTATTGTAAAATTTCTAAGCCGAACCAGATTAGTGTTCGCCATTAAGCCAAGCATGGTTAATGCTCCCGCCCTTGTTCTATGTGGTTAGTCTACCACTACTTCAAACACCAACCCTTTCAAGTGAGAAAGGTCGCTTTTTCTTAAACACGAGTGTGGATTACACTCTCTTTCTTTACACCACGAGCGTGCATAGCTCGTTAAACTAACTAACCTAGCATGAGTCGAGCATAAGAAACACTTGCACTAAGCAGAGCATGATTTATGCTCGCCACTAAGATGAGCATGGTTTATGCTCGCCACCAAGCCGAGCATGGTTTATGCTCGCCAGCAAACCGAGCATGGTTTATGCTTGCCACCAAGCCGGGCATGGTTTATGCTCGCCACCAAGCCGAGTATGGTTTATACTCGCCATCCCCTAAAGCCAAGTGGAATAAAAAGCTCGACCCATGGTTTGTTTTGTATTTGCAGGAACCAACTTTTGTACCAGTGGCGATCATCATTTCGGCCTTAATACGGTTTCCGATAGTTGTTGGTTTTCTGGCCTTAATACGACCTGGCATGGTCGTCGGATTTCTGGTCTTAATACAATATCGGATCGTCGGTTTTCTGGCCTTGATATGGTCCGGCGCGACCATAACAGTTCAAGCGTTTGTGCTTCGGTTCAGATTTCAGAATACACCTCCCTCTGTCGATGAAGATATATTCTGAGGGGCAAAGTGTTAGCCCTCTTTTTGGTACTAATCTCATCGGGCCAAAACCAAAGCCCAAACACACAACCAAATACAAATCGCGCTCCAGAAGACCCATCAGGGGCACTACACCATGCAATGGTATATCGATCAAAATCCAACTCAGTCAGATTAACTGCACATTACCAAGAAAAATAGCTCACCAGGACGAACGAGTTTCTCGCTTCCAGAAAGAACTCGTCGACCGATTATCTCGGGCCAGCGTGGAAGATATCTACAGAGCCAGTCCACTTAATATCCCGACTTCCAAGGAGATAAAGGCGATCAACCATATGCGGACAAAGCTCTGGTTTTGATATACCTCTCCATGGATGCCACGTCGGCCACAACTTTCGAGAATACTATTCATGAGCAATGGAATCAGTCTTCCAGCCGCAATTCAAGCCAATGAATGAATTCCACATGTATGGACCTTCCTGAAATGGCCGGACCATTTCGCAACAGCCCAAGCAGCATTTTCCACCTATAAATACCTCTAAGCTTGAAGAGAAAAAGGACGAACTCTTCTTGGCCAGAAGGCTTTCTCAAAAACTTTTCATCTCTACTCTCCTCCAAAATCTTAGTCTCTCAAAAGGAAAATAATCATTCCCTTTCTTTTCTATGAGCAGAAAAAGCATTGTATTTGTAATCAAAAAAGAAAGGAATAATATATAAAGTGGACGTAGGCATTGTCTTTGCCGAACCACAATAAAAATTCTGTGTGTGCTCCCCGTTCTTTTACTTTTTATTGCGTATTTTATCTTTACTCATGTGTAGATCACGCGATTGGGGGTTGATTGTCACTAGTGACCAACTTTTGACGTCAACACTATCTTAATGCACGAGAAAGAATCAGTGGGGATTGTGGCTAAAAAAGAAAATAAATTAAGGAATAAAGTTATTAAACTTGGGAAGATGTTAGTAGTTGTAGCTCTGATACAAGTTGTTAGTAGTTGTTGTAGTGGGAAAATAGTTGATTAGTTGAAATAGTTGGATGGAAACGGCTTCAAAGATATTGTAATGGAAGAACTTTATTGCTTAGAAATTTTGCTACAACCTTACAATGTGCCCATACTCATATTTATAGGCACCTCATTACAATTGTTTATTATTAGAGTTCTCTAGAGAGAACATTCTACATTCATCAAGTAACTTATTTCGTAATAATACATAAAGCACATTATTAGTTTCTTTAGAACTCTCTAGAAATTTGTAGCATTCTCAATACTCCTCCTTGATGCAAATTTTGTATACTCCAAGCATAGTTCGAAGTTGCTCAAATATTGCTCTTGGCAGTGCCTTTGTGAAGATGTCTGCAACTTGATCTTCTGTCCTGCAGTACTTGAGCTGAATTTCTTTTGCCGCTTCTGCATCTCTGATGAAGTGATACTTGATAGCTATATGCTTAGTTCGACTACGATGAACTGGATTCTTAGTCATTGTTATTGCTGATTTGTTGTCACATTAGATTGTAATAGGTTGTCCTTGATGTTCACCCATATCTTCAAGTATTCTCGGTAACCATATAGCTTGGCTTGTTGCTTCAGTTGCTGCCACGTATTCTTCTTCTGCTGTTGATTGTGCAACTGTTGCCTGCTTCTTCGATGCCCACGAGAATATTCCTGATCCATGTGAAAAAGCATAGCCCGATGTGCTTTTCATGTCATCTACTGAACCAGCCCAATCACTATCGGTGTAACCTATCAACTTTGAGTTGGTCATGGTTTTGTACCATATTCCATACTCCTTTGTTCCTTGTAAATATCTCAAAACTCTTTTAGTGACTCCAAGACGAATTTGGCTTGGACTCTGCATGAATCTTGATAAAAGACTTGTAGCGTACATAATATCCGGTCACGTAGTAGTAAGATATAGTAGGCTTCCAATCAAGCTTCTGTAGCGAGATGCATCAGCTTCCGGGGCTCCGTCATCCTTTTGCATCTTCTCATTTGTTACGAGTGGAGTAGCAACTAGTTTGCAATCATTCATTCCAAATTTCTTTAATAGTTCTTCGATATATTTCTTTTGAGAGATAAATATACCATCCTTATGTTGTTTCACCTCGATGCTAAGGAAGTAATTCATCAAGCCAAGATCAGTCATCTCGAATGTTTTCATCATGTCTTCTTTGAATACAGTTATCATTTTTGTATTGTTTCCCATGCAGATAAGATCATCAACATATAGAGAGACAATGAGAGTATCATACTGACCTTGTGTCTTGATGTATAATGTAGGATCACTCTTGCTCCTCCTAAATCCTTGATTAATGAAGTATTGGTCAATTCTATTGTACCATGCTCGAGGTGCCTTCCTCAGGCCATATAAGGCTTTTCTTAGTCTTAGCACTTTGTGTTCATTGCCCTTACTTACGAAGCCTTGCGGTTGCTACACATAGATCTCTTCTTCTAATACTCCATTTAGGAAGCCTGACTTGACATCTAGTTGAAAAACATTCCATCCTCTCTAAGCTGCAAGAGAAACTAAAGATCTAATTGTA
Organism: Allium sativum; assembly: GCA_030737875.1. Lineage (NCBI taxonomy): Eukaryota > Viridiplantae > Streptophyta > Magnoliopsida > Asparagales > Amaryllidaceae > Allium > Allium sativum. Next base: position 86,214,994 of record CM060914.1, read on the forward strand.
TCAAGATGTGCAACTGGAGCAAATGTCTCATTATAGTCGACTCCATATTGTTGTGAGTAGCCCTTTGCTACAAGCCTAGCCTTGTGTTTTTGTATTGAGCCATCTGGGTTTAGTTTTGTATTATAAACCCATTTCACTCCAACGATTTCTTTATCTTTAGGACAATCTACAAGCTCCCAAGTATTATTCTTCTCAATCATTTTGATCTCTTCTTCCATTGCTTTGACCCATAATTCTTGCTTAGATGCTAATTCATAGCTTTCGGGTTCAAATACAGCCATGTTGCAAGTTTCATATATATCTACCAAAGATCTAACTCTTCGTGGAGTAGACTCTGGTGAAGAAGTTTGTTGTTGAGGAGGTGAAGAAGGCATACCTGGTTCTTCTTCTACTTCTTCCACATTTTCATGAGATTGATGTACTGGAACAGAAATGTTTCTTTTCTCAACTTTTTGTTCATCCTAATTCCAAGAAGCATTCTCATCAACCTCTACATCTCGACTAATAGCCAGCTTCTTTGTTTGTGGATTATAAACTCTATAGCCTTTCGATTGTGTGCTATACCCCAGAAAGATTCCTCGTATGGTCTTCTCTTGTAGTTTGTGTCTCTTCTGATCTGGAACATGTATATAGCATATAGATCCAAAAACTCTTAGATGATTAGCTATTGGCTTTCTTCCACTCCATGCTTCTACAAGAGTCTTGTCTTCAACTGCTCTAGTTGGACATCGGTTGAGTATATAGACAGCAGTATAAACTGCTTCTGTCCAAAAAGTGTTGGGTAAGCCCTTCTCCTTTAACATTGTTCTTTCCATCTCCATGACTATGTGATTTTTTCTTTCAGATACTCCATATTGTTGTGGAGTATACGCAATTGTAAGTTGTCGCTCAATGCCTTCATCATCACAAAATTTATCGAACTCATGGGAGTTGTACTCCTTACACGGTCACTACGAAGCCTTTTTATGTGTTTTCCACTTAGATTTTCGATAAGAGCCTTAAACTTTTTGAATACTCCAAAGACTTCTGATTTTTCTTTAATGAAGTTGACCCATGTCATTCTAGAGAAATCATCAATAAAGAGGATGAAATACCTGTTTTTATGGAGTGAGGGTGTTCTCATCGGTCCACAAACATCAGTGTGAATTAACTCCAATAAGTCTTTTGCTCTCCAAGTGCTTCGTGATGGAAATGATGATCTGTGTTGCTTTCCGAGAAGACATCCTTCATAGGCTTCATTATTTTCTTTTATACATGGAAAATCTCTCATCATATTCTTTTGATATAACAATTTCAAGGCTTGAATATTGAAGTGGCCAAATCTTCGATGCCATAACCATGAATCATCAACTTGTACTTTCATGGCTATGTTAGTAGCATATTTAAAACTTATTGGAAAACTTCTATTTCTCTTCTCCATTTTTACTTGGGCTATCTCTAGTCTTTTATTGTTATTGTCATATATTTTGCAAATGTCTCCTTCGAAGTGAAGAGCGTAGCCTTTCTCCATCATCTGTCCAATGCTCAACAAATTTTCTTTTAGATTTGGAATAAGTGAAACATCTTTGATAAATTTTGTACCTTTCATTGTTTCCACCATAACAGTGCCCCTGCCTTTTGATTCTACGACAGTGCCATTCCCCAATCGTACTTTTACTTTGACAGAATCATCAATATCCTTGAAGATGCACCCATCTTTAGCCATGTGATTGCTACAACCACTATCCAAGTGCCAGTTTCCTCCATTTTCATCACTAGAATCTTGGGTAGCATAAAAAAGATGTTGATCTCGATCATATTGATGTTGTGCTCTATCATGCTCTTCGATGAAATTTGCTTGATGCTTGTTTAGGATGATGCAATTCTTCTCCAAATGTCCATATTTCTTACAGTGTCGACATTGCGGTTTTCCACGATTCCGGCAAAACTTCTCCAAGTGATTTGTCATTTTACATGTTCCACATGGAGGATATTTATCTTGTTTATTCTTTGAGAAATTTCTAGAATTTCCTTTGTTTCTAGAATTTTCTCCATCATTCTTATTTTCTCCATATCCTTTATTTTGGGATAATAACTTGAGTTTCGATTGAAAAGCATTTTGAACCGAGTCTTCATCATGTCTGCTCATTCTTTGTTCAAATGCTTCAAGGGGGCCCATTAATTCAGTCACTATTAAGGTAGACAGATCTTTAGTTTGCTCGATCGTAGCCACAATGGGGTCATACTTACGGGGAATTGAAATTAAAATTTTCTCAACAATCCTCTTGTCAAGAATATTATCCCCATAAGCTCTTAGTTGGCTAACTATTTATTTTATTTTGGAGTAATAACCCTTTACAGTCTCCGATTCCTTCATTTTTATTAATTCGAACTCACGTCTTAATGTTTGAAGTTTGATGGCACGTACCTTTGCACTTCCTTGAAACTCCTCCTGCAATGTAGTCCATGCTTCTTTGGCGTTTGAAGCTCCCATTATTTTAGGAAAGATAGCGTCGGTCACCGCTTGTTGTAGAATACTTAAGGCTTTTGAATCTTTTAGTTTATTTTCCTTTAGTTCTCTTTTCTGAGCTTGGTTAAGAGCTGAAGTATCTTCAGGAATAGTGAACCCTTCGTCTACTATATCCCACAGATCTTGAGAGCTAAAATATGTCTTCATTTTTATGCTCCAAAAATCATAATTTTCACCAACAAAAATAGGGATAGAAATTGATGGAGATTGAACGATGTTTGCCATAGCTTATAATGGTTGGAATTTTGTTTTGTCCAATATGCGAACGAATGAAGCTCCGATACCATTTGTCAGTAGCTGTAGCTATGATACCACTTGTTAGTAGTTTTCATAGTGGGAAAATAGTTGAATAGTTGATTGGTTGAAATAGTTGGATGAAAAGGGCTTCAAAGATATTATAATGGAAGAACTTTATTGCTTAGAAATTTTGCTACAACCTTACAATGTGCCCATACTCATATTTATAGGCACCTCATTACAATTGTTTATTATTATAATTCTCTAGAGAGAACATTCTACATTCATCAAGTAACTTATTTAATAATAATACATAAAGCACATTATTATTTTCTTTAGAACTCTCTAGAAATTTGTAGCATTCTCAATAGAAGATGTAGTGGATCCCTGATTCCAATGATTATACCTGGGAAGTGGAGGATAAAATCAGAAGTATTTACCCCAAAATGTTTGCTAAATGATAGAGGTAAAATTTGAAATTTTAATTATGTTATCATTCTGCTAAGAATTTTTGCATGCGTATGCGAACCACGGAAATGAGTGAGGAATGGTATTAAATCAAAAATAATATTGATTTGACAAAAATATGCCTTAAAGAAATACGCTTAACTATAGGACACAATTTCTAACAGTGGGGGAAATGTGATAACCCTAAATTATTTTAATGGCTACAGCTGAAAATGATAGTAACCATAGGAATATATGTGTGACATATATGGGGTATTTATATGTATGTGTGTGTGTATGCATGGATAAGGTGCAAGGTGCACGAGAATATCCAGAATGAGTTGGAAATGGGGTATTCCTTTAGAAATAATTTATTCATAACATCTGAAAACCAAATAAAAATATATATGAGTGCTTGATATTTTTATAAGTCATTGTGTATGTGAATGAAAATTCTAGTGACAAGCAAAAGCCCATAGAGTAAACAAAATGGGGTTAATATAAACAGGCTGTAGGAAATGTGTGCACAATTTTTACCAATTCATAGATAATAAAATCATGCAAGAAGCATGACAACTGGGGTAAAAAGGGGAAAGAAAAATCAGCTAAAAAGGAACCAGCATGGCTTGGTAGGGTAAGGGTTATTTCTTTAAAAATATAAAAAGAACACATAGTTATGGCAATGAGTGTTTCTGCACACTAGAAAAACTATTTTCAGAATGTGGTAAACATTAGATAATAGTAAAAACCCTAATCTAGCCAATATAAAAAGCTAGGCTTGTAAGCTAGTATATCTCTTCAGGGCAAAAATTTAATTAAGGAGAAATGAGTAGCTGCAGCATCTAGGAGGTCAAGCAAGCATCAAATACTCAGGATTTAAAGAGAGATAAATTATTGTGAGTTTACACTATTATTTTGTAAGGCACTAAGACCTATGAGGCAGTCATTCCTGATTGTATATGTGTTGTGTTTTCCTATAGTTTTCTGTGGGAATGATTTGTTGGGTAAAGAAAAACGTAAATAACATAGTTTTGGGATTGTATGATGAGTAATAGAGATTATTTGGCTATAAATACAATGAATGTAAGTCTTTTGGATAACAACTTTAACAAATTATTGAGAGGTAGGATTTTTGTATGGAAATATGGTAGTATAGACAAGTGGTCTCATGCTTATGTCTATTTTAATATATAGGGTAAGTGCAATATGATAAAATATGTGCTAATCTTCCTTTTACCAAATGATTTTTCCTAATAAATCACCTCTTTATGAAGAGATAAATAAGGAAGAACTATGGGGTTAAGAGGCTCCACATGCCTCTAATCTTATGCTCTCACTAAATTATGAATAAATATATATATGCAGATTTATAAGAATAATGGTGGGAACCTCTGAGTGATGAAACTAGGTTACATGTATATTTAATTGACTGTTGGTTGATCCTTGAAACATAGCTTGAATGCATGAAGTCCTAACTTGTTAGGCTTGACTGGTTGATTGGTTGATAAAATGTATGAAAACTTATACACGATAAGTTATTTTTAGTATGGCATATTATCATGAGTAACCTGTAGACTAACCCAAGGAGGTGGGAAAGATGAAGAGTGAAATACATTTGGTAATAAGGAAATAAAAATATGAATTAATGCAGGTAAGGGGTCAGTGTGGTTAGATAGACCACAACCTTCATTGATCTTTTTGATTTCAAGTGGTAAATCAGACATGCACATGGCATGTTAATGCTCAGAGGCCTTTGTGTGATGGGTTAACAGATAGGTGGATTCCACAGTATGTTCACATTGGTGTTCAGTGTAAGGAGATGGACTCAAGAAACTCAAACTTGGTATTCCAGAAAGTAATGGAGTTGGCCAAAAGAGCTTATAAAACCAGTATTCAAAAGGGTAAAGGGGTATTGCATCGAATGTCAATTATGCTTAGAATTGTGTGTGAAATAAACATGATTAATTTATTAAGTGTCATTAATCCATATTGAATTATCTTCTGGTCAGTTAAATAAGCATTAACCAATGAATAATATGTATGCTTACATGTTGAAGATTAAGTAACATAATAGGAAAAGTTCACCTGTATATAATCTGTTTTATGTGAATTTAAGCATAATGGTCGGGTATTTCAATTCCAATGAGGCAACCTCTAATGCTCTTGCAGGTAATGTTGAGGATAATTAAAGGATATATTGATTGCTTGGGAAAAAGAAGCCTAGTTCTTGCTTAAGCTATCAAGGATTTATGATGAAAATTGGCTTGTTATTATTTAAATAATGAACTGGTATGATCTTTTATTGTAATGTCTGCGTGTATTAGCAGATTAAGTGGATCTAAAAATGTAGTGACCCGTAATTCCAGTCCAATTTGAGCTGACCAAATAACGCAAGTCCAACCCCAATTACACTGGAAAAACAGAAAACTAACAGAAAGAAAACAGAGGGTGAGGATAGATAAGATAAAAACTTAGAATAGAAGAAGAAGAAGATGAACACAACATCAGAGTAACACGAACCTCACAGCGGAACGAATAACATATAATAGATAACATATCTTTGAAATAAAAGATTGTACTTGAATATACATATCATCATCAAGTACAGCACTTACAACACAGCAGAAATAAACTATAGCTATATGATCCTGAAGCCTCCTGCTCAGGCTCTTCAAGTATCTGTAAATCCTGACTACTTGACTGTCCGTACAAAATTGGGCACCCAAGAGTTTACGGAAAACAAAACAAAATAAACTCCGGGTCAGTCATGGGACTGGTGTGAGTAAAACAGTTTGAACAAGTAAACGATATCTCATAAGACCACGCTGTATAACAGAACGGGTTTTTCCCTTATGAGAAATCCAAAATATCTTTATATCAAAAACCTTTGGATATTATAATAATGTCTATCAACCACAATATAATAACCATCTAGCAGAAACACTTTCATCTCACGTTCTACATATATAGTATACAATCAAAACCGCAAGCACGTATTGGGTAATGGATTTCCAACTATGACAAGGTATGGAACCACCTTTCGCTAGTGTACCTCTAGAAAGGAATACACTGGGTTCAACAAGAACATCTTGCAACCAGGCCACACATGACCGACCACTCATTTCGCTTGAGTGTATCGAATGTATATCACCAACGGTTGGGACCAGCAACTGTTTCCCAAATGGGACAGCATCAACAATAGATTTTTAGAAGTAAATGAAAACTCTAGATCAAGGTGATTATACACCCTAATAGGTGCGACATACATAGCCATGCTGCCTGCCCGATTTTTGCCATTTCCCGGTTGATGAGGCTTGAGGTTACGCTTTATCATCACATCAGATTCACTTTGAATGCCACATTGTCAGATCCATCGAAAATCACTAATTGATGTCTTCAACAGTACATTACGTGTTAGCTAAAGAAGTTTCCTTCTCCACTTGCACTCTTGGTACGGTTGAAGAAATCAATGTACGTGACATTTATGGAAATACTCTGTCAGACATTCATCCGTAAAAGTCATCCAGGAACAGGATGAACCGAAGACACTATTCAGTACATCCATCTTAGGCACTGTTATCTAAGACTTATACAATAGCCCTTGCACTTTACTCCGTCTTCAATTTTCTTTGGCATATATGATTCGCAACGCTTATGCCAATATAGAGTGGTTCTTTGGATAATAATCCAACCGGTCTCTCCATATTAACAACGTTAAAATGGTCAAAACTTCGATAGTCTGTGATTTAACCATCAAAGAAAAACAGGTGTGCAAACAACAATATTATTTCCATATCGACCAATCATCATTCAACATTTATCTCTTTATTTCATTAATTTACTTATCTCCTGTTTTCCATATATTCTAAAGTCTTATTTTCTACTATCAGAAAACATTTCTGATTCTCGTTTGGAAAACATTTCCAAAACTTCTTAATTGGATTTAAACAGATGTTTAAAACTATATTGCGATGACAACTCAAACCATTATACTAAATTACTAAATCCACTTAACCACTTCACACTCGAACTATAACCATTTCTTAATTAAAAACGCAGTCAATCAAGTTGGGCTATAGCTACCTCTCAGACCTTAACTGAACCACCTTTCAAATCTCGAAACAGATAAGATTCACCTTTTCAACTCTTTAACACTTCCTTATGAACCCTCAGATTCTATTTACGAACCCCCTTCTTTTACAAGTTTACATGATTATAACAATGGTGTTATAATCTCCTACATCCGAAATATATTATCTTTAATATGACTTTTATTTCCTAACTCGAATAATATAACGACAACTAAATTATTTACTCCTATTCGGTTAACTCTAATCTATAACTCTTATTTGAATAACTCCAACATAATAACTCCTACTGGATTAACACTTATTCGAATAACTCCAACCTAATAACTCCTACTGTATTAACCCTTATCCGTAACTCTTATTCGAATAACTTATATTCGATTTGCTTACTTTCGAATACTTATATTCGATAATCTCTTTCTTCGAATAAATGTTATTCGATTTAACTCATGCCGAATAACTAGAATTGATCATGTAACAACCCGCATACGTACCAAAGGATCGTAGAATATTTATTTCTTTCTTATATGAAGTCGTATGGTCATGTGGCTTAGGGAAACGACCATTGGTGCCATTTCCCATGTTCATGATTTTTGCCGATTTTTAAATGACCATTTTGCCTCTAGCTGATCTTGTTTCGGCCATAACTTTTGATTGAGATGGAAATTTGACCTGAAACCACTTCCATTAGATTCGTTTGATGGTTTACCTTTCCGTAGAGTGGTCATAATAGCCAAACGGACTTATCGTTTGGGAGATAAGGCTGAAATAAGGTTTGGAAGGTGAAAAACTGCTTAACCGGGCCAAATATGGTGATTAGTGGATGGGCTCATAACCCATTTTGGGATTAGGGTTATGAGGAGGCTGAAAAGAGTTAGGGTTTCATTCCATTTCAGTTTTCTAGCCTCCACTTACCTCTTAGAAACCTTAAAAATGGCCTCCAACCTCTAAATCACCTCCAAAACACTTTCTAATCAAGGATTAAGCTTCGTAACATAAAATCAAGGGAGATCTTCACCAAATCAAGATTAGAGGTGCTGTTTGGCATTGATATTCGTGCCATATCATAGATTTATTTCATATCTAAGGTTTATTTATGGCTAAGGTGAGTGATTTGCATAGTTCCTCACTAATTATGGTTAATTAAGGGTAATTAGTGTTGATTAGCGAATTAATACACTAATAAATTCTGGAAAAATATTTATAAATTCTTAAATGATGTTTTAGACCTCTGTTAGAAACTTGGGTTAATTTGATTGAGTTTTGCTAATCATATCATTAGTTTTGCTTAAGCACACTTAAGGGAAAATATGGGTTTTGGCTATGTTTGATCCATTTTAACATATCATATTGACGTTTTGGTGTTTGAGGTCACTTCTACTTGTTGTTATGACTGTATGACATGCTTTGTGATTGATTAGAATATATAGAATGGTCGAAAACGCCGTCGAGTGGCGTAAACAGTCGCTGGAAAGAAGTGCAGGAATTTGGCCGATCCGGATCAGATCGGAGAAAAGAGCCCGAACCGTCCTCCAAGTTGTTGTATCCGCGAGGTGATCTGGACCCGAACCCCGACCCGACCTGCCCTTGTGTGCCACTCCGACCCGAACCAATACACTATGGAGAAGATCGAGAGGCTCGACCCGATCTGGAGTGCTTGGGGAGAAGGATCCGAACTAATGGGAGGAAGTCATCTGATCCGAACCGATGGAGGAGGCCATCCGATCCAAACCGATGGGGGAAGGTCATCCGATCCGAACCGATCTGAATAGGGTGCTACGAATTGAGATGAACCCGAGCCTATATGATAATCATGAACTAAATGAAGACCGATCCAGTGATGACGAATAACCCGAGACGCAAAGGTAGTCCAAATGGAAGTTAGAGCTCAGGATCTAGTTGGGGACCAATGAGTTCACTTCATGATTGGGCTTTGCTGCGGGACGTGTGCTAAGGAGTTGTCGACGTTCATAACTTCTATTCACCACTGAAAAGGAATTATGGGCTACGTATCAGTGCAGTAGAGTCATCACGACTCGAGGGGTAAAGTGATCGTAGTAAGACTATGAGCTAGTGCAGTGGAGCCATTGTGACTCCATGGGGCAGAGTGGACATAGTAAATGATTAGTAAGGCTATGAGCCAGTGCAGTGGGGTTTGTACGACTCCATGGGGCAAAGTGGACATAGCGAAGGATTAGTGGCTATGGATCAGTGCAGTGAATCCGTTGTAACTTCATGGGGCAGAGTGATCATAGCAAAGTATTGGGTGATCGAAGTGGTGGATATCGTATGCTTTACGCACTGGGTAAGAGATGTGAGGATGATTGCTATGTTTGATTTGTTTGCCATCACTATGACATGCACACCCCCACCCCCGTTATCTTTACACCATTTGTTTAGTGGCACCTCAGAGTGTTGTACAGTATGTAGTGCTAACTCTTTGGTTGTAGGTCCAGGTTCGGGTATGGTTTAGTATACCTATTATTGTTCTGTTTAGCTGCTTATCGCTCACACCAGACTTTTGTCTAACCCAGAGTTTTATGTCTCTTCTTATTACTTTGGGTGCTCCTAAACGAGCAGACTAGAGACATGTTAGCTGGTGATGCACGAGTAGCTGATCCGGAGGCAAGCAGGAGGCTTCCACGTATGATATATATATATAGAGAGAGAGAGAGAGAGAGAGAGATATTCTCCCTGTGTCTTTGGCGGTCACTACTTGGGCATTAGTAGTGTATCTCCCTTATCTTGATTTTACCTTTAGAGACAGTTTGAAAAGTTGTAATAATGATAATGTGGAACATAAGCTGTATTTGGATTTTCCGCTGCTATGATAGTTTGTTCTCAGCTTATGCGCTGTCTCACCTGTTTTATGTCAAGTATGTTGTTATTATATTTTGTTCTATGCACTGTGAGACATTCTACAGGTTCCTTGTTGATTCTTCGTCCTCTTTCTTTCCTTCTGACGACTGTTCCGTGCTAACTAGACATGTGTACAGTGCACTTTTGGGGTAAATGTCGGTTGGTGCGGGACGGGCCATCACATTTGGTATCAGAGCTCTAGGTTGCGTAGTTAACCTAGGGAAAGACACTAGGGAGAGATAGTATGTATATGAGAGTGCTTATTTGTGATTACTTTGGTTTTCAAAAGCTATATATATATACACTATTAGTATGGCTAATGATGAAGTCGCCCTGCACTAGCACCACTATGGAGATGGTTAATCGTTTCCTCTTTACAGATTGAACGATGAGCCGATACGCAAGAGGTGCTGGTAGAGGAGCCAATAATGAGAATGCTGCTGACATGAGGGCGATGTTTACTAACCTCATGAGAGAAATGCTTTGGGATGTGCAAGGGCCAGCTCCCAATGCCGGTAATGGTGGTGGTCCAATAGTGCAGGCGCCTAGGGTCGATTTCGCCAAGCTGTGCAAGAATTACACTAACCTTGGTGGGAAGCCGTTCCACGGAACGGAGTCGGCCACGGATGTTCAGGATTGGTTGGATAGCTGTGATCGTATCTTTGACGACTTGGGTATCAAGGATGCGACGAAATGAAGGCTAAAGTCTCGTCAGCTGCAAGGGCGAGCAATGAATTGGTGGAATGCTATTAAGACAGCCACTCCAGAGGATCAGGTTACTTGGGATCAGTTAAAGGCTCGCTTTAGCGACAAGTTTATCCCAGCTACTCAGAAGTCGGAATTGTTTAAGAAGTTCTTGGAGCTTAAACAGAATGGTAGGTGTGAAAACCCGTAACTTCCCCGTAAAGGAAAGTGTCGGATAGTTTGAGAACAAGCCACAACAGAACACATACAAAAGAACATTTCATTGCATATTACAACAATGCATCAGATTATAAGAATATACAGAGTATAAATGAATATTACACAGAAATATCAGAGATTTAAATTACATTTAAATACATAGCAGCGGAAAATAATACAATACACAACTAGAAGGAGATATACGGATACAAAGCTTTCTGGATATCATTCCAGCTGTAAACCAGGATCCTGTGAATATAAATCTGCAAAACCAAAACTACTAGCTGCCCGTGTCAAAATAAGGGCACCCAGAGTTTAGGTTAAAACAATAAACTCCAGGTCAGTCATGTGACTGGTGTGAGAACTAAAACAGTTATTATTCTTTATTTTAAAAGTTAGGTAAATCAAGGGACCACGCCGTATAACACGGAACGGGTTTCCTCCCAAGAATACCAGTGCATAAAACAAACAGCGCAATGCTAAATAAAGAAAAATGAAGCTGTTATAAGACCCAGGTCCTATCACACAATGCAACGCAAGCCAGGGGATAGGGTTTTCCCTTATAACAGCCAAAGAATGCTTGATACGTTTAAAACAAATCATTTGATACTATTATAAGTGCATAGTGTATAAAACAACTTCAAATCATAAGTATCAATCATAGGCGGCATGAATGCCCCATAACACTATGTCGCCATATATAAGTTTACAATCAAAACCGCAAGACGTCGTATTGGAAGTTGGGTTATCATTTATGGTATGAACCGAGGCTAGGGGCAAGATCCTCAACCGATTCGAGACTGTCTAGTCCGAGCCTCAGGGTCAGAGCGCATCGACCCTTGGATCGTCAGGGCCGGTCCACCGATGTGGATTAAAATTCCTGAACACTGCGTTTCCCCGCCCTTTGGGGCGTAAGCCTGGCCCGTCAGCCGACCAGAAGCATCGGCCGAAACCGATATCACGAGGCGCCTCGCTTTTCAGCAAGTAATAATAAGCAACATCCACATGAGTCAAACTCGTCAGCCAGTTCAAGCACTGACGCCACTCCTAACTAGAAAGAAACGCATGTCCTCCCTGATGTCCGTCTCCCGTTTTTTGATTCATACCGGGTGTGATACTCGCGAATCAACGTTACACAAAGCTACGCCACAAAGGCCGTGCTTCGATCATCAACCACAAGACTTTGCTTTTCAACAGAAGCCTTGATCATTTGCATCTTAGCATGCCACACAGGCAATTCACTCCATGCGATTGATATCCATCAATATATAACCCCTGAGCTCGTACGTCTCAGAGAAGGGCATTAAGCAAGAGAATAAATTCTCCGCCGCCAAACAGATATATATTTAATAGAGATCAATCACACGGACTAAAATCCAATGTCAGACACACGGTCCATTTACAAGTTCGTTCTGGGTCTGAACGAAACCGGAGGCACCTAGTACCCCGCATATCCATCGATCTCCAAGTACGTCTGGACGATCACCAACTGTTTCCATCTTCTTGGGTGTACAGCCCAATCAAGATCATCAGTAATCACCCAAACGACGTGAAGACCTCCGGTCTTCGACCATCATCTTCATCTTCGACTTTTCGTCGTATCAGTTATTCAGAATGGGATAAACCCGGTCTTCCCGAATAACTCGCGTATATTTTAAATAAGTGTTACACAAACACAACATACGCCTCATTCCAATTCATCAGTCACTAACCGTAAATTAATCAAGAGAATAATTCCCCAAATATTAACCCCTAAGGCCGAAACCAACATCAGATCAATATCCAGAAAACCATTCTGCTTGGCTAACCGACAGTTAGTTTCTAAATTTCATATTCATAGGGAAAGGTTCCCATTAATTTTATCCAAGATAAATTTCTTGGATTTATTCTTTAATCTATTTTTGAATATCAATTCAAACTAGTCGGGATTAACGAAACTTACTGAAGTAATCATTTGTTCTAATTTCCCAATCCCAACCTATTTATCCCATGAAGTAAAACTGGTAATACTTCATATCTAACACCACAGTGTTATCGGTAAATTCAATTACCATTTCACGTTCAAATCTAATTAAAGATTTAACTATCGCCTGGAGTAAAACTGGTGATACTCCATTCTCGATTATTTCAATCTAATTAAAGATTCATTAAAACTCCACTTAGTTTTAATCGTTAACTGGGTTAAAGAATCAGTGTCATTTAAAACACGGTTCACGGTAAACCCAAAATATCATTCCATTAATTATCGGGTTAAAGAACAAGTGTTATTTAAAAACACTGTTCACGATAAACCCAAAAATCAATATCAATTCAATTCCAATTAAATATTATTTAATTGGTACACTTCGTTAAATCTAAAATAAAAAGATTTAATTTTTTTCTCAACTGGGTTCAAAAACAGTGTTAGTGAAGACACCATTCACGACAAACCCAAATCACATTTGATATTCAATATAAGGCTCTGAATAGAAAATATATCGGCTTATATTCGATATCAAATTCTACGATTAACAAATGTCGTATTGGAAATAACGATATAAATATATATCTTTCAAATTTCCATAACAACATCTGTATAATCACGAATTCCAACATCGAAATATTCCGAAGACAATTTCGATTCAAATCCATTCCAATGCAATCACTGGAAATTTTGGTTATTTTTAAAACCCTTTTCGAATTCAATTTATTTGTTTAAAAATGAATAGAATTATAATTCTAGTTCAAAACTAGTTCATTTCGATAAAAATCTATTTTTATCTTTTCAAATATGGAGTTTTTCATCCCAATTTTTCCCAAATCATTTCTTATGATTTTATAAAATTATTACTATTTTTAATAATTTTATCAAGGCCCGTACAGTCGATTTCCATCAACGGCTATCGAACTGCACTTACAGCGACCTTTTTCAAATTTGATTTGGACAAAATTCCAAATCCAACCGTTAGATTTCAAATTTCCAATATTCATTAGAAAGCTCTTTTCGATACGAACCCAACGGTTCCGATTTTAGGAGAATCCGACGGTCGGATCTCCCGTAATGTCCGTTTGAAATAAATGGTCGAAATTCACGAACTACCGCGGCGCGGCGCGTTCTATTCAGGCCATTATATTATATATATAATATATATAATATATACTTCGTCGATTTCTATTTAAAACGAATTATATAAATAGTTTTAAAATTCGTTTCAAAAGCAATTTCAACTTTCATTTCAATTCATTTCGAAATCGTTTTCAATTCAATTCATTTCGAAATCGTTTTCAATTCAATTCATCTCGAAATCGTTTTCAATTCAGTTCATTTCGAAATCGTTTTCAATTCAGTTCATTTCGAAATCGTTTTCAATTCAATTCATTTCGAAATCGTTTTCAATTCAATTCATTTCGAAATGAATAGAATCGATATAAATCGTTTACGTCAAAATGGCGTCAATCTAATCAACACGGCTTCATAAATTTCTATTTTCAAATATTCTATTTCAAATATTTCTTTTTCAAAATAGTTGTTATTATCAAAATATTTCGTTCAACACATGACCAATCTCAATGGATGAGTACTGTCAACACATGAACCTTTATTTTATATTGATAAAGATGTAAATTTTATTACTAAAATATTTCGTTCAACACATGACCAATCTCAATGGATGAGTACTGTCAACACATGTACCTTTATTTTATATTATTCTTTATTTTTCAAATTGGAATGAGGCCCAATCAATTACCATATAAAGTTAATTATATGGATTCCATACAACACATGTATATAATAGCATTGAAAAATAATCAACCATCAACCAAAGTGCACTACACTGTATAAGCATCAAATATAGATATCTAACGCTTATAACAGCCTGTCAATCGATCGATCGACATATTTAATCAATCAGGATGAGTGAACTTCAAATTTCATCCCAACACCCGTGTGGGGTTTCAAACTGTAACACCCCACCTCCGCCAGGGTGGCTCTTGAAAGCAACTCTGACTTTGGTGGGGCGTTTTAAAACAAGGTAAATATGCATAATGATATAACAAGGCAGGACATGACATATATATATATGTAAATAAACAGAGTAAGTAGATAAAACAGCGGAAGATTTTTAAACCATTTCAAAACACAAGTCTGCTACATCATAATGTCAATTTCCCAAATAAACAAGTCTAGTACATAAAATAACATCATCTGAAACTGAAAAGGAAAACATAAAAGTAGCTATCCCCAAAGTGGAAAAACCATAGCGAGCTCAAGTCCAAAGCATACATGAGCTATCCAAGAAAGCAGCTAAGATCCAAGCTAGGCTCTTGTATTCCCTCCCTGAGAACCTGGGGGGGGGGGAAACGGAAGAAAAGAGGCGAAAGAAAACAGGTCAGTCAAAATGACTGAGTAAGCCCTGCTACGATCAGTCTATAAACTAATAAAGTTAACAGCATGATGGAAACTGAGATGATCATAGATAACAACATACTGGCATGATAAATTAACTACAAGATAGATAGAGGTGTCATCGCATAAACAAGGTTAAGTTTTGCACCACGGTATACTAGCAAACCAACATAACAGGTATTGATCCCTTGGCCCAAGCTTTGACCCAATAACATGAAGTGACCTTAATATAAGGTCCAACCAAACGGTCTAGTCGATCGGCTCCCTATAGCCTAACACGTCAAGTGTTGGTGTCCATACGGCCCACATATGGATGTAGTCAGACTGTGCTGGGTCCACCTTCGGGTGTATCAAGCCCTCGGGTGTCAACCCCAGACACTGAAGCAATAATGGACAGTCTAAACCTACTGGTACCCGTGCCTCGAGTTTGTCCAATACCGGATTACGTGCACGTCCGTAGCCCGCCTGGACCCGCACCGCTGTACCACTCAGCCGTCGCTTTGGTCGCTTACATCAGTCCAGTAATCGTGCCCCGCCCTAGCCTAGCCTCTAGGGTTGTGATGATACCAAACTGGGATTACTGCTGGAACAGACCACGTTGCTAGGGTTTCCTAAGAGGGTTAAGTGCGATTTAACCCTTCACTAATCATGGATTAAATTGGTTAAGTGTAACCGACAGTTCACAACTTAACCCCATTTCAATCCCTCAAACCCCCAAATGGATTAAATTGGTTAAGTGTAACCGACAGTTCACAACTTAACCCCATTTCAATCCCTCGAATCCCCAAATTGGTTAAGTATTAGTGGACCCTGACTTAACCCTAATCATGAGGCATTAATTAATTTAATGCACCTTAACCTCTCACATTAGACTTTGTTGTGGTTACCTAGTTAAGCCGGTGGGTTCCGGGTAGATTTACACCACAACTTGGTCTAACCTCGGGTCTTGGCACCACATGACCAACTTCTCACATTGGGTCCTATTGTTTGTAGCCACTAGTTAAGCCGGTAGGTTCCGGGTAGAATTACGCTACAAACTCAACCCAACCTCGAGTTGGCCACACTTATGTTTTCTAAGTGTCATGTCCACTTTATTTCAAAACATAATTACAAGTCAACAAATACTTGGGTAGACCTAACTTAATAGGTAAATTCCCAAGGGGTAGACCTAACTTAATAGGTAAATTCCCAATCTTATATTTTCATGTATTTTAAGTTTACCCAAACCCCCCAACGTCATTCTATCGCTTACATATTCGTAATAACGCATAAAGGATAGGAAGAGGGAACTATACATGATGAACTTGCATATCACAACAAACATGCATAACATGTTAGACTTGCATAACTTAGCATAGTGAACTTGCATATTACCATAAACATGCATAACATGTTAAACTTGCATAGCATGGCATAGTGAACTTGCATAAACATGCATAACCCAATAAACTTGCAAAACATGCATAACTCAATAAACTTGCAAATCATGGCATAGTGAACTTGCATAAACATGCATAACTTGTTAAACTTGCAAATCATGCCATAGTGAACTTGCATAAACATGCATAACTCAATAAACTTGCAAATCATGGCTTAGTGAACTTGCATAAACATGCATAACTTGTTAAACTTGCAAATCATGACTTAGTGAACTTGCATAAACATGCATAACTTGTTAATCTTGCAAATCATAGCATAGTGAACTTGCATAAACATGCATAACTTATCAAACATGTGTAACATAGCATAGTGAACTCACATAAGCATGCATAACTCATTAAACATGCATAACATAGCATAGTGAACTCGCATAAGCATGCATAACTTATTAAACATGCATAAATCCCAACTTTCATCACATATTAACTTTAGAGTTTCTAAAATGAAGGTAAGAGGGCTTACAATGCTTATGCGGACTCAAATGAGTATAGCAAATGTAAGAAACCCCTTATGCAACAAAATGAAACCCCAAAATGCAAGCAAACTTGATCAAGACTCCTCCTTAATGATGACAATAGAGAAACAAGACTTTAACGCAAGCTAAAGAGGATCATACAAGCCTAAATACACTTGTATGCATGGAAATCTCTTAGGAATTTGTTTAGGAATTGTATGAAGAGAGTGGAGGCCATGAGAGTTTTGATTTTGACATAGTTTAGTTGCTAGAATGAATAATGAGTGATTTAGGGTAGGTTAGGGTCTTATTTATAGATTAGGCTAGTGATTTAGACCATAGGATTAAACCCTAGTTCCAATCTCAGCCCTCTAAACCGAATCTGGCCCCCAAGCTCAACACAACCAAGCCCAGATCAGAAATGGTGCGCCAGGCAAAACTGCCCGGCTACCCCGTGTCGACAGGGCTGTCGACAGGGCTGTCGACACCCTGGGGACCCTGTCGACATGCCTGTCGACATGGGGGTCCTAGCGGGAATTTTCCCGCCTGCGCCAGTTTGCCCTAATTCCCAACTTTGAACTTGAAATTCAAATCTGTTTTTACTTAGGAATTTTCTGAAAACTTCAATGGGCCTTAACTGGGTCATACGGACTCCGATTTTCGAAAACTCGGACTCTATTTCGCGTATTTTTCCGAGACGAACGCAATGGCATAGCCCGTTTCCCTTGATTCAGATTTTAGAATTAAATTCTACCTCGATTTATGTTATAACAGGTTATTGAATATACGGGTTGTTACATTCTCCCCTCCTTAAAGGATTTCGTCCCCGAAATCTTCAAGTTAGGAAGAACATATCCTACCATCCAACATCCATCTACTCAAAACATCATCCACGAGCAATCATTGTCCTTAAAGGATTCTAAATGTGGTATGAACATATGCAAAAGTGTGTGTATATGTACTTACCTAATGCAAAAATCAGGCAGTTACTGATACAGTAAACCTCCTTAATGCATATGTATGTCAGTGAAATGAATCCATATGTATGCAAATTCCTAACATATTTCATAGTATCGATATGAGTGCACATAACATTCATCCATATGCAACATCCATGTGGTGGCACAACAAGTTCCCATCATGAATAAGTATAAACACTCATGCATATGCAACATGAAGAGTGTGTGAGCCGATCTAGTGCCTAATGTGTATAATGCATCCACGAGTAACCACTTGCAAACACTTACAACCACTTGCAAACATCAAGCATAACATGTTTCAAATACATGTTTCATCCAAAGGGTTTCTACCTAAGGTTCTCCTGACAAGATAAACACGATAAACTAGATAAACATGGACAGAGAGATATGCTAAAAAGAGATCTTAGAAGATAAGCAAGATAAACTCCTTTTGGATTACAAGAAATTCATTCAAACTCTGACATATAGTACTAACCGATGAGTCATAACCCCCTTATGGAGTTTACAACAGAAATAAGATCGAGAATGGGACCGAGAGGATATATACAAAAGATAACTTGCAAGCAAGCTCCACAGGAAAACAAGGATCAAGGATGCACTCTTAAAAAGAGATATGACGCGCGTATCTAGTCTTCACTCTTCTTAGCCACGTTTCTTTGAGCTTAACTCCACTGGGCTTTGACCGTCTTTTACTTCATGATTTCTTGGCTTCCTAACTCCTATTTACCAAATTCGAGTTGGAACTCATTTCATTATCGCCTCTCGTCTTCCTTTTCCACTTATTCTTCTTTCTGTATACTTGGCTTAAACATAACTGTAACCTCATGATTTCATGCAAGCTCTCCAAAATTCACTAGTGAATCCTGGATCTCGTCTACTTACTATAAAGTATTCCACGCAGCAGAACTTTTCTTGAAAATACCAATCCACGTTGCCAATTGCCCTTATAAACGTGATTTTCTATAACTCATACTTAATCGAAATGAACCATCCGCCTATGAGTGATAGGCCATACCTAGATTCAGTTGCCTACCCATGGCTTCCTGTAGGCTATTTCAAAACTGGCCAACTTCTTGAGGGTAAACCGTTGCTAACCATGATGCAGTCCTCTCGCTCTTCACCGGACTGAAATGAGCACTCTTCGTGAGTCTACCTATTATGACCCACATACCCGTATTCCCTTTCTTTGATCTAGGTAATCTATCCACATAATCTATCGAGATGTTTTCATACTTCCCTTGCGGAACCTCCAATGGAGGTAATGGCCCGCCGGGCTTCCATGACTTGGCCTTAACCTGGTGGCACAACATGCATCCTGAGACCAACTCGGCCACCTCCTCGAGTGATGCGCACCTTCAAGAACCTTCTTTACCAAGTCTTCCACTCGAGGAACACATAATCTCTCATCGCGCCTTAGTCATCCCTTGTTATCTATAATATATCTAGCGAGGTGACTTAACATCTTGCCTCGAATCAACTGGTCCATGTTCTTGACTCTGCGGGTCTTCTTCCTGTGAAACCCCCTTCTTGATTCTGAAGAGTAAGTCTAAGCTCAGGGAATGCTAACTAACTAGCCGAACGGAGAAAGCTTCTTACTTCAATTGCCCTCCTCAGAGTTTTCCGGTCTTAAACCGCAACCACTTTAGCGGAATCCACCGCTAAGCCTTACTTAGGAACTATGTGCCCAAGAAATCCAACTTCTTTCCTCCAAAGTGACAATTGGAGAACTTGACCTTCAACTGGTGGCTCTAAGCGTATCCATCACCTCCTTGAGATGTCTAGCAAGCTCTTCCTCGTTCTTTTAAGGAGATCAAAATATCGTCTACGACGACCACGACAAACTTGTTCAAGGACTCCCTAAACACCCTACCCATCAAGTTCACGTAATATGTGGGTGCATTAGTTAAACCAAATAGCATGACTAGCCATTCTAAAAATCCATCTAGAGTCCTAAACGCAGTCTTGTCAATTCCATCCTCAGCCATCCTAAGCTGATGGAATCCGGTAGCTAGATCAAAGGAAAACAGATGCTCCTACAAGCTGATCAAACAAATCATCGATCCTCGGTAACGGTTGTCTATTCTTCTCACGATAATCAACACATAAGCGAAGCAAACTGTCCACATTAGTAACGAATACTACTGGAGCACCTTACTCGAAAATGCTTCGTCTCAGGAAGTTCCTCTCAAGCAACTCCTTGACTTGCTTTCTTAACTCTCATCTCGTGAGGTCATGTGCCTAACCGGCCACGAAACTGGCTTGGTATTACCAACCAGATAATGCGGAAATCTATCCCACGTCCAGGGGTAACCCCTTCACTTCACCCAAGATATCAGGATATTCTCGGACCACCCTCACAGATTGCAAACTATCGATAGACGAGTTGAGGGATTCAAGATAACATAACATGACGGGACCCCTAGGGTTGCTAGAAATTTCTAGGGTATTACCGAGGCGAGTCATGAGCCTCACAACCCTATATACAAAAACCAAGAATGGCTCCAAAACAGGACAACCATTCCATGCCCAAAACCAACCCATATCCCCTGAAACCGAGAATATAAACATCCCACGAGAATTCTATACTCAAGATAGAAATTTTCAAATCCACTCAGACCACCGACAAACGGGCAGAACCCCCAATTGGATTTGAAACACATACGGGATCATCAACTAGACTAGTACTTAGGTGCAAACTTTCAACTAGATCAGATGAAATAAAACTATGCGATGTGCCAGAATCAAACAAAGTACGAACAGGGAAAGTCAGAAAATGTAAACAAGACTTTCAACAGAAACACTACCTCTATCATGAGCTGGAAGAACGGTGTTGAGGGGATGAACTCGCCCTCCAGATAGTCCTGCATACTGAGTCTGACCTTGCCCTTGTTTCCTCGAGCAATCCTTGCTGAGATGTCCAAACTCACCACAATGAAAGCATTCGCCCCGCTTTCTCTTCTTCTTCCTACATAGGGGTGAGCAATATTTGGATAAACCAAATAAACCAACCGAACCAATTTATTTTAGTCGGTTTGGTTTGGTTTTAAAATTAAATCGGTTCGTAATCGGTTCGGGAAAATATTTAGTTTGGTTATCGGTTTAACCAAATTAACCGAACTTTTATTATATTTTTGAAAATTATCAATATAATTATAAATATTTTAAGTTAGATTAGTTCTCCAAGTAAATTTTATTCATCATGCATGTGTCCAAATTACTTTTAGAAAACATAAGAATCATAAATAGTAATACTCTAATCATATACTTATGATTTATTTCAAATTATAGTTAACATTACAATCATAAGATATAAAATATTTTTAGTTTGGTTAAATCGGATAACCAACCGAACCAACCAAACTTAATTTGGTTGGTTTGGTTTGGTTTTCATTTTTATCGGTTTTAGTTTGGTTTGACAATTTTTATCATCGGATAAACCGAACCAACCAAACGCTCACCCCTATTCCTACATTCCCTGGATATATGTCCAACTTTACCACAGAAGTTGCATTTCCTATTCTCTCTTGGCTTGTCCTTGCGGTTGTTGTTATTCTTGCCTCGTTTCCCGGAATTTACCCTCTTGCCTTGAGACTCATTCGCCTTGACCTCTTTCTTGTCATTGTTATCTTCTTCTTGAAGTAGGGCCATATTCACCAAATTCTCGAAAGTCGCCCCCAAGGGTATATGAGACATGGCCAAACCATGTAATGGCTCGTTTAATCCTAGAGCAAAGTGTAGGGCCTTCTTCTGAGCTGTATTAACCAAGTCTAAATCGACCCGAGCCAGTTGATTAAACTTATCTATGTATTCCCTAATAGTCATGTCCCCTTGCTTCAGTGATAAGAACCTCAGTCCAAACCTTCCTCTAAAGTCATCCCAAGTCTCAATTGGCCTAGTAGCGGTGGTGCCTACCCACCAACCTGCAGCTTCTTCCTTTAGCAACCATACTGCTAATAAAACCTTCCTGCGGTCACCTATATCAAAGGTGGCTAAAAGATCTTCGGTCTCTTTCAACCAATTCCTTGCCTCTACAAAAGTCTCTGTTCCACTAAAATTCTTGCCACCCATCATCTTAAAGTTCTTACAAGTTTCCGCAAAATCCGCTTGTGGAGGCTGAGGGAGAAGAGGAACATCAGCTACGGAAGGAGGAGGAGGAACAGCGGCCTTGACTGGAAAGACAACATTAGAGACACCCGGGACCGGTGCCGTGACTTCCAAGTACCGACGAAACCAATCGGGTATTGTTACGCCTTCGGGCAAGATGAGATTATCAAACATGCTGGAAACGAAAAGAAAAGAGTTCAAACGAGGGGTCAAAGGATAGTGCTAATGGCTTTTGGGGAATAGCCTTTAAAAATAACTAGACTTTTCTTTGGAAAATACTCTATACTTGGTTTTGAAAATAGTTTTTCAAAAGTTTTAAAAACCTTTTTATCCCTTCTCGTAAACCATATGCTCTGATACCAAATGTAACACCCCACCTCCGCCAGGGTGGCTCTTGCAAGCAACTCTGACTTTGGTGGGGCGTTTTAAAACAAGGTAAATATGCATAATGATATAGCATGGCAGGACATGACATATATATATATATATATATGTAAATAAACAGAGTAAGTAGATAAAACAGCGGAAGATTTTTAAACCATTTCAAAACACAAGTCTGCTACATCATAATGTCAATTTCCCAAATAAACAAGTCTAGTACATAAAATAACATCATCTGAAACTGAAAAGGAAAACATAAAAGTAGCTATCCCCAAAGTGGAAAAACCTTAGCGAGCTCAAGTCCAAAGCATACATGAGCTATCCAAGAAAGCAGCTAAGATCCAAGCTAGGCTCCTGTATTCCCTCCCTGAGAACCTTGGGGGGGGGAAACGGAAGAAAAGAGGCGAAAGAAAACAGGTCAGTCAAAAAGACTGAGTAAGCCCTGCTACGATCAGTTTATAAACTAATAAAGTTAACAGCATGATGGAAACTGAGATGATCATAGATAACAACATACTGGCATGATAAATTAACTACAAGATAGATAGAGGTGTCATCGCATAAACAAGGTTAAGTTTTGCACCACAGTGTACTAGCAAACCAACATAACAGGTATTGATCCCTTGGCCCAAGCTTTGACCCAATAACATGAAGTGACCTTAATATAAGGTCCAACCAAACGGTCTAGTCGATCGGCTCCCTATAGCCTAACACGTCAAGTGTTGGTGTCCATACGGCCCACATATGGATGTAGTCAGACTGTGCTGGGTCCACCTTCGGGTGTATCAAGCCCTCGGGTGTCAACCCCAGACACTGAAGCAATAATGGACAGTCTAAACCTACTGGTACCCGTGCCTCGAGTTTGTCCAATACCGGATTACGTGCACGTCCGTAGCCCGCCTGGACCCGCACCGCTGTACCACTCAGTCGTCGCTTTGGTCGCTTACATCAGTCCAGTAATCGTGCCCCGCCCTAGCCTAGCCTCTAGGGTTGTGATGATACCAAACTGGGATTACTGCTGGAACAGACCACGTTGCTAGGGTTTCCTAAGAGGGTTAAGTGCGATTTAACCCTTCACTAATCATGGATTAAATTGGTTAAGTGTAACCGACAGTTCACAACTTAACCCCATTTCAATCCCTCAAACCCCCAAATGGATTAAATTGGTTAAGTGTAACCGACAGTTCACAACTTAACCCCATTTCAATCCCTCGAATCCCCAAATTGGTTAAGTATTAGTGGACCCTGACTTAACCCTAATCATGAGGCATTAATTAATTTAATGCACCTTAACCTCTCACATTAGACTTTGTTGTGGTTACCTAGTTAAGCCGGTGGGTTCCGGGTAGATTTACACCACAACTTGGTCTAACCTCGGGTCTTGGCACCACATGACCAACTTCTCACATTGGGTCCTATTGTTTGTAGCCACTAGTTAAGCCGGTAGGTTCCGGGTAGAATTACGCTACAAACTCAACCCAACCTCGAGTTGGACACACTTATGTTTTCTAAGTGTCATGTCCACTTTATTTCAAAACATAATTACAAGTCAACAAATACTTGGGTAGACCTAACTTAATAGGTAAATTCCCAAGGGGTAGACCTAACTTAATAGGTAAATTCCCAATCTTATATTTTCATGTATTTTAAGTTTACCCAAACCCCCCAACGTCATTCTATCGCTTACATATTCGTAATAACGCATAAAGGATAGGAAGAGGGAACTATACATGATGAACTTGCATATCACAACAAACATGCATAACATGTTAGACTTGCATAACTTAGCATAGTGAACTTGCATATTACCATAAACATGCATAACATGTTAAACTTGCATAGCATGGCATAGTGAACTTGCATAAACATGCATAACCCAATAAACTTGCAAAACATGCATAACTCAATAAACTTGCAAATAATGGCATAGTGAACTTGCATAAACATGCATAACTTGTTAAACTTGCAAATCATGCCATAGTGAACTTGCATAAACATGCATAACTCAATAAACTTGCAAATCATGGCTTAGTGAACTTGCATAAACATGCATAACTTGTTAAACTTGCAAATCATGACTTAGTGAACTTGCATAAACATGCATAACTTGTTAATCTTGCAAATCATAGCATAGTGAACTTGCATAAACATGCATAACTTATCAAACATGTGTAACATAGCATAGTGAACTCACATAAGCATGCATAACTCATTAAACATGCATAACATAGCATAGTGAACTCGCATAAGCATGCATAACTTATTAAACATGCATAAATCCCAACTTTCATCACATATTAACTTTAGAGTTTCTAAAATGAAGGTAAGAGGGCTTACAATGCTTATGCGGACTCAAATGAGTATAGCAAATGTAAGAAACCCCTTATGCAACAAAATAAAACCCCAAAATGCAAGCAAACTTGATCAAGACTCCTCCTTTATGATGACAATAGAGAAACAAGACTTTAATGCAAGCTAAAGAGGATCATACAAGCCTAAATACACTTGTATGCATGGAAATCTCTTAGGAATTTGTTTAGGAATTGTATGAAGAGAGTGGAGGCCATGAGAGTTTTGATTTTGACATAGTTTAGTTGCTAGAATGAATAATGAGTGATTTAGGGTAGGTTAGGGTCTTATCTATAGATTAGGCTAGTGATTTAGACCATAGGATTAAACCCTAGTTCCAATCTCAGCCCTCTAAACCGAATCTGGCCCCCAAGCTCAACACAACCAAGCCCAGATCAGAAAAGGTGCGCCAGGCAAAACTGCCCGGCCACCCCGTGTCGACAGGGCTGTCGACAGGGCTGTCGACACCCTGGGGACCCTGTCGACATGCCTGTCGACATGGGGGTCCTGGCGGGAATTTTCCCGCCTGCGCCAGTTTGCCCTAATTCCCAACTTTGAACTTGAAATTCAAATCTGTTTTTACTTAGGAATTTTCTGAAAACTTCAATGGGCCTTAACTGGGTCATACGGACTCCGATTTTCGAAAACTCGGACTCTATTTCGCGTATTTTTCCGAGACGAACGCAATGGCATAGCCCGTTTCCCTTGATTCAGATTTTAGAATTAAATTCTGCCTCGATTTATGTTATAACAGGTTATTGAATATACGGGTTGTTACACAAACAATCAAACACATATTTTATTTGTGCAGTTGGGCGATGTGTAAAATTTATCGTCCCAATCAATGTCCTTCAAATAGGTGTACATAAACAAACCGTCCGGTTTGTAAATGAATATTTTATTTTATTCACTTCACGTTAAAAATTATATTTTTAACGATAAAACATTTTATTTTAACATATGAATTTCTATTAAGTTCATTCTTTAAATAAAATGAAATTTTTATTTTTCTAACATATTTTAGAAAATTTTGGCGGCATAACGGCACGATACTAGAAATGGGACGAGGCCTAGCCTTATCCCCGGTCTAGTGAAGGCCCACGCCATTCACACATCAATCAAATCCATTCATTTCACCCAACAATTCAATTTCAATCTAATAATCCAACTAATTTTTGCAATCAAACAAACAAGTCCATGCAGACGATTGTGTCGGGTGCTACTAAGCACCGTCTGCATCCTAGTATATATATATAACTAGAAAATGAATTGAAAGGTGAGAAATTCTCACAGATAGCTATCCAATCATCTTGACTCTTCTTTGATAGAAATCTTCATTGTTCTCGTCTCATATCACTTTCTTCGCCCGTAGCCACTACATATATAAAAATCGAATTTTTACTTCGCTATTCAATATATAAAAATCGAATTTTTACTATGTTATTCAATATATAAAAATCACATTTTTACTTCGATGTTCTATATATAAAAATCATATTTTTAATTCGAAGTTCAATATATAAAAATCACATTTTTAACTCGAAGTTCAATATATAAAAATCACATTTTTAATTCGAAGTTCAATATATAAAAATCACATTTTTAATTCGAAGTTCAATATATAAAAGTCACATTTTTCACTCGAAGTTCAATACATAAAAATCACATTTTTAACTTGAAGTTCAATATATAAAAATCACATTTTTAACTCGAAGTTCAATATATAAAAATCACATTTTTAACTCGAAGTTCAATATATAAAAATCACATTTTTAACTCGAAGTTAATATATAAAAATCACATTTTTAACTTCTTCATTATATAAAAATTATATTTTTATTATCGTCACTGTATACAAATCATATTTTTTTTATCCTATGAATTACTATAAAAATCTTATTTTTTCTATAATTAAAAACCTTGTTTTTCTTATAAAAAAACTTGTACTTACTTTTCTAAAATCCTGTATTTCCTTTTCTAAAAATCAGAACTTTATATAAATAACAATCGGATTAAAACTTACATGCTTTTCGATCGAAGGAGGAGCTGTTGCTGAGATGTTGTCGAGGGCTGCTGCTCACTGTACGCTTCGAAGAAAAGGGGGAGCGTTTTTCGTCGAAGGTGGTTGCTATGTTCTAGCTTGCGGGTTGCGGAGGCACAATGGGGTACGGATGTAGCATGGGGGGTCGCTTCAGGTCAGCAGCGCGGAAAGGGGGGGCCACGGTAGCGACTGGCGGCGGAGGGCGGGCTTGGAGTTGTGGCGGCTTCAGCTAGGGTTTCGGGTCCTTGGGTTTAGGGGGGTCTTTAATTTGGCCTGAGGAGGAGGAGAAGAGAAGGGGGGAATCGGAGGTCGGGAGGGAGGCACGCGCCAGGCGGCGGCGGCGCTGACCCCTTGGAGGCGCGGCGAGATCTATTGACGGGGTTGGAGTTCTTTTTTTCTTCTGAATAACGAATGAGGAGGGGGGGGCTGAGGGGATATGAGGAGAGAGGGGAAGAAGTTTAATTTATTATTTTATTTTATTTTTTATTTTTTTTCAAAAGTTGACTTTTTAATTCGAACTCGAAACGAGGCCCACCGCCTGTCATCCCTAGCTAATTACCCCCATTCCGGACACAATGAGATATGTATCGTAAGATGAACTGATCGTTTCGATCAGTTTCCGTTTAAATTTACATTTAAATCACTATATTGAATTTTAAACGTACATTTCAAATTACCGGGGTCACATACTAACTCTAAAAATTCCCGAAAAATATTTTCTAGCTTCGTATTGACGATACGGTCCTAACAAAACTAGTTTCATCGAATTCTGAGGCCGTTGGAAAAATGGCCATTTTCCAGTCGATTAAAATCAACTGAAACTGGTCAAACGCGTTTTCCTTTGCCACGCTCACATATTGATCCGAAAAATTATGAAATTTGAAACCTAGCAATAATTTTACATCATGGACCCAACAAAAGTGGTTTCGTCGAAATCCGAGGTCATCTGCAAAATGTCCATTTTTAAGGGCCTGAATTCCATAGCGACTATTCAGAATTTTCAACTGGACATATCTTTTGATTCCCGCTATGAAATTTTGATTTTTCGGATTCGTTGGAAAGATATTATCAATTAGATCCCATTATTTTTTGTTTCACTAATATCCGGATTGTTTTGCACCCGGTACATTCAATTGAAGTTTGAAATCGAATTATCGAACTACCGCGCCATTTTCAATTCTATTTATAATTATATATAAATATTTATATTCTAACGACGACGCGTATAAATATATACGTTCGAATTATATTGAAAATAAATTTCACGTCGATATTATTTAAAATAATCTATTTTAAATATTCAAAATTCGCTAAAATTGCCAAAATAAAAATTTTAAACTGGCCCAGATTTTCGGGTTGTTTCAATCTCCACCACTTAAAACTTTTCGTCCTCGAAAAGGAACAAATTCGAAAGTGGTTTGATTAATCAACTCTACGTTCGATCTGGCTTTCATTCTCCAACTTTTCAGTTTCTGAGAATTTTCAAATTTTCAAAAATTTGGCTAACACCCTAAATTTTTGAAAAATTTCGCCATAACCTCCCCTGCACCGGGAGCATCGGGAAATCTCAAATAGCTTCCCCGGTCCTTCAGATCTCAAAAAGAAAAAGAAAAAGCCAAGCGGCTAGCCAATAGGCTCATAAAATCATCATCACCCAAACAAAACAGTAAATTATGTAGTAAACATGTACCTATTTGTCGGGCAAACAAATTTTATTCTCTGCTCTAGCCTCCTTGCTATGACCTGTTCAATGTAAGTGCAAGTATATGCAAGCAAACGCAACCAATTTTCAATATAATTCAATATTTGGTTCTATTAGGCTAAATGGCTAAGAATTAGCAACTAAATAAACAAACAACACAAACATCAATCAATTAGTGAATTAGAGTCTCAAATTCATAATTTGATATATATACAAAAAATCATGTTTTTGATGCCAAATCATAACAATGTATTCTAGCTATATTAGTTTTGGTTCTCACACCAGTCTAATGGAAATATATAGAAAATCACACCTTCGAAACTCGAACACAAATGTTGATGATGCGATCGCTATCATCAATATCATCTTCGGGCGACTAGAGTGCGATACTATATCTATCCAATATATTAAAACTTTGAATATACGTTTGCAAGGCGTATATGCAAATTCTTTATATACTGAATTGTCCATAATCAATATAAATAAATTATTCAAATACGTGTAAAACGATATAAATTTCAAAACAGAATTGTTTTCATTTGAAAAATATACTCTCCACTCTCGTTCTAGGATACTACTGATCCCATCTCTAACGAGTCATTCTCATTGGATATTACTAATCCAATATCTGATGAATTCTTTCGTATGGTTCTAATGTGCCTTGTTCTCTGCTTTGTAAACCAAAGCTCTGATACCAACTGTGAAAACCCGTAACTTCCCCGTAAAGGAAAGTGTCAGATAGTTTGAGAACAAGCCACAACAGAACACATACAAAAGAACATTTCATTGCATATTACAACAATGCATCAAATTACAAGAATATACAGAGTATAAATGAATATTACACAGAAATATCAGAGATTTAAATTACATTTAAATACATAGCAGCGGAAAATAATACAATACACAACTAGAAGGAGATATACGGATACAAAGCTTTCCGGATATCGTTCCAGCTGTAAACCAGGATCCTGTAAATATAAATCTGCAAAACCAAAACTACTAGCTGCCCGTGTCAAAATAAGGGCACCTAGAGTTTAGGTTAAAACAATAAACTCCAGGTCAGTCATGTGACTGGTGTGAGAACTAAAACAGTTATTATTCTTTATTTTAAAAGTTAGGTAAATCAAGGGACCACGCCGTATAACACGGAACGGGTTTCCTCCCAAGAATACCAGTGCATAAAACAAACAGCGCAATGCTAAATAAAGAAAAATGAAGCTGTTATAAGACCCAGGTCCTATCACACAATGCAACGCAAGCCGGGGGATAGGGTTTTCCCTTATAACAGCCAAAGAATGCTTGATACGTTTAAAACAAATCATTTGATACTATTATAAGTGCATAGTGTATAAAACAACTTCAAATCATAAGTATCAATCATAGGCGGCATGAATGCCCCATAACACTATGTCGCCATATATAAGTTTACAATCAAAACCGCAAGACGTCGTATTGGAAGTTGGGTTATCATTTATGGTATGAACTGAGGCTAGGGGCAAGATCCTCAACCGATTCGAGACTGTCTAGTCCGAGCCTCAGGGTCAGAGCGCATCGACCCTTGGATCGTCAGGGCCGGTCCACCGATGTGGATTAAAATTCCTGAACACTGCGTTTCCCCGCCCTTTAGGGCGTAAGCCTGGCCCGTCAGCCGACCAGAAGCATCGGCCGAAACCGATATCACGAGGCGCCTCGCTTTTCAGCAAGTAATAATAAGCAACATCCACATGAGTCAAACTCGTCAGCCAGTTCAAGCACTGACGCCACTCCTAACTAGAAAGAAACGCATGTCCTCCCTGATGTCCGTCTCCCGTTTTTGATTCATACCGGGTGTGATACTCGCGAATCAACGTTACACAAAGCTATGCCACAAAGGCCGTGCTTCGATCATCAACCACAAGACTTTGGTTTTCAACAGAAGCCTTGATCATTTGCATCTTAGCATGCCACACAGGCAATTCACTCCATGCGATTGATATCCATCAATATATAACCCCTGAGCTCGTACGTCTCAGAGAAGGGCGTTAAGCAAGAGAATAAATTCTCCGCCGCCAAACAGATATATATTTAATAGAGATCAATCACACGGACTAAAATCCAATGTCAGACACACGGTCCATTTACAAGTTCGTTCTGGGTCTGAACGAAACCGGAGGCACCTAGTACCCCGCATATCCATCGATCTCCAAGTACGTCTGGACGATCACCAACTGTTTCCATCTTCTTGGGTGTACAGCCCAATCAAGATCATCAGTAATCACCCAAACGACGTGAAGACCTCCGGTCTTCGACCATCATCTTCATCTTCGACTTTTCGTCGTATCAGTTATTCAGAATGGGATAAACCCGGTCTTCCCGAATAACTCGCGTATATTTTAAATAAGTTTTACACAAACACAACATGCGCCTCATTCCAATTCATCAGTCACTAACCGTAAATTAATCAAGAGAATAATTCCCCAAATATTAACCCCGAAGGCCGAAACCAACATCAGATCAATATCCAGAAAACCATTCTGCTTGGCTAACCGACAGTTAGTTTCTAAATTTCATATTCATAGGGAAAGGTTCCCATTAATTTTATCCAAGATAAATTTCTTGGATTTATTCTTTAATCTATTTTTGAATATCAATTCAAACTAGTCGGGATTAACGAAACTTACCGAAGTAATCATTTGTTCTAATTTCCCAATCCCAACCTATTTATCCCATGAAGTAAAACTGGTAATACTTCATATCTAACACCACAGTGTTATCGGTAAATTCAATTACCATTTCATGTTCAAATCCAATTAAAGATTTAACTATCGCCTGGAGTAAAACTGGTGATACTCCATTCTCGATTATTTCAATCTAATTAAAGATTCATTAAAACTCCACTTAGTTTTAATCGTTAACTGGGTTAAAGAATCAGTGTCATTTAAAACACGGTTCACGGTAAACCCAAAATATCATTCCATTAATTATCGGGTTAAAGAACAAGTGTTATTTAAAAACACTGTTCACGATAAACCCAAAAATCAATATCAATTCAATTCCAATTAAATATTATTTAATTGGTACACTTCGTTAAATCTAAAATAAAAAGATTTAATTTTTTTCTCAACTGGGTTCAAAAACAGTGTTAGTGAAGACACCATTCACGACAAACCCAAATCACATTTGATATTCAATATAAGGCTCTGAATAGAAAATATATCGGCTTATATTCGATATCAAATTCTACGATTAACAAATGTCGTATTGGAAATAACGATATAAATATATATCTTTCAAATTTCCATAGCAACATCTGTATAATCACGAATTCCAACATCGAAATATTCCGAAGACAATTTCGATTCAAATCCATTCCAATGCAATCACTGGAAATTTTGGTTATTTTTAAAACCCTTTTCGAATTCAATTTATTTATTTAAAAATGAATAGAATTATAATTCTAGTTCAAAACTAGTTCATTTCGATAAAAATCTATTTTTATCTTTTCATATATGGAGTTTTTCATCCCAATTTTTCCCAAATCATTTCTTATGATTTTATACAAATTATTACTATTTTTAATAATTTTATCAAGGCCCGTACAGTCGATTTCCATCAACGGCTATCGAACTGCACTTACAGCGACCTTTTTCAAATTTGATTTGGACAAAATTCCAAATCCAACCGTTAGATTTCAAATTTCCAATATTCTTTAGAAAGCTCTTTTCGATACGAACCCAACGGTTCCGATTTTAGGAGAATCCGACGGTCGGATCTCCCGTAATGTCCGTTTGAAATAAATGGTCGAAATTCACGAACTGCCGCGGCGCGGCGCGTTCTATTCAGGCCATTATATTATATATATAATATATATAATATATACTTCGTCGATTTCTATTTAAAACGAATTATATAAATAGTTTTAAAATTCGTTTCAAAAGCAATTTCAACTTTCATTTCAATTCATTTCGAAATCGTTTCCAATTCAATTCATTTCGAAATCATTTTCAATTCAATTCATTTCGAAATCGTTTTCAATTCAGTTCATTTCGAAATCGTTTTCAATTCAGTTCATTTCGAAATCGTTTTCAATTCAATTCATTTCGAAATCGTTTTCAATTCAATTCATTTCGAAATCGTTTTCAATTCAATTCATTTCGAAATCGTTTTCAATTCAATTCATTTCGAAATCGTTTTCAATTCAATTCATTTCGAAATGAATAGAATCGATATAAATCGTTTACGTCAAAATGGCGTCAATCTAATCAACACGGCTTCATAAATTTCTATTTTCAAATATTCTATTTCAAATATTTCTTTTTCAAAATAGTTGTTATTATCAAAATATTTCGTTCAACACATGACCAATCTCAATGGATGAGTACTGTCAACACATGAACCTTTATTTTATATTGATAAAGATGTAAATTTTATTACTAAAATATTTCGTTCAACACATGACCAATCTCAATGGATGAGTACTGTCAACACATGAACCTTTATTTTATATTATTCTTTATTTTTCAAATTGGAATGAGGCCCAATCAATTACCATATAAAGTTAATTATATGGATTCCATACAACACATGTATATAATAGCATTGAAAAATAATCAACCTTCAACCAAAGTGCACTACACTGTATAAGCATCAAATATAGATATCTAACGCTTATAACAGCCTGTCAATCGATCGATCGACATATTTAATCAATCAGGATGAGTGAACTTCAAATTTCATCCCAACACCCGTGTGGGGTTTCAAACAATCAAACACATATTTTATTTGTGCAGTTGGGCGATGTGTAAAATTTATCGTCCCAATCAATGTCCTTCAAATAGGTGTACATAAACAAACCGTCCGGTTTGTAAATGAATATTTTATTTTATTCACTTCACGTTAAAAATTATATTTTTAACGATAAAACATTTTATTTTAACATATGAATTTCTATTCAGTTCATTCTTTAAATAAAATGATATTTTTATTTTTCTAACATATTTTAGAAAATTTTGGCGGCATAACGGCACGATACTAGAAACGGGACGAGGCCTAGCCTTATCCCCGGTCTAGTGAAGTCCCACGCCATTCACACATCAATCAAATCCATTCATTTCACCCAACAATTCAATTTCAATCTAATAATCTAACTAATTTTTGCAATCAAACAAACAAGTCCATGGTCTGTGGACGATTGTGTCGGGTGCTACTAAGCACCGTCTGCATCCTAGTATATATATATAACTAGAAAATGAATTGAAAGGTGAGAAATTCTCACAGATAGCTATCCAATCATCTTGACTCTTCTTTGATAGAAATTCTCATTGTTCTCGTCTTATATCACTTTCTTTGCCCGTAGCCACTACATATATAATAATCGAATTTTTACTTCGCTATTCAATATATAAAAATCGAATTTTTACTATGTTATTCAATATATAAAAATCACATTTTTACTTCGATGTTCTATATATAAAAATCATATTTTTAATTCGAAGTTCAATATATAAAAATCACATTTTTAACTCGAAGTTCAATATATAAAAATCACATTTTTAATTCGAAGCTCAATATATAAAAATCACATTTTTAATTCGAAGTTCAATATATAAAAGTCACATTTTTAACTCGAAGTTCAATATATAAAAATCACATTTTTAACTCGAAGTTCAATATATAAAAATCACATTTTTAACTCGAAGTTCAATATATAAAAATCACATTTTTAACTCGAAGTTCAATATATAAAAATCACATTTTTAACTCGAAGTTCAATATATAAAAATCACATTTTTAACTCGAAGTTCAATATATAAAAATCACATTTTTAACTTCTTCATTATATAAAAATTATATTTTTATTATCGTCACTGTATACAAATCATATTTTTTTTATCCTATGAATTACTATAAAAATCTTATTTTTTCTATAATTAAAAACCTTGTTTTTCTTATAAAAAAACTTGTACTTCCTTTTCTAAAATCCTGTATTTCCTTTTCTAAAAATCAGAACTTTATATAAATAACAATCGGATTAAAACTTACATGCTTTTCGATCGAAGGAGGAACTATTGCTGAGATGTTGTCGATGGCTGCTGCTCACTGTACGCTTCGAAGAAAAGGGGGAGCATTTTCCGTCGAAGGTGGTTGCTATGTTCTAGCTTGCGGGTTGCGGAGGCACAATGGGGTACGGATGTAGCATGGGGGGGTCGCTTCAGGTCTGCAGCGCGGAAAGGGGGGGCACGGTAGCGACTGGCGGCGGAGGGCGGGCTTGGAGCTGTGGCGGCTTCAGCTAGGGTTTCGGGTCCTTGGGTTTAGGGGGGTCTTCAATTTGGCATGAGGAGGAGGAGAATAGAAGGGGGAATCGGAGGTCGGGAGGGAGGCACGCGCCAGGCGGCGGCGGCGCTGACCCCCTGGAGGCGCGGCGAGATCTATTGACGGGGTTGGAGTTCTTTTTTTTTCTGAATAACGAATGAGGAGGGGGGGCCTGAGGGGATATGAGGAGAGAGGGGAAGAAGTTTAATTTATTAATTTATTATTTTTTTTTTATTTTTTTTCAAAAGTTGACTTTTTAATTCGAACTCGAAACGAGGCCCACCGCCTGTCAACCCCAGCTAATTACCCCCATTCCGGACACAATGAGATATGTATCGTAAGCTGAACTGATCGTTTCGATCAGTTTCCGTTTAAATTTACATTTAAATCACTATATTGAATTTTAAACGTACATTTCAAATTACCGGGGTCACATACTAACTCTCAAAATTCCCGAAAAATATATATAGCTTCGTATTGACGATACGGTCCTAACAAAACAAGTTTCATCGAATTCTGAGGCCGTTGGAAAAATGGCCATTTTCCAGTCGATTAAAATCAACTCAAACTGGTCAAACGCGTTTTCCTTTGCCACGCTCACATATTGATTCGAAAAATCATGAAATTTGAAACCTAGCAATAATTTTACATCACGGACACAACAAAAGATGTTTCGTCGAAATCCGAGGTCATCTGCAAAATGTCCATTTTTAAGGGCCTGAATTCCATAGCGACTATTCAGAATTTTCAACTGGACATATCTTTTGATTCCCGCTATGAAATTTTGATTTTTCGGATTCGTTGGAAAGATATTATCAATTAGATCCCATTATTTTTGGTTTCACTAATATCCGGATTGTTTTGCACCCGGTACATTCAATTGAAGTTTGAAATCGAATTATCGAACTACCGCGCCATTTTCAATTCTATTTATAATTATATATAAATATTTATATTCTAACGACGACGCATATAAATATATACGTTCGAATTATATTGAAAATAAATTTCACGTCGATATTATTTAAAATAATTTATTTTAAATATTCAAAATTCGCTAAAATTGCCAAAATAAAAATTTTAAACTGGCCCAGATTTTCGGGTTGTTACAGTAGGGAAGTCTCGGACTATATTACTGAGTTCGACACCTTGTCGAAGTATGGACTATCCCTTATCGATACTCCTGAAAAGAAGAATGAGAAGTTCATTACTGGTTTGGATGGATACTTGGGGGAAAGGCTTACCAACCACATCGATGAGACTTTTGAATCGATTGTGGGGAAAGCTTTGAGATCAAAGAGTCTTTACCCTAAGTCAAAGACTGAGGTTGCATCTACAGAAGGGCTGAAGCCGCAACCAGGCGGTGGAGGCAAGAATAACACTCAAAACATGAGGATGCAGAACCAAACTAAGGATGGCCAGAAAAGGAGTAAGAAAGATGTTGAGTGCTTCAGTTGTGGTAAGAAGGGCCATTATGCCAAAGAGTGTCGGGCCAAGCCAGCGGATAGGAAGTGCTACAACTGTGGCCAAGTGGGACATCATAAGGATAAATGTCCACAACCTCTTAAAAAGAAACAGATTGTGAAAGCATATGCTATTAATGATGTTCCTTCTTCGTCGAATGCCCCAACTACGGCGGAGAAAGGAAAGAATGTCATCATTCAAGGTATACTTTCTATTTTTGATGTACCTGTTCGAGTTTTGTTTGATACTGGGGCTTCCTGTTCCTTCAGATCTAGAGATGCGGTAGATAGATTGGGACTGGAACCCGAGATAGTCGATACACCGTTGGTTGTCACGAACCCGATTGGTGGTTCAACTAACATTAGTATGATTTGCCGAAATTTGGTCTTATCAAGTCATGGATGTATGTTTGTTTGTGATTGCTTTGTTTTGGGCTTTACTGGGTATGGCATTATATAGGGGGTCGATTGGCTCCAAAGATACGGGGTGGTAGTAGACTGTGAGGTCTTTTTGGTGACAGTTAGGGCGGATGATGTGCGGAGGGTAGTGTTTGGTAGTCTACCTAGTGATGGGGTAATGGCTAGTTTTATAAATTCCCTCGACATCCCGCATGATGAGTTGTCAGATGTGCCCATGGTTGGCCAGTATCCGGACGTCTTCGAGGAAGTGACCGGACTTCCACCACACCGATAGATTGAGTTCCGTATTGATTTAGTGAAAGATGCCAGACCTATAGTGATGCCACTTCGTCGTATGGCACCAAGGGAGCAGCGAGAGCTCGGGGTGCAAGTAAGCGATCTTTTGAAGAAGGGGTTTATTAGAAGAAGTGTCTCCGAGTGGGGAGCACCAGTTATGTTTGCCACTAAGGCAGATGGTTCCCTTCGTTTGTGTGTGGACTATCGCGAGTTGAATAAGGTGACGAGGAAGAATAAGTATCCTCTACCGCGAATAGATGACTTGTTTGATCAACTGGAAGGAGCAAGAGTGTTCTCCCAGTTGGACCTCGCGATAGGATTTCATCAGCTCCGAGTAGCGGTTGAAAGTGTTCCGAAAATGGCATTTAGGACGCCGTCTGGATTCTATGAGTGGTTGGTCATGCCATTTGGGTTGACCAATGCACCAGCATACTTTGTGGATCTTATGAATCGAGTATTCAGAGATCAGTTGAATAAGTTTGTTCTTGTGTTCGTAGACGACATCCTTGTTTACTCGAGGACAGAGGAAGAACACAAGGGACATTTGAGCATAGTGATGGAGGTGTTGAGAAAACACCAATTGAAAGCGAAATTTTCTAAGTGTCACTTCTGGAGGAGGGAAGTGAGATTCTTTGAAACACCCTACCTCCGTTAGGGTCACTCTCAAAGGGAATGCCCTAATTTTAGTGGAGGTTTATAAGTATAAGTCACAGATATACAAGACAGATATAAGAACACATATTTTTGAACAGCGGAAAACAACAACTTTTATTTCATTAACATATGTGTTACACAATCCATGCCATAATTTGTTTTACAATACTTCCAAAAAACATAACATCTTCATAACTGTCTTGATTACATTATTTAAAGAAGCATAAAGAAAACATAAATAAACTGCAAAAGTCCCATAATTACTGTCCAAAGCCATAGTCCAAAACGAAAAGATCCAAGCAATACATTCTTTCTCTTCAAGATGGATATGTAGGCTGGTCAAGCTGCGGTATTCCCTCCCTGTGGACCTGGGGGGGGACGGAAGGAAAGAAGACGAAAGAAAAGTAGAGTCAGACATAAAGCCTGAGTAAGTCTAGGACTATTCAGTCTATGAATAAAGAACTGGGTATGATAAGTATAAACTAGAAATGGGAAAGCACCATAAACTTAGTTAAGTTGTCTAGGGTCGAATATACTATCGTACCCCATATTAATCTCTGTACCCATATAAACTAGTTCCCAACAGGCACCCCATAATCAGGGTGAAGTGATCCATTTTATGGTGATCGGCTCCTACTCGCATAGTTACATGTGTCTTACGGCCCCCGATGTTGTAGTTACCTATGCTGGTCCCACCATGGGGTGTATCAAGTCCCATGGTGGCGGCCCGACACAATCCTAGAATGCACAGGTATGCTACTGGTGCCCAATGCCTTATTTTTCTGCGCCGGAGTGTGTGCACGCCCGCACCCCGTTAGAACCTACACTGCTGCACCACCGCCGTCGATTTGACCTCTTACAGTCAGCCCAGTAATCGTGCCCCACCCTGCCTAGTTTCAGGGTATCATGATACCTTATAGGGTTACTGCTGAAAAGGGTCCCCCGCTACTAGGTTTTTCTATTTCTAGCCAACATGCTAAGTTGGTTAAGTGTTTTATAAACCTAACCCCCAATCAGTCTGTTTAGTTTAGCATGTTCCATTTTGATTAAGTATTTACTTAATCCTATCAATCCTGACTCAGCCTTAATTGTCTTATTAAAGCCTTGACCTCTCACATTAGACAGGTATTGTTGTGGCTGCCTGTTGCCGGTTGGGTCCGGGCAGTCTTACGCCACAACTCAGTCTAACCTCGGGTCCTTATTGGGCTCCATGTTTTACCACCCACATTGGATAGGTACTGTTGTGACTACTGGACAGCCGGGCGGTTCCGGGCAGGTTCACATCACAACTCAATCCAACCTCGGGTTAAACACATCGTATTTTCTACATTTACATATTTTGTCTCTTTTCTTTATTTTCTTATATGTAAATATTTGCGACCCATTATTCAGAATCAATTTAAGCTAATGGTGTAAAGGTTTACACCAATCATGGGCCCAACCCATTCTTGAATTTGGGCCCATCTACTTTTATATTTTCATTTATTAATTAATTTGGCCCAACGCTATTTCCCCCGTTTAATACGTTCGTTTATTATAATATATGTTGGGCTTAGCCTTTTAAGCCCAACTTAGCCACGTGAAAAAAAAGGGGAGCTTAAAACGTGATTATATACACAAAAAGGGGAATGTGAACGCATGAACTTGCAACATAACGTTGGAACTACAAAATAGAAACTGGTGTACTTGCATTGTGGTAACATATACTTTGGTCATAAAGCATAAGTGACATGAATCAAACCATGTAAACTTGTAGTTAAGTTAAGAATCTAACTAAATTAGATATCATTATTGACACATAGTCTTAACTACAACATAAACCTATATTTTTACTTAGGCATAATGTCAAACATAAGCAAATCATGTTTATAAAATTACTATATGTTTACAAAGGTTCTTACTTTTGTTACTAATACAAAAGTATAGTTCAACTAGAATTATTCCAACTTAATCATGATTTTTAATCTATTCACATAATCATGGCACAAATATACCCAAACATGAAATCATGGTTTTTGATCTATTCATGTAATCATGGCATAAATATTCCTAAACATGAAATCATGGTTTTTGATCTATTCATGTAATCATGGCATAAATATTCCTAAACATGAAATCATGGTTTTTACTTTATTCATGCAAACTTGCAATTGGAATGTAAATCTAACTTAGCTATGTGTCACATATATTATCATATAATTCTTGTTAACAATATAGGCCTAACATGTTTTTCAATTAGGCATAATACCAAACATAGCCTAGTCATATTCATAAAATCAACATAAGTTCACAAAGAGGCTTACTTTTGTTTCTAATACAAAAGTATGGTTTTATACATAGATCATGATGCCAATTCCAACATAATTTCATATGAGTCATAATACCCCAAATTTGATCCAATTACACACAAAGTGATTTTGTACAAAAATATACATTATGTTGGCATAGTAGCAAAACCACATACTTGAATGAATCTCAATTAAACAACCACAAACATGTAGCTTCAACATGAATTACATACTTGCGAATATCCAATCGTATACTTGCATGAATCTCAAATAAACTACCGCAAACATGTAGTTTTTATCATGAATTACATACTTGCGAATATCCAATCGTTATATCACAACATTCCAAATCGATTAGAATCATAGCAACGCACAAACATGAATTACTATCACCACAAATCAAGTGTAATTCTCATTTTACACAAATCAAACACAGTTATTTATTCACATCGGAATAGTACTCTACTTACAATCGTGTGACGAATTCTTCAATTCAGGAATCTGAATTCTGGATTTGGAGATGCTATTCCTTTGATGTAGGCATTAATTTGATTTGTTTAAGTTTAACTTGTAGTTGCTTTATGCTTTAAAGTTTGTCTCCTAATTGTCTCTCAAATTGGTGGCTACTCCTAGTCGTTCCTCAGCAGCATGATGGCCTCATTCTTATTTTTGAATGAATAGATTAGGTAGAGTCTAGGGTCATTTTTATAGAGTTTATGAATTGATTAGGACCGTCGATGTAGCTTGGGTTAATCGTAGCCATTCATTCGAAAGAGAGACCAATCAGGAGCTGACACCTAGCCCTCGTGACAAAGCAAGCTTCAGAAATTCGGACCCAGCACAGACCAGGCCAGCCAGGCCGACCAAGCAGGTCGACCTGCAAGTCGACACCCGTGTCGACTGGGCAGTCGACACGAGGGGGGGTGTCGACTGGCAAGTCGACACCACTGTTGACTTGTCCTGGGCGGGAACTTTCCCGCCCTGCCTCCCTGCGTGTTTGAAATTCGAA
Organism: Allium sativum; assembly: GCA_030737875.1. NCBI lineage: Eukaryota > Viridiplantae > Streptophyta > Magnoliopsida > Asparagales > Amaryllidaceae > Allium > Allium sativum. The sequence continues at coordinate 86,256,279 of CM060914.1, forward strand.
TCTTCGAGCTGTTTTCTGAATTTGAAATTTTCTGAAAACTTTGACGGGCCATAACTTGGTCATACGGACTCCGATTTTGGAAAACTCGGACTCTATTTCACGTATTTTTCCGAGACGAACACAATGGCAGAGCCTGTTTCCCTTAATTCTTTGATTTGTAATTAATTATACTTTAATTTGTGAATTTCACTGTTATAGAATACACGGGGTGTTACATTCTCCCCCACTTAAAAGGATTTCGTCCCCGAAATCTTCAAGTTCAGGAAGAATGTACATCCTAACGTCCAAACATCCATCTACTCATCCATCAAACACGAGTATCCATTGTCCTTAAAAGACTTCTAATGCTTCATGATCATATGCGAAGTGTGTGTGTACATGTACTTATCTAATGCAAAATCAGGCGGTCTACTGATTCAGTTGACCTCCTTAATGCGAATTATGTAAGTGCCATGAATCCATTATGTATGCAAATTTTCCTATTCATGATTCTACATGAGTGCACAATCATTCATACAAATGCAACATCCATATGAAAACACATTAAAGTTCAACCATATACGAATGCAAACATATATGCATATGCAATATGAAGTGACTGAGCCGATCTAAAACCTAGATTGTGTGTGTATATGCAACCACGAGCAACCACTAGCAATCACTTGCAACCACTTGCAACCATCATCCATAACATGTTTCAATTACATGTTTTCATCCAAAGGGTTTCTACCTAAAAGATAAGGTCGAGGAAATATACCTAAAAAGATAGATAAAAGCGCAACTTAAGGAAAAAGAAAGATCAAGGATGTACCCTCGAAAAGAAAAGGGTAGGCAGTGCGTATTCTAGCTTCAGTTTCCCAAGTCGCGTCTCCCTCGGCGTCGCTCCACTGAACTTTGACGAGCTTGACTTCGCGGTTGCGTAGCTTCTTCATTTCCATTCCTAATATGCGGGATGGAACTTTCCTCACGGTTGCTTCGCGCTCCACTTCAGCTTCTTCTAGGATATTTGGCTCTACCACTTCAGCAGACTCATGTAGACATTTTCGGAGATGTGAAACATGAAAAACGTTGTGAACTCCGGCCAGCTTTTCGGGTAGCTCTAATCTATAGGCCATTTTCCCAATTTTCTCGATGATAGTGAATGGCCCTACGAACCTTGGTGCTAGCTTTCCTGCGGTTCCAAAATGAACAACGTTCCTTAGCGGAGATACCTTAAGAAAAACTCTGTCTCCAACCCCAAATTCAAGGTCGGTCCTCCTCTTGTCGGCGTAGGACATTTGTCTGTCTTGGGCCGTCTTCATCCTTCTTCGTATTAAGTCTACTTTTTCTGAAGTCTCTCGGATCATATCTGGTCCAAGTATGAGTTTATCAGTAGACTCCCACCAACAAGTGGGCGATTGGCACGGTCTTCCATATAAAGCTTCGAAGGGCGCCATTCCGATGGTTGCTTGATAGCTGTTGTTGTAGGCAAATTCCACCAAAGGAAGATGGTCTTCCCATGTCCCTCCGAAGTCAAGGACGCACAGCCTTAGAAGGTCCTCCAAAACTCTGTTCACTCTTTCTGTTTGGCCGTCAGTTTGGATATGATAGGCTGTGCTCAAGCATAACTGTGTTCCTACTGCTTCTTGCAGACTCCTCCAAAACTCACTTGTGAAGATAGGGTCTCGGTCACTAACAATGCTGGATGGTATTCCGTGGAGTCGGACAATTTCCTTGAGGTAAAGAGATGCTAGAGATGAGGCAGTTCTTTTACTTTTGACAGGTAAGAAGTGGGCGCTTTTAGTAAGCCTATCCACTATTACCCAAATGCTAGTGTTGCCTCTCCTAGACCTAGGCAGCCCATCGATGAAGTCCATTGAGATGCTATCCCATTTCCACTGCGGGACCTCTAGAGGATGTAGCAGACTGCCAGGCTTTTTCTGTTCCGCCTTAACCTGTTGGCACATCATACACTTAGAAACGAATTCTGCCACGTCCTTTTTCATGCCGTTCCAGAAGAAAGTTCTTTTTATGTCCTTGTACATTTTATCTCCGCCTGGGTGTATCGTCATCTTGGAGTGATGTGCTTCCTCGAGAACCCTCTTTACTAAATCCCTTGTCTGTGGGACACATAGTCTTCCGTCTCGCCTTAGCCAACCCTTATCGTCGATGGAGTATCTGTTGAGGTGACTTGAAGTCTCACCCCTAATTAGCCTATCAATCGTTTCCACAAGCTGAGAGTCTTCGCGTTGTGCTGTCCCTATTGAGTCCACTAAAGTCGGGCGCACTTCGAGAGATGCTAGCAAGCCTGGTACAAAATCGGAGGAAGGCCTAAAGTCGAAGCTGGCTATAAACTCTAGGCTTTGTCTTTCAACAAACAACGGGCTTAGGGTCAATTTCTTTCGGCTCAACGCGTCTGCCACTACGTTGCCTTTGCCCGGAGTGTAGGAGATCTCGAAATCGTACGAGGCAAGAAACTCCATCCATCTTTGTTGCCTCAAGTTAAGATCTTTCTGCGAGAAAAGATATTTCAACGATTTATGGTCAGTGTAAAGTTCGAACTTCTAACCTAGGAGATAGTGTCGCCAAGACTTGAGTGCAAAGACGATGGCAGCTAACTCAAGATCGTGGGTCGGGTAGTTCTTTTCGTACACTTTCAACTGCCTCCCGCCATAAGCTACTACCCTTCCTTCTTGCATTAAGACGGCGCCTAGCCCTGTCCCACATGCATATGTATAAACAGTGAACATCTTGCTTCCATCTGGCAACGTCAAAACTGGGGCTGTTGTAAGAGCCCTTTTTAGTCGCTGGAAAGAAAACTCGCAATCCAAGTCCCAATTGAATGCTAGATTCTTCTTGGTCAATTTCGTGAGCGGAGATGAGATTTTCGAAAAATCCTTTATGAACTTTCGATAGAAACCTGCTAGTCCTAGAAAACTTCGGACCTCAGTTGCATTCCTTGGTGTCTTCCAATCTTGTACCGCCACTACCTTAGCAGGTCCACTGCTAACCCTTGTTTGGATACTATGTGCCCAAGGAACCTCACTTCTTCTCTCCAAAAGTGGCATTTGGAGAATTTGGCTTTTAGCTGATGGACTCGCAGAGTTTCCATGATTGCCCTTAAGTGCTGAGCATGTTCCTCTTCACTCTTTAAGAAGATAAGGATATCGTCTACGAAGACCACTACAAACTTATTGAGGAAATCTCTGAATACCCTACTCATCAGGTCCACGAAGTAAGCAGGTGCATTTGTCAAGCCGAAAGGCATGACAAGCCATTCAAAGAAGCCGTCTGGGGTTCTGAATGCCGTTTTATCGATACTATCTTCAGCCACCCTTAGCTGATGAAAACCGGTCGCTAAATCGAGTTGGGAGAAAACAGACGCTCCTACAAGCTGATCAAACAAATCGTCAATTCTGGGGAGAGGGTGCCTATTCTTTTTCGTTAGCTTGTTGAGCTCCCTATAGTCAACACATAGACGGAGTGAACCATCCGCCTTTGTAGCGAACACCACTGGAGCGCCCCATTCTGAAATGCTCCTCCTAATGAACCCCTTTTCTAGAAGCTCTTTAATCTGTTTACTGAGCTCTTTCCTTTCTCGCGGAGCCATGTTCTAACGGGCAACGCAACGGGCTTTGCATTATCTACAAGGTTTATGCGGAAGTCTATCTCCCGCTTCGAAGGCAAGCCCTTCACCTCTTCGAAGACATCCGGATATTCCCGGACTACTCTAACTGATTGCAAATTTTCAACAGAGGCATCTAGCGATTCAAGGTAACTAAGCATAACTGCATACGAGGGATTACAAGAAATTTCCAAAGTATTACCAAGCTGGGTTAGGAGCCTAACAACCCTTTTCTCACAATCAAGGATGGCCCCATTACTGGATAGCCAATCCATGCCCAAAATCAAACCATATCCCGAAAAGCCCAAAACAAAGGCACTACATTGAAATTCTACGCTTAGAATAGAAATTTTCAATCCCAAACAGATCATAGACAAATGAGTTGGGCCCCCAATTGGGTTTGAAACAATTAAGCGGTCCTCTACCATACTAGTTTTTAGGTGCAGAGATTCTACTAAAGCAGACGAGATAAAGGAGTGTGATGCGCCAGAATCAAATAAAGTGCGAACGGGGTGATCATAAAGATAAACTATACTTTCTACAGAAGTATTTATACCTCGCTGTTGCAGAGGTGGCGCTTCTAGCACATGAACTTATGCCCCTGAGGTGGATCCAGCCCTCTGCCCCTGTCCTCGTTTCTTTGGGCAGTCCTTAGCCCTGTGGCCTGTGTCACCGCAAGAAAAGCACCCACCATTCTCCTTGGCCTTCTTTTTCCGGCAATCTTTCACTAAGTTCCCCACTTTGCCACAGAAATTACACTTCCTCTTCTCTTTGTTGCCTTTCCCGCCTTTCTTAAAGTCTGTCTTCTTAGGCTGCAAACCCTCTTTCTTCCCTTGAGAGCTTTCTGCCATTGTCTCCTTCTTGCCCTTATCCTCTTCGTTTAGCAATGCCATTTGTACCAACCTTTCATATGTAGCTCCCATGGGTATATGGGTTATGGCCAAACTGTGTAATGGCTCATTCAACCCTTTGACGAAACGGAGAGCCTTCTTGTGCGGGGTGTTGACTAGGTCCAGCCCAAACCTAGCCAGCTCATCGAACTGATTAACATACTCTTTGACTGTCTTGTTCCCTTGCTTAAGAAATAAGAATTTTTCCAACTGCAAACTCCTTTCCGCATCTGAGAGAAATTTAGCCTCAAACCTTGCCCTAAAGTCCTCCCATGTCTCCACTGGTCTTTCTGCATTAGTGACTTCCCACCAGTAGGAAGCCTCACCCTTTAGTAGCCATACTGCCAGTTGTACTTTCTGTCTATCTTCTACCTCAAAGATGATGAATAAGTCCTCGGTTTCTTTTAGCCAATTTCTAGCTGCCACTAAGGACTCAGTTCCATGAAAATCCTTTCCTCCCATAGCTTTAAAATCTTTACATATCTTAGCAAACGTGTTTCCCCGTGGAAGAGGTGGAGGAAGAGGTGATGCTGTAGCTGGATGATTTCCTGCAGCTGGGGGAGGAGGAACGGTAGGACCTGGCTGAGTGGCCCTTGCTTCTAAGAACCGTCTAAACCAACCAGGTATTGGTACACCCTCTGGCAAGTTAAGTTCTTCGGACATGCTGAAACAAAAAGGATAGATTCAAAACGAAGGATAAGAGATAGTACTTATGGCTTTGGGGGACTTTGCCTTTTAAAATAAGATAATATTTTATCTCTTTTAAAAAATGCTTCTTTAAATTTCCTTTTTGAAAATAATTTTTCAAAACTTTTTATCTTATCTGGTAAACCTATGCTCTGATACCAAGTGAAACACCCCACCTCCGTTAGGGTCACTCTCAAAGGGAATGCCCTAATTTTGGTGGAGGTTTATAAGTATAAGTCACAGATATACAAGACAGATATAAGAACACAAATTTTTGACTGGCGGAAAACAACAACTTTTATTTCATTAACATATGTGCTACACAATCCATGCCATAATTTGTTTTACAATACTTCCAAAAAACATAACATCTTCATAACTGTCTTGATTACATTATTTAAAGAAGCATAAAGAAAACATAAATAAACTGCAAAAGTCCCATAATTGTTGTCCAAAGCCATAGTCCAAAACGAAAAGATCCAAGCAATACATTCTTTCTCTTCAAGCTGGATATGTAGGCTGGTCAAGCTGCGGTATTCCCTCCCTGTGGACCTGGGAGGGGGGAAACGGAAGGAAAGAAGACGAAAGAAAAGTAGAGTCAGACATAAAGCCTGAGTAAGTCTAGGACTATTCAGTCTATGAATAAAGAACTGGGTATGATAAGTATAAACTAGAAATGGGAAAGCACCATAAACTTAGTTAAGTTGTCTAGGGTCGAATATACTATCGTACCCCATATTAATCTCTGTACCCATATAAACTAGTTCCCAACAGGCACCCCATAATCAGGGTGAAGTGATCCATTTTATGGTGATCGGCTCCTACTCGCATAGTTACATGTGTCTTACGGCCCCCGATGTTGTAGTTACCTATGCTGGTCCCACCATGGGGTGTATCAAGTCCCATGGTGGCGGCCCGACACAATCCTAGAATGCACAGGTATGCTACTGGTGCCCAATGCCTTATTTTTCTGCGCCGGAGTGTGTGCACGCCCGCACCCCGTTAGAACCTACACTGCTGCACCACCGCCGTCGATTTGACCTCTTACAGTCAGCCCAGTAATCGTGCCCCACCCTGCCTAGTTTCAGGGTATCATGATACCTTATAGGGTTACTGCTGAAAAGGGTCCCCCGCTACTAGGTTTTTCTATTTCTAGCCAACATGCTAAGTTGGTTAAGTGTTTTATAAACCTAACCCCCAATCAGTCTGTTTAGTTTAGCATGTTCCATTTTGATTAAGTATTTACTTAATCCTATCAATCCTGACTCAGCCTTAATTGTCTTATTAAAGCCTTGACCTCTCACATTAGACAGGTATTGTTGTGGCTGCCTGTTGCCGGTTGGATCCGGGCAGTCTTACGCCACAACTCAGTCTAACCTCGGGTCCTTATTGGGCTCCATGTTTAACCACCCACATTGGATAGGTACTGTTGTGACTACTGGACAGCCGGGCGGTTCCGGGCAGGTTCACATCACAACTCAATCCAACCTCGGGTTAAACACATCGTATTTTCTACATTTACATATTTTGTCTCTTTTCTTTATTTTCTTATATGTAAATATTTGCGACCCATTATTCAGAATCAATTTAAGCTAATGGTGTAAAGGTTTACAACAATCATGGGCCCAATCCATTCTTGAATTTGGGCCCATCTACTTTTATATTTTCATTTATTAATTAATTTGGCCCAACGCTATTTCCCCCGTTTAATACGTTCGTTTATTATAATATATGTTGGGCTTAGCCTTTTAAGCCCAACTTAGCCACGTGAAAAAAAAGGGGAGCTTAAAACGTGATTATATACACAAAAAGGGGAATGTGAACGCATGAACTTGCAACATAACGTTGGAACTACAAAATAGAAACTGGTGTACTTGCATTGTGGTAACATATACTTTGGTCATAAAGCATAAGTGACATGAATCAAACCATGTAAACTTGTAGTTAAGTTAAGAATCTAACTAAATTAGATATCATTATTGACACATAGTCTTAACTACAACATAAACCTATATTTTTACTTAGGCATAATGTCAAACATAAGCAAATCATGTTTATAAAATTACTATATGTTTACAAAGGTGCTTACTTTTGTTACTAATACAAAAGTATAGTTCAACTAGAATTATTCCAACTTAATCATGATTTTTAATCTATTCACATAATCATGGCACAAATATACCCAAACATGAAATCATGGTTTTTGATCTATTCATGTAATCATGGCATAAATATTCCTAAACATGAAATCATGGTTTTTGATCTATTCATGTAATCATGGCATAAATATTCCTAAACATGAAATCATGGTTTTTACTTTATTCATGCAAACTTGCAATTGGAATGTAAATCTAACTTAGCTATGTGTCACATATATTATCATATAATTCTTGTTAACAATATAGGCCTAACATGTTTTTCAATTAGGCATAATACCAAACATAGCCTAGTCATATTCATAAAATCAACATAAGTTCACAAAGAGGCTTACTTTTGTTTCTAATACAAAAGTATGGTTTTATACATAGATCATGATGCCAATTCCAACATAATTTCATATGAATCATAATACCCCAAATTTGATCCAATTACACACAAAGTGATTTTGTACAAAAATATACATTATGTTGGCATAGTAGCAAAACCACATACTTGAATGAATCTCAATTAAACAACCACAAACATGTAGCTTCAACATGAATTACATACTTGCGAATATCCAATCGTATACTTGCATGAATCTCAAATAAACTACCGCAAACATGTAGTTTTTATCATGAATTACATACTTGCGAATATCCAATCGTTATATCACAACATTCCAAATCGATTAGAATCATAGCAACGCACAAATATTAATTACTATCACCACAAATCAAGTGTAATTCTCATTTTACACAAATCAAACACAGTTATTTATTCACATCGGAATAGTACTCCACTTACAATCGTGTGACAAATTCTTCAATTCAGGAATCTGAATTCTGGATTTGGAGATGCTGTTCCTTTGATGTAGGCGTTGATTTGATTTGTTTAAGTTTAACTTGTAGTTGCTTTATGCTTTAGAGTTTGTCTCCTAATTGTCTCTCAAATTGGTGGCTACTCCTAGTCGTTCCTCAGCAGCATGATGGCCTCATTCTTATTTTTTAATGAATAGATTAGGTAGAGTCTAGGGTCATTTTTATAGAGTTTATGAATTGATTAGGACCGTCGATGTAGCTTGGGTTAATCGTAGCCATTCATTCGAAAGAGAGACCAATCAGGAGCTGACACCTAGCCCTCGTGACAAAGCAAGCTTCAGAAATTCGGACCCAGCACAGACCAGGCCAGCCAGGCCGACCAAGCAGGTCGACCTGCAAGTCGACACCCGTGTCGACTGGGCAGTCGACACGGGGAGGGGGTGTCGACTGGCAAGTCGACACCACTATCGACTTGTCCTGGGCGGGAACTTTCCCGCCCTGCCTCCCTGCATGTTTGAAATTCGAATCTTCGAGCTGTTTTCTGAATTTGAAATTTTCTGAAAACTTTGACGGGCCATAACTTGGTCATACGGACTCCGATTTTGGAAAACTCGGACTCTATTTCACGTATTTTTCCGAGACGAACACAATGGCACAGCCCGTTTCCCTTAATTCTTTGATTTGTAATTAATTATACTTTAATTTGTGAATTTCACTGTTATAGAATACACGGGGTGTTACATTCTTGGGCCATGTTGTTTCAGAGAATGGTATTGCCGTGGACCCTGCGAAGGTGGCTACGGTACAGGATTGGTCTACGCCCAAGAATGCAACAGACGTGAGAAGCTTCTTGGGGTTAGCTGGATATTATCGTAAGTTTATCCAGGAATTCTCCAAGATAGCAGCACCGTTGACTCAGTTGACTAAGAAGAATAAAGCCTTCGTCTGGGACGGAGTGTGTGAGAATGCATTCAAGAGTCTAAAAGAAAAGTTGACGCGTGCGCTAGTGTTAGTCATCCCTAAAGGGAATGCAGAGATGACGGTATACACGGATGCTTGTGGTACCGGACTAGGTGCTGTATTGATGCAAGGAGGTAGAGTTGTAGCTTATGCTAGTCGGCAACTAAAGCCGCATGAGGAAAAGTATCCTACCCATGATCTGGAATTGGCAGCGATCGTGTTCGCGTTGAAGATGTGGAGACATTATCTCTTTGGAGAGAGATTTGAGTTGTTTACCGATTATAAATCATTAAAGTATCTCTTCTCTCAAAAGGATCTAAATCTCCGACAACAGAGACGGTTAGAGTTCTTGGTTTCGTATGATTTTGATATCGCATATACACCTGAGAAAGGCAATGCGGTAGCTGATGCCTTGAGTAGGAGACATGCCAGTTTAGGGGCTATGTTTCTTGAATGGAAGCAACTGGAGTATATCGCAGGGTATGATTTCAGACCAAAGTGCGAATTGGATCCAGAGATGTTAGCTAGTTTGACGATCAGACCCACTTTGATTGAGCGGATTGGTTCCAGTCAGAGGGACGATCCTAATCTATTGGAAATCATCTCCAAGTTAGAGATGAGTATCGACGGTGAGGAGATGAATTTGTATGGGCTTGATCGAGAAAGATGTCTTCGAAAGAATGGAAGACTAGTTGTACCCAACGTGAATGGTTTGAGAGATAAAGTGCTTAGGGAATGTCATCACTCGAAACTAGCTATACACCCCGGTGGTGATAAGATGTATCGATACATGAAGCAGACTTACTACTGGGAAGGGATGAAAAGAGACGTTGGGAAGTTTATATCCAAGTCCGTGAATTGCCAGCTTGTTAAAGCCGAGCAAAAGAAGCCTAATGGTTTGTTGCAACCAATAGAAATTCCCGAATGGAAATGGGAGCTCGTCTCGTTGGATTTCATTGATGGTTTACCAAGGACTAAATTGGGACATGATAGAATTTGGGTAATTGTGGATCGATTGACCAAGAGTGCAAGATTTATACCAGTCAAATCGACCAGAACGGCAGCTAAGTTAGCAGAACTGTATATGAAGTGGGTAGTGAGATTTCATGGAGTACCCAAAGCATTGTGAGCGACCGACACCCGTTGTTTACTAGTGGGTTTTGGAAGAGCTTACAAGAGGCTCTAGGGTCGGAATTATATCTCAATACCGCATATCATCCTCAAACCGACGGTCAAAAAGAGAGGGTGAACCGTATATTGGAAGATCTCTTGAGAGCTTGTATATTGGATTTTGGTGGATCATGGGATGACCATTTGCATCTAGTAGAGTTTGCATATAATAATAGCTACCAATCCAGTATTGGTATGGCTCCATATGAAGCTTTATACGGAAGACCGTGCAACTCACCATCATGTTGGATAGAGACCGGTGAGACGTTTGTGCTTGGACCAGATGTAGTAAGGGAAACTTCAGATAAGATTAAGATCATTCAACAACGGAATAAGGCTGCCTAGGAAAGGCAGAAGAGTTATGCTGACAAGAGGAGAAGAGACTTAAAATTCTCCGTTGGTGACTTGGTGTTTATCAAGGTTTCTTCGTTGAAGAGCGTGATACGATTTGGCATGAGAGGCAAGTTGGCACCAATATTTGTTGGCCCATTCCCAGTTCAAGAAAAAGTTGGGAATTTGGCATATAGAATTGAAATACCAGAGAAGATGGCAGGAGTTCACAACGTATTTCATGTTTCCCAGCTAAGGAAGTTCGTGCACGACCCAGATATGACTATTTCACCTGATCAGTTAGAGGACTTCGAAGTGGAACCCGAGGCGGTTGGGAATCACAAGCCGATTCGTATTGTCGGACGCGATACGAAGCGACTTCGAAGGAAGGCGGTGAAGCTAGTCAAGGTTTTGTGGGGCGAGAACGAGAATGACTGTACTTGGGAGACAGAGGAGAGCATTAGGAAAACGTATCCAGAACTCTTTGCCTGATAAGATTTACTTTGCAATTTAGTTATTCCGCATGCTAGGACAGACTTGTTTTGCATGTTTGATTGTTGTTTTATGGTTGATAGGCATGCGGGACCCTTTGTGTGTTTTGGTTAGGGAATTTCGGGGGCG